>OX352302.1:16102454-17352454 GCA_947086415.1 Pammene aurita
GTTGATAGAGTTCATTCGTTGGAAATCTGAAGGGCTTAGAGTACATTACTTTTAACAAACAGCGCTGCCCTCTCTCCACCTCCAAGAACTTAGTTTTTGTTGAACCACCCCATGCTGATATACAATAACTCATGATGGACTGAGCTAATGTAACGTAAAGTTGATTTAGTAGTTTTTTTGTGGTAATATGTCTAAGTTTTTTAAAAATCCAAATCAATTTACGTATTCTGGTATTGACATATTCAATATGTGTGTGCCATGACATGCGTTGGTCCAACATTACACCAAGATATTTGGTACAGTTAACTTTACAAATTTCTATACAATTACAAGAAGAGGGATCAAGTCTCTGACAGGTATGAATTTTCAAAGTTAGATTACTTGGTTGTGTCCTATTATATTTAGTGAAACATATAAAGTTTGTTTTATTTACATTAAGTGTTAAAAGGTTACATCCTAGCCAGGAGAATACTGTACTCATACCAGCTTCAGCTCTTCTATACACAGATTCCCAAGATGGTCCCTCAAAGACTATAGCGGTGTCATCGGCATAAGAAAAGGTATGCCCACATTGTAGTTTGAGGTTCGTCAAGTCGTTTATGTAAATTAAAAACAATGTAGGCCCCAGTACAGACCCCTGGGGGACGCCATATGTTACTTTAGCTTCTTGACTAGTGAACTCACCTATTTTAACCGTTTGTGTACGCTCCAATAAGTAGTCACTCAGCAGCTTTAGTGCGATCCCTCTTATACCAATCCTCTCCAACTTGCTCGTAAGAGTGGATCAAATCAAGATAAAATTGCTAACAGTATGGGTGTATTCATGTAGTGTTAATATATATTTTAGTAACGTGCAAAACCATAAATGTAAACTGTTTGTTTGAGTTTATTAAAGAGGATCATTAAAAAAGTGTATAGGAAGTCACACGCTTTGAGCGAAAGTAGTTAGAGCAACATTGTTTAGTCAAAGTGCTTACACACGAGTGAAATAATAGAAATCTTTATTTGTCACATGATTTAACTTTTTACTACGCAGGATATTTTTTTGATTTTTTTACAGTCGAAAGAAAAGTCTTAAAGGAAATATAATTTAAAAAAAATATTGACGGAGCAATATTCTACTGCGAGTAATAAGCTAATTTTTATACTGAAAAAGTTTGATAATGAAATTTTTGGAAATTGTTTGTCTTAAGTAGAAAACGTACATTTAACGTCACTTCAGTAAAGAAAAGTGACGGAGCAAATTTCCGATGTGAGTTACACAAAAATAATATATTTTATAAAAAAAATATAGTCTGTTATGGATTTTTTTTTGAAATTTTAAATATTGATTACAAACTTCAAGTCAATATTTTTGGTGAAATAAAATTAGACTGAGCATTTTTCCAAACGTAAATATAGACGATATAAGAGTTTAGGTAAAAAAACCCAACTAGGACAATTGTTTTTTTTTGGAAAAAAAATTATATACCATCTACTCCTGACACTTTATCATGCTGCAAAGTTTTTTTGGACTGAGGAGTTAATGCGAGGTCAAACCCTCTATTGCCTGGCCTATTACTGGGGATTAGGTCGGTTTGTGTCGTGTTGTCGTGTTGTCGACTGTAATCACAGAATAACTAATAGTACTACCGTACTGTAATGCTAGAATTGCGATTTTGTCGACCGAACTACTAGGACATAGTTTTAGATGGAGCTTTTATAGTCGCATATTTTAGCATCGTCGACGATTTTCATATATTTCCCGACCGCCGGCGTAATCCACCGGGAGATTGAAGTTACTAAATTGTACAGAGAGAACAGGCATTTGTCGAACTTAATTCTTACCGGCTTGTCTATTTTGAGCACTCGTCGTAAAAAGTATTGTATGCAATAGTGACATTATTAAGCTTCTCAATCTCGTACCTTACATAGGTCACTCAGCAAGTTTCGTGGCCTAAACACGGTACTCGACTGAAAATCTATTCATTATGTAATAATATATAATTATATAAGTAATATACTATTTTTAACTTTGAAACTAATAGGTACTAATCTGCCGCGCTAACGATAACAGCAGTAAGTCTTTTTTTGGCAAAATCGAGTTAAGCGTATATTTGTAATCAGCGCTTTGAGCTCTATAAGATGATTTGATCATTAATTTAATAGCTAAGCGGGAAACTTTCTTTTCATTAAGCATAATGGCAGTAAGTTTTTATTATTACCATTATTCCTTACTATATCAGAAGTAAGTATTCCTACGGCGGGTTCACAAGTGAGGCTTTCCCAATTAGGTTTAGTTGTTACTAACAATATCGGCCGTAAGTACACATATTGTGGTTATATTAAGTAATTTTTGTTCACTACACGTTCTACATTACTTACAATATCAGCAGTAACTATTCATATCGCCGTTGTAATAAGCGAAGTCTCAAACTATTACGGACGTATTATTTAGTATGTCAGCAGTAACTCCTCATACTTCCATTATAATATGCGAAGTCAGTTTACTGTTTATTATTTATTGCTTGTCATATCGGCAGTAACTCCACATACTGCTGTTATGAGAAGGAAAGTCGGTTCGCTGGTTCATAATTAATACAGGTGATTCGGCAGTAACTGCACGTTTCGACATAAACCAAGGCGTCCCAAGGGAGAGGCAAGAGGTGGTAGAGGCGAATCGCTTGCGCAGGCAAGTGCGTACGACGCGGGGGTTAGTGTGGGTGCCGGGGTGGGCCACGGTACTGCCGCGCTAACGATAACAGCAGTAAGTACGTTTCACATAGTTTTGAGAAATTGTCGCCCAAAGTTATCGATATAATTTTCGTTCTCACAGCCGAGTTCTTAAGGTTCTCATACATTTTATCTATACATATAATAAAGCTGAAGAGGGTCGAAAGTCTGTACATGGAAGATAATCGAAAAAAAGTTGGCTGGGAATACTTAGAATCGATAACAGGATAACGAACACGTTCCAACAATTTTTAGAATTTTTGTCTGTTTATCTGTTTGTCTGTTTATCTGTTTATCTGTTTATCTGTTTGTCTGTTTTTTGACCGCGCATTACGTGAAAACGGCTGAACGGATTTTGATGAAATTTTGTATAGATATAGTTTGAGTCCTGGTAAAGGATAATATATAGTTTTAATCCCGAAAATCAACCCTGGTGGGGGTGAAAATGGGGTTGAAAGTTTGTATGGAGAATTTTTAACCGCTGAACGATTTAGATAGAAATGAGTATGGAGATAATTTGAGTCTCGAGAAACGTCAAAGGATAGTTTTCAAACCCGTGTGGGGGTGAAAAGGGGGTTGGAAGGTGGTATGAGGAATTTTTTACCGCTGAACTGATTCAGATGAAAATTGGTATAGAGATAGTATGGGTCTCGAGAAATGACAAAGGATAGTTTCTTTTTCAACCCCCCCCCCCATCTTACTTTCGAACCGTAGGTCCAAAAAAATGAAAAAAAGAATGGAAGTGACGCCTGTTACCCGTCGATGCTTTAAATTTACCTTTACCCGCTCTTAAGAAATATTTGAAAATGTCATGAATGTCAAAGGGTTATTGCAGGTTCGAGGACTATATATGACGTATTTATTATTTATCCTAAATGCATTATTCGGAAACCATAGAATGGCCGCCATTGCACCGCCATGGCCAACTCGATTGTGCCGGCGGTCGCGCGGGCGCGTATCGGCGGCCGCGCGGGAGCGTGCAGGTGTACATTATGTTATCAAAACTCATAACACATCAATATTTGAGCATGTAAAGTTAAAATTACGTTACTGATACAGATAAAAAGCTTATCATAGTAAAATCGGTTGTGGTAATGCTAATTGCCTACCGTTTTCGAACACGTTTTAGAGAACTTACAATGTGAGTGTAGATAAACATATCAAACGTTTTGTGAAGCAGTCAGATTAGGATTTATTTTTGTTTATAATTAAACAATAGGTACATTATCTGTCTCTCAAGCTGTTTTGATATGTCTTCTTGAAGAACTACGCCTTATTTTTAACCGACTTCAAGATTTGAAAAGAGGAGGTTCTCAATTCGGCGTGTATGTTTTTTTTTTTTTTTTTTTTTTTTTTTTTTTTATGTTTGTTACTCCATAACTCCGTCATGTCTGAACCGATTTTGAAAATTCTTTTTTCGATTGTAAGTATATATATACAGATTGGTCCCGTTTTTGTCAAAACGCAGTTCTGATGATGGGATCCATGAGGAATCGAGGGAACTCCTCAAATCTTAAGGGCTTACACATAGTGATTTTTGTATTTTTATCAACAAATCAAGCATTTTCATTCAAAAGAGTGACATTTGATGAAGTGGAACTGCTGATGATGAACAGAACGGAACTCTTCAACGACGCATAGTTCATGTTTGGCGATTCTTCCTCTTCGCTATGTTTGTTAAGCAAGTTAGATTGTCAGGACCAATTTTCGGCAAGCTCAAGTTCTGATGATGAGTTCCACGAGGAATCGAGGGAATTCCTCAAATCTTAAAGGCATACATAAAGTGACTTTTGTATTTTTATCAACAAATCAAGCATTTTCATTCAAAAGAGTGACATTTGATGAAGTAGAACTGCTGATGATAATCAGAACGGAACTGTTCAACGACGCATAGTTCACGTTTGGCGATTTGTCCTCTCCGCTGCGTTTTTTAAGCAAGTTATTTCATTGTATGGAATCTAAGTGCACCATCTACAATAATCCTTCACCGGCTACCCCCATTGAAGTCGGTTTTTTTTTCTTAAAAATTATGTATCTTTAATATCCAATAATGTATTACTGTTTTGAAAAAAATAAGTCCCGTCGAATTTCTTTTAGGTCATAATACTTCTTGGGCCAGAGGTGTAGGGTTAGAACCGGTGGTAGTTTTGGAACGAAGTTCCTTATCGGACGGTTCGCAGATCCGGCCTAGGCGAAAAAAAGTCACGTGACAGTCACGAAAAAGCGTCACGTCACGAAAACGCGACACCCATACGATTGAGAAACATGTAAAATGGAATGGAATAAAAAAAATATAAAATAGAATAAAGTGGAGTGAAGTGTAGTGAAATTGAGAAGTGACAAAGTGATAAAAGTGAAAAAAGTCGAGAACCTTAAAAGTCGAGAATTTTAAAAATGTCGAAAATGTCAAAATTTGCATAATTTCCAAAATTTCCCAAATTTCCGAAATTTCCAAAATTTCCAAAATTTCCAAGATTTCCAAGATTTCCAAAATTTCCAAAATTTCCAAAATTTCCAAAATTACCAAAATTTCCAAAATATCCAAAATTTCCAAAATTTTCAAAATTTCCAAATCATCCAAAATTTCCAAAATTTCTAAAATTTAAAAAAAATGCAAAAAAAAATTAAAACCACAAAATTTACGAAAAAGTCAAAATGAAATAAAATTAAATAACATAACTTCGTTCCAATCGCACTCGATTCACATACTTTCCACGACACCCACGTATTTTATTTTTCTCTGACGTTCATTATTGCATTGTAATGTGCTTACATTGACGAATAAATATCTTGATCTACACCAATATCATAAATCCTCTATTCCGCGTTCAGAACCGTATGTAATTAATTACCAACATTATTGCAACCAGTAACGTAACATCAGTGTATTATCTGTGACAGTGTGGTAAAAACGTATGAAAATTCATTACCTACGGTAACGTAATGAAAATTCGCCCCCCCGACCGCCGGCGCAGTAATGTTGGTCATGGCGGTGTAATGGCGGTCATTCTAATGGTTTCTATGGATTTTTAATATGTGTGTAGGTAAAGCAGTGTATGCTTCTGTACATAATTAGGCCTTATTACGTAACAGTTATATCGCCATGTCCGTCCGTCTGTTCGCGGTCTAGCTCAGTTACCGTTCGCACTAGAAAGCTGAAATTTGGTGAGGCCTGATTCTTATCAGGCTTTTATTGAAAGTTCTTACTTTCAATAAAAACTATATTGAATAAAATCGGTCCAGCCGTTTTTGAATTATTAGTCAAAAACGCATAGTGAAAGGAAGTGCCGAATAGTAAAATGACGTAAGCGCCGCCAAATAAACGACCTTTTGAACGGATGTTTTGTAACAGGGCAGCATCTACGAAACTCTACACGGAGCATCGCCCGACATGCTCTTGGCCGGTTTTTTTTTGCATTGTTATCCCGGAAATCACCCCTTAAGGATTACTAATTCCAGTTCCAGAAAATCCCCAGCCAGGTTATACGTAGCCTATAAAAATTCAACGTCTAAAAGAGGGGAGGGGGGTAGCCACTACACTCGATTGAGTTAAATTTGCATGGGTCATGGAACTCCCTCCTCCAAGTGCACCTCAAATAGAAAAAAATCATTTCTGCATTTGTGACCCCAATTTCAACCGCGCCTGTTCTTACCTTTCATGCTTTGACTGATTTGACGGGAGGATCGATTTGGATGATATTTGCAGTAGACATAAACGTATAAAAACAAAAGTGGTCCTGTATCGTCCGATATACACCTACTATATTCTCTATGTCGTTTAAATCATGCCAAAAAAAATTAATAAAATATTTTTTAAGAAAAAAAACCGACTTCCATGGGGGTAGCCGGTGAAGCATTATGGTAGATGGTGCACTTAGATTGCATACAATGAAATAACTTGCTTAACAAATGCAGCGGAGAGGACAAATCGTCAAACCTGAACTATGCGTCGTTGAAGAGTTCCGTTCTGATCATCATCAGCAGTTCCACTTCATCAAATGTCACTCTTTTGAATGAAAATGCTTGATTTGTTGATAAAAATACAAAAGTCACTTTATGTATGCCTTTAAGATTTGAGGAATTCCCCCGATTCCTCATGGAACTCATCATCAGAACTTGAGCTTGACGAAAATTGGTCCTGACAATCTAACTTGCTTAACAAACACAGCGAAGGGGACGAATCGCCAAACGTGAACTATGCGTTGTTGAAGAGTTCCGTTCTGATCATCATCAGCAGTTCCACTTCATCAAATGTCACTCTTTTGAATGAAAATGCTTGACTTGTTGATAAAAATACAAAAATCACTATGTATAAGCCCTTAAGATTTGAGGAGTTCCCTCGATTCTTCATGGATCCCATCATCAGAACTTGAGCTTGACGAAAATTTGTCCTGACAATTAAACTTGCTAAACAAACACAGCGAAGAGGACAAATCGCCAAACGTGAACTATGCGTCATTGAAGAGTTCCGTTCTGATCATCATCAGCAGTTCTACTTCATCAAATGTCACTGTTTTGAATGAAAATGATAGATTTGTTGATAAAAATCACTATATGTATGCCTTTAAGATTTGAGGAGTTCCCTCGATTCCTCATGGATCCCATCATCAGAACTGCGTTTTGACAAAAACGGGACCAATCTGTATATATATACTTACAATCAAAAAAAGAATTTTCAAAATCGGTTCAGACATGACGGAGTTATGGAGTAACAAACATAAAAAAAAAACAAAAAAAAAAAAAAAGCATACACGCTGAATTGAGAACCTCCTCTTTTGAAATCTTGAAGTCGGTTAAAAAAAAGGATTCATTTATGAGTGTAGTTTCATTTAGTGGTAATTGTAAAATATTTTATTAGGACTACTGTCCTCTGGCGTATCCATCTGTCAACTTTACTTCAAGTTCCGCCTCCAGGGTAGCGGGAGAGAAATTAGGGGTGAATTAGCCGCTTACTGACACAGACCGAATTCCACGCGGGCGGAGCCGCGGACACAGCTAGTTTATTATATATTGCACTTACTGGGTACTTTATATTATGGAGTTGCTTTGAAGCTGATATTTATATTAGATTATTTTAAAATCGCCAAATACCTTATATACATAGTATGAGTTAATACTCATCAGTTCAAGATTGCTTAGAATAACCGGAGTAAGTCGTGACTTACTGCTTTTGTCATAAGCAACCCATAGTAAATTAGAATTCAGCAAGTAAATAATATAAAACGAATATTTATTAAAATAATGACTTTATTTTTGTGTTCTTTTGCTTTAAGCTATAAAACCACTTACGTATCTAAAATATGTGGTATGAGGTTTTCATTGACAGAAATCAATAAACTTTGTCAAAATAAAACGTTACAAAATAAAGTTATGAAATTGCCTACGCATTAATTAACTAGATTACAAATAAAAAAACTTAAACTTCTCTTAAGTTATTTAGGTACAGTCGACTACAAAGAGATGTATCCACTTTTTCACCTTATTGCGTTGTAATACGGTGTAAAAGTGGATACATCTCTTTGTAGTCGACTGTACACAATGTCTTTAAACTTATAAAAACATAATTGGGCCATACATATGGATAAAAATGAACTTTAAAGTTATCAAGAACTGTAAATAAAGTAATAATCACATTTAGAGATCAGTTATTCTCGAGTAAGTTGGTAACTTGGTTACCTTTTATAATTAAATGACTTATTAATCTTATGCTAAAGTATTACAAATATTGCATAAAATAAAAGATTAGTTATTCAATGGCAGGTATATTATCTGAAACCGGCAAATTTAACAAAAAAACTTTTTATTATTCGGCATCAACTCCAACAATTTCTTTATTATCTAATTTTTTCTGGATGCTGATATACCTCTAGGCGATATTTTTTGGTTGAATTTAAGGAATGTTTTGGTTTTACAATACTTGATCTGAAGAAAATCTAAATTTTGTGTCTCGATTTCCTTGTGATGTAATTTATAATTGACTATGAACTTGCCTATATTTGCTGTTAAAACTATTATATCTTTGAGATATACTATACTGTAATACTTATAATAAGATTAATAAGTCATTTAATTATAAAAGTTAACCAAGTTACCAACTTACTGGAGAGTAACTGATCTCTAAATGTGATTATTACGTTATTTACAGTTCTTGGTAACTTTAAAGTTCATTTTTATCCGTATGGCACTAGGCAGTCGTGTTTTTTTTTTAATAATTAGTAAAACGGGTTAGTATTGCCCGATTATGTTTTTATAAGTTTAAAGACATTGTGTACCTAAATAACTTAAGAGAAGTTTAAGTTTTTTTTATTTGTAATCTATTTAATTAATGCGTAGGCAGTTTCGTAACTTTATTTTGTAACGTTTTATTTTGACAAAGTTTATTGATTTCTGTCTATGAAAACCTCATGTGGTATATCACATATTTTAGATACGTAAGTGGTTTTATAGCTTAAAGCAAAAGAACAAATAAATACAGTCATTATTTTAATAAATATTCGTTTTCATTTATTTACTTGCTGAATTCTAATTTACTATGGGTTGCTTATGACAAAAGCAGTAAGTCACGACTTACTCCGGTTATTCTAAGCAATCTTGAACTGATGAGTATTAACTCATACTAAGTATATAAGGTATTCGGCGATTTTAAAATAATCATTATATATAATAAAACTAAGTTGAGAAAATGTGCGTGCCGATAAAACTTAAAAAGGAGTCCCAGCACGATAAAGGGACTTATATAGTAGTGTGATAGCCCTTTATTCCCCCTCGAACAAGAAAGTTCCCGTTTTAACCTAAAGGGTGTGTCTTTAAAGATATAAGGGCTTTTCCAACCCTTCAACTCGGAAAGTAAGTGTAGTGGCGCCATCTGTTGTCGAGTAGTTGAACTTCATTCATTGTCCAAAGTGGCGCCATCTGTTGTCGAATAGTTGAATTTCATTCATTGTACACAATATGGACTTAAACGAACGATTATTCCCAAACTTTCTCGAATATCCTAGCGCCAACTTTCTCGAATATCCTAGAGCCTAGCTTTCTGAATATATAAGAGCCCGGTGTCACCCGCCAGAGTTAGTTTGATTTGAACAGCGAAACAAGCGATTTCGAAACGAAAAAGAAAGAAATTATCTGTGTGTGAGCCTTTATTTTGAAGTATCACGTGTGAGTATTTTTAATAGTGTGTTTAATTAATTCTCGATTTCGAAGCGAAGAAGAAAAAAGTTATCTGTGAGCCTTTATTGTGAAATATCAAATGTGAGTATTTTTAATAGTGTATTTAATTAATTCTAATGGTTTTTTTTATTAACTTTTAATTGTAATTTCCTTAACTTTCAAGTAGTCGCGCGGCGTTGAATCGATGCCTTCTATATACTTTGGCCGTAAACAAAATATCGCGCGACCGCTTGAAGATTAAATATATTTTTTTTGTCTCAACGTGCTCCACGTTTACGTAACAATATATTTGTCTATAAAATGTTCATTTAATTTATATTTTACAGAATACAATGCCTAGACGTAAAAGAGGTGGAGATCTTGCCAGTTCTGCAGCGAAACGGCGGAAACAAAAAGAAAATCGAAGAAATGAAACGGAAGAAGAGCGCGAAGCACGTTTACAAAATCAACGAACCAGAATGAGCACCCTGAGAAGCGGAAAAAGCGAAGAAAGAAAAGAAAATAAAAGTATTGAAGAATCGAGCATTTTAAAAGATAATCTAACAAAGGAAGCATTCCACTACGAACCGACGAAGAAATATTACGATCATAAATATGTTGTGATCGGAAAACGGACACCAGGTCTCTGTTGCATGAATGGAAAAATTCGATTGGAAGCACCTCCACAGGAATTTCTACATTACATCACCGGGGAAACACCAGAATCAAAACACTTTCTTCAAAATATAAGATCATACAACTCCTGCTTTCAAATGACTTCTTTCGGTGTTACTTCGACTGACACTAATAGAGACAAATTTGAATATGTATTTTCAATTCAAGGGCAAATTTATCACAAAATTGGATCGTTACTACCAATGCCTAACGATGACTATAAATTTCTGCAAGTATATTTCATCGGAAATGAAGAAAACGAAATTGATCAACGATGTACAAATTTTATTGGATTGAAACGCGAAATAATCCAAGATGTACAGAGGATCTTACACAAATACAATCAACTGATTTACATATTCAAAACAACACTAGACCGCATGATTTCTGATGACTATAAAATTGTAATTCGAGCCGATAAAAGACCACGTGGAGAACACGAACGTAGATTTAATGCACCTCAGATAGATGAAGTCGCCATCGTAATTGTGGACAATGAAAATACAAGCCGTGACATAATTGTACAACGAAGAAGAAAAGGACTACAACGCATTGCAGATACACACCGTTCATATGATGCTCTTCAATATCCGTTAATATTTCTGCACGGAGAGGATGGTTATCATTTCAATATAAAACAAATTCATCCTAAAACAGGCATAGAAACAAACAAAAAAGTCACTTCCAAGGAGTTCTATGCTTACCGCTTAATGATCAGAGACAATGAAATATACAATCACATTCTCAACACTCGCCGTTTATTCCAACAATTTCTGGTAGATATGTACGCAAAAATAGAAGCAGAACGGATGCTTTACATAAGACTGAATCAGAAGAAACTACGCACAGAAGAATACATCCACCTTCGAGATGCGATCATAAATCACGGCAATATTGACGATATTGGAACAATGGTAATCTTACCCTCATCATACATAGGAAGTCCAAGACATATGCACGAATATACTCAAGATGCCATGACCTACGTAAGAAAATATGGACGACCTGATCTCTTCATAACATTTACATGCAACTCATCATGGCCAGAAATCAAAGAACAACTAAAATACGGACAAACCTCCATGGATCGACACGACATGATAGCCCGAGTTTTTCGACAAAAACAAATAAGATTTATTGAATAGTATGTATGTATGAGTGGAATGCCCCACTTTAAAAATCATGTAAAATAATTAAGATTTATTGAAGTCATCACAAAATACCACATCTTTGGAACCGTTAGATGCTGGATGTATACAATCGAGTGGCAAAAACGAGGATTACCTCACTCACACAATCTCATATGGCTACACGATAAAATTTATCCCACGTGTTGAGAGCTGGACATACGCACGGGAGGAGACGTGCGGGAAGCAGGCAGAACGCGACGTCACCACCGCGGACCGCGAGCGACCCGCGGACGACTCTCGGATTAACCGACTCCGTCGGCAACGGACGACACCCGGAGTTAGCTTTTTTTATAATTGTTTGGCCGGGATTCTCTATGTAATTAAGGCGGAATAAACCAGCCTATTTTAATACAGTCCTTTCTTATTTCCACGTCCCAGTAGGACCCTATCATTGGTCCTTTAGGATTCTCACCGTCTTATTTCGCGGGGATAACGGACAAAGGATTTCTTAAATCTCGAGGCTCTTCAGTTGTGGTCTTCAGCTGTAGAAGATACCTGGTGTGGACTCTTCATTATCTTCGTCTCTCCGAGTACTTCGCCTAGCAACCGCGCGCGCCCGAGAAAAAGAAGCTATTCCAGAAAGTTCATTGCAACGGACTTTGGACCCATTAAAAGTGCGAGTCATCGTCAAGACAAAGGAAGTGAACATCATCGATCACGATTCACTGTTGGAAGGTTTATAGACATACGTGAGTTCGTTCCATATTTTTCCTTTCTTAAAATCTACCTTTTCCATAAAAATAAATAAATTCGAGAATTCATATTGCTGACATTTCGGTGGTAGCTTTCGCATTTCATTGTGAGTGCATTGAGTTGATTTGCATACTTATTTTACTTTAACTTCATACGCTTAAAGGCCTATATTTGTTAAATTGCAAGTCCAAGTCGGATAGTAGGTACCTACACGAATAACGGGAATCTGTTTTCGCAAATCACTCGCTTCTTATCTATCGCCACCTGGCAATTGGCTTAAGCCGGCCGTTGCTGTCTTTTTTCCTTAATTATTATTGGAATAAGGTTGTTTACACTGCACCTTAACTGCATAGTTATTCATTAGTTATTGAAACTAGGTCATTATAACATCAGCAGATTGTTTTTTCTGTTACCATGGCAGAGGCAGACACTCTTAAACAGCTTATTAGAAAGCGTAGCTGCATAAAGGGTAAAATGACAATTTTTAGTAATTATTTAGACGAGTTTGAAACGATAACAGAGCCTAGCAATGTGCAACTTTTAGATTTAGAAAGCCGATTTAATAAATTTGATGCCTTATACGCCGTCTTCGACGGATTACAGGACGAGATCGAGATGCTTTCGGAAACCGCGGATTCGGAACGCGAAGAATTAGAAAGAAAGTACCACGAGCTGGTGGCAGAGGCGCGCAACCTGCTGGGCGCGCGTCCGCTGCACTCCGAGACCATGGCCGCTGCGAATGAGGGATCCGTGGCGAGTTTCGAGGATGCTCAGGCAGGTGGTCATAAATCTAATTGTGTTAGGTTGCCAAAAATAGATTTGCCTACTTTTCAAGGTCACTATCAGCACTGGCTTGAGTTTAGGGATACATTTATCTCGTTAATACATTCCAGGGAAGATATGGATAATATTAATAAGTTGCATTATCTTCGCGCGTCTTTAAAAGGTAGTGCCTTACTTGTCATTGATAATTTAGATTTTAAATCTGAAAACTATACGTCTGCTTGGAAATTATTATGCAGTAGGTACGATAACAAAAGGTTACTCGTAAACAATCACGTCAAGGAACTTTTTAGCGTTGAGCAGATGCGCAGTGAGTCTTGTGCATCTATTCGACGTCTTATAGATGTCACGAATAAAAACCTACGTGCACTTTCGACATTAGATGAACCAACTCAACATTGGGATACATTAATTATACATATGATGTCAGAAAAATTGGATGGTGTCACGCATAGGGCATGGGAGGAGCATAGAAATACTCTCACTAAGCCACCGTCTTTAGAAATATTCATTACTTTCCTTAGCAACAGGGCAGACTTGCTGGAGACTTTGCAGGAAAATAAAGGTAAAAACTATAAACCAGATTATAAAAATAGTGCAAATCTATGTGTGACTACTAATAATAATCAGTCATCACAAAACAAAAACGTCAACAAAACATTTAACAAACAACATAAGAAACTATACACATGTCCAATATGCAATCAAACTCATTTTATCTTTAACTGTGAAGCATTTAGAGCCCTGCCTATAGAAGGTCGTATACAAAAAGCTAAAGAGTTTAAGGTCTGCCTGAACTGCCTACGGCCAGGGCACTTGAAAAATTCCTGCAACCTTGCGCCATGTAAATATTGCAGAAAAAGGCATAACACGCTTTTACATTTGCATGAGCCCGTTGGGCTTCCTGAGGCCGCGAATCCTGCTGTTTGCCATTTCGCTAATTCGAGCCATGAACCGCAACGTACTACTGCGCCGCATGCTTTGCTTTCCACAGCGATCGTGAAGGTACGCGACGGAGCGGGCAACGTGCACACGGCCCGGCTGCTCCTCGACAATGGGAGCCTGTCCCACTTCGTAACAGAATCATTTTGCGGTAAGCTGGGTTTGCCGCGGCGTGACGTCAGCTCCACGTTAACAGGTATCAATAATCAAACGTCACAGGTGGCACAGTCTTGCAGTCTTACAATCATGTCGTGTTATGAAGATTATAGCTTCAATGTAGACTGTTTCATTTTACAACAAATTACAAAACCAACGCCAGCCTCTTATTTCAATATAGACCATATTTCTCTTCCCAAGGGAATCTTTTTGGCTGACCCTTCTTTTAATGTACCGTCGGATATAGACATCTTAGTTGGGGTCGACATATTTTGGTCTGTCTTAGGCGGCAATTGTATCGAGTTAGGTAAAAAGCAACCTAAATTGTTTGAAACGAAACTGGGTTGGCTGGTGACTAGGAATATCGTCCGTCATAAGTCATCTTCATCTTCTCCGATTTGCCATTTTGCGCAAGCGGAGCCTAACCCAGACTTGACTCGTTTCTGGGAGCTAGATACAGTCGCAACCAAGCACTCCTTATCACCAGAGGAACGTGCCTGTGAGGAGAACTTCTATCGCACTACTACTCGCAGCGAGGACGGCCGGTTTATCGTCACCATGCCGCTGAAAGAAGATCCTGCCGTCTTAGGAGACTCTTTCCAAAGGGCAAAGTGCCGCTTCCTGTCTTTAGAGCGTAAGTTTACTCGAGAGCCAATCTTTAAGGAACGGTATATGGACTTTATGCGGGAGTACGAGCATTTAGGTCATATGACTGAGAACAAGGAGTCTCCGCTTAGCTGTCTTCAATCACAGGTGAATTTTTTTCTTCCTCATCATGGTGTGCTTCGTGAGTCCAGCCTCACGACGAAGTTGAGGACAGTTTTCGACGCATCAGCACCTTCCAGTACAGGTGTGTCTCTCAACCAGATTCAAATGGTCGGGCCAACCGTTCAGGAAGACTTGTACTCAATTTTGTTGCGGTTCAGGCAGCACAAGTTCATAGTAACTGGTGATGTCGAGAAAATGTATAGGGCGATTGATCTTCATCCTTCTCAACGCTCTCTTCAACAGATAATTTGGCGATATGATTCTTCTCAGCCTCTGAAAACCTACACCCTTAATACGGTTAGTTTCGGTCAAGCTTCAGCACCGTACCTAGCAACCAAATGTTTGGTTTCATTGGCATCTAGTGCCATCTATAGTGACGTCAAGGAGTCGATCAAGCGGGATTTTTACGTAGACGATTATTTGAGTGGCTCATCGACTATCGAAGACACAATCAGACTGTGCAAGGGTATCACATCCACTTTAAAATCAGCACAGTTCAATTTGAGAAAATTTCAATCGAACAACAAGTACATACTGGAGCAAATTGCGCCTAGTTCAGAAACAAATAATGTTCTGGACATTTCAAACACCGAAAACAATGTCTCTTCAAAGACTCTAGGTCTGCATTGGATTTGTGATTCGGATATGTCTTTCTCTATCAGCATAGAACTTAATGACAAAATTACGAAACGCCATATTCTGTCAGTCATCAGTCAAATATTTGACCCATTAGGCTTAGTTAACCCTTGTATTGTCGAGGCTAAAATAGTAATGCAGAGGCTTTGGATTGAAAAATGCACTTGGGATCAAGAAGTCTCACAGGAAATCAAGCAAATCTGGTTCTCGTTTGTTAACACTTTGCCTCTTCTTAACCATTTGATGGTACCTCGTTGGGTAGTCGCTGATGACTCAGCAATAAATGAAATTCATGTCTTCTCAGACGCTTCAGAGCGTGCATACGGTTCCTGTTTGTATATTCGTTCAATTGATAGGACAGGTTCAATTCAGGTGCACCTGTTGACTTCCAAGAGCAGGATCGTCCCAATTAAGCCAACTACGATTCCACGTCTTGAATTATGTGGGGCTTTGATGGCTGCAAGACTGTGCAACAAAGTCATAAACTCATTGACTCTACAAATCAGTGGATGTAGATTCTGGTGTGACTCTACAATCGTTCTGGGGTGGTTAAGTGCACCACCAACCCATCTTAAAAGTTTTGTTCGTAACAGAGTTCACGAAATCCAAGAGAGCACAGTAGGTCACACGTGGAGCTACGTACCGTCGAAGGACAATCCGGCGGATCTTGTTTCTCGTGGGCTGAAGGCTGACCACATCAGCGGTTCATCTTTGTGGTGGTCAGGGCCAGCATTCTTGTTTGAAGATGAATCTAAATGGCCAAAAACGCCTAATACTAACGAGAAGCACGATCTACCTGAAATGATTACTTGTTCTTTGGCGCTTAATGATGAATGTAACACTGATTGCATCTCTAACTTAATCAAAAACAAGTCTAGGTTTACTAACCTGCAAAATATACTAGCATACGTGCTAAGGTTTAACCATAATTGTCGCAATAAGAAAACTAAATTAACTGGCCACCTTTCAGTTCAAGAACTTCAAAACTCATTAAATTTAATGACACATAAGGCCCAGCTAGAAATGTTCCCTGACGAATGTGTTTTTCTTAAAACCGGTAAGGCGTTACCTAATAAAAATCGCTTAATTTCATTGACGCCTTTCTTAGATACAAATAATATTATGCGAGTTGGTGGTAGGCTTGATAATTCGCCTTATTGTTATAATACAAAGCATCCTATTATTTTATGTAGCAAACATCATTTAACTAAAGTCATCTTTCAATATTTTCATATTAAACATTTACATGCCCCACCCCGACTCCTTTTAGGAACAATCAAACAAATTTATTGGCCCTTAGGGGGCACAAACCTTGCAAAAAACACCGTAAACAAATGTGTACGCTGTTTTCGTTTTAAACCTGAAACGGTTCAACCCATCATGGGGCAGTTACCAACATCACGAACTGAGCTAGAATTCCCTTTTTTACATTGTAGTGTTGACTACGCAGGGCCAGTGTTGATAGCAGATCGAAAAGGTAGAGGTTGTAAACTTATTAAGTCTTTTTTGGCAATCTTCATCTGCAATTCGACCAAAGCCTGCCACATCGAGCTCGTCACGGCTCTGTCTAGTGAAGCGTACATTGCCGCTTTAAAGCGCTTTGTATCTCGTCGTGGCCTACCATTGACCATTACAAGTGACAACGGGACCAATTTCGTTGGTGCTTGTAATGAATTAGCTCAGTTTCTTGTTCAGTCAGATCTCGAAGGTCAGGTAGCGCAGGAAGGCATCGAATTTAAATTCATTCCGGCTTACACCCCTCATTTCAACGGTCTGGCTGAAGCGGCCGTTCGCTCCACAAAGCATCACCTTAAGCGACTACTTCAAACCACTCATCTCACGTACGAAGAGATGGCGTCTTGCCTCGCCGAAATTGAGGCAGTCTTGAATTCTCGTCCTCTTACCCCATTCTCCACTGATCCCTCCGATTTCTCGGCTCTCACTCCGTCTCACTTTCTAATAGGACGCTCACTTATGTCTATACCTCAGCCACAAGTGTCTGATGTGAACATCAATCGCCTTGAAAGATTCAAGCGCATCCAGCTCATACGACAGCACTTCTGGAACCGATTCTCGGTCGAATACGTCGGCCTGCTCCAGCAGAAACTGAAGTGGCAAACCTCGAACAAAGAGCTGAAACTCGGATCGCTGGTCCTGATAAAGGATCGGGCACTTCCACCCTTACTATGGTCTCTAGGGCGCGTAACACAGCTGTATCATGGCAACGACGGAGTCAGTAGGGTGGCGGAACTAAGAACGAGGAGAGGAACGATTAGGAGGGCCTTTAATAACATCTGTCCCCTTCCAGAATTTTGAAGTCTTCCTCCACATACTTCAACCCGGGCAGCATGTTGAGAGCTGGACATACGCACGGGAGGAGACGTGCGGGAAGCAGGCAGAACGCGACGTCACCACCGCGGACCGCGAGCGACCCGCGGACGACTCTCGGATTAACCGACTCCGTCGGCAACGGACGACACCCGGAGTTAGCTTTTTTTATAATTGTTTGGCCGGGATTCTCTATGTAATTAAGGCGGAATAAACCAGCCTATTTTAATACAGTCCTTTCTTATTTCCACGTCCCAGTAGGACCCTAACACACGGATATCGACAAAATCATCCAAGCTGAATTTCCCAATCCACAAAATGATCCGGAACTATACAACATAGTAGTGAAAAACATGATTCACGGACCATGTGGACCATTAAACTTCAATGCGCCATGCATGAGTGATGGAAAATGTACAAAAAAATATCCAAAACCATACTTGGACGATACAAAAACTGAAGATGACGGCTATCCCAAATATAAAAGACGATCACCGAAAAACGGTGGCTTCACAGCAAAAATACGAATACAAGGCAGAGACGAACTGGAAATAGATAATCAATGGGTAGTACCATATAACCCACTACTTTCCAAAATGTTCCAAGCACACATAAACGTTGAATGTTGCAATTCAGTAAAATCTATTAAATATATATGTAATTACGTAAACAAAGGTAGTGATATGGCAGTATTTCAAATAGTCCAAAATAGCGAACAAAATAATAGAAATGATGAAATCCTCATGTACCAAATGGGAAGATACATCAACAGTAACGAAGCAGCGTGGAGGATTTTTAGTTTTCCCATACACGAACGCGAACCAGCTGTGCAACATCTAGCAGTACATTTGGAGAATGGACAGAGAGTTTACTTCACAAAAGACTCGGCTAGAAAAATTGCAAGCGAACCACCTCAGAACACAACATTAACAGCTTTTTTCCAACTTTGCCAAACGGATTCATTCGCAAAGACGTTACTGTATGTCGACGTCCCTATTTATTATACGTGGGACAAAACAAGGAAAATTTTTCAACGACGAAAACAAGGAATGCCAGAAGAGGGTCATCCAGAAATAATGAAAACTAACGCAATAGGTCGAGTATACACTGTACATCCAAACAATGCCGAATGTTTCTATCTCCGAATGTTGTTACACGAAATACGGGGACCAACAAGTTTCACAGATCTCAGGACTATTGACGGCTACATATGCCAGACTTACAGAGAAGCATGTCAACGTTTAGGATTATTGGAAAACGATAACCACTGGGAATTAACACTACAAGAAGCCACACTCACAGCTTCAGCTGAACAAATTCGAGAGTTATTCGCCATAATTCTAACAACATGTAACAGACAGCTATGGGACTCTTTCAAAAGGAATATGAGTGATGATATATTGTACCAAATCCGACAAGCTAATCCAGAACTGACTATAGAATTCAATGACGACATCTTCAATGAAACACTCATTCGCTTAGAAGATAAATGTTTAGCAATAAATAACCAGACCTTAGTAGAAATTGGAATGCCAGCACCACAAAGAAATACTTTCAGTGTGCTAAACTACCAAATTACAAAGGAAAAAAGCTACAACGTCAATGAACTACTTGAATACATTGCTCACAACAAACCACTCCTCAATGACAATCAAAAAAAAATTTACAACGTTATAATGAACCGAATAAATAACAACACTGGTGGAATTATTTGGACGCACCAGGAGGCACCGGTAAAACGTTTCTAATAAATCTAATACTGGCGGAAATACGTGCTGAAAAACACATCGCACTGGCACTAGCATCATCCGGCATTGCAGCCACACTTATGGAAGGAGGACGAACTGCCCATTCTGCCTTACAACTACCGTTGAATATAGCCGAACAACAATTCCCGGTATGTAAAATCTCAGGAACATCTGGACGGGGTCAACTTCTAAAACATGCTAAAATTATCTTCTGGGAACAGCACATTTTGCTAAAATACTTTTACAAATAGGCGAAGGTACATATCCTACTGACCAAACGACCGGCCTCATTGAACTCAATAGTGATTTCTGTAACATAGCCACTACTGAAAACGAACTAATCGACAAAATTTATCCTAATATTATTCAGAACTATACCAACGTAGAGTGGTTATTTCAAAGAGCAATTTTGGCCACTAAAAATAATATTGTTGACGATATCAATTTAATAATATTCTAAAGAAAATACCTGGTGAAGAGAAAGTATATAAATCGATCGACACGATGGTATCCATTGAAGAAAGTGTCAACTTTCCTACTGAATTTCTAAACTCTTTACAAGTACCAGGAATGCCATTACACTGCCTTCGTCTGAAAATTGGATCTCCAATCATACTACTCAGAAATCTCAACTCCCCAAAACTATGTAATGGAACGAGGATGATCGTAAAACAGCTATCGAATAATGTCATTGAAGCTGAACTTATTTCTGGAAAGAACAAAGGACACACAGTATTTATACCTAGAATACCACTGATCTCTTCTGAATTGCCATTTCAATTTAAAAGATTGCAGTTTCCAATTAAATTAGCCTTTAGTTTTACAATTAACAAAGCGCAAGGGCAAACTTTGAAATATTGTGGCATCAACCTCAATCCTGCTTCTCTCACGGTCAGCTATATGTAGCTTGCTCAAGAGTAGGAAGTTCGAAAAATTTATATATATATACCCCGGACAATAAAATGTAAAATGTTGTTTATAAACAAGTAGTGTAAATAATGAGAAAATGTAAATACATGTAAATATAGAAAATGTTTTCAAAATATATTTTTTACTTTTTACGTCATAGTATGTTTTTTTATTTCATCTACCACGTAATCTCATATCAACTCCCGAGCGAAGCCGGGTATCATAGCTAGTCTAATATAAATATCAGCTTCAAAGCAACTCCATAATATAAAGTACCCAATAAGTGCAATATATAATAAATAAAATGTTTAAGAACCTTAAGAACTCGGCCGTGAGAACGAAAATTATATCGATAACTTTGAACGCCAATTTCTCAAAACTATGTGAAACGTACTTACTGCTGTTATCGTTAGCGCGGCAGTAATGCAATTAAAATTATAAGTAATAATTACCCGAGTAGGGTTCTTGCAGGTGTATTTAACTCGTAATAATATTTTCCTAAGGGTCAGTTTCTATTGGATCTACGAAACGACTAAAACTTAAACTACTAACTAACAAAAATAAAATAATAGATGCCAACATTTCAGTACTAAAATGGAGAAAAATAGAGACATTCTATTTTTCAGCTGCGTACGTCATCTTCCCGGAACTTTATCTTAGTACCGGTGACTCAACAAATTGTGGAATTCGCGACAATATCGAGACACTTACTCACCGGAGTCTAGACGAAACCCATAACGATCCCAACTAATAAAGTTCATTGAACACGAACAGGCAGCGGTAGCTCTCCAAATCATACGTGTGACACAGGTGATAGTGCTAGGTATCCACAAAGGCATGTCTCTCCACAAAGATATGTACGGAGACTTGTACCAACCGAACCAAGGCCAAATTGCTGATGATTTGAGCAATTTCGCTCCACTGCCTGTATTTATGTTGCAAAAATTAATACGAAGACTATCAACACCTTGATGTACAAAAAGGTGACAGGTTTCTGATTGATTATTATTAATGGGGGCATTTGTGTAAATCAGTACGGTTTTGGACATAGTTACTACGAAAATGTAATGCGTAATCGTTTTAGTAGTCTCCAGATACTACTCGTAATATGACATTTCCATTGCCTCAATAAATCCACCCGATCTATCATTTAAAAGCAAAGTAATATCTGGTTGTGTAAATAAATGCCAGACCAGATGGAGACATTGGGGCAATTGAACTGTCATTGTATCTAGAGAATAGAAACAGAATTTAGATTAGGATTTATATAAGTTCAATAACAAAGTAATGGGATATGGGATCCATAGCTGATGGATTGATTTATATTGAGCTTTACATCAGGTGCAACAAAAAATGTAGATTCCGTGGCGTAGGTAACAATTTGAGCCGGGGGTGAAAATTGTTCAGAAAAACGTAACAAACATTTTTTGACCTACTTAAACGACGTTGCATACTATTTATTTGATCAATTATTAAAGAGTGACAGAGATTAGTAAATATAATATATTAGTTTTTATTTCAGTCATTTTATTACGTTATTATTTCAGTTCTTATTACTAAAATATAATTAAATTTAGCATGAACTCAATTAAAATATTGGCATAAATATTTGTGTTGAGGCTATTAAATATTAAAAACTGACGGTCTCAACAGTGCGTATCTTTGATATAACCAAAGAGAATGTACCTATAAATAGAGGAGGAAAGTCTAAAGTATGTGTGTGTATGTGTGTGTTTGTGTATATTCTTGTGTTCATAATTAAATATGAGTATGCATGAATGTATTAAAAAGGTATCTTCATGAGGTTCCCTGTCTATGTATAGGATAGGTGCATCATGTTTCAAATAGTAGGTTTTTTTTTTTGTTTCAAAGACTGAGTGTTTCTTAACTTTGTATAGGCAAATCAAACGGTTGTACCTCTAAAGGTACATGGGGTACAGGGGGTTTTCTTTTTATACTTGGGATTTTAGGTAAGCTTTAAGGTAGTTTTTTTATTTTATAGTTGTATTTAGTTTTAATTTAGTTAATTTTAATACAAATTTCGTTTTGAATTTATTTAGTTTAACTTATATAGTGTTCAATAAAGCACTTTTCAGTAACGGTTGTAAATACGTGGATGTAAGAAAATTGCAAAACGGCAAGAAAATGAGGTGTTGACATCGAAGATAGGATTTGTTAGCAAGGTGACATTTAGGAAGACTTAGGACTGATTTGTGTACATGTAATGCCACTCTTATTAAGCAGAGCTTTGGAACGCTAAGTACCTGAGCGTCCTTATATACCTAATTCTGGTGTGGGGTATCTAACTGGCTTTCTCAAGAGTACTCTTAGAACGGCTCTTAGTGCCCGTTCAAGCTTTAAAAGGTTGGTTGGTGTAGTACCTCCCCAGGCGAGAATCCAGGCAAGAATGCATAACTGTTGTATATTGCATATCTTTGACAAGGTATTCGATTTCATTAAGTCGGCCACAGTGCAGATGCGGTTTTAACTTTAAGCGGGATACAAATCTCTATGTGCAAAATTTTAATTTACTATGCTAACATTGATTGAGACTAGATTATTCAACAAAAAACGCGAGTTTGTCTATCTCTTAGGACTTAGACCGTCCGGCCGTCTGTTTTGTGTGATGTGAGTTTTTATTTTTTGGATCTCTAACTAAACGATAAGTAATAACCTCAAATTTGGCGAGATTGTAAAGAAAAGTATGCTGTATAACAAAAAAAAATAATTGCCACATATTTTACCTATTTACTCGCCAAAAACAAGTTAGACACAATCCTAAACTATATGAATGAATTAATGAATGAATAATATTTATTTAGGATTATAAAAGATCCATATTTTTGTTAGTAATTACATACATCATTATTTCCTATTGGTTAGTAAAAATATTCTAAACACTATCTACATATTATAATAAAAATTTTGGGGGGATGCACTTGGATGTCGAGTGCATTTTCACCCAGAAAAATAATATAGGGTTGTCCCATCTTTCAGCAATGGCTTTCAGGAAGCTGTTGGGGCTGTCCCACACCCTGTGCATCAGAGATGCGACTCGTTTACGAATTATTGTGTAAAAACAATCCGCTCGAGCCTCCGCAAACATCTCTGATGCACTGCAATGTCTCCTCAACCCCATCAGCACCCTGAAAGCATTGTTGTATTGGATGCGGAGAGCGCTGTAAGATTTCTGCGTATATCTGGTCCAAAGGGCGCAAGTGTACATGGACTGGCAGTAAGCCTTGAACAATAAAACTTTTACCTCTTTGGTACACCTTGCGAACCTGCGCGCCAGCATATTGCAGCGTACTGCCAGCGCTCTCCGCTCTCTCTCCATATCCAGATCACTAAATAGTCACTATAACTAAATAGTCCGACATGACCGTCTTTTCTTTACATGTCTCTGACCGAACTGTTCGTCAGCCCATTAACGCTTCCCGTTGCCAAAAAAGCTCGAAATTTTTCCACACTATTGGTTTTCCAGTTGACTAGACGCGATGGTTTGGATCGTAAACGGAGCTTTTCTTAAAGTCTAGTAAGTAAGTCTTGTCTAGTTTTAGGTTTGACAAGTATCATTAAAGTTTAAAATCTAGTCTCACTGGCATTTATCGGTCGCGGTCTGTGCAGATAAATTATACCGGTTAACTTTCGACATTATACAAGTAAAGACACATTAATCCTATGCCCTTGTGATAAGGGCCATTTTAAATTAAATCCACAATTGGACTAAGAGCTCGCCACGTCAGATGTGACACAATAATGAGAGCAACAAAACACGTCTGGTTAGATTGCTATACTATCCTTATTGCTAGATCCGGGCATCTGGCAGCTTTTAATTTCATTTTTCATTTTTTTCATTTTATTTTATTCAATATAACAATACACATTGTGTTTGAATATTACATTATCATAACTTATCCTAAATATTTACATTTTTAAATTACAATATACAATATCTATGTCTCACTATAAAATTGATATAAAGCAATGAAATAATGTCCATAATAAAATAAATAATGTCACTTACATCTAATCTAACCTAAAACCTTGTGTCGTCATCCAATAAATATTCATTTACTGAATAAAATCGCTTTCTCAGCAGAAATTATTTTAGTTCCCTTTTGAACAAGGTGACATTTGTGAGCGACTTTAATTCTACTGGCAATTTGTTAAATAAAACTATAGATTGATAGCTTTCCGTATGTTTAACAACCTGAAGATTTGAGTCAATGGTCAGTGGTAAGTCTTTTCTTCTTGAAGCTAGACGACTTTCTCTTTGCCCTGAGGTTTCAATCCCATTCAAGGATTTAACCAAGTCGCAGAGCAATACAAAAATGTACATGCTGGGTACCGTCATAGCTCCAAATTCTGCGAAGTAATTCATGCAAGACTCTTGTTGTGGTTTTCTGGCTATGACTCTAATAGCATGTTTCTTTGCAACAAAAGCCGAACGCGTATTGTATTTGTAGCTATTTCCCCAAAGCTTTATACTATATCGTAGTTTTGATTCGACTAGTGCATAATATACCATTATGAGTTGGGACACTTTTAATTCGTTTCTTAGGCTTCTGAGTGCGTAGCAGGCTGAACTTATTGACTTGACCAATGCCGAGAGCTCATCTTTCCAATTTAGGTAGGAGTCTATATGCACACCGAGTCTATTGCACACATACTGATTGAGTTTGCTCAATAATGTGGCCTTGCGATACTATTTGTAGCGTGTCTCTACTCTTTGCCGTCGTTTTGAAAAGCAAGACATTTGTCTTGCTGCAATTTAATTGTAATTGATTGGTATTGAACCAAGTATGGAAAAGCTCCAAGGCCCTATTTACCTTATCGTTAAGCTCTACCATGTTATCAGCAGATATTATAGCATTGGTATCGTCAGCAAAAACTACTAATTGACTTTCTGTAAGTTGACTATTTATGTAATTAATTAAATCATTGGTAAAAATGATGAAGAATATAGGACCCAGGATGGAGCCCTGTGGTACACCCCTGGACAATCTAACCAACTTAGACCTATGGGATGTTTCGTTGTTATCATGTGTCCATTTCACTTCAACAAATTGATTTCGATTTTGTAGATAAGAACAAAAAAAAACTAAGACCTTTCCCCTGATCCCATAAAATTCTAGCTTATCCAGTAAGATTTTATGGTCCACCATGTCAAATGCGGAACTTAAATCCAGGAATAAGCCTGCAACCCTTCTTCTATTATTTAATTCTTTTACTACGTCCGCAATCAGAGTACCAATCGCTTCTTTAGTGCCCCTGACTTTTTGATAACCAAACTGCCTTGGGGCCAGTATATTATTCAGGTTAAGGTGATTAGTTAGCCTATCCTTCAAAATTCGCTCCAGTAGTTTTGATAATATTGGCAGTATCGAGATCGGTCTATAGTTTTTGGGATCCGATTTAGAACCTTTTTTATAGACTAGAATAACCTTTGCCACTTTTAACTGATCTGGGAAAGTACTCGTGTCAAAACATTGATTAAAAAAATAAGCTAGAGGTTCTGCCAGTATATCAATATCGTCTTTGATTATTGCAGTAGGTATTTCATCATATCCGCATGAGGCCTTAGGTTTAAGCTGCTTAACGATTTTATGAACGTCAACCGGATTCACCTTTTCAAATGGCATCTCTTTATCTACTCTGGTGGCATAGGAATTTAATAGAGATAGAGCATAATGTAAACAATCCATTGTGTTACTTTTAAGAGTAAATTGGTCTAAGAATGTAGCACACACACTCTCGGGATTATTTTTTATTTTAGTTTGCCCATCTGTTTTCCATTTTAAAAATATATTTTCTTTAGATTTTTCTATGGTTTTATTTCTGGATTTCTGTACGACCTTCCAAATTTCCTTGCAAGAGTCTTTTGCTTTTTCTATTTGTGATTGTACAGCCAATCGTTTTGCATTACCAATAACCCGGTTATTAACAAATTTTTTCCTATAGTTTGCTATAGAGTCTGAGTTAACGTTCTTGTGGGTTACAAGTATACGTTTCATGGCACTTGACACCTTTATTCCCTTTGTTACCCAATTTATTTTAGTAGATTTACTTAACGGTACCTTGATTTTCTTTTTTTTTAAACATCCTTTAAATATGTGGTTAAATCTATCAATAAACGTATTAATTCCATTTCTTAACCAATCTTCAACCATAAGCTTCTGGCGAAATTGCAATTTAGCTTTACAACTAAGTTTCCTTACTGTCTTCCATAGATATTTAGTGCAATATTTTTTACCGGTCGCATTTTTATTTTCTTTAACAACAAAAGTACTTAGAATTGCAGCATGTCCATCGGCCAGACCATTTTGATCCACCAAGGGAATAGTCACTTGTTGTTCTGGTAAATTGGTCAAGATGTTGTCCAAACATGAATTAGTTTCATTGCGTGTGAATGTAGCGGTAGTAATCATAGGTCTAAAGTTATATGAGCTCAACAAGAATAAAAAGTCCGCAGTATTTCTGTTTTCTCTTAAAAGATTAATATAAAGTCCCCACAAATGACACAATCCTTGTTAAAAAAGTGTTCCAGAAGTTGTTCAAGTCGGCTCATAAAGCAATTAAAATTAGCGTCAATTGGATTACGATAACAACAGATTAAATTAACATTTGTATCGCAATCCCTAACGCCACATACCTCAAAACTCTCTTCCTTATACAATGCTTTACACACACTAAGTTCCTCGTATTTCTTGTTTTTGCGGCCTAGAATTATTGAACCGCCTCTCTTTTTTTAGGGTTCCGTAGTCAACTAGGAACCCTTATAGTTTCGCCATGTCTGCCCGTCCGTCCGTCCGTCCGTCCGCGGATAATCTCAGTGACCGTTAGCACTAGAAAGCTGAAATTTGGTACTAATATGTATATCAATCACGCCGACAAAGTGGTAAAATAAAAAGTGAAAATTTTTTTTTTATTAGGGTACCTCCCGTATACGTAAAGTGGGGAGTGATTTTTTTTTTCATTTCAACCCTAACGTGTGATATATTATTGGAGAGGTATTTAAAAATGAATTGGGGTTTCCTAAAATCATTTTTCGATAATGTAAATATTTTCGGAAATAATCGCTCCAGAAGTAAAAAAATATGCGTCCCTTCCCCTCTAACTTTTGAACCATAAGTTTTAAAAATATGAAAAAAATCTCAAAAGTAGAACTTTATAAAAACTTTCTTGGAAAATTATTTTGAACTTGATAGGATGAATAGTTTTTGAAAAAAAAATACAAAATAATTTCTGAACTAAGTTTGTAATTTAACCGTATAAGCAGGTGTTTATTGTACCTGTAATTTCTACAAAATTACAATGAAATGACGTGCTTTCAAATAAAGTAAAAACGGTGAAAATCGGTTCACGCAATAAAGAATTATCCCATAAAAATCATCTTCCATACTTTATGCTCGCGCGCAATAGTTTACTCAATTTGCCGATAGATGTCGCTGTACATGGAACTCTCATATCATATCCTACATGGCGGTGTTATTAACTCTTAAGTGGGGACACTTACTGTGACGGACGGAAAACTACGGAACCCTACAGTGAGCGTGGCCCGACACGCTCTTGGCCGGTTTTTTTTGTTCTAGTATTAAAAGCTACCAAATTAAACCCTATTAAATTGAAAAGAGTCGCTGCGTTGGCGTTAAGGAAATGCTCACTTATACATACACTAGCTGTGCCCGCGGCTCCGCCCGCGTGGAATTCGGTCTGTGTCAGTAAGCGGCTAATTCACCCCTAATTTCTCTCCCGCTACCCTGGAGGCGGAACTTGAAGTAAAGTTGACAGATGGATACGCTAGAGGACAGTAGTCCTAATAAAATATTTTACAATTACCACTGAATGAACTACACTCATAAATGTATACTTTTTTTATTATATTTGTTTTTGGCATGATTTAAACGACATAGAGAGTAGTAGGTGTATATCGGACGATACAGGACCACTTTTGTATTTATACGTTCATGTCCACGGCAAATATCACCCAGATCGATCCTCCCGTCAAATCAGTTGGGGGGTGAGGGAAGGGGGGGGGTCACAAATGCAGAAATGATTTTTTTCTATTTTAGGTGCACTTGGAGGGGGGGGGGGGGGGTCCATGACCCATGCAAATTTAACTCAATCGAGTGTAGTGGCTACCCCCCCCCCCCCCCCCTTTTAGACGTTGAATTTTTATAGGCTACGTATAACCTGGCTGGGGATTTTCTAGAATTGGAATTAGTAATCCTTAATTGGGTGATTTCCGGGATAACAATGAAAAAAAAACCGGCCAAGAGCATGTCGGGCGATGCTCAGTGTAGAGTTTCGTAGATGCTGCCCTGTTACAAAACATCCGTTCTAAAGGTCGTTTATTTGGCGGCGCTTACGTCAGTTTACTATTCGGCACTTCCTTTCACTATGCGTTTTTGACTAATAATTCAAAAACGGCTGAACCGATTTTCTTCAATATAGTTTTTATTGAAAGTTCTTATCAGGCCTCACCAAATTTCAGCTTTCTAGTGCGAACGGTAACTGAGCTAGACCGCGGACAGACGGATGGACATGGCGATGTAACTGTTACGTAATAAGGCCTAATTATGTACAGAAGCATACACTGCTTTACCTACACACATATTAAAAATCCATTGAAACCATTAGAATGACCACCATTACACCGCCATGACCAATATTATTGCGCCGGCGGTCGGGGGAGCGGATTTTCATTACGTTACCGTAGGTAATGAATTTTCATACGTTTTTACCACACTGTCACAGATAATACACTGATGTTACGTTATTGGTTGCAATAATGTTGGTAATTAATTACATACGGTTCCGAACGCGGAATAGAGGATTTATGATATTGGTGTAGATCAAGATATTTATTCGTCAATGTAAGCACATTACAATGCACTAATGAACGTCAGAGAAAAATAAAATACGTGAGTGTCGTGGAAAGTGTGTGAATCAAGTGCGATTGGAACGAAGTTATGTTACTTAATTTTATTTCATTTTTTACTTTTTTGTAAATTTTGTGGTTTTAATTTTTTTTGCATTTTTTAAAAATTTTGGAAATTTTGGAAATAGTGGAAAATTTGGAAATTTTGGAAATTTTGAAAGTTTTGGAAATTTTGTGAAATTTTGGAAATTTTGGAAATTTTGGAAATTTGGGAAATATTGGAAATTTTGGAAATTTTGGAAATTTTGGAGATTTTGGAAATATTGGAAAAATTGGAAATTTAGAAATTTTAAATTTTTGACCTTTTCGAAATTTTTGACATTTTCGACATTTTTAAAATTCTCGACTTTTGAGGTTCTCGACTTTTTTCACTTTTATCACTTTGCCACTTCTCAGTTTCACTACACTTCACTTCAGTTTATTCTATTTTATATATTTTTTATTTCATTCCATTTTACATGTTTCTCAATCGTATGGGTGTCGCGTTTTCGTGACGTGACGCTTTTTCGTAACGGTCACGTGACTTTTTTTCGCCTAGGCCGAACCGTCCGATAAGGAACTTCGTTCCTAAACTCCACCGGTTCTAACCCTGTAGGTGTACCTCTGGCCCAAGAAGTATTATGACCGAAAAGAAATTCTACGGGACTTATTTTTTTCAAAACAGTAATACATTATTAGATCATAAAGATACAAAATAATGCGTAGTTCTTCAAGAAGACATATCAAAACAGCTTGAGAGACAGATAATGTACCTATTGTTTAATTATAAAGAAAAATAAATCCTAATCTGACTGCTTCACAAAACGTTTGATATGTTTTCCTACCTAAACGGTGTCCTATAAATGTTAGATGATTTTGTAGTAGTTTTTTGGTTTGCTGCAATAACCCTTTTCAAATATTTCTTAAGAGCGGGTAAAGGTAAATTTAAAGCATCGACGGGTAACATGTTATAAATATGAACACCTTGACCAAGAAATTACAAATTATTTCAATACCAACTTTCAACATAAAAACTTTCAACCCCCTTTTCACCCCTTCCAGGGTTGAGTTTCGGGATGAATACTGTTCATTATCCTTTCCCGGAACTCAAACTATCTCTACACAAAATTTCATTATTATCCGTTCAGCCGTTAACTAATTAAAAATACTTGGAACGTGTTCTGTTATCGATTCTAAGTATCTCCAGCCAACTTTTTTCGAATATATTCCATGAACAGACTTTCGACCCTCTTCAGCTTTATTATATGTACAGATAGTTTTTATTGAAAGTACCTTTCAGGCGTCACTTCCATTATTTTTTTCAAATTTTTTGGACCTACGGTTCTAAAGTAAGATGGGGGGGGGGGGGGGGGGGTTTGAAGAAGAAACTATCCTTTGTCATTTCTCGAGACCCATACTATCTCTATACCAATTTTCATCTAAATCAGTTCAGCGGTAAAAAAATCCTCATACCTCCTTCCAACCCCCTTCTCACCCCCACAAGGGTTTGAAAACTATCCTATGACGTTTCTCGAGACTCAAATTATCTCCATACTCATTTCTATCTAAATCGTTTCAGCGGTTAAAAATTCTCCATACAAACTTTCAACCCCATTTTCACCCCCACCAGGGTTGATTTTCGGGATTAAAACTATATATTATCCTTTCCCAGGACTCAAACTATATCTATCCAAAATTTCATCAACATCCGTTCAGCCGTTTTCACGTGATGCGCGGTCAAATAAACAGACAAACAGATAAACAGATAAACAGACAAAAATTCTAAAAATTGTTGGAACGTGTTCTGTTATCGATTCTAAGTATCCCCAGACAACTTTTTTTCGATTATCTTCCATGTACAGACTTTCGACCCTCTTCAGCTTTATTATATGTATAGATAGTGTTGGTCTTCCGTTAGAGAATACAAGTATAATTCTAGTTCATCCTTTTTATTCGTGACGCCACACAGATTCTGGTAATAAACTCTCAAGTGAACAAAAGAATTATCTACGATGTTGTATCTACAGGTTGTCAGTGATCTAAAAAAGGAGTGTTAATATACTTGTGAGTGTTAGTCTCAGACGAGACTAACACTCACAAGCATACGCAAAGAACGAAATACGTAAAGCAGACGCTTTGCGAAAATAGTAGGGGATAGTCCCTTTTTTGGTTCCGCACTTAGAGCATTTTCAAAGGTGCAATCAGACGAACTATCACTCACGTTGTCTTTAAAGTTATAATAATCGTACTTATAATTTATCTGGTCTACATTTAGAGATATCTTCAGAGCCATATTGCGAACAAACCTGTTTTTGCTTTTTTTGCAACTATTAATATCTATAAATTTATAATTTAAATTATTTAAGCAACAGTGACTTAGTGCAGTATTTACAACATTTATCTCTAAACTTTTATTATTCCTTATGCCTAATAATATGACATGAAACTTTTCAAGAAGTTTTAAAGTGTTATTCAAGGTTAAAATAAGTTTCATGAGGTTGTCATCGTGCTCTCCACCGAAATAATAATCTTATCTTGTTCCGAGAATTCATTTGGTTTTATTGCCTCAATAATATGATCAGTAGTTGCTCCAGGTTTGATAAAAGATGTCACTTGATTCTTCTTGTATTCATGGTCATGTTGCATATCAAGCAGTATTTTTGACAAACCTGAACATTGCTTACCACCAAAGATAAAAAATGTTGCTTTGTTTTTTTGTTTTCTGTTTATTTACTCGTACATTGGAGTTGTTTTCAATCTGCACTGAAGATGGCGTTAATGGCGTCTCGGCACATGTTATATCGTGGTGATCGGTAGGTGAACTTGCGTTGCCAATAGTAGTAGTTTGAGGTCTATTCGAAAGAAGCTTCAATGTGAGGGAAGTTATATGTTTATTCAGGAGTGATATTTCTTCTTTTGCTTCCTTTAAATCTCATTCTAGGCTTATAATTGATTGTTGAAGTCGTAGAACCTTTGAGTTATTTGAGTCGGCTTCCAGTGTACGAGGTGAAGAACTGGGTGTAGATGTGCCCATAACGCTGGTATTGAATTTATTCTTAACTAGATTGACGGGTGACTGGCACAGAGATTGCAAATGTTTGTTCTTCACAATTAACGTGTTATTTTGTCGGCGAAGGTCATTATTCTCTAGAATCACGTTGTCAAGTTCGTTTTGTAAGCGTTTCGTAAGTGTACCTACAGTGTCTTTCATTTCTAGGATGGCAGAAGCATAATTGACAGAATCATCAACACTTCTTGACAATTTATTGGGTGATAAAAAGGACTCATTAGAGGTGTCATTCTCAGTCAGAATATGAGAGTCCAAGTCCATAGTTTGAGAGCAAGTAGGGTGCTCAGTAGTGTTTGTAGGAAGGTTAACATCAATTTCCCTCTGTTTAGGGCTCGGAGATAATTTACCGATGGGCTGTAGTTTTTTTATTTCTGTTGGGACTGATTGGTTTTTTCCTGGTGCCGGACGTACAGGAGTTTTTGGTAATTGTTTATCTTTATTCTGTTTCCCTACGCATGGCATACATTCCCATTTTTTTTTGCATCTATGCTCTTTAAACGATGATGCTCTTTAAACGAATGTGTTTAGAGTGACAGACTAGCAAAATTTTTCAGCTGGAAAAAAGTAATACCAAAGTATGTAAAAAATACCGACGTTCTATAATTTATAGAGGACAGGGCCTATATTTTAACATTAGAACAAAAAATATTGTGTATTATTGCGGAAACAAAAACAGTAGGCGACTAACTATAAATTTAATTATACGTCATTTGGCACTAATTTCCCCCAACAAAATCTTCTGGCTATGACATATAATTAATTACATTATTTTCCATAATATTGTATCAAACCCAGAACTCTAAGATTTGTTTTCTTCGAGTTATTTGCATTCTTTGACCTCCACCACTTTACAGCTGCCAGATGTCCGGATCTAGAAACAAGCATAATATAGCACATTAACTAGAGGGGTTTCGTTGCTCTCATTATTGTGTCATATCTGACGTGGCCAGCTCTCCGTCTAAATGGTTTAGAACGGATAGGTGAAAGACGAATAGAGAAAGGGTAACGAATACGAAACGTACGTGTAAAGGGTTCCGTACCCAAAAATGGGACCCTATTACTAAGACTCCGATGTCCGTCTGTTACCAGGCTATTACTCATGAACTGTGATAGTTAGATAATTAAAATTTTGATGATGATGTTTTGCTATTGCCGCTATAATAACAAATACTAAAAAAAAACAAAATAAAATAAATATTTACGGCGGATCCCGTACAACAGACATGATCTTTTGCAGTTTTTATGTCACCAGACTGTATTTCAGGAACCGTGATAGTTAGACAGTTGAAATTTTCACCGATGATATGTGATGATCACAGATGTTGCCGATATTAGCGATACGGTAGCGTACCAACGGACAACGGTCAATTGGTCTCCTTAACAATGAAACGGTATTGAAACAGTTCTATCATAAACTGTATTCAGTGGGTCCATACGACTAAACGAGCGTATAGGTATGCTTAAATATGCTGATCAACTAGATTACTTGGTAACTTAAGTTAGTGCTCATACAAAATATAAAGTCGATTAAATTATAAATAAGAAAGTTACTTACTTCTTATTTTTACAAACAGTTAAACATTAGCGATTGTTCCAAATTAAGCTGATTTAATTTAATTTGCAGATTAATTCAATAGTATCGGGGAAACGTACCCATTTAAGAAACAAAGACGCGGTTTATGGAATCATAAAGTGAAATATTGTATCATAATTAACATTAATTATTTGAAATCCGTAAAGGCAGGGCAATTAAGCATACACCTTTATAGTTAATAAATCTGTACATTTACTCAATTTAATAACTGAATCATATTCTCGGATCAATTTCCTGAGACATTATGCTTTTGAGTTCAAAATATCGCAACAGCTCTTATACTTAATGTACCTATCAGAAAGTTTCATACTGAGTTACGTTACTTAACTTCCCACTTACGACAAAAATACACATAGGTACATCTTGTTATAATATATCTACTGCAAGATCTAGTAAACTGATCTTTATTGTGTTAATCATAAGGCTCAGAGTGAAATACGAGGTAAGAAGAGTAAAGGAACGATAACTTTAGTGAACTGTGCCGCGCCCCAGTGTAGGTACCTACTCGTACCCTCCCGAAATATTGCCAAATGGCTAATAAATACCACCAAATTGTTTATTTATTTGCTAAAAGTTATGGGCCATCATAAAACACTGCAGAACGCTTTACTACTGAATCAATTCAATGGGAAATGGAAAAGCGACTTCGAAAAGTGTGTAGGCTGACAAACGGGTAATTCTTTATATTGATTAACTAGCGAATTCGTCGAAACAGTTATTTCGTTAAAAAAAATATCGGACGGTGTAGGCTTGGCACCTAATAGGGTTCCAGTTGCAGTAGGGTTGCCTTCGGGTATCTCAAATGGTCAATTATTTCTTACTAACTGTGTAACATTTATTAGGTAGTCATTAGATACAAAATTAATAAAGTAAACCAAATATTGTCGGTATTCTTATTAAGCTATGAAAAACTCGAATTGAATGTCCTATTTAATATACATAGTTTCACCGTACCTAGTTACTAAAGGTACTAAAATTAAACTAGATAGATACCCTATTATATACGAATAAATAGATCAAGAGTAGATCGTAGGCAACCCTACCTCATCGAGTAACAGAATTCGGCTTATGTAGGGCAATGCACGGTGAAAAGTTATGTATTTTAGTACTTGGTAGCCTGAGCTAAACTTGGAGCATTTTGTACATCAGCAAAAACATCATTATAAAATCTGCCTCATCTAGCAAATTGAACCTTATGTCATTCGAAAGTACCAATGAAACTGGTAATAACAAAAAATGGAGGCCGACCTTAAACCTGGAGCTTCTATTATTTTAGCCAAGTTTTATGTTATAAGGTGAAAATCGACTAGTGCAAGTGCAAGTAGTGGGATGGTTTAAATGCAGTTTTATGAGGTACATGAGACCCTATTTATCAACAAGTGCCAAAATATAAGAGGTTACATTGCCCAAAACTGGCAACTACGTACATGATTTTACCTTATTAAAGAATATTGAAATATTAACCTAGAAGAAAATAAAACTTGTGCCATTCGAAAGAACGCAAAAACTTTTAAAGAAAATGTCAGGTTTGCGTGTTGCTTCCACAATTTTTTTGGCACTTCTCGATGAGCACTATCGAATGGGCCACGTGCCCACTTGCTAGTTGATGCAGTAGTTTTTGTCATAAAATAGGGTCATATTTTGCTGACTGTACAAAATACTCCAACTTTGGCTCAGGCTACCAGGTGCTAAAATATATACCATTTTACCGTGCATTCAAGCCGCAATGCAAGCCGAATTCTGCTAATCGATGAGGTAGGATTGCCTACGTCCTCCTCTTGATCTATACCTAATCTAGTATCTAAAATTAGAAAGAGTAGGTAAACGTTAACGAGCGGCTTTTTTAGGTACTACCACGTTACGGTATATCTTAAACTTTTCTTGAATAATAGTTATTTGTTTTTGATTAAGTTTATAAATCACATTTGAACTATCGGAGTCTAAAATAGATTATACATACCTATAGTATAATATTTTACTCCTCTTATTTTTGGGTGGGTATATACCCTATACGTTAAAAAAGCATAGTATGCAACAAAGATGCCATTAAAAAAGCTTTGTCACATTGAAATCGCTTTTTACGAAATGAAATCCGATAAAAAATTCTAGTCGGTGCTTCTAAATTGAAGTAAATGTAAATTGAACCGTGGCTTGAATGGCAATGTGAGCGTGAGGCGAATGTCACCCGCAGCGTCGTGCCGTCGTCAACACCTGTTGCGCTGTCTCTAATGTTAGTAATCCATTCTTACTTTTATTCACATGTCAGTTACGATTTTTGGTATAATGTAATAGGTGTATTTTAATGTACAGTCGCCATCAAATATACCGGAGCGGCCAAGGTAAGTAAAGTACAGTCGCCATCAGATATATCGGAGCGGCCAAGGTGGTCACAAATATCTGAAAAACGCCTCTATTGTCAAGGCGATAAAGTGCAAGTTCAGATATTTTTGAGTACCCGGGCTGCTCCGATATATTTGATGGCAACTGTACTCAAAAAAATCTGAACATGCACTTTATCGCCTTGACAATAGAGGCGTAGTTCAGATATTTGTGACCACCTTGGCTGCTTCGATATATCTGATTGGCGACTGTGCATAGGTCACATAACAAATATAAAGCTAGGAGAAGCAAGCACCCTCAATAGACTGAAACCGCACGTGCCAATTTCTTCTTACCTACTTGATTTACTTTCGTCTGCAAGAGCCATTAACATGTGTTTTTCTAATAGCCACGTGTATGGCCGTATTATGTTTTCGAGGAAAACTGAATATATTACGAGCTCTCATTTTATCCTTATTTTCATTTGAATGTATTAATTCCGTTCTCGAGATTAATAACTTTTGTTTACCTACAAGCTTGCCTTTAGCTGGAATTTAAATATTCATATTTAAAAAAAGAGACTAATTTTACGGTAAGATGGAGCGATTTTAAATGCCGGTATTCATACCGGCATTTAAAATCGCTCCATCTTACCGTAAAATTAGTCTCTTCTACTTCTATTCGTATTTTTCTTTGAACGCAGGAAAAGAATAGCCGAGTTAAATCGGAACGCTTGAATTCTGCTTTCCGGCGTATACTACCGGTTTTTGCCAACCATGAAAAGACTCGATGGAGTCTTATATACTTTGTCGTGGATTGCAATGTTAGCGTCACAATATAGTGGTGCGGTCATATGTACGGTCTAATCCGGCAGGCTGCTTGCACCAGCCTGTCTTTGAACGGTATAATGGTATCAGGTATGACTTCAAATACTTTTACCGTTGTTTTTAGAAGCTATCAAAGTTTGGTTTTTTATTCATAACCACCTTGTCGATATCGAGATGTTAATCAAATTCACTAATCAACGATTTAATTATATTTTTAACCGGTAGGCAAAGTTGTGCAGTGTTAAATAGCATTTTTCATTTTTCATCATACTAAATTTTAAGTTTAGCTAGGGCTTCGTTTCGTTGGCAGTTCGTTTGATTGGCAGGTTGGCTAGACCTTAAGTTATTTTAATTTGAGTATCTATTGCCCTGCAATGAAACTTTATTGCCAAATTGATTTGACAATAAAGTTGAGTTGATAGACACTGCAGCTTTTCTTATTGGTGAAGTTAACACAATAAATTATGCTTTTTATGGATATTTTATTGGTAAACAAGACATAACATTTTAGTTTTGTACCTAAACCTAAAAAGCGGTTGAGTTTTCACATGAGCATTGTTTGACTTTACTCGTCTTCATATTATATGTCGATGAGCTTTTCTCATATAACATTCTCGCCAGTCGTATACATTGTCTTTTGTGCCTTATATCCGGGCACCTTATAAACGACTGACGAGAATATTCGAATATTTTTTCAAGAATCGCGCGCCCATGAAGTTAATCGAACGGAAAACATATTTTCCGGCCCGTTATTATCCCTTCCGTGTCGGATTTATTTTAATAAACGAAGTGTGTTTTTACGACAGCGTATTCACTCATTGCCTCGGACGGAGAAAAAGGTAGGGTTGGACTTGGTCTAGTGCCAAAGGCGAAAGTATTAGCTTTCAGATAACTTGTAAGTTAACTACTTATATCTTAAACATGTACCTACTCAAAGAAGTGTATTTTTTTAATACCACGACGGTGGCAAACAAGCATACGGCCCGCCGGTAAGCAGCTGCCGTAACCTATGGACGCCTGCAACTCCAAAGGAGTCACATGCGCGTTGCCGACCCATTACAAAAAGGAGGATTCACTGTGTTGACGGCTACGGCACACTGGGTCCTCTTTGAGCTCTATGGCAACCATACTCACCAGCAGGAACACAACACTATGAGTAGGGTCTAGTGCTATTTAGCTGTGGTTTGTTCGTATTCACAGACGAAAACTGGGTGAGATTAGATTCGTACCTAATATAGTGATAGATTGGTTTGGTTAAGTTTGTTATTTATTTTAATAGCAATGCATTAGTTAGGTGCGCCACTTAAAGTTATGCTATGATTATTTATTTATTTATGAAAGCTACAGGCAACTATTATAAATTAACATTTTTGAAAAAACCCTTGAAAGCCTGAACCGACGAACTGATTAAACACGTCTAAGATAACTCGATGCTCCTGGCGCGAAATGTCCATTACGCTCAATGCGTTGCCGCGTTGGATTACAATGGGCTACCATTACCACAGGAACGACCCGGGCGGAGGTCAATGCCCCTCTTCTGCAGGCGGCGACCCATCTCCTGAAGACAATCTTTCCCTCCGCGCACCAATACTCTTATAGAGGGATATGGTAGAGGGACAAAAAGATATGCCGAGAGGGCAGCATTCGAGTATTTGTCTTTTTTAAGGGACGCCGCTTGGTTAGTGGCCACTCCAGCCGACCGCATAGTGTGGCTGAGATATTATGGGAGGCAGCAAAAGTGCTGTGGCGTTCTAGAGTAGGCGTCTAAGATGCTACAATTGAGATAATTACGCTCAGATCCTCTCGTAGTAATTACCGAAAATAGCCGTAATTGGCAGTGAACGTACGTAATTAGTAGGCGTATGTGCTTGGAATTGGATTCTTAGCCGTTTCAAAACAGTTATTGGACCCCGGTGCGTCCTTAAACTATGTTCTTGGACAAGGGTACATCCTTAAACTACGTTCAAAAGAGAGGTATTGGCACAGCCAATGTCATCTCGCTTTATGTGGCAGTAGTATTTTTAACTCTCGACTGATGAAACACATGCAAACGTGTAAGTAATGCAAAATCGATTGGTAGGGTTTCTACAAAGATTAATAAAAACTGGTAAAGTTGTTAGTTTCACTTATAGCTCATTCATTAGTCATTAAACTCATTAACCTTTTCTGACGTGAATGTGTTTTATGATGATGTTATTACCAGGTCACTAGGTGTCGTATTCTAATTTTAAAATGCATAAACAATACATTAAAAACACAATCTATATCAAACATAACTAAAACACACAACAAATAATCAAAGCTGGAGCGTCTTCCGTCGGGGCCACATGTCATGTGGATGAACTCACGGAGATAATACATTAAATTACAGCAGCAAATAGTGGTACCATTAAAACAAAAAAAAACACGACATGTAATGCGAAAACAAAAGTAAAATAAAAACTCAGATAAAGTAACACAGTAAATTGCGCAATAGAATTGAGTGTCATTATATGCTTGTTTCTGAACGCATTGATTGATTGTTTTGATTGGAGTTGCATCGGGATAATTTTCAAGCAAATTCTGACATTTCTAATTCAGACGTTTAGTCGCTAGCTGCAGGGCTTGTAACCGGTTTTCGCAAAAAGCCCCGAAATATCCCAATATAAGTAAATAAATAAATAAATAAATATTATAGGACTATTTTACACAAATCGACCTAGGCCCACAGTAAGCTCAATAAGGCTTGTATTATGGGTACTAGACGACGATATCTATAATAGATAAATATGGATAAATACGTAAATACATAGAAAACACCAATAACTCAGGAACAAATATCTGTGATAAACACACAAATAAATGCCCTGACCAGGATTCGAACCCGGGACCTCCTGCTTCGTAGGCAGGGTCACTACCGACTGGGCTAGGAGGCCGTTACATAATATGTTTACATATTTTATGGTTTTTACATAGAACTCGTATTGTTTTTAGGTTATGACTTTATATTGTAAGATTTTTCGATTAAATATGAAATAGTAAACGAAAGAACGAAAAAAAACCGGTATTTTAGTATGGAGCAAAATACCGGTTACAAGCCCTGGCTAGCTGAATTGCGTTATTAATGCAGTTGTATTTAAGTTGGATTGTGTCATAACGTGTTTTAAAGTTAGAATACGGCCCCAGGCCTTGGTCCAGTTGACACAGCACTAACTTTTAATAAAATTGTCAAGATGGCTCCCCATTCGGTTTTTGCATTACATTTTACCTCTATTTAGAATTTTCCAGTTAGTAGTAGTAGTAAAACACTTTATTGTACAAGAAAACACAACGAAAGACATATAACACAACATATACGTACAAAGGCGAACTTATCCCTTTAAAGGATTTCTTCCAGTTAACCTTTGAGCCATTGAGAGAGAAAGTTGGAAGTGCTAGGCAGACTTAGGTACTGTACGATATGGTAAGATGAGTGTATTATAATTTATAATCTAATTAGGTAAATACTCAGTTCGGTATCATACATAAATATAAATAAACTTCTTACTTAAATACAAAATATATACTATACATACATACTATAAATACATACTACCTACATAAAATAAAATAAATAATATGAAAATTATATATCAATAGATATCCGAGAAGTCTATATGGAAAACGTTGGTATTAACTATTCCTTAGTTAAGTTATTATAATAATATGCGTACCAATCCGAAATGGACCCTTAAAATAGTTCAGATCAAACATTACAAAAATATACCTCTATCAACTTCATTGAAACCAATTTTATCCGGTTTGTGTTTGACTAAGTGAACATAGATAAGATAACACACAGTAGGTATCAGAGAAACGTAAACAATAAAGTCATACAATTTTGCGCTTATTATTAGCAACGGCTTAGTTCGATTATTTCCTTTCCTAAGCCACCTTCTCCACCAGAGCTATGTGAAAATATATGTTCTAGTCCAGTGTTTTCCAATTATCAAAACTTGGTAGTTTAACTGTTTATACCTCTCTTGGTGTCTGGTAACGTATAAAAGCCCCACGGCACTTGTAATTCCTATTATTTTTGCTTTACTGTATTACACAGCCAAGATTTCTTCCAAAGACCCATTCTCGTTTTTTACCCCGTTTTCTCATACGCACATGCCCATCTAACACAGAAAATGCACAAGCATGAGTGAGCATATGATCCAGATAAGAAATTTTATTTCTCATGGAAGTTTTGATTGAATTAACAACGCTCCACGTAACACTAAACTCATGACTTGAAATTGGCGCCATGCGTCTTTGCCCGAAAATTAGCATTGAAAGTCTCTATTATAAACTAGTCTCTGTAAATATAGATCCATCATGCAAAGTGAGCCGACTGCGTGTATCCGACGTAGCGGTTAGCCGTGTGATTGATGCCACGTTTATGTAATCCTTACGTTTTACACTAACTCCAAGTGACAGGGAGTAGCCTAATTGTGGGCTTGGCAGGAGTCAAGACGGGTGGCAGATATTATACCTAAGTCACGGTATTATGTATCTTCAATCAATTGTTGCGCTTCAAAAATAGTCGTTGGGATATTGGAACTAATTTGCCTGTAATTTTCTCCAAACGCCTTAGTAAAACAATTGCGACTGGCTGAAAATCAGGCAAGTCGCTGGGAATTCAGTTTTAAAAACGCTTCTCCGAGGCTGGCAATAGCCAATAAATAATATAACGTAGTCTAATAAGACTACATTATATGCAGAAAATAAATGGTGGATTTCTACGAGTACGTTTGATTTTACAGATTTTATAAGAAATTATGCGATATTACATATATTAGATACTAATGAAGTCATACACTAATTATCGGTAAAATTATATTTTTCGTACATCAGAAATCATATTTTTTTAATTTTACGGACAATTATCCCCAGAGTTAACCTGATATTGTTGTCCAAAAGTTCGTTTAGCGTTAAATACTGATTATTAATGTAAAGGCAACGCCTACGCTACAAGTTTGGAAATATCAATTTATGGCCCAACATGAAAGGGTCGTCGCTAATACTCTGATAAACTAAATTCCTATTAAATACACATATAAGCTTGACGTACTAAGTTAATGTGCACTCAAGTCAGAGTAATATATTTGTAACATACGGGATGTTTGGAAAATACGTGGGAAGCGGTATAGTTTAGGTGTGTGCAGACCATCGTCAGACTTATTTTAGGAACAGATAATATTGTCTTCGGTTGCCGCGATAGTTATTCATGAAATAAAACAATTAAAAACGGATTTTATCGCGTGTACTGAGCTTAAATTACATCCCGACGTTTCGAACACTTTACAGCGTTCGTGGTCAACGGGTCGACTGAGGAAAAATTTTTCAAGTTTAAAAAAAAAAAAAAAAAATTAATTTTTTTAATTTTTTTATTGAACGGAGGTAATTGTATATTTTTCCTCAGTCGACCCGTTGACTACGAACGCTGTAAAGTGTTCGAAACGTCGGGATGTAATTTAAGCTCAGTACACGCGATAAAATCCGTTTTTAATTGTTTTATTTTAGGAACAGATGTTTTAGGCTTAGGCAATATAAATATATTTTCTGACGGTTCTTTATACCAGCCAGCCCATTTGAATATTAAAACGGCGGAAACTATGCTACAAACACATTTTAACAAAATAAATTTTATGCAATACGAGTAATTGCATAAGAAGGGTATAGTCAATAAAGGTCTCTTACATCCTCGCCTAACAACGTTTTAAAATCCGGCCAATTTCTAGCACCTGGCTTTTCACGGCATGACCTGATTTTTCTATCGTACAAAGTTAAGCCCCCTAAACCGAAACCAGTGGTTATACACTCGCGTAGCTTTGCGCGAATTAACGTCGACAAGCTGAAGGAGGATGCCGCTTTGGCTAATTGGATGGGCGCATTGGAAGCGTCAACAGTTGATGATATGGTTTCTAATTTCAACACTGTGCTTTTGAAACTGTTCGATGCGCACGCTCCATCACGGCCTGTTCGGCTAAGGATTACTAGAGGCGTTCGTATGGCAATGACTAGTCGAGACAGAGCTTTTCGCAAGTTCAAGCGGGATCGCTGTGATGAAAAATAGCGACTTTTCAAAATTGCCAGACACCGTTGCAACCAAATGGTAAGAGCAGCGAAACGACTTTTCGCTCCGCAAATGTCCACGTTCGTCAAACACCTCGGGGAAGCCATCGCTGACCGGTGGAACAGATCCCTTAGGGTAGTAATGGGCTGGCTAAGATACAAAATTATGATTTCGATAATCCGAGCCACCAGCATGTGTATCCGTGGGACACGGCACAGATTCAGATCCATCCAACATTTCTTCGGTTTCAATGACGGTGCGGCCCTACCCAACCCGTCTACTTCTACCCTGTACTAGCGACGTTTCCTTGTTGTTGGCCATTCTGTTTTTTATAATTTTACATTTTTATAAATAAATGATATGAGAATTCTTAAAAAAATATATATATCGCACAAATATCATGAAAATATTATTAAGTAAGTATTTATAACTGAAACATGACTGCAACAATGCTCATTGTGAACTGAGTTCGAGTAGAAGAAATAAATAAAGATATTTAGTGATATCATCCCTTGAAAAGGTAAAACCGGCCAAGTGCGTGTCGGACCACGCATAGGAGGGTTCCGTACCTTCAATGTAATAAGAAACAAACTAATACCAAAAGGTCGTATCTGATGCCTATGGAAGAAGTTTTTTGGAGATAACTCAAAAATGGCTAACCCGATAATGTTCAAAATAATTTACGTAGAAAGTATATAATAAGGAACATCGCCTCAAATTTATTCACATTTTTTGGACTTACGGTTCAAAAGTACAGGGGGGGACACAATTTTTCTGAATTTCGAAGCGATTATTTCAGAAAATATTCACTTAATCACAAAATGGTCAAAATAACCTCAATGTTATTTTTAAAGACCTATCGATTGATGTGTCACATGTTGACATTTGGTTAAAATTTTATTTTGAAGGTTAGTTACATCTATGGGGCGCCCCCCTAAAAATATATTTTTTTTCAAATTTAACTACATAACTAAGTAGCGGCATACAAAATACACCTTATGTGTAAATTTTATTTAGATACGTCGTATAGTTTCCGAGTAAAATGGCTGTGACATACGGACGGACAGACAGACAGACATGACGAATCCATAAGGGTTCCGTTTCTTGCCATTTGGCTACGGAACCCTAAAAAGGAACGTACGACAGAAGTGCTAATTCTAAGCACACAAAGTCGGGGCAGAAGCTACTATGCGACAAATGTAGTAACCACCTTTAGAGGGTTATACTGGAGGAGGAGCACCCGTGGAGGTTATCAATTCGTCGGGATCTTTGTTTTTGCTATTTTTTTTAGGGTTCCGTAGTCAACTAGGAACCCTTATAGTTTCGCCATGTCTATCCGTCCGTCCGTCCGTCCGCGGATAATCTCAGTGACCGCTAGCACTAGAAAGCTGAAATTTGGTACTAATATGTATATCAATCACGCCGACAAAGTGGTAAAATAAAAAGTGGAAAAAAATGTTTTATTAGGGTACCTCCCCTATACGTAAAGTGGGGAGTGATTTTTTTTTTCATTTCAACCCTAACGTGTGATATATTGTTGGATAGGTATTTAAAAATGAATAGGGGTTTAGTAGGGCACTATGATGAAACACAAAATGTATAATTAAATAATTAAATTGTAGTTAACTCTCTTATTATTTTTATGCTTTATTTTGCGTTTCTTGTTAAAGTGTGACTGTCCACAATCTGTGAACGACACTTCCGAAGTTACTTTGGCCATATAATGAGAAGCGAGGACGAAAGTTTGGAAAGATTAATCGTTGTTGGCAACACTGAAGGCAAAAGGTCACGGGGCCGTTCACCAGCACGATGGACTGACCAACTCAAAGGTGAGAAACCCTCTCAGAATTTCTACGATGTGGTAAGGAAAGCGATGGACCGAAATCGATGGCGAGAGTGTGTTCGTGCCAATCGTGCCGGAACAAAACCCACCAAACACGATCATCTGTCATGATGGATGCGACCAAGAAGAAGAATGCGTTTCGTGAGAATACGCGGAAAATATATAATTACTGACGCTAAGCAATAATATTATACAAATATAAGCACCAACCTTTCTACGGTACCTTTTTAACGGAAGTCCACATTTCTTAAACTTAAATAAGTAACGGTTTTTTTTATTTTTAATAAAAATTGTCTTATTTTAGCACAAGGAAAAAAGGTTGCGCACTCAAATCGTATACTAAAAGTCCCTTTTCTGACGGAACGTCACATTCCTTCAGGTACGGTTTTTATCTTTGTTATATAAATAATCGATTTCAATAAATAACAAGTTTACATGGTACCTATCCACAGTGCGTTATTTGGATATTTTGATCGCGGATGCCAACGGCGGTAAAAATAACTTCACGACGAGCGACGCAAAATTTTTTTTTAATGCCATTTACTGTTAGTAAAGGTTCTCAAATGTTATATTTTTTTGAATCTACATAAAATATGCTTCAATATTGTATTTTTTGTGTATGAAAATAACTAGCAAATTAATATATATGATGACTGGAAAATTTAAAATTTAGTTGAGATTTTGGATTTTTGTATGTTTTTTTTAAATATTACTCAGTAAATTGCTTTTTTTAATACCGGAAACGAATTCTACGTGGTCGTTTTATCCGAAATTGATACCAAACTTGACCTATTAGCTAAACGTGAACAGTTAGAATTTTTTGAATGAAGTCGGGTGGAGTGGTATTTTAACCCCCCCTCCCCGGCGCCAGAAGGGGTGATACCTTGGGGTACCGATCTTAATCAGCTTTTCTGTGGACAAGAAACAACTGTGCCAAATTTTATACTTGTGCATCAAAATTTGAGGTTGTGCACTTAACACCCATACTATCAAACTTAAGGCGGGACGACTGGTTAGCTGTCCGTGACTATCTGCGATCTTATGAATTTGACGAAAATGCTTCTTGATGCGTTTCGCCCTGTGACCCGTATCGCCTCGGTCTACCCTACTCATAACTAACGATATGTTAAAAGGACGTATGATTAAAATATGTATTTATACTTACTTAATAGGTGTAAAATCTGAAAAATATTGTTTTCGTGAACGTATTTCCCATATTCGGGTATCTTGTTAAGAACAGTAATGACATGATACACATTAGTCAAAGGTAGAATAGTGCCTTTTTAATGCTACTGGCTCCTAAGAAGAATCAAGACAATCGTAGGCAAGAAAATCGTCAGTAAATAATTGCAGGATTGATAAAATTATTCCTACGCAGTTCCGGAAAGAACCCTTCACAAAGAGATAACATTTGTTTTGGATTCATTCGGATTACTTTTATTTGACTTCATAATATGAACTCGGAAAGTTCCGCAGAGGTCTACAACTTTTACCTAGCCTTGACAACGATCCTTTTTTTGCATGATGAATGTATTTTTTGTACCCAAGGGTACAAATCAAGATTTGAATATCAATTTATTCAACGGCCTCCTAGCCCAGGCGGTAGTGACCCTGCCTACGAAGCAGGAGGTCCCGGGTTCGAATCCTGGTCAGGGCATTTATTTGTGTGTTTATCACAGATATTTGTTCCTGAGTTATGGGTGTTTTCTATGTATTTAAGTATTTATTCATATTTATCTATTATATATATCGTCGTCTAGTACCCATAACACAACCCTTATTGAGCTTACTGTGGGCCTAGGTCGATTTGTGTAAAATTGTCCTATAATATTTATTTATTTATTTATATTCTGACTGAAACCTTTATACGAATACCTATACGCCCATAGACATAAAATAGGAAGACGTGGTCCAACGATGATAGAACTGTGATTCCATAATAAGCCGCGGTCTCGTCCCAGGTAGCATTTATACGTCATTATGTCGTCCGTTTACGGTACTGCTCGACGTAAGAGACGTCATTTCTCGACGTCGGGGGGTCCCAGCAGATGACGTCAATTTGTCACAGCCTCAAGACGTCTGTTTACAGACGTTACAGAGACGTCATATACTGAATGCATAGGGACGTTACTGGGCCGTACATATTAGGTTAGCCACTGACGTTAGAGAGACGTCATATACTGAATTCATAGGGACGCTACTGGGCCGTAAATATTAGGGCAGCCACTGACGTTGGAGTGACGTCATATACTGAATCCATAGGGACGTTACTGGGCCGTACATATTAGGGCAGCCACTGACGTTGGAGAGACGTCATATGCTGAATTCATACGGACGTTTCTGGGCCGTACATATTAGGGCAGCCAGTATGTTCGAATAACGTCACACACAGGATTGATTGTGGCGTTACTAGGACATAGGCACAGGTCAGGATCTAGGGGGGCTGCATTATGCTGCTGTGTTCACGATATCAGCAGTAGAAGTTAGCGATTTTCAATTTTATTAAGGCGGGTATTATATAAATTTAAATAACATCTCTCAAAACACACTGCTGATATCGTAAGCACGGCAATATGCTCCTCGTAGCTAGGATGGGTGGGTAGTCTGTTCAAAAATAGAACCGACCTGGCTGTTGAGTGAACTAACGACGTGCTAGATTTAAGTTCTAAGACGGTTCTAACTTATTGGCCAGGCGCCCTAGACAAGACGCCAAATCCTTACGCGTAAGAGTAGATAAGAGTTTAGCGCTTAGCATAGCAGGCATCTTGTCTACGTACCCTGAACAAACTCTAGGACTTATGGATGAAACTAAAAAACGCTATGTAAGTAGTATAATTTATATTTAAAGAGGCATTAAAGGACAGTGGGAACCAATAGCCCCATAACAATAATCCCATCAAAAATATAAATGTGAAATGAGAGCCAAGTTATATATGCCTTGGTTGTTGACTTCAACGACAAAAGAAGTGAGATCTAAATGGGTGCCAAGTTCAATTGTCAGTCCTGAAATTTGTTTATAACAACATGACAAAAATATAACAACTCAAAATATAATTTCTTCTTAAAACTTACTATAATATATTGAAGCCTAAGGTTTGACTTGTCTAGTTAGTCTAGGTACAAGATTGTTTACCTTATTTCTATTACTAAAAAAACAAGTATAATTAGGTAATTTTTGTTTTAATATGTATGAGGCCATGACTTAAAATAACATTTATATCTCTAATGCCCACTATCGGACTACTAAACTAAAAAAAACACAACCGTAAGCATGTCAATTTTAAGTAGATACATTAAAACTTCGAAGAAGTAGGTACTCGTAAAAGTGGTGGCAACACTTCCTTAATGAAGGCGGCTGACCGCGAGTTCGCTCGCTCACATTGGTCCTACCTGCTCCTCTCTATCTTAATAGCATTAGTAAGAGAGAAGGGGACCAAACTGAGCAAGAGAGCATGCGGTCAGCCGTATTCATGTAGGTCAAAGCCACGGACAGGCTAGGGGGCATACCAAAAAAATTATTTTCAATGGTGGTGGGATTGTCATTATCTTCGTCGCTGCTAGAAACATATCTTTTGGCCCTTTTCCGTTTAAGACCTGGTTCTGATGTATCCTTATCAACCAGTTTTTTTTGCTTTCTCTATGCCATCTTTAGGTACATGCAAATGAAATAAAAAAATACATACAACATGCAAACATAATAAATGAACACAGCATAATGCATCCCTCACTCAATTAAAACAAGGTTATCACGTTATTAGTAAAAATATAGGATGGAGTTTCATTAGTTGGAACAACCTGAAGTTGTACAGTCAACCACTTTGATTAGTAGGTTATCACATTTGTCCAAGCAGTTTTAAAAATTACCCATATTAGGTAGTAGTCACACAGTAACAGAAAACTTTCACCAACATCAGTAAGCTCTCGGTAAATCAGGAAATCAAACTGGAGACGTGTATGCCCAACAGTGTGCGCATACTTACTCGCTGAAGAAGAAGAATAAATCAGGAAATATTGCATCCAGAAACTAGGAAACGAAACTGTTTCGTTAGTTTTCATAGCCAAAGTGGTTTGTAAAAAAACTATTAAAATATACGTACCAGTATCACAAAAAACTCTTTGAACGCTGTATAATTTCCATTTTTCATCTGGTGTCTTGACATCAGCCAAAACCTTTTCAAACGCTTTAGTTCCCTTAACGGGTGGCCAAAAGACTTCACAACACTTTGGCGTAAACCACTGATTGTTTACGCCGTCTTCTACACTAAACTGTATCACTGAGTACATTTTTGTTCTTGTTGAAAGTTTTTATTGGCAGTAGTACGGGCAGCAAGGCAAAGAAAAAAGGAGGGAAAACAACGTCACTCAAAGCGTCACTTCAATCAAAATGACAGAATTTCGTTCCGTTCCAATTTCTTATGTTTTTAAAAATTACATTGCTCAGTTTGTTTTGATGTTTAATAACATTAAAAAATCTGTAATAAATGACTTTATATAATTATTAACTTTGAAGTTAACTAAAAAGACGTAAATGTTTTTTTTACTTCATGAATGTTTTACATTACAAGATTGACAAATTTTATTGATATCAAGAAACGAAACGCGTTATATATATTTAAGCTTTATTTTTAAGTCGGTAGTAGGTCGGATACTTATAGAGTTTGTCCGATGTACGATGTACGTCTTACTGTACATCGTACATAGTACAGGTGATGACCTTAAACCTATTGTTATTGAGACGTTCATTTTGCGGTAAATATGGTACGTCCAGATGCTGACCCTCAATTGACGTTATTAAGACGCCCACGTTGCGACGAATACGGTACGTCCAGGTGCTGACCTAAAATTGACGTTATTAAGACGTCCACTTTGCGATGAATACGGTACGTCCAGATGCTGACCTAAAATGGACGTTATTAAGACGTCCACTTTGCGACGAATACGGTACGTCCAGATGCTGACCTAAAATGGACGTTATTAAGACGTCCACCTTGCGACGAATACGGTACGTCCAGATGCTGACCCAAAATTGACGTTATTAAGACGTCAACTTTGCGACGAATACGGTACGTCCAGATGCTGACCTAAAATTGACGTTATTAAGACGTCCACTTTGCGGTAAATATGGTACGTCCAGATGATGACCCTTAATTGACGTTAGTACGACGTCCACTTTTTAACCTGACCTTAAATTGACGTCACTATAACGTACGTTTTCAGCGAATAAATGACAGACCTTAATATGACCTAAAAATGACGTCGCTTGTGCGTCGCTGACGTCAGTTTGCTACCTGGGGTGTACACACACTCACTTTTGACGTTTGAACCAATCACCACTCGTCCACGAGTTGTATATGTGTGATATCGGCTTATTATGAATCACAATTTTGTCTTCACTATGGTCTTCACGGCACCGCGTCTTCTTATTTTATATGTCTATGGGCCGTATTCTAATTTTAAAACACGTTACTACGTATACTTCATTCATTCATTCATTCCAACTTCAATACAGCTCCAATGCATTAAGTACTGCAGTAAAACACAGCGTAATTTGCATTAACACGTTTAATTTTGCAGATTAAGTAGATTATTTAAAATTAGCAATTTGGTCCTTCGAGCCGGATAGAATGTAATTAAGAACAATAATCAGATTATTTAAAATTAGCACTTCACATAAAAATGTCGATAACGATATCGATATAAAGATATTTCACATTCAATAATTTCCTTAGTATCGTAGACCCTACTTTCCGCACGAAAGGAAAATAAAACGAGGTAGTACTAGCAAAACTAGTAAGTAGATAGTCCCAAGGGACGCCGCGTAGCGAAAATGGCAAAAACGGAACCCTTATAGTTTCGTCATGACCGTCTGTCCGTCCGTCCGTCCGTATGTCACAGCCATTTTACTCGGAAACTATAAGACGTATCTTAATAAAATTTAGAAATGAGTTGTAGTTTGTATGCCGCTATTTAGTTATGTAGTGAAATTGAAGAAAAAAAATTTTTCAGGGGGGCGCTCCATACATGTACTTAACTAAATTTCTTTTTACCTAATATCAACATGTTTCACATCAATCGATAGGTCTTTAAAAATAACATTGAGGTTTCTTTAAACATTTTGTGATTAAGTAAATATTTTCAGAAATAATCGCTTCGAAAGTCGGAAAAATAGCGTGTCCCTTACGAAAATTGTTTTGAACAATATAGGTCCAGCCATTTTGAGTTATTTCCAAAAAAAAATCTTCCATAGGCATCAGATACGACCTTTTGGCATTTGTTTTCTTATTCCATTGAAGCTGCGGAGCCCTCCATGCGTATGCGTGGTCCGACACGCACTTGGCCGGTTTTTTTAATACTTACTCTATGAACTGCCCAATGTAAAGTGACCCCTAAATAGCTCTACAATTAAAGTCCATGCCCGTACCAGCATTTGAGCACATTACGTTAATAATTTTAAACAAAACAGAACCGACTTCATTTAGCATCCACCTTTCCAACAGCAAATGCTCGATCTGCTGTAAAAAATACTCAAATCACTATAGGTGTGCCTACAATAGTTGAAGAGTTCCCTCGATTTCTCCAGGATCCCATCATCAGATCCTGACCTGGTTACAATGGAACCAACTGTGAACTATACTCTTTCAAACAAAAAAAGAATTTTCCAAATCGGTCCAGCCGTCTTCGAATAATCGGTGAACATACATTAAAAAAACCCGGCCAAGAGCGTGTCGGGCCACGCTCAGTGTAGGGTTCCGTAGTTTTCCGTCCGTCACAGTAAGTGTTCCCACTTAAGTTTAAAAAAAATGGGTTTCTTCAAAACTTTATTTGAAAGCACGTCATTTCATTGTGATTTTGTAGAAATTACAGGTACAATAAACACCTGCTTATACGGTTAAATTACAAACTTAGTTCAGAAATTATTTTGAAATGTTTTTTCAAAAACTATTCAACGTATCAAGTTCAAAAGAAAAAAATATAACATTTGAGAACCTTTACTAACAGTAAATGGCATTAAAAAAATTTTTGCGTCGCTCGTCGTGAACTTATTTTTACCGCCGTCGGCATCCGCGATCAAAATATCCAAATAACGCACTGTGGATAGGTACCATGTAAACTTGTTATTTATTGAAATCGATTATTTATATAACAAAGATAAAAACCGTACCTGAAGGAATGTGACGTTCCGTCAGAAAAGGGACTTTTAGTATACGATTTGAGTGCGCAACCTTTTTTCCTTGTGCTAAAATAAGACAATTTATAATAAAAATAAAAAAAACCGTTACTTATTTAAGTTTAAGAAATGTGGACTTCCGTTAAAAAGGTAACGTAGAAAGGTTGGTGCTTATATTTGTATAATAGTATTGCTTAGCGTCATAACATGTGTGTGTGTGTGTGTGTGTGTGTGTGTGTGTGTGTGTGTGTGTGTGTGTGTGTGTGTGTGTGTGTGTGTGTGTGTGTGTATGTATGAGTGTGATTGTGCTGACAGAAATATTTATAGATCAATTGGCGAGAAGAAGGGCCTCCGTCTCACCGTATGTTAAGGGCACTAGCCGTTGTTTGACGATTCCTTTGACTTTACCTAGCGAACAATATTGAATCCCAAGAACCTTACATATTTTATTATAGATACGTAGATGCATATAGTCTGGTGAACGCTTAGCAAAGGTTGAAGTATAATTTGGTAGGGGGACCCTGAATTTCCGCTTAGCCAGAAGATGAGTATAGCTAGGAGACTCAGTTGTTATGATATGAGCTCGGACCACAGCTTTTAATACATATAACCGTCTTACACTAAGAAGTTTTGTCTCACTGTATAGTACGTCCGTTGGGAAAAGCAGGGGTTTACGAAACATAACCTTAATAACTGCGCGCTGCGCTCTCTCTAGCCGCAGCAGAGTGCTTTTTGCAACGCTACCCCAAATTATTAAACCATATTGACAAATTGATTGGCAAAGTGCGTAGTAGACAATACGAAGTACCTGCTCCGAGGCACAGGAACGAAGTTTTTTCATGAGATATATACATTTTCTTACTCTACCACATATTGCAGAGATGTGATGTTTAAAGGATAACGTTTCGTCAATAATCAGACCCAGATATTTGACTTTTTCAGCTTTAGCTATATAATTACATGAGCAAATTGCGGGAACATTGCCAATGTGATGACAATTATTATCATGTATCATTATGAGATTTTTGCCAATGGGGGCAGCGGAAGCAGATGTTTTAGAAAATGCAAGGAAGTTAGATTTTGCAACGTTGAGAGTCAGTAGATTGTTATCTAGCCACTTACTGATGTCTCTCAAACCACTCTCTGTGAGGCCATAAACGATTTCCCATGTCTTTCCATGAAACAATGCTACAGTATAGTCCGCATAACAAATTATATCTGCTCCTACTAACTTAATATCGAGAATATCGTTGACGTAAATGAGAAAGAGGGTGGGCCCGAGAATGCTGCCTTGCGGGACCCCAAAGTTGATTGGCAATCGATCACTGCTGTACTCTCCAACCCTCACAACCTGCCGCCTATCGGTTAAGTAACTGCGAAACCAATTTAGGGGTATCCCTCTGACGCCCGATGCATCCAGATTTTTAAGTAGGATAACAGTTGATACAGTGTCGAAGGCTTTACAAAGGTCCAAAAACACCCCGACACATTTATCACCACTATCTAGGAAACCAGATACTTTATTCGAGAGGTGGATGGCCGCTGCTTCGGTAGACATACCATTTCGAAAACCGAACTGATTATCTGAGAGAATTTTTTTTTATCAAGACAAGCCGTCAAACGAGAATTTACCAATTTCTCCAAAATTTTAGAAAATATGCTAAGCAGGGATATGGGACGATAATTATTAGGGTCACTCTTAAGTCCACTTTTATAAATAGGAGATACTTGCGCCAGTTTCCATCGATCTGGGAAGCAACCAGAGATCAGACTAACGTTACAGATGTGAGTTAGTGGTTCTACGATAATGTTTTTGATTTTTTTAATAAATAGTGGTTTGACATTATCTGGTCCGGGAGCACTATCCGATTTAAGATTAGATATAATTTTTCCAACTTCGTGTACATCGGTAGGGCAGAAGAATAAAGAGTCAGCGGTGAAGTCATGAGATTTTATTTTGGACGCTAAAGAGGCTTGAGTCTCAGAAAGTTTATCAAGAATATCAAAAGCCAGCTTTTGTCCCACTGTCGCAAAATGCTGATTACAGGCATTAAGGGAGTCTACCGGCGAGGTCGACGATGTCGTGAGATCGCTAGCTGAAATATTAGGCTGTTGCATATGACAGAGGTTTTTAATTGATTTCCATAACCTCTTTGGATTGTTTTTGGCCTCCATTAGTTGTTGATTTTGGTAATCATTTTTTAGATTATTCAAAAGATTGTCAAAAAAGTTTCTATAACGTTTATAAGTAAGCTTTAGACTAATATCGTCTGGTGCAGCTCGTGATTTACTGTGTAGTTTGTCCCTGTGTTTCATGCATCTAATTAAACCAGGTGTTATCCAGGGCTTAAGGTTATATTTGGAACGGCTAGTTTTCACTCTACTTGTATTATTATTTATAGCTGTGGCAATGATTTGGTCGAAGTGCGATACCGCCTCGTCCACGCTTAAAGATTTCGTGACCTTTGACCAATCCGCAGATTGTAATTCCAATGCTGCCGCGGTAAAATCAGTTTTTGTAGTCCAGCGTGATCGATTGGAACATTTTTTAATTGGAGCAGTAATTGCGGCCATCGTGGTCTGTGATAGAACATTGACAAACTGCACCATACGAACGAGATTTGGTTTTTATAAAAATGTGATCCAAACACGAACCTTTCCTTGTTGGGATAGTGACTGCCGGAAGAAATTCGTGCATGGCCATTAGGTGCAAGTAGTCAGCAGATTGATTATTTGAGGAATCTAATATGTCAATATTTATGTCCCCGATTACTATGACATTATGAAAACCCTTCGAATGACCGAGCACCAGGTCAAGAGAACTAATGAACTTTTCTATATTGTGGAATGAAGGGGAACGATAAATTTCAAAAAATTTAAACTGATTAGAAATAGCGACTGACAGGCAGTTCGCCTCATCAAAAATTGGCTCAGAGACAATAGCATTAAGAGTTTCCTTAATATATATTACTATACCTCCGCTTTTATTAATATGCTTTGTCGAGTGGAAGACATTGTAACCAGGAAGGCGATTGATCACTGAGTACTCGTTTAGCCAGCATTCGGTAAGTATGATAACCTCAAAAACTGTGTCAATTCGTTTTAATGCCACTTCGAATGCGTCAAAGTTCCGTTGGAGACTCCTGATGTTTAGAGTCATAAACTTCAAGGAGCTAACATCTGTAAGATATGATTTTATTTCCTCCAAATATTCAAACTTTTGGCAGTTTATGGCAACAGTTAGGTCTATATCATCATCTATTTCACGTGACTCTATGACTGTTAAAATACATACGGAAATATACGACTTGAAGATAGGGCCATACTACCAGGGTTTTGGAAATAGGGTTCAGCGTGTGCAGCACATCAGTTTCTGTGTAAGAGCGTTTGTGTGTAGTTGGAAGGTGTGAAGGTGTGTGTAAGTTTTCAAAAGTGAACATAGCGCGTTTGCGTGTGGTGGTTACATTAACAATTATACATAGTAATAGAAATGAGATAGCCAAGTTATATTCTACTAAGTTAAATAAGATTAAGCAAAACACAAGACTAAAACAGCCATAAACATACATAGCGTACTCAGTCATTATATATTGGAGATATATAATGACTGAGTACGCTAAGCAATACTATTATACAAATATAAGCACCAACCTTTCTACGTTACCTTTTTAACGAAAGTCCACATTTCTTAAACTTAAATAAGTAACGGTTTTTATTCTTATTATAAATTGGCTTATTTTAGCACAAGGAAAAGAGGTTGCGCACTAAAATCCTATACTAAAAGTCCCTTTTCTGACGGAATGCCACATTCCTTCAGGTACGGTTTTTATCTTTGTTATATATATAATAGATTTCAATAAATAACAAGTTTACATGGTACCTATCTACAGTGCGTTATTTGGATATTTTGACCGCGGATGCCGACGGCGGCGGTAAAAATAATTTCACGACGCACGACGCAATTTTTTTTAATGCCATTTACTGTTAGTAACGGTTATTAAATGTTATATTCTTTTTAATCTTCATGAAACATGCTTTAATATTGTATTTTTAGTGTATGAAAAAAACTAGCAAATTAATATTTATGATGACTGGAATATAAAAAATTTAGTTGAGATTTTCGATTTTCATATATTTTTTTTTTATTACTGAGTAAATTGCATTTTTTAATACCAGAAACGAATTCTACGTAGTTTTTTTATCCGAAATTGATACCAAACTTGACCTATTAGCTAAACGTGAACAGTTAGAATTTTATGAATGAAGCCGGGTGGAGTGGTATTTTAGCCCCTCCACACCGGCGCCAGAAGGGGGGGTACCTTGGGGTACCGATCTTAATCAGCTTGTCTAGGGACAAGAAACAACTGTGCCAAATTTTATACTTGTGCATCAAAATTTGAGGTTCGACGTTTTTATGTCGCTAAACAACCCCACTATGACCTTCGCGCACGGCACGGTGGCGCGATCTTATGAATTTGATGAATTAGCTTAACATGACCCGTTTTGCCCGGCGACCCAAATCGGCTCGGTCTAGTCTTTGCCAATAGCTTTTTACCGGAATGAATCAAATATTTTAATAACAAAAATAAATGATAATAGTAATCCATGATTTGGGAAAGAACGTAAGATACGTAATAAAATATAGACTTCAGATAAACAAATAACACATTCAAGTCTTATATTTATAAATTATACAATTTTCATCAAGGATTTATCTGATTGAACCTGAGAATAAAACTAATTATTTAATAAGGTATTTATAAGAATAAGAATAAGAGTATTTATTTACTAAATAATGATTGTACAAAACACGAGATGTCCTGTGAACCCCAAACAAGGCTGCTTTTCTTTGTTATCTTAAGGTAGAACTACTAAATACTATTAGACGGAGAGCAGGCCATGGCAGGAATGACACAATAATGAGAGCAACGAAATTGACTTTGAGACTGCTATACTATTGTTATTACCTAATCTGGCAATCTGGCAGCTTTACGCCGGGGGGTTCAAGAGTAGCAGACCAGAAAAGTTGTTTAAAAATCTAGGGAACGACGCAATACTGAGAGTTCTTGCTTTAGTACGATATCGTGGCATTTGATGTATATAATTGGAATATAACGTGGAAGATGTCTCAGTGGGGGGGAAAAGAGGCAGGTCAAAGTTAAATGCATTTATACCGGACGCCTGCGGTTTATTTCCTTCTGATCTGTGAAAACTGTTTGTAATTAATCAGGCGCTCTAATAAAACTTATTAGTTGACAGATTTCCTTGCCAAGACGATATTACCGATAGTTATTTCTAAATAGGAAATCGACTTTAACAGCCAGGATTCTCGGTTTAAATTGTTATGAAAAAATATGTGACATATTAGGTTTTGTTCTGATAATGAACTTAGCTTACAAAGCCACATCATAATACAGCTACTCGTCACTAGATTGCGCTAATATCTACTAAACATAGACAGGGTATGACATTTGAATTCCAACTGCTGACCCAGCATGGGTGAGCAGTAGATACATAACCAGTATAAGTGTGCCGCATTGCTACGAATCTCGCGGTCATTTTACACTGGCAGTTAGAGAAGTTGGCTCACAACCATTAGGAAATTACGGATATATGGCTGCCTAATTTGTCGATAAAAATATGAACCCTTCGCCATGCTGGCAATATTTTGACCATTGAATACTTAGAGAATTCAACCACCCGGAGTCGCCATTAACAGGCGTTTCCTTCTGCCGAAAACATATGACCAGTGGTCATACACATGTATGGACTGACGTTTATCTAACGTAGCTATTTGTACGTTACGTACGAATAGCCATACATTTGACGTTCCCCTCCACCGCAAAAATCGGCAGACTTTTTTTGTATAGAAAATGACAGACATGGCTATCCATCCGGGTTGTAGTCTCTAAGTTGAATACCGATTCTGATAGCCATCAGCAATAAAAGAAAAGTAATTTCTTATTTTATTATTATATTCTCTTTATTTATCTTCCTTCTTGGGCTAGGTTTTTTTACAATATCAATATAAAAGTAATGTTGGAAATGTCATTGTGATAGTTGCCTTCCACATTCATTTTAATTACATTAAGTAAGATTTAAACAAGGGTGTACATCTGAACGAAGTGACAGCTTACGTTTTCGGGGTTGTCAAAATCCCCTTCGTTTATTTGCTGCATAACCATAGGTAAGATAAAATATTTATGTAGTTTATAGTAGTAGTTTCGTTAAAATAACGGTTAGATTGGGCAAATTAAGTAATAAATCTTACATTTATATATTTTTGTATTAACATTTCTGATGTATCAGGTAGATTAGGGCAGGTCCAGCAATCAAACTAATCGCGTACTTGTCAACCCTAGATAATCGACAGGAAGGATAATTGCATGTAGAATGTAGACGTCATGTGCCACCGTTCATATGTCAAAGTTCTGTCAAACACTGATTTTGTAGGGAAGATTGAAGAGAAATGGCATGGAACCTTTAAGGAATGAAGATTAACAAATAAATTACGCTTCGAAAATGGGTATTTTATTGGTTAACAAGACATGATACATTTAATTTTTGTAAACCTGAAAATGGGTTAAGTTTTCACATGAGCATTGTTTAACTTTACTCGTTTTAATATTATATGTCGATGCTTATCCTTAATCATGAACTTTTATCGATATAAATATCGACTTGGCGCAGCATTTGAGTAGCGAGTATTTAAAGTGACAGAATGATAGAAAGTTCTAGATAAATAAATAGTACTATTCATAGATTATATAATTCTTCAGATACAGTACTGCTAACAACATTTTGTGGTTCCATAATGAGCCAGTGTCCTCGTGGTTACGCACTACACACACATACGCACAACAATAATGAGCCGCTCCCCCGACAGTCGTGTCCAAACGTCTATGCAGTCAAGTGCTGTTAAAAAATAATTGAAATATGCCGTCGTGCGTTGTCAAATGCTGCAGAAATGCCACCGGTCAAAAGAAAAAAACGGATGGGGTAACTTTTTACCGTTAAGTAAACAATTAATTGCGTAATCATATTAAAAATCAGTAAATTCGTAAACTATTAACTTCACGGTAGTGGTGTTGCCAGGTGGTTGAATAGGGAAACTTCCCGAACGTAAGGGGGTCTATAATCGCCGCGATATGTTGTCAATACGATATTGACGTCACCACTCCTAACTAGACGTTTTATTTCACGCACGTTTTCAACGAATATTAAAATGTTACCTAATAGTTATAGTAGTTTATGTAACTGTTACGTAATAAGGGTCCTTAAAATACGAGTGTGGTTTTATGAAACGAGCCGCAGGTGAGTTTCATAATAAGATCACACGAGTGTTTTAAGGCCTAATTACGAACAGTTGCATACACTGCTTTATCTACACTCATATTATTTATACTAATTGCCGTGTTCGGAAACCATAGAATGGCCGCCATTGCACCGCCATGGCCAACTCGATTGTGCCGGCGGTCGGGAGGGAGAGTGCTGGCGGTCGGGGGGGAGCGTGTCGGCGGCCGCGCGGGCGCGTGCAGGTATACATTATGTCATCAAAACTCGGAAATCGGTTGTAGTAATGCTAGCCATTGCCTACCGTTTTTGAACACGTTTTAGAAGACTTACAATGCGAGTGTAAATAAATAACTTTTATGCTTTTGTGAGCAAATTATTCTTTATTATTTTTTGAATACAATTGGTAAATAAACAAAATTATATATATCGTAAAATTATTCCAAAAACTTCGTAAAACAAAAAGCCCATATCTAATCGTTGATTGAACGCGCGAAGTTATGACACCACTACTGATCTGTCAAACTTTCGTCTCATTCTAACTATCGCTCCCTCTCACTCTGAGCGGCTGACTAGTCATCGACGGAACTATAGTTGGAATGAGAGGTCAGCTCTTAAGTCAAACCGATTGTGTTGATCGATCGAGGAGCATTTTTAACCAACTTCAAAAAAAAGAGGTTCTCAGTTTGACCCGTATGTTTGTATGTATGTTTGTTCGCGATTATCTCGCGTTTGGTCGAATCGATTTTGATACAGTTTTCAAAAAGTTTTTGTTACATTCTAAACATTAGTATAAAATAAGGCGTCGTTCATTGATTACGTAAGACATTTTTTGCCAGAGACCCCCTTCCGCTACGTAAGAAAAAAAAAAATAATAATCCTCTCTGCAGTAGAAGTAAGACATGGTCAATTCCCCTCCCCCTAAATCGTGTTACGTAATAAATGAATACGTAATAACACTTTTAGTTGTCTTTGTCTTAGCGAGGGCACTGCCGTGCCTCCAGATTAAAAAGGTATAAAGCATGCTTAAAATAATAGTATTGGAACGACAAGAGAGGGCACTACACTCAACAGTAGTCGTGTAGTGTTAATAAATAGTAAATTAGTTTTTTTTTAAATTTTACCTTTTAGTCGCCTCTTCAGAAATATATTTCATCAAATTTATTAAAACAGGTGCTTATTCATTCTATTTAACCATATATACTAGTAATATTTTTTTTTTAATTCAAAAATACTGTATTAATAATTGTGAAAATTTGTATACATGGCAATACTCGTCTGGGCACACACATTCAAACCAGCCGCCATCTTGCGTCACAGTTTGTTGTACAGGCATGCTCCATCCTTTTAATTTATTCATCCAAGGTACTATTATTTACTTGGTGGTACTACCAATGCGCAACATAGATTACCTCACTAAGATTCCGCATTATAGCGTTTATGAAGGCTGGCAGTCGTTATCTATATGCTGTTTTATTTATTAAATATTGAGCCGCCTGTCGCACCAGTGGATTCTAGGTTATGTACAATATTTAAAACCACAAAACCTAACGCCTACTCAATGAACTCGATTCATTTCTCATTTTGTAAGAAAGATTGGCGCCATTCGTATGCGGGAACACTCATACTTTGGCCATATCTCTATTTTAAAAACGCGCTGAAACATTATTTTGGTATGGAAGATTCCCTGTCATACGCTTAGAATACTCTCGAAGAATGGTAACAATAACACTGTTAGTTTCCTTGAAAGGAGAGGTTTTGTGTTTTTGATAAATACGGACTCTGCATAGGTTTAAAAACTTACTGCCTGTGAGTACCAAGAAGCTGCTTGTGCAGGCCTTAATTTTTCCTTTTATAGACTAAGCTAATGTGTGCACTACCAACATTTCCCAGGCTTCCCTAAACAGACTCGATCGTATATTAAATAATAGCAAACGCTTTATTTTCGGCTTGCGTAAATTCGATTACGTCTCAGGTTATCGTTACCAACTCTAATGACTGCCTGCACGTCAACGCAGGACTCTTAGAATTCTCTGTACTCTCTTCTTATTTTGTTTGAGCTCTCTGCTCCAGACTACCCCCGTCCCGGGTGTGAACTTCGCTCCTCCCGGTCTCTTAAGCTTCTAGTACATCCTCCCCATAGCGGTTATCTCTTTTCTTCTTTTACAGTCCAAGCTATTTGTCCCTGGAATGCACTTCCCCTTACAATAAGACGAGCGACGTATTAATATTTTTAGATAATCGTTTTCAGAAAAAAAAAATTGCCATTTTAAAAATCGTTTTCCTACCTGCACTCAATTTTCTACTCTTTAAAACAACAGATTATTTTTAATTAGTAGGTACGTACAGTCGCCATCAAATATATCGGAGCGGCCCGGAACTTCAACTTTATCGCCTTGACAATAGAGGCGATGTTCATATATTTGTAACCACCTTGGCCGCTTCGATATATCTGATGGCGACTGTACTTAAATTATTAACGCTTATATATGTAGTGATCACGCGAGTCGTTTTGTATGCTCAATCTAATGTGCAACATAAGTTGTGCCGTTATTCCCACCAATAGTTGTGTGCACCTTGGCGAGCCAACTGCTCAAACTACCAGTGTAACATGACCGCGAGATTCGTAGCAATGCAGCACACTTATACTGGTTTATTTTCTACTGCTCACCCGTGCTAGGTCAGCAGTTGGAATTCAAATATCATACCCTGTCTATGTTTAGTAGATATTAGCGCAATCTAGTGACGAGTAACTGTATTATGATGTGGCTTTGTAAGCTAAGTTCATTATCAGAACAAAACCTAATAAATATGTCACATATTTTTTCATAACAATTTAAACCGAGAATCCTGGCTGTTAAAGTCGATTTCCTATTTAGAAATAACTGTCGGTAATATCGTCTTGGCATGGAAAGCTGTCAACTAATAAGTTTTATTAGAGCGCCTGATTAATTACAAACAGTTTTCACAGATCAGAAGGAAATAAACCGCAGGCGTCCGGTATAAATGCATTTAACTTCAACCTGCCTCTTTTCCCCCCCACCGAGACATCTTCCACGTAATATTCCAATTATATACATCAAATGCCACGATATCGTACTAAAGCAAGAACTCTCAGTATTGCGTCGTTCCCTAATTTTTTAAATAACTTTTCTGGTCTGCTACTCTTGAACCCCCGGCTTAAAGCTGCCAGATTGCCAGATTAGGTAATAACAATAGTATAGCAGTCTAACTATATCAATTTCGTTGCTCTCATTATTGTGTCATACCTGCCGTGGCCAGCTCTTAGTCCATATGTACATTATAAACTTAATTGGATTACATATAGGAAAAAAATAAAAACCGTATCGGAAGCTTTGGTAATTTTACCTTTCGAATATAACATGGATATTTCACTTGTCAAAATGAAAAACTTTCTTAAGTTGCCGTTAATGAAGTTCATCGTGTTTACCTCTAACTTTTACCTTAGTCTGTTTTTCGACTTGTTCGCTGAGTTCAGCCTTATCGAATATCTTAATTAGGTTGACCTTTTATTAACGGGCAGAAATCAGAAGGCATTCAGAGTTTATGTTCCCATTGTGTTCCTATAGATTATATGTAGTCTGTATATGCAGTTTAATCTTTTTTGAATTATTACAGGTATCACGTGTTCTACAATAGTAATGAATAAACAACTAATAACTGCAGCTAAAAATCGTAAGAAGTAAGTACCACGGGCTTGGTTGCGTGCGATGTGCTGGTAGGTATTCTGGACACCATGCTATCATTCGCAGGGCTATGGTGTCGGCGAACCTACCTTGCATTCTGGAACCCCAGGGCCTCAGCCGAGCGGATGGGAAGAGGCCAGATGGTCTAACACTGGTTCCTTGGGCTAAGGGACAAAGTTTGTTGTGGGATGCGACGTGCGTAAGCACGTTTGCTGCGTCGCATCTTGCGCAAACTTTGCGTCCTGCTGGGGGTGGTGCAGAGAATGCGGCGAATCACAAGCACGCGAAGTACTTCAACCTAAAGCCAGTGTACGACTTTGTGCCTCTTGCAGTCGAAACAGCTGGTCCCTGGTGTTCCGAGGCGAAACAATTTGTTCGGTAGTTAGGCAAGCGTTTGCGATATCGGGGTTGTGATCCTAGGTCCGGTTCGTACCTCGTGCAGCGTATATCACTGGCCATTCAACGCGGAAATGCGGCCAGTGTTTTTGGGACGTTTGCGCCGGGTACTTACCAGGCGTGGAGATAGTGTTTAATGTTTGTGTTTTCCTAGTTTTGGTTTTTGTTTACTTTTTTATTTATTTTTGGACATTGTGTGTTTTATTTAGGTAATTATGACGAAACCTGTTGTGGATGCTTTATTATTTTTATATTGTATGGACGAAACCTGTGTTGCGGATTTGAAAAGAATGTATTTGTTTTTATTTTTCTTGTATGTCAATAAATAAGAAATAAATAATAAGAAGTAAGTCATCTAAAAAAATCAAGAAATAATATTATATTTTTAAGCCATTTTTAAGATTATATCAATTCGTATTATATATATTTTTGAGATTGAACTTTAAGCGAATTCAGAAAGCGTTTGAACGCCGAATTGCCGAAAGTTTCTGAACGCTGCATTAAGATGGTGATGGTAGGTGGTGATGGTGGCGAGGTTTTCCCAGCAGGCTACAGTATGAGGTGCTTCAAAAAAGGAGTGTATAGGTTCTTAAAGGATAGGCGACGCGCATGTGAATCATCAGGGGTTTCAGGCACCCATAGGCTAAGGTAACCGCTTACCATCAGGCGGGCCGTATGCCTGTTTGCCACCGTCATGGTATAAAGAAGGTCGATAGTGAATTTAGGTACAAAGGACGTGGAGTTCACTAGAAGTTCGCGCTCCGCATGTTGCATAGTTTTATCTTGGGCAGCGCAGTTGACGTCCAGAAATTAAACTCGCACGGAACAACTTTCAATCACAAGACTTTATTGCGGATACACAGCATTGAAAACTCCACAATCAGTCGCAACCGAAAAAATGTCGCCCATTCTAATCCACCCTCACTTTTTTTACATAAAAAAAACTAATGATAGAATAACGGTAGTAGTCAAATTACAATATGGAATACTCTTAACAATTAAAGTTACATATTTCAAATAGTGCAAAATGAAATTAAGAGTTATAAATCAGAAGAATAATTTAGTAGTCAATTTTATAACAGTTAAACCTATACATATTATTGTAAAGTGATGAAAGTAGCTATTGTATCAGTAGGCGATACCTAATCAATGAGACACCAATTAAACTTACAAATTAATAAATTACTAAGGATGGATTTTGACACGTATTTAAATATTAATTATATTGGTCTTAGATTATTTAACTAAGTATGTAAATTCATTATTGTTCCGCCTCACTTTGGCTGGGTTGATGAATTGTAGCCACTGCCCGGTTTGGAAGCGACGGCAACTCCACCCAGGAATGATAACACTCGGCCGTCCTGGATTGGCCGTGTCCCACGGCCTGGAGCTTCTTTTGTATCTTTTATGGGATTGTTCTGAAAAGTAAAAAAAAACACGGCAATATACCATAATAAATATCCCAAGCTACATCTAGATAGTCATAAGTGTCAATGTTTTTTTTAACTAAGTTGTATATATTTTATATTGCAAATCCATGTAAAAAGCTGTACTCATGATTCCCAAATAAATCATTTTTCATTTTAATTTCAACTTTTTCATTTTCATACTTGTACGACCAGGCGCACACGGATCACACAGAAGGTAATTAGGGCCACACAGCAATTATAATATTACTGCTATTCGTTTCACACAGTAATGTAACTATATATCGTTTTTTTTTCACACGGTTATGTTGTTTATATCTCACACAGCAAGGAAACTTGATCGGTCGTCACACAGTATTCGTCGGTCGTCACACAGGACACACAGTCACTAAGTAATAGGTCATAGTCACACAGTAAGTAATTCTATTTGTCTTTAGTCACCCAGCATTTGCCAGATTCATCATAAAATATATTTTTTAGTTTCACCTTCGTTTATAATTAACTTATTTGTTTAATTCTTAAGCTTGGCATTACTTAATTCTTTTGGTGCAATTTATAAACCAACTATAAAACTTTTTACATATTTATTGGGAAACATTAAGTACCAATTTTTTTCTAAATATCCATATGTAACAAATTATAATAGTAATAACAGTGATTTATTCTACTTAGCCATACAATAATTTCAAGGTAATTGTTAACTGCCCTTGATATTATAATATTTACAAATGTAATTATAATGCTCACAATATTTACACACTGCAAACGCGATTACGCGGCACATTACAAAGCAAGCAGTGCCATTGTAATTTAACTTTCCAATAAGTCTTTCAAGTCGTCCCTGTCTACCTCACGATCGCTGCCTGAACTGTCATCGTCTGAGATCGTAGGGTTGTATGGTCGTAATGTTTCGCCACGAACGACTGCACTGAATCGCCTATAGCCCTTCATACCTTTTATACTAACTATTGTATAACGATCCAATGAATGATCAACCTTACACACCTTATAAGGTCCTTTGTAATGACCGTCTAGTTTATCCACAGTCCTTCCTTCTTCAATATCCTTAGTCTTTCCACAATACCAATCTACTATCTTGTACTTACGACACTTTTTGTGTTTACTGTCGAACCTACTTTTCATTAGAGTCATGTTTCTATTAATCCGAAATTTTGCAGTTTCTCTTCGAGCTTGCAACTGTTGCTGTTGTGACTCGTGATCTTCAGGAGCTTGCGATGGATAAGAAGGGAAACAAGTTACTGTGCCCGAACATCAATTGAAATGGTGCTATCGTAGTGTTTGCATTGGGAGTATTATTTATACCCCAAACTACGTCTGCCAACTTACTGTCCCACGTACATTCACTCTCCGTCATAGTATTAAGACCATTTAATAGGGTTCTGTTCACACGTTCTACTTGGCCGTTGGAACGAGGACTTGCTATAGCATTCAGTATATGTTTGAACTGCTTTTCCTCTGAGAATTGTTTAAAATAACGACTAGTGAACGCTTTGCCTCTGTCTGTTATACGCACGCACTGGATAACCGAATTGAGTGATTATTTCGTCAAATAACTTTATAGTTTCTTTGGAACTACAATTTTTGGCGGCTTTAGCATAAACAAATTTCGTAAATGAATCAATCACTACAAGAACATACGTGTTTCCCCGACGTGTCTTCACAAAAGGTCCTAAATGATCAGCATGCAACGTATGCATGGGAATAGCCGGTTTGCTGATTGGATATAACTCTCCTTCACGTTTACCAAAATTACCTTTTCCGAACGCACATTGTAGACAAGAATTTGTATACTTCCTAATAAACCGAGTCATTTTCGGGAACCAGGACTGTGTTTTTATTGTTTGTTTGCATTTTTCAAAACCTAGATGACCTGCTTGATCATGCGTCTTTTGCATTAAACCGTATTTTGCTAATTTAGGGATTACGAAGCGTTCTCCAGCGAGAGTTTTTCTGTACAAAACGCCATCTTTAGCTACATAATCATTCGTTATATCTGAACAGCCTGTATTTTCGCGTAATTTCGCTAATATGCTTTGAATCCCTTCGTCTTGCATTTGCAGAGTCAACAACCAATCAGAATTGTCAATCATAAGTACTGTGCTCGATACAGGGTTCCTACTGAGTGCATCTACGTGCTTCATTCTTTCTCCTGGTCTGTATTCAATTTCGAGGTCAAAGTCTTGGATTGTGAGCCACCAACGGGCAAAGCGTGGTATTAAATCCCTTTTGGTTAGAATAGTACGTAACGCTGCACAATCAGTGACTACTTTGCAAGGTATTCCTGACAAATAAATGAAACGTTTAAGAGAATCTACAACAGCGAGTGTTTCAAGCTCGTAGCTATGATAAGACTTTTCCTCTTTAGTGGTGACTCTACTAAAGAATACGATGGGTTTCAAACTATCGTCGCGCTGATATTGCATAAGGGTTCCACCTAATCCTAAGCTGCTTGCGTCTGTATGTAATTCCGTTTTAGCATCCTTATCGTAAATACCTAACACGAGTCTTTCAGTTAAACGTTGTTTTTAAAGTTAGGAATGCTTCTTCCTGCTCCGTACCCCAACGCCACTCTACATCCTTCCTAGTAAGCTGTGTCAAAAGTTGAGCGATTTCAGCAAAACCGCGAATAAATTTGCGAAAATAAGATGTTAGGCCAATAAATTGTCTTATTTCGTGCACATTTCGTGGGCGTTTATACTGGGAAACACAATTGATTTTCGCTTGTCCTGGTTGTATAGACCCTGCACTAATCTCGTGGCCCAAGTAATTTACGGAACTCTTCAGAAAAGAGCATTTGCTCAAGTTTAATTTTAAATTAGCTTCCCGTAACAATTTTAAAACTTCCTCCAAGAGTTGAAGTCCTTCTTCTACTGAGACTGTAGGGATCATGACATCATCTAAATAAAGAGCGATTTCTCGACTAACACTACCAAGGGTCATTTCTATGAGCCGCGGAAATACTGCGGGTGCGTTGGACAAACCAAAAGGCATCTTTACAAACTCAAATTGTCCCGAACTAGTGACGAACTTGTTTTACCTATTGAATCTTCCTCAACTGGCATCTGATAGTAACCTTGAGCAAGATCCAGAGTTGTGAAAAAGGATTTTTCTGACAACTTTGTAACCTGGTCTTCAATATGAGGTAAAGGATACCGGTCCTTTATACTGTGAGCATTTAAAGCTCGATAATCGACGCAGAGCCTACAATCACCTCCCTTTTTCTTAATTAACACAATAGGACTGGCATAATCCGACGACGATTCTCTAATAATTCCGGCACTAAGTAATTCTCTTCTATTCTATTCTATTTAGTATAGTCTATTTGATTCTCTTTATACGAAAGGCGATAAGGTTTACAATGCACAGGCTTATCAGATGTAGTTTTGATCTGCATCTTAATTAAATCAGTGCACCCCAAATCCTTGGTCGACCTAGCAAACGAACTAGAGTATTTGTTAAGTAGCGCTAGTAACTGGCTAACCTCAGTTTCTTCAAGGTCTCCTACATCAATGTCTGATGCTGTTATTTCAATATGATCATTTCCCTCTACGTATTGGTCTACTTGAAGTATGTATGAGGTGTCATCACATGGTTGATCTAAAATTAACTCTGCCCTAGCTATTAACTTGTGAGCTTTCCAATGTAAGTCTTCGTTTCCAACATTAATCACTTTTAAGTAACAGTCGTTCGCTTTTATGATAGCTTCAGGAATGTGGTACGAAGTAGCACCTAATGATACAGATACTGCTCGTGATAGGAATGAACGCTCCGTTTTGTTATCACCTGACGGGTGTTTTATGTAGATCTTAATGTATGCAACGGTTTGTTTTGAAATACAGCAATCATCCAGCAAAAAAACTGGGAACTTTGCAACTGGTTCACTCGTATCTATGCCAATTTTTGACAAAACATTATTCAGTACACAGGTTTCGGTAAACTTAACCATAGTATCAGTCGTAACCATACTAACGCCCTTCTGATTGATCATAGATTGTCCAACTATCAGGTCTATATCAGATAAATCATAATCTGTAATTTCTACAACCCCTTCCAATATCAAATCATCTACACACACAGATATATCACATGAGCCAAGTGAGTATGAATGGTAGCCTCCAAAGCCTTTCATAATAACTGATGACGGCGCTGTACTGAGGTTCAAGTCTCTAGCCTTATTTAAGGTCATTATATTTAGCTTACTGCCAGTGTCAAAGTATGCTAGAAGAGGTTCACCATTCACGCTGACTTCCCTTTTATACAAGTTACGAAAGATGTCATAAGTAATATAATAAACATCACCAACCTTTGCTCCATTTAACTGCAAAGATGTGCTTCCTGCAAACCAGCACGTAGCCGAAGTATGTCCAAAGCGCCGACAAGTAGCGCATTGTTGTTGTTGTCTGCAATCCCGTGCTTCGTGTCCCGGCTTTCGACAAGCATAGCAGATTTTCGATAGAAGCTGATGCTGAGGTGGACTTGCTGCACAAGTAGTAGAATTGGTGTGTGCTCCTCTTCTCCACGTGGTCTTTCTTGAGCTATACGATGACTCCACGTCTGAAATTCTCCAGCGATGAAAGAAATCCGTAGTACAGTTGTTCGGGCGTTTCGCACGCATATGCTTTCGCATTAGCCCTTAACTCGTACGGCAGCCCTTTGATGATACAAGATATAGCGTCACTGCCATCTATGCGGCACTTTTTTAATAAGGACAGCTTTTCGTGGTAGTATCTCGTCATGGTTTTGGAATTAGTCTTGTTTCTCGCCAACATTTGTTCCAATCTATCAACAAAATCTGTAGATCGTGGAAAAGCGGTTTGCAGAGCTTCTTTCCACTGATCTCAGGCTAGCTTGTAGTCTTCTAAATCATCGTACCACTCCCTTGCAGAACCTCGAAGGCGTATTTGCATAACAAATTGGCGGTCTTTATTATCCCAGCCATAAACGTCACCTAACTGGTCGATTTTGTGAAGCCAACCAATAACATTGCTTGTTTGATCATCAGGACGAAATTTTGGTATCACCTCTGCTTCAGTTGGAGATATACGCCGTTTTTTATGCGGGACATGTCCCAAATAATCGTGAGACGAAAAAAATTTTTAAATACTTTCTTGTGAAGACTCAGAATCCGAAAGTTTTCGTTTACGACGGCAGCCGAGCTCGCTTCTGTATGGGCCTGACATATCCCAGCTTCTGAAGTTTTATCTTGGGCAGCGCAGTTGACGTCCAGAAATGAAACTCGCACGGAACAACTTTCAATCACGAAACTTTATTGCGGATACACAGCATTGAAAACTCCACAATCAGTCGCAACCAAAAAAATGTCGCCCATTCTAATCCACCCTCACTTTTCTTACATAAAAAAACTAATGATAGAATAACGGTAGTAGTCATATCACAATATGGAATACTCTTAAGTCTCTAAACAAATAAAGTTACATATTTCAAATAGTGCAAAATGAAATTGAGACAATTAATTTTATATTAAGCAGAACGTCTGCTAACGATACCACAATGCTTAGAAAAAATGGAAAAGTAGAAAAATCCACTGCCTCAGGTGAGACTAAAGTTACATATTTCAAATAGTGCAAAATGAAATTGAGACAATTAATTTTATATTAAGCAGAACGTCTGCTAACGATACCACAATGCTTAGAAAAAATGGAAAAGTAGAAAAATCCACTGCCTCAGGTGAGACTCGAACTCGCGACTCTGGGATACATGCCCATCGCTCCGTTCCGGAACCTATATTGAATTAGTCGTTTGATTCTCTAAGGAAATTACATACATAAATAATTAGATTATATAATTGTAATTGACAAAAGTTTCTGTTGGGGGAAAGTAGTGCCAAACGACGTAAAATGTAGTTCATTGTTTGTAGCTTACTGTTTTTGTTTCCGTAATAATACGCAATGTTTTTGTTAAAATATAGGCCCTGTTCTTTATAACTGAGACAACTTCGGCAGTTTTAACCTATTTTATTATTACTACTAGCCTTTTCCCGCGGCTACGCCCGCGTACTATAAGTACTCAAAAAGGATTCGATACCCATGTTGATTATCAGACTTTGTGACCACATTTGCCCCTTTTAGGGGTTGAATTTTCAAAAAACCTGAAACACGTGTTTACTCATTTATCTTTAGGAATACTCCTGTGAAGTTTCAAATAAAATGATCTAACAAACCTTGATTCGCCATACAAATTTTGGACCCCCATTTTACCCCCTTAGGGGGTGAATTTTGAAAAATCCTTTCTTAGTGCACCCCTAGCCCCAAAAAGGAACCTACGTGCCAAATTTGGAATCTCTAGAACCAGCGGTTTGGGCTGTGCGTTGATATGTCAGTCAGTCAGTCAGTCAGTCAGTTTCTTCTTTTATATATTTAGATTGAACCTTCTTATCAGGCCTCACCAAATTTCAGCTTTCTAGTGCGAACGGTAACTGAGCTAGACCGCGGACAGACATGGCGAAACTATAAGGGTTCCTAGTTGACTACGGAACCCTAAAAAGAGATAAATAGTAGTTTATGTAACTGTTACGTAATAAGGCCTAATTATGTACAGAAGCATACACCGCTTTACCTACACTCATATCCATTGAACACATTAGAATGACCGCCATTACACCGCCATGGAATTTTTGGAATTTTTGGAAATTTTGGAAATTATGGAACTTTTGGAAATTTTGGAAATTTTGGAAATTTTGGAAATTTTGGAAATTTTGGAAATTTTGGAAATTTTGGAAATTTTGGAAATTTTGGAAATTTTGGAAATTTTGGAAATTTTGGAAATTTTGGAAATTTTGGAAATTTTGGAAATTTTGGAAATTTTGGAAATTTTGGAAATTTATGAAGTTTTTGAAATTTTTGTAATTTAGAAATTTTGCCATTTTTGACATTTTCTATATTTTTTACTTTTAGGTTCTCGACTTTTATCACTTTGTCACTTCTCACTTTCACTTTTCACTACACTTCACTTTACTTCACTTTATTCTATTTTATATATTTTTTATTTCATTCCATTTTACATGTTTCTGAATCGTATGGGTGTCGCGTTTTCGTGACGTGACGCTTTTTCGTGACGGTCACGTGACTTTTTATCGCCTAGCCCCCCATCCGCGAACCGTCCGATAAGGAACTTCGTTCCAAAACTACCACCGGTTCTAACCCTACACCTGAGCCCAAGAAGTATTATGACCGAAAAGAAACTCGACGGGACTTATTCTTTTCAAAACAGTAATACATTATTAAAGATACAAAATAGTGCGTAGTTCTTCAAGAAGGCATATCAAAACATCTTGAGAGACAGATAATGTACCCATTGTTTAATTATAAATATAAATAAATCCTAATCTGACTGCTTCACTAAACGTTTGATATGTTTTCCTACCTAAACGGTGTACTAAATAAATGTTAGATGATTTTGTAGTAGTTTATTGGTTTGGGCCATGCAACTTTGTCCGTCATATTTAGTCCTCGAACCTGCAATAACCCTTTGACATTCATGACATTTTCAAATATTTCTTAAGAACGGGTAAAGGTAAATTTAAAGCATCGACGGGTAACATGTTATAAATATGCAGTAGCAACAACATTCTGAGGATGATTGCCGGTAGATTTGATTGCCCGATAGTCTACGGGTTGATCAAAATGATAAAGTCCAATTTAGAATATATGTTTTAGATGTTTTATGTTTTATTTTAAGTATGTTAATATGATTACTTACTAACAACTTAGAATGTATACTAACAAAATGGACCATGTTGTCTGAAATAAATATTTTTGAATTTGAATTTGAAATATGAACACCTTGACCAATAAATTACAAATTATTTCAATACCAAATTTCATCTAAATACGTACTGCGGTTATTTTTTGTTTCTTCCCCATGTAAACTTCCACCCCTTTTGCATCCGCTTAAGGGATAATTTCCGAGATAAAACTATTTTATTTCCTTTTCCAGAGCTCAAATTATCTCCATACCAAATTTTATCTAAATCGATTCTGCGGTTAATAATTCCCTATACAAATTTCCAACTCCCTTTTCACCCCTTTAGGGTTGATTTTCGGGTTGAAAACTATTCTTTGTCCTTTCTCGAGACCCATACTATCTCTATATAGTCTAAACAATTTGAACTGAGCTCATCCACTTAGTGTCTTATCTTTTGTGTGTAAACCGCAGGCGCGCGTGCCACTATGGAAAAAATGGTTTGGCCACATGTTAGCGTTTACTGAATTTCTACTATATGGACCACGCAATAAGATTCAATATGAACTAATACGAAAAAAGCTCTATGTTCTATACGGTTGCATCCAGTACAAGCGATTCAAATGCTCTAGAACCAGCGTAATTCGACACCGAGATCCGAAACAAATGTGCATAATTGGAGATCGCGCTTGCACTGGTATTCCGAGCGCACGGCTAGTTAGCGATTAGGAGGCAATTGTAATTTTCGCGAAAGGGCAGGTAAAACAGGGTTGGATTCTGATTAAAACATTTGGGTGGATGTACGATTTACAAATATTTAATATATGAAATACATATATAATAGATTTTAATAAATATTGGGTATGTTAAAATTATAATCAGGCATATAAATACTTAACTATTTTAAAATTGCTTTCTTAATTTTACAGCTTAGACTTACTTTTACCTATAGCAAATTATGTACTGAGAATAACTCAATTCAAATATAAATAATATGAATTTCTAAAGCCTATTATAGTATAGAAGACGATTATTTTATTATAGTATAGTATAGAAGATTTATTAAAAAATAATGATTTAAATTTTCCTTCTGACATTTGCATTTTATTCTAGAAACATTCTAAACTAGTATTTTATTATAAATTTTTTTATCTTTTAAGTTTTGTCGATTTTATTGTGAAATTATTATGATACATTTTGACCCGTATTTTTTTTTGTATAATTGCATCAATATATTTCTATTAATTATATAATAGCTTAAGATAATAATCGTTACTGACGATTCGAAAGTGCTTGTTGCTATGCCTACTTGAATAAATACATTTTTGACTTTGACTTTGAGTATTTAAAGGACTGATTATAATTGTAACATACTCAGCCTATATTTATTAAAATCTGTTATTTATTTATTTTCTTTTAAAACGTTTGTAAATCTGATAAGAAATGTAATAAACATGACAAACCCTCATTCGAGGAATAGTTGTAGGCACGTTAATTAATCTAGAAAAAAAAATGAAATTAATATGATGAAAAGATTAATATGATTATTTTTGTTGACTAATATGTACTGTAAATATATATATATTTATATTTTTCTACAACACATTCGAATTATGATAACAAGCAGAACTATAATGTAGATTCATATTATTTATATTTGAATTGAGTTATTCTCAGTACATAATTTGCTATAGGTAAAAGTAAGTCTAAGCTGTAAAATTAAGAAAGCAATTTTAAAATAGTTGATTATTTACATGTCTGATAATAATTTTAACATACCCAATATTTATTAAAATCTATTATATATGTATATATATTTCATATATTAGATATTTGTAAATCGTACATCCACCTAAATGATTTAATCAGAATCCAACCCTGTTTTACCTGCCCGTTCGGGAAAATTACAATTGCTTCCTAATCGCTAACTAGCCGTGCGCTCGGAATACCAGTGCAAGCGCGATCTCCAATTACGCACTTTTGTTTCGGATCTCGGTGTCGAGTTACGCTGGTTCTAGAGCATTTGAATCGCTTGTACTGGGTGCAATCGTATAGAACTTAGAGGTTTTTTCGTATTAGTTGATATTGAATCTTATTCCGTGGTCCATATAGCAGATATTCAATAAACGCTAACAGGTAGCCAAACCCTTTTTTTCATAGTGGCACGTGCGCCTGCGGTTTACACACAAAAGATAAGACACTAAGTGGATGAGCTCAGTTCAAATTGTTTAGACTATACCAATTTTCATCTAAATCAGTTCAGCGGTAAAAAAAATCTCATACCATCTTCCAACCCCCTTTTCACCCCCACAAGGGTTTGAAAACTATCCTATGACGTTTCTCGAGACTCAAATTATCTCCATACTCATTTCTATCTAAATCGTTTCAGCGGTTAAAAATTCTCCATACAAACTTTCAACCCCATTTTCACCCCCACCAGGGTTGATTTTCGGGATTAAAACTATATATTATCCTTTCCCGGGACTCAAACTATCTCTATACAAAATTTCATCAAAATCCGTTGAGCCGTTTTCACGTGATGCGCGGTCAAATAAACAGACAAACAGATAAACAGATAAACAGATAAACAGATAAACAGACAAACAGATAAACAGACAAAAATTCTAAAAATTGTTGGAACGTATTCTGTTATCGGTTCTAAGTATCCCCAGCCAACTTTTTTTCGATTATCTTCCATGTACAGACTTTCGATTCTCTTCAGCTTTATTATATGTATAGATTTTCCAATTTAATTCTGCTACTCTGTCACTCTGACCTCCGGCCATTAAAAGCTACCAGCTGCCCAGATCTAGCGATAAGGATAGTACGGTATGCCGATCTAACCAGACGGGTTTTGTTGCTCTCATTATTGTGTCATATCTGACGTAGCCAGCTTGTTAGCCATTTGTTAGCCAGTCCATTTGTTAGCCATTTTGAAACCTCATTAACATAAAAAAAGGATAAATTTTGGTCAATACGGCTCAAAATTCACAACATGCTGCAACTGGAAATTATACTCAATTGTCATTATTTTTTAAAAAAGAAAACGTTTTTATGTTTCAACGCGTTAAGAGGCTGACAACACCCGATGACCTTCAAATTGACTTTACTCAAACAGCGTTTTAGCTATAACTCCTTGTTTTGAGAAAGTACAAAAAATATATGTTATTATTCGTTATATTTGGAAGAACTTCGTTGATTCCGATACACGATTGGACGAAATCGGCTCGATAGAAAAAAATTCCAAAGTTACATCTTAAATTTGCTTTAAACAGTCTTTAGTTCTTTAAATAGTGCTTTAAATAGTCTTTAGTTTCTTGACTTATACGTATGTAACTAAGGAAAAAATTCCACCGCACTAATACTAAAACCTTCGTTGTTTTATATTTCTCAATTAATGCGTAGTTTTTTTAGCTCCCATACTAATCGTAACACACAGTGTTTCTCTTTCACTCGCGCTGAAAAAGATAGGGAGGGAATTTAGCTGTTGTCAGCCCCTTAAAGGTTTTAGATCTAGGTACAGTGTTGGTAGTTACCTACCTAATATGTGCGGACGCAGCATAGCACTCTGGCTATTACGTAAATACAAAGTCGTCCAATAAAGCCGATTTCTTGGAAATCATTATTTATTTGTACTAAAGCTTAATTTTTAAGACAGTTGCTGAACCCACCTACCAATTTAGCACCTTAAAGATGAAAAGAAAAAAAAGATAAAAGATATTTATTCTTCAATATTTTTTCTCTGAAATACATAAGTGCATTGTAATGTGCCTAGCAATTTAAATAGGAAAGTGTATGTGTGTGTTTGTTTGTTTGTCCGTCTTTCACGTCAAAACGGGGCGACGAATTGACGTGTTTTTTTAAGTGGAGATAGTTGAAGGGATGAAGAGTGACATAGGCTACTTTTTGTGTCTTTCTAACCCCCCACTTCCCTAAAATGGGGGGTGGAAGATTGTATGGAGCATTCCGGGTGGCAATCAGGAAAGGGGAACCGTGTTACCCCGAATTTAACGCGAGCGAAGCCGCGGGCAAAACCTAGTATGAAATATAACTTCACAATAATTACGAGTTATATTCCGGGTATACTTGTAATAATAAAACTTTATGAAATAAGTTGGAATATTGCAAGCGGGAATATTATGGCAAAAACTTTTTTCATAAAATTACTCAAACGGATCACAATGATTAAACCGCCGAATACTGTAATCATAAAACTTTCCCGAAATAAGCTCTCAAATGAAATACAAGTAAATACACAGATCAACCGATTACATTTTGTAGACAATTTAAAACAGAAAACATAATATTTAAGGGGTATACACCATTTTTCAACTGATCTATCTGACTTCGAAAGGATATGAGAAGAAGCTTGTTAGTTCAATTGCATGAGTATATTTTCCATCGTGATCGGCGATATATATGATAACGTGGACCATCCGCGGAGTAAAAAAGTGCTTTGTAAGCACGCAACGTGCGCTCCTAAATAAACTTTATTTCTTTAATCTACAAGTTACAAGAAGAAGCTAATGGAAGCTACTAAACGACGGTGCAACTTTACTGACACAGAAAAGCCAAAGTGGCTCTCTATGAAGGAAACCCTCTACCCCATCTGAAACCCCGTAATACTAAAACCCCTGACTACTAAAACTTTCCCTAAGCTCTGATGACTATACATACTTACCTCCTGAAAGGAACACTACAACCCTGCGTTAAGTACTACAACCTGTAGCGTGACGCTACGTTTATCGTACGACATCTGTCGACTTTCTTCAGAACTTCCGTGTCTAAGGAAGGTCTAAGGCTAGGTTGCGGTTGATATATAAAAAAGCGTACATTGTGATTCACGGAATTGCAGGTAGATGGCGCTTATATCAGTCCGCATTTTGAGATACACGACTGCCAGTTATAAATTGAGATAATATTCGCGCTAATTTTGAATATGAATTTTTGAGGTATTTCAGTTTATATATAGTAGTGTAACTACTTAAAAAAAAAAAAATTGCAAATCAAAAAAAAATATTGAACAAAATAATTTGATTTGCTTCAAGATTTATTCCAGATTGTCAAAAAAGGGAAAAGTTGATTTTGATGGAGTGTGTCAGATGGACGAGGAGATTTTTAAAGAAAAAAACATATTCTGGTTTAGTCTGAGGGTTTTGCTATAATTTGCTTAGTTGCAACGTGTTGAAGTGCGATCTATTTCTCTAGATCTTTGCGTTCAAACATTATATAGCAAGTGCTAATACATTATTGAATTAAATACAAATTCTTTTTAAAAACCAAATACGTTGCCGGACAAAAAGGCCACCAGTGGGACCGCCTGAGCCGGAAGGACTCCGGAAGCCGCTTGTGGGTGCCGGACCGGCGAGACGGTCTGCAACCGCCGCGTGTTCCGCGTGATTCTTCACCGTCGTCGGACAATTAGAGCCCGCATCCAGCGGGCTCTCCAAGTGAGAAAGAGAGTTCAGCGAGCTGTTGGGTCCACCTAAACCAAAGGGGACGCTTGCCCACGAACTCTATTCAAATTCAACTACAGCTTTAGCCATCCTGTCTTTCGAGAATATCATATTATTTACATTTTTTTAAAAACGTTAAAATCCGATTCCTTTTTTTTGTATCCAGTGTTTTTGTGCCATAATAGCTTTTTTTTGTTGTTTTGCTAAAATTTTCCTAAAATTCTAATTGCCTCGTTTGACAGGCGTACAAAGACCTGGCTCTTTAATTTAGGCTACGTTCAGCCAGCGAATCATCTGTCACCATCCATATCACCCGCCTCATTAATCCATTATTTTCCTGCAGCCAAATTACCAGCCGAGTCTTTATTTGTACTTACCAGTTTTGCTAGTACTCCATCCTTTTTATTTTCTTTTTGTGCGGAAAGTAGACGTTTACGATACTAAGGTAACTATTGAATGTGAAATATCCTTATATAGATACAGTTATCGTCATTTTTATGTGAAGTGCTAATATTAAATATTCTGATTATTGTAATTTAATTACATTCTAACTACTAAGGAAGTTATTGAATGTGAAATATCTTTATATAGATACCGTTATCGTCATTTTTATGTGAAGTGCTAATTTTAAATATTCTGATTATTGTAATTTAATTACATTCTAACCACTAAGGAAGTTATTGAATGCGAAATATCTTTATATAGATACCGTTATCGTCATTTTTATGTGAAGTGCTAATTTTAAATATTCTGATTATTGTTGCTAATTTTAAATAATTTACTTTATCTTCAAAATTAAACGTGTTAATGCAATTGTAGAAGTGTTTTACTGCAAACTGGCGCCCGATAAGGAAAAGAACTCTGGATTTACTTTTAATAATTGTAATTAATTTTTTTTTTTTGGATTTGTGAGACGGTGACCGTAGACCGGTCGCGGTTCTATTAACCTTGATTTTGGTTTGTTTCAGCCTGCTGCCTCCTTACGTCCCATCATTAACCCGAATTCCGTCATATTGAAATATTGCTTTTATTTATGTTAAAAACAAAACGAATTAATCTGTTGACCTTTACTTATGCCTTTTTCTCAATTACCCGTAACATATCCCGAATACCTTATTTCATAGTTTGAGTCCTGTAGTTAGAGCCCATAGACGTTAGGGAATTCGCAGGTAAGTCAGACATAGAATGTATGATTTGTGTTTTTTTTTTTTTTCAGAAACTGAACTTGTTTTTTTTGAATTCGAACTCTAACTTAGCATTTAGACTTCGAGTGTTATTTTCTTTCTTTGACTTAAGTGCTTGGTTTAGACCACTGATATACTCGAACTTCGGATTTTAATTTTGAGGTCGATTAACTTTATTTTTTGTTTGAACTTGCAACGCAAGACAACATTCGACTTTTCGCCATGTCACACTTAAGTAATGAAGGATCAATTGCTGAGACGCCTCATGTACACTCGTCTTTAAACTCGCAGGATCCGAGGATTTTAGATCCAATGGCAAACGATGAAGAACAGTTTTTTGATTCTGAACCACGACCCCAGGTGATGCATATGTCCGGACTTCCCCCGCCTTTTCCTTTCAAAGATTATTCACTTACGAAATGGAACTTGAACTTTTCCGGGAACACTTGTGTTTGCGAATTTTTCTTTCGAATCGAGGAAGAAGGTATGGTGCGTAACGTCAATCCTTCATATGTTGTCAGACGTTTCCATGAATTGTTGTCAGATAGTGCCTTGAAACATTTTAGGGCAATCAGATATCCGGGTCTTACTTACGCTGAATTAAAGTCTGAATTCGTTAAAACCTTCGACGTAGCCGATTTCGATTTCAAGCTTGAGAGCCTTCGCGGTTTATCACAGAAGGACAACCAGTCAGTGGTTGATTTTGTTATTCAGGCGCGCGATCTAAACGCAAAGCTTCGTACACCGGTTTCCGAAGACAACCTGTTTAACATTATTAAATATGGAATGAATCCTAGATATCATCCTTGTCTTGCAACTAACGTGGTTAGGGATATTGATGGTTTGTTAGAAGTCGCGAAAAATTTTGAAGCCTTTCAAGGTTCACGTCCAGCACGTTTGGCTATTACACTGATTAGTGCTCAAGTTGTAGGTGAACCCAGTTCTATATATGTGTATGAAGTATGATGCAACTGGTCACAACTATCGTAATTGTCCTTACGTTTCAGGGGCAGTGTGCTTCAAGTGTAAGCGTGTTGGTGCAATCACCCGCGATTGTCCTAGTTGTAATTCTGGTCCGTCAAAAAACGAATTAGTGGCGCACTGAGAGGTCCATCGGTGTCGCCCGTTTATATTAATAATTCCCTGGATAATAGACTTTTTATTGATGTTTTAGTTGCTAGCTCTTCGGTAAGAGCTCTTTTGGACTCTGGTGCTCAGGTTTCACTAATTGATATATCCCTCTTATCGGAGCTCGGTATAACATATGGATACCGAGGATATCCGGCCTTACGAGTATGTTGTCTCCGCCGACAATTCTCCTATTGAAATTCTAGGCGATTTGGACGTCCCCATTCTTTTTAGTGGCATTCGCGTTCTGCACCCCTGTCTAGTGAGCAGTAATCTTCCTACTGCATTTATTTTAGGAATTGAGTTTTGGAATGCTGTTGGTCTCATTGACATTTTAAAGAAGGCATTCCGTGATGGTTTGTCAGTTAAGCTTTACGTCGCTTCACATCATGTTCCTGTCGCAGTCCCACGAGTAGGTGAGGTTCGCTATGTCCACCCTCGTACGGTGCTTGCACCACTGCAGGAATCAAAACTCCAATCTGTTATTGACGAGTTTGAGGAGATTTCTTCTGATAAAGCTGGATTAGGTTGTACTTCGTGGCTTTCGCATAAGATTGAGACTGTTGGTTCGCCCATCCGCCAACGTTACTATCCCTTATCTCCAGTCAAGCTCAAGATTCTCAACGAAGAGATCGACAAGATGTTAGAGTCAGGCGTCATTCGTCCCTCACGATCACCCTGGGCTTCTCCAGTGGTTACCAAGAAAGATGGTAGTGGTCAGGTTTTGCGTGGACAGTAGGAAGTTGAACAGCGTTACCATCAGGGATTCATACCCTCTCCCGCGCGTCCAGGATATCCTTGATAACCTACGAGGTGCCAAATATCTAACTTCGTTGGATTTTAGGAGCGCCTTTTGGCAAATCCCCTTAGCTGATAAGGCCAGTTGTGAGAAAATGGCCTTTATCGTACCCCAAAGGGGCCTCTTTGAGTTCGTTCGTCTCCCTTTTGGTTTAACCAACGCTGCATCCGAGATGCAGAGGCTTACTGACATGATTGTCAATTTTGAATATACCCCTGAGTCTGAGGATTTTATCTTCGGCTAAGTTGATGATTTGATTTTGGTGTCTCGTGATTTTGACAGTCATATGCGGCTTATTCGTAAGGTTCGTGATAGGTTGAAAGAAGCTGGTCTTACGGTTAATTTAGATAAGTGCGAGTTTTGTAAGTCTGAATTGAAGAATATCGGCTACATCGTCAATGAGCGTGGTCTTCAAACTGATCCGAAGAAATTAGAAGCTACTAGGGATTACCCTACCCCTTCTTCTACCAAGTCTCTACGTGCTTTCATTGGTATGTGTTCGTATTATCGCCGTTTCGTGGATGGTTTTCCTTCGATTATTACTCCTCTGACGGCACTTATCGGTAAGAGAAAGGGACGTGATCCCATCGATTGGAACGATAGTGCTAGTGAAGCTTTTTCTAAATTGAAGGTGCCTTGATGAGCGCTCCGTTGATGGCTTGCCCGGATTTTTCGAAACCTTTTATCCTTCAATGTGACGCTAGCCAGGTTGGCTTAGGCTCGGTCCTGGCTCAAGAGTTGGACGGCGTTGAACATCCAATTGCATATTATTCTCGTTTATTCACTAAAGCTGAACGTGGATACGGGACAACCGAACATGAGCTTCTCGCTGTTATTGATTCCATAAAGCATTTCCGCGGGTATCTCGATGGAATGAGGTTTAAGATCATTACTGACCATATTGCTCTTAAATGGTTGATTACCCTTGATAATCCTACCGGGCGCTTGGCTCGTTGGGCAACTTTGATTTCCCAATATAACTTTGAGATTGAACATAAAAAAGGTGTCCTTAATGTTGTTCCTGTCGCCTTGTCCCGCGCTCAAGTTGGGCTTATCTCATTCGCGCGTGGCATGGATCCTTCTGGAGATCCTTGGTATGAACGAATTTACCAGGGGGTGTTGGACAATCCTCAAATGTTTACTGCATTTGCTCTTCGGGATGGTGTCTTAATGCGCAGGGTATCTATCGAAAACCCTTTAGCACCTAATCCGTGGCGTATAGTTCTTCCTGCTTCAAGGACTAGAGAGGCGGTTGCTGAAATTCATAATGGATTTCCCAACGTTCATCCTGGTGTTATGAAAACGTATTTAAAAGCTCGTGACTTATACTACTGGCCGAATATGTACCGTGATGTTACAAGGTTCCTTTCCGAATGTCAGATTTGCAAGTCTTATAAAATTGCAAATTCACAACCTCGTGGACTTCGCTTATTTCCTCGTCGTGTTACGGCTCCAATGGATCTTCTTTCCATTGACTTAATTGGTCCTTTACCGGTTAGCCGTAATGGTTGTCGTTATATTTTGACTTTGGTTGACGTTTTTACCAAATTTGTTTGGTTGCTCCCTTTGAAGTTGGTGAATGCGAGGTCAATATCGATGGCATTAGAGTCGGAGGTTATTTTGCGGTACGGTGTTCCTACTAACATTCTCTGTGACAACGCTACAGTTTTTCATAGTCGTCAATATCTGGATTTCCTGGCGAGCTATAATATTCCAGGTCCGTGTTATACCCCATATTATTCGCCACAAGCGAATGTTGTGGAGAGATATAACCAGGTCGTGATTACTACTTTGAGCATTTTAGTTGAAAATGACCAACGCAGTTGGTCGGGTCATTTACATCGGGTCACTCTTTATTTAAACTCTTGTATAAATTTGGCTACTGCTTATACACCGAATTTTTTGATGTACGGCCGCGAGTTGTCAATGATTCGTGAACGTGTTGAGAATCAGGTTGTGGACCAAGATGTGGGACTCAGCCGGATGTAACGCGCTTCGAATCTTCAGGCGCTTCGTGAGGTGTACGATAAAGTTTCTGATTCGATGGCTTTGGCCTTTCATCGTAACGCCGCCAAGTTCAACACGAACCGTTCTTCGCCAAGAATCGTTGGTGACCAAATCGTTTGGCGCCGGAATTTCCAGCGTGGCTCCGCTGATCCTTTTCGAGGCGGTACATTCGCTCCACGTTTCGTTCGGTGCCGTGTGGTTAGACGGATGTCTCCACAGGTATATGTACTGGCTAATACCGATTCCGAGCACGTCGGTACCTATCATATTAAAGATATCTTGAAATAGTTTCTTCTTTCGGCCCGTTCAGTTTTCTCAAAATTCTAAAATGCGCTTTAGTCCGCCATTCCCTTATCGGTAATCCTTGCTTGATTCGTTTCTTATCGTTTTTTTGATTTCGTTTGAGCGTTTCCTTGCTCCTTTTTGCCAGATTTGACTTTTTTTACCGTTGGTGCTCAAGGCTTCGTTTAATTTTCCCGGCCTATGATAGCCTGGTTGTATAATTTGATGACTCGATGTGAGGGATTAAGATCTGTGGCCAGGTGCAGTTTCTGTCCTATCCCGGCCGTCACGTCTTGGACCGCGTGACGCGTTGGTTGGCGTTTTGTCATCTTGTTAATCTATTAGGTTAGTCTTTAGGGGTAATGTTAATAACTGGTTGGTTTTTTTTTTGGAATTCGTTTAGGGTTCTCTTGTTGTACCTTTTTTGGCCTTAGCATTCAGTTGTTTTTTTTGTTGCTTGGGGTTAGTTTTCTTGTGTTTTCTTGTGTTGTTGTTTGTTTGTTTCTTTGTTTGGTAGGGAGATGCTGTAGCATGACGCTACGTTTATCGTACGACATCTGTCGACTTTCTTTAGAACTTCTGTGTCTAAGGGAGGTCTAAGGCTAGGTTGCGGTTGATGTATAAAAAAGCTTACATTGTGATTCACGGCATTGCAGGTAGATGGCGCTTATATCAGTCCGCATTTGGAGATACACGACTGGCAGTTATAAATTGAGATAATATTCGCGCTAATTTTGAATATGAATTTTTGAGGTATTCCAGATTGTCAAAAAAGGGAAAAGTTGATTTTGATGGAGTGTGTCAGATGGACGAGGAGATTTTTAAAGAAAAAAACATATTCTGGTTTAGTCTGAGGGTTTTGCTATAATTTGCTTAGTTGCAACGTGTTGAAGTGCGATCTATTTCTCTAGATCTTTGCGTTCAAACATTATATAGCAAGTGCTAATACATTATTGAATTAAATACAAATTCTTTTTAAAAACCAAATACGTTGCCGGACAAAAGGCCACCAGTGGGACTGCCTGAGCCGGAAGGACTCCGGAAGGCGCTTGTGGGTGCCGGACCGGCGAGACGGTCTGCAACCGCCGCGTGTTCCGCGTGATTCTTCACCGTCGTCGGACAATTAGAGCCCGCATCCAGCGGGCTCTCCAAGTGAGAAAGAGAGTTCAGCGAGCTGTTGGGTCCGCCTAAACCAAAGGGGACGCTTGCCCACGAACTCTATTCAAATTCAACTACAGCTTTAGCCATCCTGTCTTTCGAGAATATCATATTATTTATAAATCCGATTCCTTTTTTTTGTATCCAGTGTTTTTGTGCCATAATAGCTTTTGTTTGTTGGTTTGCTAAAATTTTACTAAAATTCTAATTGCCTCGTTTGACGGGCGTACAAAGACCTGGCTCTTTAATTTAGGCTACGTTCAGCCAGCGAATCATCTGTCACCATCCATATCACCCGCCTCATTAATCCATTATTTTCCTGCAGCCAAATTACCAGCCGAGTCTTTATTTGTACTTACCAGTTTTGCTAGTACTCCATCCTTTTTATTTTCCTTTTGTGCGGAAAGTAGACGTTTACGATACTAAGGTAACTATTGAATGTGAAATATCCTTATATAGATACAGTTATCGTCATTTTTATGTGAAGTGCTAATATTAAATATTCTGATTATTGTAATTTAATTACATTCTAACCACTAAGGAAGTTATTGAATGTGAAATATCTTTATATAGATACCGTTATCGTCATTTTTATGTGAAGTGCTAATTTTAAATATTCTGATTATTGTTGCTAATTTTAAATAATTTACTTTATCTTCAAAATTAAACGTGTTAATGCAATTATAGAAGTGTTTTACTGCAAACCCCAATAAACTAATTTCCTATATAAACATGACTTGTCAGACAATCCCAGCGGTTTTTCCTAACAATGGCTCGTGAAAGTTTAGTGGTAGATCCCTAGTTATGTAGTAACCCGATAATTTTTAGGAGACTGATAGAGAGGTTGTTGAAACAAAAACAAGGATATTTATTTTTAACTTTATTTCCTATAAATGGTACTTTACAACGAAAAGACATTAAGTAAATAGGTATATAAAATTAATTGGTAAATTAAATATTCGGTTATAAGTTCAAGTTTTCGATGCGGGGTTTTAGTGGTAATGCAGTAGGATGGTGTCAGGATATCTGTAAAATAAAAGGCTATTCGGTAGTTTCCATATAGACAAAGTTTTCCCAATATTTGCGGTGAAGATTAATACTAGAAAATTAATTTGTAAAATTTTGTTATTGACGATGAAATGATCTCTTGTCTTATTTGAATATTTTTTAACTACAAGCAAACATGTTTTTTTTTATTTAACTCCTACACCCTAAAAGCGCTAATGTTAACGAATCCAGGCAGTAACAACTTTCAAATTAGTTGTTTTTTCTGATTATTTTGATTAGATATAATTTTGCAAGTATTTAAACAAAAGTTATGATGGGTAGCTGATGTGTGAAAGGTTTTCCCTTATCTACACGCCTGTAATCCGTGCGGTGGAGATTATTAGCTCAAAACTTGTCAACATTTTTCTTTATATATTTTTATTTTGTGTTTTATATTTTCTCTACTAATGACTTTATTAAGTGAAGCTACCAACGTTTCGTATCCTACATACCAGAGGAAAGAAACGCCAAGAAAACCTCTGAGATGCCTAGCTATTTAATTAACCCAAAATTAAGCCAAAATTCAAACAAAGGGACCGTGGTCATGCCGAAATAAGCCATAGAAATATGTTGTGTGAGGCAGTTATGCTAATTCAAACTTCAAGGACGAGCAAATAGTATTGTACATAGAGTAAGGCATTGTTTCTAACTACCAAACTCTTCATCTAATTATCAAATTTTACAGATGACGTACACTATTGGAATGATAGTCTGAATTAACTTAGTTATGAACTATTTTCGTTCAGATGTAGTTGACATGGATTCCCATAACTCACTCCAGCATGATTCAATCTCTCAGTTGAATTTCAATACTTTATTGTAGTGGCTTTTTCTTTGCCAATAATTGTATTTTCAACAATATAATAATATTTATTCATCAATTATTGTGATTTGTGATAAGATACGAGTCTCGCTATGTCAGAGAGCCTTGTTAAGATTTTCATAATATGTTTTGTTTTACAACACAAGGTTGGTACAAAGTTAGATGCCTTATTTCAGCTCAAAAGTAATAAATAATTTCAGTTATATAAATAACACTTCATAGAAGGATCAAGGTAGTGGTTATAAAGAATGAACTTAATCGTTCAATGGTTAATGTTTGTTACATTGTCATACATAAATAATGTTACAATCACACAAGTAATAATGACTTCAGTTCAAGTCAATGCTTATATACCAAAGCATATGAACCGTAAGTATAATAGAGGACACACTCTTTTAAATTCATAAATCAGGTACGTAAAACACGCTAAAAATCGTTCCCAAAATAGGGTAAACGTCTTAATATATACTCAATTAAATTCATATGCTGCAACCGCAAAACATAAAAAATATAACGCATTCCGCAATAAAATTCGCAAAACGTACGTCGCTCTAGCCGATGGCAGCCCAGGTCAGGGCCTCGGCGCTGGTAGCTCGGCTTGAAGGCAGAAGTCGGAGTCTCGTTGCTCAGGATGTACTTCTGGCTTACGTTGGCGGCAGAAGTCAAGTCGTCCCGTAGTCCCGTAGGTCGAAGGCAAAGTGCTCGTAGATCTCGTCGGAGTCAAAGTGCTCGCAACTCTGGTCGGAGTCAAAGTCGTCCCGTAGTCAGGTCGAAGGCAAGGTTGAAGGCAAAGTGATTCCCTACGGTACGCCCTCCCCTTATATAGATAGTATTAAAAATTCCGTATCGATTCGTCCAGTAAGATTGCTTTGTCGCCTTATTAGTCGGGTTTGGTATCCTTTGGTCTACCACTTGGACGACTGAATTTCCCGGATTTGATCTAATTTGAACCTTATTGATCCTTTAGTTTATACTATTTTAAAGACCAAATTCCTACGCTTAACGTCCTAGTTCGAAAATCTCGTATCTCCATAGATAATGTTTTTTTTGGAATATTTATCCAAATTATGCAATTTACAATGAAAATTTATATGAAAATAGATGAAAATATTAGCCCCGCGTATGATTTACTAATATATCTTTGTATACCAATTTGATTCTTAAGATCCCTATGCTACATACTTCTATAAAGATCAAGTTTCTATTAGCGTCCTACCTTTTCTTTTGGAAAATCTAACCTCTAAGAAAACGATTTTCTTTAATTCAAACAAAAGTAAGTATTTCCTAAGGTGTATTTATATAATTTATGATGAAGATAATTTTTCTGCATATATTATGACCAGATCCTATCGGATTTACTGCGTATTTACTCTGTAAAATACCAATATAACTTTTATAAGAAAATTCGCTTTTTATCCTAATTTTCATCACTTGCATTTATTTGTTTTGATCAAAATTGTGTTTTTCACACGTGTGTAAGCTAAAACTAGCCTAGAATTCCATCAAACACCAGTAATTTTAAAATCCTAACAATCTTTTAACGACAATTTTCGATCATAAAATTTGTTTATTTTAGTGCTTTACTGAATCAAACTCTTTATGTTTTATAAAAACAAAGCTCCCAACTTTATTTATTTCCGTTATTTAGCTTCATAATACGAGTTTTTACATAATATTTCCAAAAATCGATTTTGGATGAAAAGATAAGTTCTTAGTTTTTTCACGCTTAATTCGTTCAATTTCGTTAATATACTTCCTGCAATATAACTTTAATTACTTTCCCTTTAATTTATGTATCGATTTATAACAATAATTAACAAATTAAAAATATAACCTCTTCATTTGTACAAATTTTCAGACAAATCTAAAATATTATTAGGTACTATTTTTTGTTATTGAATAAATTATCAATAATACATTTATTCTATACAATAAACTACATTTCATCTCGAAAATCCTATTAAAAGTATCAATTTTCATCATTACTTAACGAACAATTTTCTCAGTTGTCGGTCATTCCCTTCCCTAGGTATTCTCACAATGAAATCATAAGAAACTGATGATAAAACAATTTGTAATCAAAATACTAATTTCTAAATGGGTAAAAGATCCTGTCTATGTTACTAACAGTTTTTACTATGTCATAAAATGTCTTTAGTAAATCATATATTTTTGTCCTTAGCACATGTCTCAAGAATGAAGTAAATATTTCTAGAACATGCTTTATATACAACCTCCCGCTATTCTATGAGTTTAATTTTACCTAATAATACATCCCTTATTGAAGGAATCGATCACAAGATTGCTAAACTTTATGACAAATCTAGTGCGGTAACCAAATTACTGTTTGTCTACAGCAAATGGTACAAACGGATATTTTAGATAAGGACTCCTCTAAATGTTGCATACTTATCCTGTTATGTTGTTATTCATAGCCAATGTTCCTGTGAAAACTAAAGCATACATTATATATCTACACAAGCTGCATATATAAATTACATATGGATGCCACTTATGGTCATAATGTCATTTGAAATACCCAAGTAATAATAAAAATAATAACCATTATTTCTATCTAAAATACATAATTAATCGACCAAGATCATGAATGTTTCAAAATCTTGCCAATCAACGGTGCACAATTTTTAACAAAACTGCATGTTATCAATTGCTTATGCAATAATGTAAAAATAAGTAATAATATAAGTATAATTATAACTAAACATAATATAAGTTATCAAAAACTGTGAGAAATCCTAGTAAACATTTCAAGTTTTATATTTTCCAAATATTCTCATTTCCTGAGAGCAATGATAATAGCTTATCATTAAAGTTCAGGTATGTATGGTTGCTAATAAAACACATAATGCTTATATACTTCCATATATTTTATTTCCTTTGTCCGATCATTAACTTGATCTTTTCTTACATACGAAAATAAAACCAATATGTAATAAGGTGACCCTCCACCCTCATACATACTATGTGAATCATTTATTTTCATGTTTTCATTAACTTTACTCATGAAAATATCATGTAAAAGCTTACAAATGAAGCCCTATCAGCCTTTAAAGTCATTTTGCTACTTTTCGTACATAGAGGACCCTGTGGACCGCTACAGTGCCGAAATGCTATATGCACATAGAAAAAAAAAATCATCTGTTAACTGCCGAATCCGATGAAATTCAATGGGACAACGCCCTTATTTTGCCTTAATGATATTTTAATTTGATCTGAAATATGAGCAGAAGTGTTTTTTTGTCTATAAGATGAAATTCGTATCGGTTTTGTTACACATGTTAATTAAATTTTTTTTAAACTATATTATGTGAATCTTGAAGCAAATCAAATTATTTTGTTCAATATTTTTATATTTGCAATTTTTAAGTAGTTACACTACTATATATAAACGGAAAATAGATGTCATATACTTCAAGATTCATAGATGGCAGCACCATCTCTCTCGCTATACCAGAATCACGTAAGTGATTCGGATAGGAGGTGCAAGCACGTATTGCGCATGCCCTTAGAGTATGGTCAACGGCGCCTAGCCGTTTCAAATTCAGAAATGTATATACATGAGAAAATTTGTCATGAGAAAGTTCCGCCGGGACCGGGTGGTCTAGTGGTCAGGACGTCAGCCGCGAAAGCTGAAGACGCCAGTTCAAATCTGGCCTCGGACACCGGAGGGTTTGGTCACTTTTTCTGAAGTATATGACATCTGTTTTCAGTTTATATTATGTGAATTTCAAAAACAAGACAATATGATAAATCTACCTCTTTGCCTAAGCTATTTCGTCACAAAAAACTAAATTTATCAACATCATACGTAATAGCGACTTTGAAATACGAGTTCACATCTGTTTAACACTCGCTCGCTATTTTACTTGTTAACAAATGAATCGTTGTATTATTCTATTCACACGGAAGATTCAAAAAATAACCAAATGGAATACCTACTTAGAGAACTATTGAAATATCATTGTTTAAGATCGAAAACTTCATAGAATTGAATTGTTTAGGTAGACATCTCATTTTCTACGGAAACCATACATAATTGCGTGATTAGACTGATTAGGTATATGATTAATGTGCTCAGCCATTTCAAATACCTAAGACGTATTAGTAATTATAATTAATTAATTAATTATTTTTTATTTTTATTGTAACTATGGATGCAAGTCTGAAAATAAATATATTATTATTATTCTCTTTATTTCATTAATTTCTTAGATTAGGTTTTTATAATATTTTTACAAAAGTAAAATATAAAAATACATCTAAAACATACAAAAACAATAAAAACATTATAAAAAACCTAACCTAGGGTGCCGCCGGCAACGGAGCAAGGCCCAGGCTGCCGGTGGTCAGGGCCGCAGAGAGAGGAACCTTCGGACTATGCGCGCCGTGTCCAGGATAACCGCCTTCTGAATCTGACCCTTGATCCAACCACAACCCCGTAGCGAAAGTCTCTCTAGATGTTGGTCGAGACTCTTCGCTATGAGACCGTTCGCAGAAACAACTATCGGTACAATGATCGCCGAATCAACCTTCCACATGGCGGTTACCTCGTGAGCCAAGTCTAGGTACTTGCTGGACTTGTCCTTCTCGGCCTTCACGAGGTTCTCGTCACATGGGACGGTGATGTCGACGAGCATGGCCCGGCGTTGCGGTCGATCTATTACCACGATATCAGGCTTATTGGCTACAATAGTCCTGTCCGCGATAATAGATCGATCCCAATAGAGCGTGGCACGACCATTTTCGAGAACTGGTGCAGGTGTGTACTTGTAGTACGGCACTTCGTGGTCCACAAGACCGTATAGGAGAGCAAGCTGCTGGTGGATAATCCTGGCTACAAGGTTATGTCCGTGCAAGTACTCGCCGTTAGCAAGATGAGAACAACCGGAGATGATATGCCTGAGTGACTCTCCGGGACGGCGGCATGCCCGACAAATGTCGACCGTACCGTCCTTCAGGATATATTTCCGGTAGTTATTCGTCATGATCAGTGATCGTACATTTTCCAGCATTTTTGGTGCAGTGCTAGGGTTATTATTATTTTGAGGCTATTATATGTTTGAACCAAGAATCAAATAAAATCAAAGCCATTTAGAACTAATTAATAATGTAGAGATGGTTGGTAATTAAATAACAATTTAATGAAAAAAACGTCTTTGCACCAATTTTGCTGAATAATATACGATCACTGGTCATGATAACTTCGTCCGCAATTGCACAGGCAAAACCTTCGGTTTCTCCGAAGAGGTCCCCGAATCGTAACCAGTTCACCGACGCGAGCAGGTCTACGTCGGGTCCCGTGAGGGCCCTGTAGAACCGCCCGTGTAGCTCCTTGCTCTTCCATACCGCCCTGCGATCCTCGGTGCTTAGCACCACAGGTTTGCGCCAGTTCTCGTTTGCCAAGGAGAGCGGCGTGAGACCCTTATCTACTGAATAATTCCTGAGATTGTCGTTTATTAAATCTCCACAACTTCACGGTTGTGGAGATTTTTGGCGTTTAAAAAGCCCCGACCTCCACACTTCCGTGGGATGTACAATCTCATAACAGACGAGCGTGGGTGAAGCATACGGTGTGTGGTGAGCAAAAGACGCACCTTGTTGCCACCTGACAGAAGACTATTAAGTACTTTTGTCAGCCGACCGAAGAAGCGCTCCTTCAACGCCTGTTTAATACCCACATCCTCAATGCCCAAAGACTGTGACATACCAAGGTATTTGTAGGTTTCTGATTCAGAGATAGATCTGAACGTCATTGTCTCAGAAAGCTGTAGATTTGTTGAATTTACTACTTTCTCCAGCTGTACATGCATAACCGCACATTTATCAACAACAAACTCCATCTTGATGGAACTACTGAACACTTCAGTGGTCTTCAGTAGTTCCAACAAGTCTTGGTTATTTGGTGCAAATAATTTGAGATCGTCCATGTACAGAAGGTGAGATATGACTTCACCCTCTCTCCGAAGCCGGCAACCTAGCCCCGAATCCTTCAGCAGATTGCTGAGCGGATTTAGAGCTAGGCAGAACCACAGGGGACTCAGACTGTCGCCCTGAAATATTCCTCGCTCGATCCTTATAAAGTCCTGCGGGCCAGGGGGGTCATCCCCGCCTCCTGGTTGACGAAGGACTGTGGTCCACTGCCTCATACACGCGCCAAGGTAGGATCTTAAAGCTGCATCAATTTTGTACAGCTCCAAGATCCTCTTCAGCCATGAATGAGGCACCGAATCATAGGCCTTCTTGTAGTCAATCCAAGCGGCCGAGAGGGCCCCCCTGTTCCGCCGGACTCGTTGGCAAATGGTCATGTCTATGAGGAGGAGCTCTTTAGTACCACGGGACCCAACCCTACATCCATTTTGAGCGGAGACCAAAATGTTGTTTGCAACCATGTGCGCGTTTATTTTTGCTCTCAAAATGGATGTAAGAAGCTTGTAGAGCGTAGGCAAGCACGTGATGGGTCGGTAGTTCTTCGCTTCCGTGGTACTACCGGACTTATAGAGCAGGAAGGTTACACCAGTTGTTAAGGAAGGCGGGAGGGAGCCAAGTTCAAGGGCTTGTTGAAATTGTGTTGCCAGCCGCGAGTGCGAGCATCGAAACCATTTTAGCCAGAAGTTGTGCAACCCATCCGGGCCAGGACTTTTCCAGTTCTGGGCCGTACGGATTGCACAACTTACGTCGTCGGGGCTGATGGTGATAGCCCCCATTGGTTCGATGGACTCGCACCCACGTTCAACAACACTCATCCACTCGCCCTCCGTGTGTTCAACGGGCGCCGACCAGATGCTACGCCAGAAATCAGTCATGGCAGTAGCATCCGGCAGTCGCATGTCGGACACACGGGGTCGGTTTCCTCCCACCTTCGGTATACCTTCCTTTGGTCACTTTGGAAAAGACGATTCTGCTTGAATCGGTCCACACGCACTCTGTAACGGCGAATACGGCTTGCCCATGCATAAACTTTTTGCTTCAGAAAGTCGATGCACTCTATGAAAGAAGCGGTCATCAAGTAAGAAAGTCATCATTCAAAGTAAGAAATGCGCCGGTAGTCATTAAAACTCACGTTTCGATTTACCCACGGAGGGACAGTATAAAACCATGAGCACAGTACCTGTGCATTGATTCTGGGAGCCGTCTTGGTTCAGTATTCAAGCAGTCTTGATTCAGTACTCTTTGTGGCTTTGTTAGCCGAGCAGTCACTATCATGATCGTTCTAATGTAGATGGGTCGGGTCGGTTGGATCGTTTATAGTAACGGGTTGTATTTTGAGTAGCACACGGACGCAAGCTGGGAACTCTCCTCGTTTTCCTGATGCCTTATAAAATCAGTCAATGCTTTTCGTAGTTAAAGTGTTTAAGATCATTTTGTGATTACTGATTAGAAAGTATTTTTGTACCTGTGTAATCTGTATCATGTAATCTACGTAATTTAGTTCTAATAGTGTTTCAGATAACAAAAGATAAGTCCCGCTGAGTTTCTTACGCTGGTTCTTCTCAGTTGAGGCTCATTTCCGAACCAGTGGTAATTTATTGTCCTCCTTTAATCTGGTTTTAAAAACATTTGAAATCAGTACAGTTATTAAACCAGTGTTCATGTTTTATTTCATTACCGTGCGTCCGTGTACATGTGAAATGGTTTAGTGTTAGGCTATCCTGATTCCTGATAGTGTTAGTCTTTGAGTTTCCGAAACAACCCGCACTACCGCTGCCATGCCACCTACCCTCCGCCTGCCTCCGCCCGGTCCCGTCTCCGTTATATATATATACTAGAACCCGCTTATAATGACATCGAAGGGAAGTACGAAACTTTTTACTAACCGGACGTCATATACAATGTAGTCTCCTCAGAAACGAAACAATTTTAATTGTCCTATGGTGATTTAAAAAACTCACGGACAATGCACAGGTAAAAATAATAAATTCAATTCGTCAATAATAATCAAAACAAAATGTAACCAAGCGTCACACATCTACCTTCCCAAGTTCGTCACAGGTGAAAGAGTAGTGAAGTGAAGAAGGTCACGAAACTAACAAAACTGAGGGAAGGTGGCACTGTAACCAGACATAGTTATAACAATTCGATTTTACAGTTTCGGTAAACCAAACTGAGTGTTGGCTGTGCTTGAGGATTCATTTACGAGTAATTAAGAGCGAGTCACATATTTTTGCGGCCTTCGTGTAGGTAGATACTATTGCCGGTGACTGTACATTGTATCCATATAAAGTTTTACGTCTTCGTATCCCTGAGTGAGCTATAACTGACTTACCACCGTATTACCAAGAAGCCATTTAAAAGTTTCTACCAATTCATTAACCAAAGATTTAGAAACGGAATGAAATCCGAAGTCAGTTGTCACCATTAACACTTTAGCAATAGGTAAGTGTAATTACATAGGTACTGTGAAACTAGAATATTAAGAGTAAGGTACCTGGCAATCAGCATGTTTGTATGATAGTATGGGTGTTAAGTGCACAACCTCAAATTTTGATGCACAAGTATAAAATTTGGCACAGTTGTTTCTTGTCTCCAGAAAAGCTGATTAAGATCGGTACCCCAAGGTATCCCCCCTTCTGGCGGGTTAAAATACCACTCCACCCGACTTCATTCAAAAAATTCTAACTGTTCACGTTTAGCTAATAGGTCAAGTTTGGTATCAATTTCGGATAAAACGACCACGTAGAATTCGTTTCCGGTATTAAAAAATGCAATTTACTGAGTAATATCAAAAAAAAACATACGAAAATCGAAAATCTCAACTAAATTTTAAATTTTCCAGTCATCATATATATTAATTTGCTAGTTATTTTCATACACAAAAAATACAATATTAAAGCATATTTTATGTAGATTCAAAAAAATATAACATTTGAGAACCTTTACTAACAGTAAATGGCATTAAAAAAATAATACGGCCATATAATGAGAAGCGAGGACGAAAGTTTGGAAAGTTTAATCGTTGTTGGCAATACTGAAGGCAAAAGGTCACGGGGCCGTTCACCAGCACGATGGACTGACCAACTCAAAGGTGAGGAACCCTCTCAGAATTTCTACGATGTGGTAAGGAAAGCGATGGACCGAAATCGATGGCGAGAGTGTGTTCGTGCCAATCGTGCCGGAACAAAACCCACCAAACACGATCATCTGTCATGATGGATGCGACCAAGAAGAAGAATGCGTTTCGTGAGAATACGCGGACAATATATAATTACTGACGTAAGCAATACTATTATACAAATATAAGCACCAACCTTTCTACGTTACCTTTTTAACGGAAGTCCACATTTCTTAAACTTAAATAAGTAACGGTTTTTTTATTTTTATTATAAATTGTCTTATTTTAGCACAAGGAAAAAAGGTTGCGCACTCAAATCCTATACTAAAAGTCCCTTTTCTGACGGAATGTCACATTCCTTCAGGTACGGTTTTTATCTTTGTTATATAAATAATCGATTTCAATAAATAACAAGTTTACATGGTACCTATCTACAGTGCGTTATTTGGATATTTTGACCGCGGATGCCGACGACGGCGGTAAAAATAATTTCACGACGCACGACGCAATTTTTTTATTGCCATTTACTGTTAGCTACGGTTATTAAATGTTATATTCTTTTTAATCTACATGAAACATGCTTTAATATTGTATTTTTAGTGTATGAAAAAAAATAGCAAATTAATATTTATGATAATACCAGAAACGAATTCTACATGGGCTTTTTATCCGAAATTGATACCAAACTTGACCTATTAGCTAAACGTGAACAGTTAGAATTTTTTGAATGAAGCCGGGTGGAGTGGTATTTTAACCCCTCCACCCCGGCGCCAGAAGGGGGGGTACCTTGGGGTACCGATCTTAATCAGCTTGTCTAGGGACAAGAAACAACTGTGCCAAATTTTATACTTGTGCATCAAAATTTGAGGTTCGACGTCTTTATGTCGCTAAACAACCCCACTAATGAAACACGATTGACATTATGTACTCTCAGGTGGAAATACGACGACAATAGACAGGCAAGTACTTTTAATACTTTGGTTTTACTGTAGGTCATAAAATTTTTACCAAATGAGACAGTAGTCTCATTTGGTAAAAATTTTATGACTTAAGGAAAATAAAATATGATTCTGATTCTTAGTAAATATGCATATATTATTTAACAAATATTTAAATAAGGTGGCACTGATAAGAAATAATGATCAGTACCAACCATTGAAGTATAATTCTCATCAAGGTGTAAGTACCTATTTATTGTGTTTGAAATTAGCTTGGAAGATATTATTTTTTATTATTTTTTTATAAGGATTACAAAGAGTAAAAAAAACCGGCCAAATGCGTATAATTGAGGATTCCGTGCCTTAGGTAGGAAAAACCGGCCAAGAGCATGTCGGGCCATGCTGAGTGTATTGCCGGCCTGTTACAATATAATATATACAGTTAAAAGTTCGTTTATTAAGAAATATTTTGTGGCACCTACGTCATTTTATTATGTGACTCTTACGTCCTTTTGCTATGCGATTTTAAGTGATAACTCTAATATTTATAATTTGTTTGTTTTAATACAAACCTATCCTAAGGACCACTCTTGTAAGACATACTAACATAAGCACATACACAGCTTACTACATTGAAGGTACGGAACCCTCCTATGCGTGGTCCGACACGCACTTGGCCGATTTTATAACGTAAGCTGTGTATGTGCTTATGTTAGTATGTCTTACAAGAGTGGTCCTTAGGATAGGTTTGTATTAAAACAAACAAATTATAAATATTAGAGTTATCACTTAAAATCGCATAGCAAAAGGACGTAAGAGTCACATAATAAAATGACGTAGGTGCCACAAAATATTTCTTAATAAACGAACTTTTAACTGTATATATTATATTGTAACAGGCCGGCAATACACTCAGCATGGCCCGACATGCTCTTGGCCGGTTTTTCCTACCTAAGGCACGGAATCCTCAATTATACGCATTTGGCCGGTTTTTTTTACTCTTTGTAATCCTTATAAAAAAATAATAAAAAATAATATCTTCCAAGCTAATTTCAAACACAATAAATAGGTACTTACACCTTGATGAGAATTATACTTCAATGGTTGGTACTGATCATTATTTCTTATCAGTGCCACCTTATTTAAATATTTGTTAAATAATATATGCATATTTACTAAGAATCAGAATCATATTTTATTTTCCTTAAGTCATAAAATTTTTACCAAATGAGACTACTGTCTCATTTGGTAAAAATTTTATGACCTACAGTAAAACCAAAGTATTAAAAGTACTTGCCTGTCTATTGTCGTCGTATTTCCACCTGAGAGTACATAATGTCAATCGTGTTTCATTAGTGGGGTTGTTTAGCGACATAAAGACGTCGAACCTCAAATTTTGATGCACAAGTATAAAATTTGGCACAGTTGTTTCTTGTCCCTAGACAAGCTGATTAAGATCGGTACCCCAAGGTACCCCCCCTTCTGGCGCCGGGGTGGAGGGGTTAAAATACCACTCCACCCGGCTTCATTCAAAAAATTCTAACTGTTCACGTTTAGCTAATAGGTCAAGTTTGGTATCAATTTCGGATAAAAAGCCCATGTAGAATTCGTTTCTGGTATTATCATAAATATTAATTTGCTATTTTTTTTCATACACTAAAAATACAATATTAAAGCATGTTTCATGTAGATTAAAAAGAATATAACATTTAATAACCGTAGCTAACAGTAAATGGCAATAAAAAAATTGCGTCGTGCGTCGTGAAATTATTTTTACCGCCGTCGTCGGCATCCGCGGTCAAAATATCCAAATAACGCACTGTAGATAGGTACCATGTAAACTTGTTATTTATTGAAATCGATTATTTATATAACAAAGATAAAAACCGTACCTGAAGGAATGTGACATTCCGTCAGAAAAGGGACTTTTAGTATAGGATTTGAGTGCGCAACCTTTTTTCCTTGTGCTAAAATAAGACAATTTATAATAAAAATAAAAAAACCGTTACTTATTTAAGTTTAAGAAATGTGGACTTCCGTTAAAAAGGTAACGTAGAAAGGTTGGTGCTTATATTTGTATAATAGTATTGCTTACGTCAGTAATTATATATTGTCCGCGTATTCTCACGAAACGCATTCTTCTTCTTGGTCGCATCCATCATGACAGATGATCGTGTTTGGTGGGTTTTGTTCCGGCACGATTGGCACGAACACACTCTCGCCATCGATTTCGGTCCATCGCTTTCCTTACCACATCGTAGAAATTCTGAGAGGGTTCCTCACCTTTGAGTTGGTCAGTCCATCGTGCTGGTGAACGGCCCCGTGACCTTTTGCCTTCAGTATTGCCAACAACGATTAAACTTTCCAAACTTTCGTCCTCGCTTCTCATTATATGGCCGTATTATTTTTTTAATGCCATTTACTGTTAGTAAAGGTTCTCAAATGTTATATTTTTTTGAATCTACATAAAATATGCTTTAATATTGTATTTTTTGTGTATGAAAATAACTAGCAAATTAATATATATGATGACTGGAAAATTTAAAATTTAGTTGAGATTTTCGATTTTCGTATGTTTTTTTTTGATATTACTCAGTAAATTGCATTTTTTAATACCGGAAACGAATTCTACGTGGTCGTTTTATCCGAAATTGATACCAAACTTGACCTATTAGCTAAACGTGAACAGTTAGAATTTTTTGAATGAAGTCGGGTGGAGTGGTATTTTAACCCGCCAGAAGGGGGGATACCTTGGGGTACCGATCTTAATCAGCTTTTCTGGAGACAAGAAACAACTGTGCCAAATTTTATACTTGTGCATCAAAATTTGAGGTTGTGCACTTAACACCCATACTATCATACAAACATGCTGATTGCCAGGTACCTTACTCTTAATATTCTAGTTTCACAGTACCTATGTAATTACACTTACCTATTGCTAAAGTGTTAATGGTGACAACTGACTTCGGATTTCATTCCGTTTCTAAATCTTTGGTTAATGAATTGGTAGAAACTTTTAAATGGCTTCTTGGTAATACGGTGGTAAGTCAGTTATAGCTCACTCAGGGATACGAAGACGTAAAACTTTATATGGATACAATGTACAGTCACCGGCAATAGTATCTACCTACACGAAGGCCGCAAAAATATGTGACTCGCTCTTAATTACTCGTAAATGAATCCTCAAGCACAGCCAACACTCAGTTTGGTTTACCGAAACTGTAAAATCGAATTGTTATAACTATGTCTGGTTACAGTGCCACCTTCCCTCAGTTTTGTTAGTTTCGTGACCTTCTTCACTTCACTACTCTTTCACCTGTGACGAACTTGGGAAGGTAGATGTGTGACGCTTGGTTACATTTTGTTTTGATTATTATTGACGAATTGAATTTATTATTTTTACCTGTGCATTGTCCGTGAGTTTTTTAAATCACCATAGGACAATTAAAATTGTTTCGTTTCTGAGGAGACTACATTGTATATGACGTCCGGTTAGTAAAAAGTTTCGTACTTCCCTTCGATGTCATTATAAGCGGGTTCTAGTATATATATATAACGGAGACGGGACCGGGCGGAGGCAGGCGGAGGGTAGGTGGCATGGCAGCGGTAGTGCGGGTTGTTTCGGAAACTCAAAGACTAACACTATCAGGAATCAGGATAGCCTAACACTAAACCATTTCACATGTACACGGACGCACGGTAATGAAATAAAACATGAACACTGGTTTAATAACTGTACTGATTTCAAATGTTTTTAAAACCAGATTAAAGGAGGACAATAAATTACCACTGGTTCGGAAATGAGCCTCAACTGAGAAGAACCAGCGTAAGAAACTCAGCGGGACTTATCTTTTGTTATCTGAAACACTATTAGAACTAAATTACGTAGATTACATGATACAGATTACACAGGTACAAAAATACTTTCTAATCAGTAATCACAAAATGATCTTAAACACTTTAACTACGAAAAGCATTGACTGATTTTATAAGGCATCAGGAAAACGAGGAGAGTTCCCAGCTTGCGTCCGTGTGCTACTCAAAATACAACCCGTTACTATAAACGATCCAACCGACCCGACCCATCTACATTAGAACGATCATGATAGTGACTGCTCGGCTAACAAAGCCACAAAGAGTACTGAATCAAGACTGCTTGAATACTGAACCAAGACGGCTCCCAGAATCAATGCACAGGTACTGTGCTCATGGTTTTATACTGTCCCTCCGTGGGTAAATCGAAACGTGAGTTTTAATGACTACCGGCGCATTTCTTACTTTGAATGATGACTTTCTTACTTGATGACCGCTTCTTTCATAGAGTGCATCGACTTTCTGAAGCAAAAAGTTTATGCATGGGCAAGCCGTATTCGCCGTTACAGAGTGCGTGTGGACCGATTCAAGCAGAATCGTCTTTTCCAAAGTGACCAAAGGAAGGTATACCGAAGGTGGGAGGAAACCGACCCCGTGTGTCCGACATGCGACTGCCGGATGCTACTGCCATGACTGATTTCTGGCGTAGCATCTGGTCGGCGCCCGTTGAACACACGGAGGGCGAGTGGATGAGTGTTGTTGAACGTGGGTGCGAGTCCATCGAACCAATGGGGGCTATCACCATCAGCCCCGACGACGTAAGTTGTGCAATCCGTACGGCCCAGAACTGGAAAAGTCCTGGCCCGGATGGGTTGCACAACTTCTGGCTAAAATGGTTTCGATGCTCGCACTCGCGGCTGGCAACACAATTTCAACAAGCCCTTGAACTTGGCTCCCTCCCGCCTTCCTTAACAACTGGTGTAACCTTCCTGCTCTATAAGTCCGGTAGTACCACGGAAGCGAAGAACTACCGACCCATCACGTGCTTGCCTACGCTCTACAAGCTTCTGATGTGCTTAAGAAGAACAGCACCTGCGTCAGTAGTCGAGCGACCTCTGGTAAAACCAAATTGATTTCTGGCGAACAATTCGTTTCGGTTAAAATGTGACACAAGTTGATTTAGAATTAGTTTCTCGAAAACTTTGCTCAGTGCCGGCAGTATTGAAATTGGTCTGAAATTGCTTGGTTCTGTTCTCGATCCTGATTTGAACAAGGGGATGACTTTGCTGTGCTTCATTATGTCTGGAAATATTCCTGTATGAATACATTTGTTAAATATATCAGCTAAATGTGGTGCAATCGATTCAACAATGGAATGTAGAACTTTGACAGATAGGCCCCAAAGATCTTCAGTTTTCTTTAAATTTAGGGATTTAAATGTTTTAATAACTAAGTTCGGAGTAACATATGAAAATTTAAAGATGTCTGTACACTCTACTATATTTGTTTTCAGTATTGCCTCAGCGACGTCAGGCGATGAATGAAGAGACTTTGTTGTTTCTACCGGTATATTAGAGAAGAACTGCTCAAAATGATCCGCAACTTCAAGGTCCGAACTCACTAAATTATTATTAATACGTAGGTTGTAGTGCGGATCTTTGATTTTACCTTTCCCAGTTTCATCGTTGATTACTTGCCAAACAGCTGTGGCACTGTGTAGCTGTATGGAATCCATGTTATGCTACTTATACTTATTGAAAGAATTGAACGTGTTCAACGTAAATTTATAAAATTTCTATGTTTCAAAACTAAATATCCTTATGACTCTGCTAACTATCTAACTATTTGTAGAAAACATCACCTAATAATAAACGGGGGGAAATAGCTGATGTAAATTATATTCTTAATATCACTACTGGTTTGGTAGATAGTCCTGAATTACTTTCCAACCTCTCCTTTAAACTCGTAAAAGGTACTATCCTCCTATATCCATTAAGTTTTCATCGTCCAATTATAGACGGAACAGTTTCTTGTCGCGTGCGAGTAGAGCATTGAACAGCCTGGCAAACGAATTAGACATCGATGTATTTAACTGTTATTATTATACACAATATGACGTTAAAATGTTTTGATTGAGAATGCTTAAAAATATTTGTTCACAAACGTTGGGTGCTTTGTCCTGCTTAGCAAAGTATTTTATTTTTATTTATTTTTATTGTAATTCAGCTTGTCACTTGTGTTTGAAATTTGCCACTCATTATTGATTGTTTTCTTATGTTGTGTGTTGCGGTGTTTGAGCGTTGTCACTTTTTATTTAAGTAAAACTTGAATGTAATAATCCGTAGCTATAAGTGTGATCCTGCAATTGACTTTCCATCTCTTATTAATGAGTGCTATTTTGTTTTGATAGCTGTTGGATCTCCGTAACGTAAATAAATAAATAGATTTACATGGATTAACGATCGATTCAAAATTTAAAAAAAATCTTTGTTTCACAGAACCGAATGTGGAGAAAAACGAGATCTAAAACATGGAGAAAGGGGTGCTTTGGGGTAGATGTCAATCGAAACTATGACTTCATGTGGGGTTACACTGGGGTTTCGTTCGATCCCTGCCATTTTCAAACATACGCCGGCGAAGAAGCATTCTCTGAACGCGAAACAAAATTAGTTCGCAAAGTTATGAAAAAATATTCCAAGCGCATTAAGCTGTATACATCCATACACTCATACGGACACTACCTTGTTTACCCTTGGGGTTATACTGGGAGCTATTTGCCAGATGATTGGGAAAAGTTAGACCGTCTTGCGAAAGTGTATTCTAACGCTGTGGTGCAAGCGGGAGGGCAACCGCTTAACATCATGAGCGCTGGGCAGTGGTATCCAGCTGCAGGTGGTAGTGACGACTATGCTTTTGCAGTGGAAAAGATTCCATATGCTTACACACTAGAAATTACTGACGGTCACGAATTCATGTTTCCAGAGAATCTCTTAAAAGCTGAGCTGCCAAAGTATTTCGAAGGATTTAAAGTTATGGCTAAGGAAATAAAAACACTATTTCCGAATAAAGGTTAAAAAATATGGCATATAATTTCTTCAATGCAAATATGGCAGATTATTTAGTGGTTGCAACAAATGTAGCATATATATTGCATTTCTACGTTAACACTAAAGTCCGCGCGCCTAAGGCACTGGTCCCACCGCGAGATAGTAAGCTATGAGCTATCGGCTATTTCAAGGGACAAAAGATAATCGCTCCCGTGTAAATAAAAGAGAGAGATATATCATCGCCGGGCGATTATAGTTCATAGCCCAGCTATGAACTATCAATATATATCTCAGTGCCTAAGGCACTGGTCCCACCGCCGGCTACAAATTATAAGCGAGTAGAACTATAAACTACAAACGAGTGGGCGAGAGGCGAGAAGCTAGTATAGTTTAGATAGTTTAGACGCTCGGCTATAAGCGAGTGTTCGCGTGCGACGGGCGATTACTCGCTCCACTAGCTCAGCCGGGGCGGCCCAGCATAAGGTGAAAAACTTAAGAGGGCCCTATTCGCCAATGACCTCGAGGATTTGACCTTTAAGCTCAACATACAAATTAAAGACAAAGTAATTGCCTATATTTTTCTAAAAGAACCATTTTGTAGTTCAGAAGCCTTAGCGAATTTAAATTTGAAAACAGCTCTCACGGAATATATATTTTTTGTCATAGTAATTATTAACTTATGAAAGTTTCCAATATACAAGGAAGAAGAAAATGTAAATGTAAAAATATTTTGCGGCACATTATCAGGTAATTTTAATCTGTAACATGCAATGTAAACCTATTATGTCACAATTTGTGAAAATGTTTCTATGGAATACAGATTGTAAACAGAAGTTTGGTGCATTAAGTTAAACGATAAATCTGTCATATGCGTTGTAAGCATGTTTTTGTCATTTAGTGTGTACACTTATTTCAATGTAATAGTAGTTTATACAATCGTTTCACAAAAAGGTACGAGACTTTAAGAACTAATTGTGGAACGATTGTATATAATACTTTTTCTACAAGTCATCATCATCGTCATCGGAACTAGACAACAAAGATAGTTCATATGATTGCTTTAAATTCATTGTAAACTCGAATCCACGTTGTAAGGTGGAATGATCGCTTTGATCGCCAAGCAGGCATCGAGCGAGTACCGCTGAGCTAGTTTTATAGTCGATAGCTTTTATCGCTGCGGTCAACTAGTAGACAGTGGTCCCACCGCTAGCTATCGGCGAGCTCGGCGATTAACTAGTAAAATTCTGTACTAGAAACAGTTGACAATCGGCAGGAGGCTAGTAAAAATTCTATGGAATTATCGCTTACTTGCCGGGCGGTGGGATAGTGTCCTCGCCGGCAGTGTGAACAGCCAGCGATGAACTATAAATATATATCTCTCTCTTTTTTTACACGGAAGCGATTATCTTTTGTTCGTTTCTTGGGATAGAAAATAGCCGATACCTCATAGCTTACTCGCTCGCGGTGGGACCAGTGCCTTAAGGAGGTCCAACGCTAGGCTTGCTCCTTAAGGATGGTTCACGCTGTAACGTTCCGCGTCCTACACGACACTTCCGACACTTCATTTTGTATAGAGAACATCACATGACGCGCTCTATACAAAACAAGGATGATATAGACATGGATGGACAATATCCATACAAAATCGCGTTCTCTTATTTCAGGTTAAAGCACTAGCGTCATCTATCGGTCACACCAGACACTAAATCCTAGTTCCTAATACTTTGTTCGTCGCTTAACGCTGACAGAATAACTCGACTCAAGACTCGACAGATGGCGCTGTGGCACTTCGTACCGAAAACAGACGTATAGCCTGAAGGTTCGAGGAACGCGATTTTGTATAGGCATCAAGGATGATTAAGACATGGATTGACAATGCTTATACAAAATCGCGTTCAGGCTAACGTTTGTTTTCGGTACACAGTGCCACAGCGCCATCTGTCGAGTCTGTAGTCGAGTTATTCTGTCAGCGTTAAGCGACGAACAAAGTATTAGAAACTAGGATTTAGTGTCTGGTGTGATCGATAGATGACGCTAGTGATTTAACCTGAAAAGACCGATTTTGTATGGGTATTGTCCATCCATGATACAAAATGAAGTGTCGGAAGTGTCGTGTAGAACGCGGAGCGGTAAAACGTGTACCATCCTTTAGTTATCTCCCGGTCGTGTACCGAGTAATACACGTTCTTAATTAAGTACTCCTGGTTTATCATTTCAAGTTTGAACTCCCAGACAGTTAATTCCTATAGTAGTAGGAACAATTAATGATTAATCGTATTGAAGTATTTACTTATCCAGGGTTTCACAAGAAAACATGTGAACAAAATTAATTTTACCTAATTAATGCAAAACAATCTCTGAAATTTCAATTTTATAATTGAAAGAAAAATGGAAAAATTCACTGCGTCGAGCAAGATTCGATCTTGCGACCTTTCGGAACACCGGTCCGACCGCTCTGACCAACTGAGCCATCGGCGCTTACTCAACCGCGGTGAACCTTTCCATCACTTCCTTCATTGCTTACGTCAGAGGGTGACGTGTAGCGACATCTACCGTAAGTGTATATATGTCGCAGGGAAATGATTAAAACAGAGATTTCAACAAATCTCTAAGGGATATGATCAAATTACGCAGGATGTTAAAATGGAGACTCCATATCATCATTTCCCTAGAAAAATTCAGTAATTTCACCAAATCACTGACTCTGTTTAGTGGGAAGACAAAATCGGCCAAAAAACGCGACACGCTTTTTCATTTCACTAGATTTGTTTAGGAATTTGACAAAATCCCTAACCGCTACAGTAAGTTGATGAAACGAACTCAAAAAGTCGACTAGTTTTATCATTTCGCTAAACAAGTTTAGTGAAATGATAAAGTCTCAACTGGAAGATACTGGTATATGGTGATTTGATTAAATCTCTGAACTGGTTTAGTGAAATGACGAAAGGAAGTACCGAATACAATATTTTACTTTACAGTTAAGCGATTTTATCAAATCTCTGACTAGATAAAGTGAAACAGATATTAAATCAGGTATTTTAACAAATCTCTAAGGGATATGATCAAATCACGCAGGATGTTAAGATGGAGAATCCATATCATCATTTCCCTAGAAAAATTTAGTCATTTCACCAAATCACTGACTCTGTTTAGTGGAAAGACATAATTGGAAGGTGCGTTATTTGTGAAAATCCAGTGCATGCTCACAGTCACTATAAGATGTTGTTAGATTAGCTAATTACACTTAAGACAGAAGGTCCCTTAAGTAGGGACTGAATAAATCAACCGACTTGGTATTAGATGGATCTCACAACTTTTTACGGTAGAAGAACTGAGTTGCGAGACTTGTTTTTTTTACAAGTTTTGTTTTTGATGGCATAAACAACTTTGATACCTACTTTTGACATTTTATGTAACAATTTCATTTAATCTAGTCTATATCTTCAAGTCTTATCTTCAATCTTTCTTTAGTATATGTTCAAAAATTTTGCTGCATTTTACCTCTCAGCTCTAATATTGCTTTCTTTTTGAGAAAATTGGCATTTAACAACTTAAGTCTTAACCTTCCTCTCCAACAATACTTCCACATGTTGCATGCACTGGATGTTCACAAATACTGTACCGGCCGATTTTCTCTTTCCACTGTACAGAGTTAGTGATTTGGTGAAATGACTGAATTTTTCTAGGAAAATGATGATATGGATTTTCCATTTTAACATCCTGCGTGATTTGATCATATCCCTTAGAGATTTGTTAAAATCTCTGATTTAATATCTGTTTCACTTTATCTAGTCAGAGATTTGATAAAATCGCTTAACTGTAAAGTAAAATATTGTATTCGGTACTTCCTTTCGTCATTTCACTAAACCAGTTCAGAGATTTAATCAAATCACCATATACCATCTTCCAGTTGAGACTTTATCATTTCACTAAACTTGTTTAGCGAAATGATAAAACTAGTCGACTTTTTGAGTTCGTTTCATCAACTTACTGTAGCGGTTAGGGATTTTGTCAAATTCCTAAACAAATCTAGTGAAATGAAAAAGCGTGTCGCGTTTTTTGGCCGATTTTGTCTTCCCACTAAACAGAGTCAGTGATTTGGTGAAATTACTGAATTTTTCTAGGGAAATGATGATATGGAGTCTCCATTTTAACATCCTGCGTAATTTGATCATATCCCTTAGAGATTTGTTGAAATCTCTGCTTTAATCATTTCCCTGCGACATATACACGTTAACGGCATCGAAGTTCCAAGTCATATTGGAATAACATCTATAACAATGCGCTAACCCATACTGAATTATCTTGCTCGACGCAGTGAATGTTTCCATTTTTCTTTCAATTGTAAAATTGAAATTCGCTTGCAGACGTTTCTGCTTAGTACAAAATGAATCTGTGACATTTTCATGCATGCTGTTCCCGCTAGGTTAGGACCTCTGGAGTTTTTACAAATAGAAATTTCAGTGAAAACGAATTTATTATATAATATTTTGTCCTGTGTTAAACGCTTTGTTTTATTTATTTACCTTATTTTATGTTTCTATTAACGCCGAATATACGCTTGGCTATCAGTGAAAGTATGAAGTCACTATATGTACCGACAAACTGAGACCTTTCACTAAACTCCTGCACATAACATATTGAAACTTCCTTTCGGTAATTACCTAATTTTCTATGGACAGCCAAATATAATTGAGCGATTAACTCGTTTCGATAACTCCTCTAATTATATAGGTATAAGTGACATTTTTGGCAAAATTGTTTATTTGTATATTTTTGTTTAAAATACTTATATTTATGTCCCACAAAAGTATTGAGTTTTGAATTCCTATTAATTTAAGAAATAAACTTACTGGACTAAGAGCTGGCCACGTCAGATATGACACAATAATGAGAGCAACGAAACCCATCTAGTAAAATTGCAATACTATACTTATTGCTAGATCCGGGCATCTGGCAGCTTTTAATGGGTGGAGGTCAGAGTAACAGCCTAGCAAACATTTTCATTTGGAAAAAATTAATACCAAAATAGGTAAAAACTGTGAAAGTTGTTTTATTTGTAGAGGACTTATATTTTAACAATAGAACAAAATACATTGAGTGTTATTACGGAAACAGAAACAGTAGGCGACAAACTATGAATTACATTATACGTCGTTTTGGACTACTTTCCGCCATCAGAAACTTTTGGCAATGATATAATCTAATTATTTATATAATTTCTCATAATACTGCATCAAAACTAGAACTCTAGGATTTGTATTCTTAAAGTGGTTTTCATTCTTTGACCTCCACCATTTTACAGCTGCCAAATGTCCGGATCTAGAAATAAGCATAGTATGGCATACTAACGAGAGTGGTTTCGTCGCTCTCATTATTGTGTCATATCTGACGTGGCTAGCTCTCCGTATATACGTAGATGAAAGCAAGTAACACCACAATTTAACCGAGAACAAAGTTTACTAATATAAGTCACTTGCTACCACGGACTAGATAAATACTAATGGACGCGGTACTGGGCCGGGCGCGCGTTACATGGTTTATGATCGGATGCGCATAAACTTGTCGAAACCTCATGCCGCGCGGTTCAGTCGTCGTTCGACCACGTGTGACGAATTTAGTGCCAAAAAACATGTAAAAATGCCGTGTTGTACAATTTTGTCGTGTCGTATACGAAGCAACGAATTAAAAGAGGTCCCTGGAGGGGTTAGTTTCCACCGGTAAGTATAAAAACCGAGTATTTCACATTTTTTCCAAAAATTGTAGGCTTTTATTACGACATTCACCCATTATCTAATGGTACAACAGTATTCATATCAATTGCTCGCTGGCTATTGCTGGCGGTCGCAGGATTACGCAATGTATTTGGAAATACGAACGTCGCTCGTCAGTCTCGTCACACGATCGGCAGCCACGTTGCTGGGCAACATGGCTGCCGCGCGCCTGCCGCCACGAGAGTGCGGCCCGTTATTTGTTATCGATAATTTCGAACACATTGTTTAAGGTGTAACTTTCTGTCCTATAGTAGAAACTAATTTTCTTTCTTTCGAAAACAAAATAACGTGATTGACTGGATTAATTAATCCAATGATCAACTTATTTTATAGGTACGATAACTTTATAATGGTACTTCTAACCATATTAATATTATTAATGCGAAAGTGTCTCTGTCTGTCTGTTACCTTTTCACACTTAAACTGCTGAACCGATTAAGATGAAATTTGGTATGAAGATAGTTTGAGTCACGATTATTTATAGTATTTTAGCAGACACATAAATTAGATAGATAAGGGTACATCCACAAATTACGTCAAACAAATTTCAACAATAATGTTTAAAATTACTATTTCTTTATTTTCCCATTTTAAATAATATATTAAATGAAATCAAAGCGAGAAAAATAATAATAAGAAGACATAAAGAGTTCCTTTCCTTCAAAAAAAGTGTACACAATACTGTACTATGTGTATATATGTATACGATATTTGTATTTGTGACGTCACAAGAAATAAAACTCCCCCTTCCCCTTATCAGAACTCGTCACACTTTGTTGATCCCTCCGTCCCCCTTAAAATCTGACGTAATTAATGGATGAACCCTAATTAGGGTAGATTTTTATCCAGCTATTAATAAAAATCGACATTGTTTTATTAATATGAGGTGTGGCGTGGTATTATGGAGTTCATTATCGATAATCGATATCGATATAATATATATATCGAAGGGCCACATCCCTAATGTAGGCGGAGCCTACGAGGCAATGGTAGTGGTTACGTATTTTCGAGTGTACGCACACATCAACACAGCGAATGAGAGACTGACATTTCTTTGTGTGTATCACCTCGTGCGTACTTTAATGAGAATGTGTGCGTGTAAATGCCGGCTACGCTGGTTTTGGAACAAACTACGGCAGATACCGTCTCCATATACTCCGTGCCTGCTACACTGTACGCTGCCCATAACCGAAGAGGGGCGGGTGTATCTTGCAGATGACTTCAGTGACAGCTTGATGACAAATCTTTAGTTCAAAATGGCAACCGAGTATGAACGTATTTTTAGATATACTATTTTCAGATACAGAAAACCTCATTTAAAAATCTTCTTACATACTCATCCTTAAGAACATAAATATATGATACTTACCTTACCCCCTTATGTATACCATGCACCCGACCGTTACACACAAACCCACACACACTTAAAATTTATATTAAGACTGGTCTCCTTCGCTAAGCTATGATTATTTATTTGTTACAAGTAAACTGACGCAGAATCAAGCAAAGCATATTCTTTATAAATACTTAATTTTTTATAAAATGATCTTAACTCATTAATTAATCACGTCACATTACACCTTTGAACGGCTCTCCTGTAAAATCGTGATTTTGTAGTTGTACTAATATACTTACTTAGGAGGTATCGGTTTAGTCGTTTCGAAACCTATTATAGTCGTAAGTATTACAAGTTTGGCAGAGTTTTCTTAGCTTCGGATAGTAAACCTGATTACGTACTGCCGCCATCAAATATATCGGGGCGGCTAGGGTACTCAAAAATATCTGAACATGTACATTATCGCCTTAACAATAGAGGCGTTGTGCATGTATTTAAAGCCATATTGGCCGCTCCGATATATCTGATGGCGACTGTACTACATACATATGTAGAAAGTAATATTTTAAGCCAATTCTGCTTACTTTTTTTTTAATGACACCAATAAATCATAATTGTCTGTCACTAGTACGGTATTCCGGTTTCGGTCATACAAAAAAATACCGATATTGCAATTCCTAGCATGGACGGTGTTGTGTTGCTACTATAGGAACAAGCTCAGATAGAAATGGTAAAGCCGATAGTAATTATACTGAGTAAGTATTTCAATTTTGTATATCATTGATATGAAATGTGCTGTATTTGCAAAGCAAATTGTTAATAATTAATAAAGTATTTGAACTAAGAGCGACCCCATTGCTATTATAATTCCCATGTGATTTTTCAATATCAGATGAAGGACAGGTAAAATTTCATGATATTTTTCTTTTAATCTGTAATGTAATTCGCGCTGGCCGATTACAAATTTTCATGAGCTAAATGGTATAATATATTTTCGGTAATCTTGTTTGTATCTATGAAGTAAAACAATTAAAAACGGATTTTATCGCGTGTATTGAGTTTAAATTACATCCCGACGTTTCAAACACTTTACAGCGTTCGTGGTCAACGGGTCGACTGAGGAAAAATGTACAATTACCTCCGTTCAAAAACTATCTCAATATGCAAACCTACCCACATATTAAATATTAAACAAATTTAGTGTTTGCACATGCCGGAGGGGCCTTTGTTTGTATCTGTAACCTCTTTTATATTCTAACTCAATGATTAATCCTGTTGGGATTGGCAATTCTCGATAGTTGATAATATGCTGTATTTATGTTCATTCGATAACGGCTACAATTTCAGGTATTCTCAGTCGTCTATTCTGGGAAGTGAATGGCATAAACAAATATAATGAGTAAGTGGAAATCAGTAATTTGAGAGTTAGATACCAACAATATAGAAACAAACATAAACATAGAGAAGCCTAGAATTTTCTTAGACAGGTTTTTTTTCTACCTACTTGATTGGTGTGCCTTTAGAAATAATTACTTATTTATCCAATAGTGCCTCAACTTCGACGCACTTATCTGAATAATTGGATGGCTAAAACTTGCCAAGTTACCTATTAAATAGCAAATGACACAACAAATCATTTTAAGCCATTGAAAAACAATGATCTAAGGAGCTTTAAAAGAACTTCGTTCCCAGTTAAATCTCATTAATTTTATTAGCGAAACCGTCTAAGAAGAGGCATTCATTCTCATTTATGTTTTTGATGGCATTTTTGTCACGAGTGGTTAAAGGTTTTGATGAGTAAGTGACTGAGTGAGTCACTCAGTCAGTGGTAAAAACAGAGATTTTCGGAGGGCAATATCTCGTGAACGGCTAGAGATTTTTAGGTGAAATTCAGGATTCAGTAATTAGCAGATAGTTTGTCAAGACTCACAAAATTTGAAGTGTTAAGGTACAACGGGTTTCAAATTATTGGGGGGTCAAAATTGGCCCCAAATGGTTCTTGTAAATATATCCTCGGCTGGTGTGTCGCCTCTTTGTTCTGCGAACTTGGCTGACACACTGCCGTGTGTCTAGATTTTTATTATGGACGAAATATAAGTAGCAATAAGTGATTATGAAGGTAAAGAGTCGACTTTAGGTATTTTGATTCTATTCCGACCTACCAACGTCAATAAATTCATCGTCTTTGTGAATTTAGTTTAATTTAGACTAAGTACGGCTCTCGTAGCTTCTAAAAAGAAATAATAGTTATTTTCAGTAATATTACCTACTGTACTACGGTTTATTATCAACAACTATTAATAGTAACATACAGGTTGTAACAAAAATACTGGTGATCCGTTTAAGGGCATAATTGGTATCGTATTACGAGTAAGAAGAGTAGCCGAAAAAAATTTTTTTTTGTATGTGACTCTTTGTTCCAATTGATTTTTTCGCGAGAAAATATTTTTTTCTTAGTTTTTCATAATGAGAATACGATACCAATTATGCCCTTAAAAGGATCACCAGAATTTTTGTTACACCCTGTATATCTAGCAGACATTCCATTATATAAATCATAATTATTTTTATCTACACTCATATTGTAAGTTCTCTAAAACGTGTTCGAAAACGGTAGGCAATGGCTAGCATTACCACGACCGATTTTACTATGATAAGCTTTTTATCTGTGGCAGTAACGTAATTTTAACTTTTCATGCTCAAATATTGATGTGCTATGAGTTTTGATAACATAATGTACACCTGCACCCTCCCGCGCATCCGCCGACAGCCCGACACGCGCCTCCCCGACACAATCGAGTTGGTCATGGCGGTGCAATGGCGGCCATTCTATGGTTTCCGAATACGGCATTTTGGATAAATAATATGAGTGTAGATAAAGCAGTGTATGCAACTGTACGTAATTAGGCCTTAAAACGTAACAGTTACATAAACTACTATATTTAACAGTTATACTCTCATAAAAATTACACCACACAATCATGAGCAGCTCAAGGCCTTACTGACCATCAAATATTCACATGATCTGGATATATTGAAGCACGGCCATGGTTTGAACGACACCACAGATATCTTGGTGTCTCCTAAAAAACGGAAGAAGCTAGAATCTTTCGTTAAGTTAAGAGGCATGGAGATTAGACGTGTAGAGCATTATGGCAGGTTGGTTTTTCTTCTTTCCTTGTATGACATATTATCAATAGCATTTGTGCTTATGTTAAAATTCATTATATTAAAAGTAGGTGCCTACTTAATCCACAGGCTTCTATTTCTACCGCGTATATCTTTGATATAACCAGACGCCGGTTCGAAGCTGTAAAACAATGTCGCAATAAATATTTACTTAACTCTTAATTAATACAGAGTATTTAATTTTTGAATTCTATTAGAGCAGCAATGTATTGCGTAGGTACACACTAATTTGACACATCATACATTTTAAAGGAGAAGTAATCATGTAGGTAGCGATAGCACAGAATAAAATAATAGTATTTCATACAGAAGTTTATCTTCCCTACAAAATCTGTGTTTGAACGATGAACGATGACACATGACGTGTACATATAATTTTGCCTTTCGATTATCTAGATTTGACAAGTAAGCGATTAGTTTACCTGCCCGAATCTACCTAATCCATCAGTAATATAATACAAATCTAGATAAATGACAGATTGATTACCTGATTTGCCCAATCTAACTGTTATTTTAGAACAAAACTACTAAAATAAACAAAGAGGATTTTGACAACCCCAAAAACGTATCCGATACGTTCCAAGGCCGTAGCTGTCACTTTGTGGAGATGTACATTCTTGATACATTGCGCGCCGAAATATTTTATAATGGACAACATGTCATAAAACTTTATTAAATTATGTAAAAGTATGTTAACACACTGTATGAAACACGTGTGACATTGTCCGCTGCGAGACAAAAAACAGTCGTGTACTATGTCAATGTATTATTCTTTATACACATTTTACAGATATTTTGATAATAAGGTGGCATTAACAAGAAAAAATTATCATTACCAATACTTGAAGTATAATTCCTATCGAGCTGTAAGTATTGCATGCATAAAAAAAAATTGTGTATACACGATGCTTCATAATTGGTGATCAGGAACCAAATAAAGATTTAGCTCACTAAGAACTTATGACCCTTCAGGGACTTAGTCAAAACAAATTCCGGACTGCACATGCAGATATATTTAAATGATTAGCTTAAACCAAAAATAATAACTATTATTACTATGTTGCAGCGTTATTATTATAGGCCTTTAGGTCTATTGCAGACGCGCTTGTGACCCCTCTGGTATTGCAGGCGTCCATGGGCGGCGTTAATTGCTTACCATCAGGCGATTCGTCTGCTCGTTTGCCTCCTATTTCATAAAAAAAAAAAATGAAATGCGGAGACAACGCTTTTGGTGGCAATAAAGGCCGGTACGGGAACGAAGAGACACCGGGATTGGTATGCTGCCTGCGCAACATTCCCAGCCAATAACTGGAACCAGGGGGGTTATAATGTCAGATTCGAGCGCTCGAATCTGAATAAAACGAAGAAATGGTTATTTAAAAGTAACAGCGACAGTAATTTAAAATCATGATTATTTATACTATTAATTTCATACGTAAATAATGGCGACAAGTTTGCGTTATTTGTGTGCGTTATATTCGAGGTTAAATTATTTGAATTCGAGCGCTCCATTGTCAAAATCGGCCCCCACGTTTCACCACAGAACTTTCCGTCTTCCAGAAAACTTGTACGCCATCCATCCCTGCCGTCAACGAGCGTTTAGAATGTATTAACTATTAATAGATATATTGGTATTAAGTAGTATTTATAATTTTATAACTACCAAATTTCGCTGACATTACAGATATCGAAGCATTTAAAAACACTATCAAAAGGACATCAACGTTATATAAAAGTAGAAACTCTGGGCAAAAGTTACGAAGGACGTAACATGACCTTGATCAAAATTTCCGCTAACCATACTGCCAGCAATCCTATAGTTTTTTTAGATGCAGGTAAATACGATAAATAAACTAAAACACGAAAACTTTAAACAAAATATCATTTAATATATATTATGTATAATTTTATAGAATTGTGTTACAAAAATTAATTTAGCCGAACATTTTGTATTTCTTTACTTCATAGGAAATATTTTTCTCTAACTGTTACAACAAAAACCTAACCTGTACGATGATCGTATCATAACCTTTGTGATTAAGTTTTTTACGTTTGTTAGTGTATTCTAATTAATCTTGTTCAGTTTCAATACACTACAATAGAAATCTTCATTCAAATATCCAATTTTGAAACTTAGCAACTACAAATTTCTAGGTGTTCATGCACGAGAGTGGGCAGGTCCCGCATTCGCCATGTACATCATCGACCAGTTAACGATCGCAGGAAAGAAGCTGCTCGGTGTGGACTGGTACATACTGCCTGTGGTCAATCCTGACGGCTATGAATACACAAGATCACATACATCCGTGAGAACCTATTGATTAAATTTTATCCACAGTTACAAGTTAAGTATGTGGGAATCGTTATGAAACGAGATTCACTTGTTTAGTGGGTAGTTCAATACAGTTTGCAGTATCAGAAATGTATATATTTAAGTACTTTACATTTTTTACGATATTACGTACAGTCACGGATTTTAATTATTGACCAATGTAAGGTTCAAGCTTTTCTTTTGTTTTATACTTACTCTATGAAATGTCCAATGTAAAGGGAACCTTAAATGGCTCAATAATTAATGTCCGTGAATGTACAATCGGTTTGTATCTTCATAAAGTGTGCGTATATTTTTAGTACCTATAGAATAATTAAATAATTTACCGGCAAACGGCTTAGATTTGAATGGGTTAACGATCAGTAATTAAAAATTAAAAAATACTATGTTTCACAGAACCGACTGTGGAGAAAAACGAGATCGAAAACTAGGAGGAAAAAGTGCTTTGGGGCAGATATCAATCGAAATTACAACTTCATGTGGGGATACAGTGGATCTTCCTTCGATCCCTGCGATTTTGAAACATTCGCCGGCAAAGAAGCCTTCTCTGAACGCGAAACAAAATTAGTTCGCAAAGTTATGAAAAAATATTCCAAGCGCATTAAGCTGTATACATCCATACACTCATACGGACACTACCTTGTTTACCCTTGGAGTTTTACTGGGAACTATTTGCCACACGGTTGGAAGAAATTACACCATCTTGCGGAATTATATTCTAACGCTGTGGTGCAAGCGGGAGGGCAACCCTTTAAAATCATGAGCTCTGGACAGTGGTATCCATCTGCAGGCAGTAGTGAAGACTATGCTTTTGGCGTAGCAAAGATTCCTTATGCATACAGTCTAGAAATTACTGACGGTCACGAATTCATTTTTCCAGAGAATCTCTTAAAAGCTGTGCTGCCACAGTATTATGCAGGATTGAAAGTTGTGGCTAAAGAAATTGAAAAACAATTTCCGAATAAAGGTTAAAAAAATAAGGTGAATTACTATTCAATGCAAATATTGCAGATTTTCGGTACAGTGCTTGCGACAAATGTAGCAAAATTATTCGTATTCCACTTTAATACATGAAAGCACTACAAAAATAATGATTAATCTTTATGTAGGGTTTTCAACTTTACATTATCTCCCTCATATTACTAAGTGCTGGATAAAAGCCTGTTCTGAAGCCTCTAAGTAGTAAAAGGGTCATGTACCACTTAGAATCCTTAGATACATTTCATCAATGTGTCGAAAGGTCATATGCACGTTGGCTTCGTCTACGCACTCCAAAATAAATGTCCGGAACACTACGGGAAAGCAATTTATTTTATTAACAATGTCCTCATGGTAGTATATAAAAAAAACCTTTATTTACAAACAACCGTACTATTTTATTACACTTAACGCTGTTTCCAGTAAAGAGCACCACTCGGTTATAATTGCAATTGTTATTAGTCATCTTAAAAATACATTTGTAGTTTTTATTTTTTACCGTTATCATTTCAACAATTTGGAAAAACCGTAAATTTCATTTCATTGACTGTGAAATAGGAGAACGGATCAATTAAGAATAAGTAGCTATATTTTTGAGTTTAATGTTGTAGCATAGACTGTTCACTCCATAGATGGTTAAAATATGTTAAAACATTAATTTACAACAAGCAAGCTTTGCTAACTTTTTATTAATAAGATTTAAGCTTCATAAGTACATTTTAGGTGAGGTTATATTATAATTTATTCATATTAAGTTTTACCATACAACTTATTAAAAAACTCCATACATTTATAGGTTACTTATTATTTATTAAGTTGTACTACTCTAAGCTTACTTATTTCTCTGTGGTTATTACTATTGTTTTTACATAATTGCTTATATCCGCGTATAGTTCATTCGTCCATTATTGTAGGATAAAGGCCTCCTCTTATTCGTTTTACTTATTCTGGTGCTGAGCAGTCTTCCACCAGTTAGTAAGAATGACGACACTTTTGTCACTACATCGTTTTTGTGGGGACAGACCACGCATGCATTGTAAAACTTTGTAGACACAAACACATGTAGAAAAATAATTACTAACTTGTCATTTTAAAACACTCTTATTACTTCATGTCTCGACATTCGTTTGAATTGGTTACTTCTATACTTTTGTATTAAAAACTCAAATTAAAAACTAAGCCAAAGGCCAAAGCAAAGATAATAGAGTTTTTACACTCGGCGGTAAAACAAATGACTATGTTTTTGTGGATATTCAGAATAATAGTACATTATTGTCGAGGGGGCGAAGTAGCACATTGATGGCTGAGTAAGTATCTAGACACACGGCAGTGTGTCCGCCAAGTTCGAGCAAAAAAAAGCGACACACCGGCCGTGGGTTATATTACACGAACCATTTCGGGCCAATTTCGACCACCCTATAACTCAAAACATATTTTATCTACGCATATGAAATTTCGAGTGTCTGTTGACATCCCCTTAATTGTCTAGAATACAAAATTTCATTATTCTACCTATAGCAGTTCTTGAGATATTGACGTCAGAAAATCGCTATTTTTACTATACACTCACTCACTGACTCACTGACTCATCAAAAACCTAGACCACTTCCAATGGTCGTACTGACTTGAAATTTGGCATGGAGATAGGTCTTAGGTCAAAGTAAAGGGAAAAATCTGAAAACGGCCAAGTGTGAGTCAGTTTTAAAAATAGCGAAGGTGTAACTTTGTTCTACTATGAAGTCATAATGAACTAAATGGGTCTATCTTCCAATGGTCGTACCGACCTGAAATTTGGCTCGATGGTTTGTCTTTAGGTCGAAATAAAGTAAAAATCTGAAAACGGCCAAGTGTGAGTCAGTTTCGAAAACAACGAATGTGTAATTTTGTTCTACTATAAGTAGGTATGGAGTGGAAATGAGATAAGACTTATTTAAATTTAGGTACATACCAATTTAAGACAATACATGTTTGTCTTAAAGACAAGAACAATAAAATTGTTCACCACTCTGTGTGTGTCTGTTGCGGGAACCGAACCCACGATTTACGAAGTGCAAAGCAGGTCACTAGGTACACTAGGTGCGCTAAATCAGTGAAACAAAAATGAAAAGACTATTTTTTCTCGCATAGTCTAAATAATTTCTAATTTTACAACTAATAAAATCGCAGATTCAAGAACATGGAAATCATATATACTCTAAGATGGAATTATATATACTACTGCCCATCTCACCCTCCGATACGCCACGGGATGAGATCGGATGGTGCACTTCTAGGGCTACATAATAGGCCACCAATTATAATACCTACTGGTAGGTAGGTATTACCAAGTTATTAATTATCTATGTAGGTAGCGTACTTACAAACAGAATAAAGTACGTTATTGATGTATGTAATTATATGTAAGTAGGTACATTTTATAGGTGTAGGGAGGTGTAGGGAGCCAGTTTATTTGTAAAAATCACCTATAAATAAATAGTAAAATAGAATTAGACGCTTAGTATAAAGGGTTATAGTATAAAGTACATATCTAAGTGGAATGAGACATTTCCTAAAGCAAAAGTGATAAAAAAATAATAAAGAATCTACACCTAACAAAAATAAATGAAATCCCATCAAAAACATAAATGTGAAAGGCTGCCAAGTTCGATACTATGGGAATGCTTCGCCTATAAAAGAAGTGAGATCTGAATAAGTACCAAGTTCCATAAAAATACCTCAAATCATAAATAGTTATAGGAATGCACACTTGATTTCCAGCAGTTTTTAAGGTACATTTTGAATAAGTATCACGTTACATAGAAATACCTAAAATTATAATAGTCAGAGAAACGCACACCGGTTTTTTTAGCAGTTTCCTGATAACATTTATTATTTTCAGTACTTTTTAATGATGTAACTTGGCAAGTTTTAATAGAAAATTATATACTTGACACATTGCAGTCCAAAGGTGTCGATTCATTGCATTGAAAAGGTGTGTGGTGTGTGAAAACAGCAAGTGCCTCTTTTTTAATTTCCATTCCACATATATTTGTGGCATAAGGATCATGGCGTTCAGCCATTTAAGGCTATAAGTGATATTTACTTTTTGGTTCGTATTCTATAGTAACGAAATAAATTGGGTTCTGATTCTTATGAATATTTTCTATAATAATGCATAAACAGAGACCATAGACAATATTTGTAACGTTCTGAATTTATTCAGTCTCCATGTACATTTTGCTTCTTAATTTTAGCTCGTGTAGAATGGCCTTAAGTGCAACCTCTCGAACAGCGTAGATACTGTGGAAAAAAGTATTTTAGTGGGAATATTTTAAAAACATTCTCAATATTTTATTATGTTGCGTATATTATTGTGAATTATAATGTCGATTTGTTTTATTCTATAACAATTTGGCTATAGGTACAATAAAAGTGAAATAGGTTTAGATGTTGTTCAAATGCAAGTGAAAATTATACTTAAATGGCCGATGTACGTAATAGTTATGCATTTTTAACCGACTTCAAGATTTGAAAAGAGGAGGTTCTCAATTCGGCGTGTATGTTTTATTTTTTTTATTTTTTTTTATTTTTTATGTTTGTTACTCCATAACTCCGTCATGTCTGAACCGATTTTGAAAATTCTTTTTTTGATTGTAAGTATATATATACAGATTGGTCCCGTTTTTGTCAAAACGCAGTTCTGATGATGGGATCCATGAGGAATCGAGGGAACTCCTCAAATCTTAAAGGCATACATATAGTGATTTTTATATTTTTATCAACAAAACCATCATTTTCATTCAAAACAGTGACATTGGATGAAGTAGAACTGCTGATGATGATCAGAACGGAACTCTTCAACGACGCATAGTTCACGTTTGGCGATTCGTCCTCTTCGCTGTGTTTGTTTAGCAAGTTTAATTGTCAGAACAAATGTTCGTCCAGCTCAAGTTCTGATGATGGGATCCATGAAGAATCGAGGGAACTCCTCAAATCTTAAGGGCTTACACATAGTGACTTTTGTATTTTTATCAACAAATCAAGCATTTTCATTCAAAAGAGTGACATTTGATGAAGTGGAACTGCTGATGATGAACAGAACGGAACTCTTCAACGACGCATAGTTCATGTTTGGCGATTCTTCCTCTTCGCTATGTTTGTTAAGCAAGTTAGATTGTCAGGACCAATTTTCGTCAAGCTCAAGTTCTGATGATGAGTTCCACGAGGAATCGAGGGAATTCCTCAAATCTTAAAGGCATACATAAAGTGACTTTTGTATTTTTATCAACAAATCAAGCATTTTCATTCAAAAGAGTGACATTTGATGAAGTGGAACTGTTGATGATAATCAGAACGGAACTCTTCAACGACGCATAGTTCACGTTTGGCGATTGGTCCTCTCCGCTGCGTTTTTTAAGCAAGTTATTTCATTGTATGGAATCTAAGTGCACCATCTATCTACAATAATCCTTCACCGGCTACCCCCATTGAAGTCGGTTTTTTTTTTCTTAAAAATTATTAAAAACCCGTTCAGTGACAATGAAATGCAGTCAGAATTTAATAATCCAGACTTCATAACGTAATGTTTTTTTTATTTTTGATTACGTGAAGTCTAATTCATGTTTTTGTTGTAGTTTGTTCATATGATAATTCATTAATTTATAACAAGATGAACATATATACATTTTAATATGTTTTCTAGAAATTAATGCAAATTTTGGTTGTACGTTTGTGGCTTATTGAACTTATTGTATCATTTTAGATAACAACCTAAGTACGAAGGTGTTTGAAGTACATACAACATACATTATATAATTAATACAAGTTTACAAGTAGAGTATTGCCTTACCTATATCCGAAAAAAATCTTATTTATTTCATTGCATGTTTGAGAAAAGCACTATACATACCTCGGCGTGAAAAGGGGTTGCCAGCCTCATGACTATCCTACTTCCCGGCCTCTGTAGTAATGTACTATTTTCATAATCAAAGTGAGTCATAATTGTTAAAGAGGTTTTATCTTTATTGATTTGTTTATGTAGGGTGACCATGAGCACAGAGAACAAAAATTCTACGTACTAAATAAGTAAATGAAATAGGAAGGCGTTATTGTTTCACTTAAACATGTTGGCGGCCAATTCATTATCAAGTGTGTAGGGTTGTTCCTGCTCACGTCTCTTGAATCATCTTGTATACTTAGCTGAAGCGAGTCGATTTTACTAGCGGGTTTTTTATTTATAATTATTTTAACAAATAAACAAAGTTTTTTTAATCTAAGTTTTGTATCTTTTTAATAATTGCAATTCATAATTAGCATGCTTTAAATATTTCCTGTTTTATATTATGACGGTATCAAACAAGCTGATAGCCTCCTGATGGATAGCGTCTACTGTAACACATGGACATGTGCATAGGGGGTCACATGCGCGTTGCTGACTCTTTAAAATCCTATACATTTAGAAGTACCGAATTAGCATTCGCGTTCAACATTCTCTTGGGAAAATCTTAATAGGGAGCCTCATTCCACAGCCGCGCTCGTAGCGTTCGCGGAAGGAAATAAGTTGATCGTCTATAGTAATAACCTAACTGTACGGAAAATTCACACTTTATTATCGGATTCTAAAAGTTGAACACTTAAAATACAATTTAAACGACTAACTAAACTAAAATTGAATGGTCCAATTGTTCCAAGGAAAGATGTTATAGTTCGCACCTAGCACCTGGGTCTCCGATGGCCGTGCTAACCGCCTACTTGATCAGTCTCAAACGCTTGGCTCTCGGAGCGACACGCACCGCGTTCAGCCTTCCGCTACAGAGATCGCTGTATTGGATTGTGAAAAAAGTTATTACGGACGTGTATTGTTATTTATTTGAGTGATTGATGTTTAATGACGCTTTGGACTTCTGATTGCGAGTAAGCAAAAGTTTTGACAGTTTTCGGTGCTCCGAAAACTGCTTGCCAGAGGTAAGAACGAAATTTGGTTTTGATCTACTTATTATTTATTAGTCATCTTGGTTTATGTATTTTTGATAATGATTTTTTTTTCTATAAATAGGATGAGACATTATACATGAATGTTTATTATTATTTAGGTTTGGTTATAGCGAAAATATACCTACTTGTACTTACATGAAACAACCAATTATTTAGTTTCATTAATCATACAAAACCACACCTTATTAGTTAACTGCTTAATATTTAAATACCTACTATGTATAGTTTAATATGTGCTCTGAAAAATGTAAACTCTTGATTTAAAGAAGTAATCATAGTTGAGATGTTTTGTTTTGTATGTCGCACGTTAAGATATGAACGTGCGTGACTAGTTTTATTGATCATAATTAAGTTATTTTCACACGCTAAATATGCATGCTCTTAACACAATATTTGCCAATTCACAGTTGCTATTAGACGGAGGGCTGGCCACGTCAAATATGACACAATAATGAGAGCAATGCAACCTCTCTAGTTAGTTTGCTATACTATGCTTGTTTCTAGATCTGGGTATCTGGCAGCTGTAAAGTGGTGGAGGTCAAAGAATGCAAATAACTTGAAAATAATAAACAAATCATAGACTTCTAGGTTTTACGCAATATTGTGGGTAATTATGTAATTACTTACTATCATAGTCAGAAGTTTCTGTTGTAGGAAAGTAGTGCCAAATGTAATAATGCAATTTATGGTTAGTCGCCTGCAGTTTTTGTTTCCGCAATAATACACAATGTTTTTTTGTTCTAATGTTAAAATATAGGCCCTGCCCTCCATAAATGACACAACTTTGGCAGTTTTTACTTATTTCGGTATTATTTTTTCCCAACTGAAAATTTTTGTTGGTCTGTCACTCTGACCTACACCCATTAAAAGCTGCCAGATGCCTGGATCTATCAATAAGGTTGGTAAATAAATCTAACTAGTCAGGTTTCATTGCTCTTATTAATGTGTCATATCTGACTTGGCCAGCTCTTAGTCCATATATCTATAGACGGAGAGACGGAAAGATGTATGTATACAATTTCCTTACGTTGGTGAGGTGTACGATAGGTACAGTTAGTCTGTCTAGAATGTATGAGCTCTTATATAAATCACAACACTTCTCTTTTCGGACAAACTCTACCAATCAATCAGATTTTATAATAATAGGATATATGTGACAGGTTCCTCGTCTCCGGTTTGCCATAGCCGACCGTTTAAGAGTGTGGTCGTTAGGAGCTGCGTCCTTGACATTAGATGTAGAAACAGAGGCCTAGTAACACCTTTCTACCCCCAACCAGAGGGCAGAGGGTGTAGAGACACCGGTACTATCCTTGAGCCGTCTTTGATATCGCTGTCTGTGTAAGCCCATCTTGCGGAGAGCAAGTCACCGTTTGTCAGACATGAAATTCGATACTATTGTAGAAAGCAGGCGTCCAGTTATTTTATCCAATTAGCCCCGCTCCTAAAAACTGAAGACTAAGGTCTAAACCAGCCTTTTCACCCAGTCCTTAGACCATTACTTGCTATCTCTGCATGCTTCCCAAGACACGCGTCGGGAGCGCCATTATATCGGGCCAATACAATGATGCTTTTAGGGCGCTGCTGCGGCTGCCGCGGTCTTGCAGCGCTTCAAGTATGTTTGCGGAGGCGCGTGTGGATTGTTTTTACGCCACCATGCGCAAGAGGGCTACGTCAGCCGCCCGCCGCTTGCGGGCCGGAGGCAGCGCCCTACTAGCGGTCGTCGCAGACCGACTTGACTCTCCATTCCTGAGACACTGGTTGTCATTGCATGCACCATGGGCTAAATAAATAACTAAGTTTACATATTAATTCATTTATCAGGAGACATGTAAAATTAAATTTTTGACATTCTTTTTTCGACTCAATACTTTTATCTATTAGTTTTAATAATATAATATTTTCTTGACATGTTTCCATTAAGTGAATTATAATTATTAGTAATGTATTTTAATTTTAATGGAATTTTTTGTTTTAAAGCTTTTTATGAGCCATGCTTGCTTGAAACAAAGATATATAATTTAAAAAAATATCGCGTGTCGAACTAAAGCAAATACATACAACGAAAATATATTTAGCTCAGCCAAATTACAAATAACTAAAAGGGCGGGCACCGTATGATCACTTAATTACCTCATCGAGGAGCAGCTTGGAACCTTATACATCGAAATCACGTGGTTGGCCTAAGCACAAGGTCCGTTCCGGTTTCAGACACTTTTAGTGGTGCTATTTTTGGGGTGTTTTTACCTCATCGAGTAGCAGGATGTAGCCAACTTAATTTGATAGCTAAAGTGATGCCCTTTCATTATTCATTGGTCGGACAGCTCTTAGTCTGATCCAGTTTTCAGTCGGACTAATTTTATATCCTGAAAATTCAAGCTTCTTTTTACGTCTGTAGCCGAAAATTTACGGCCCTAGATTAATAAAATTTGATGTCTGAGTGGCTTTTATAACTCGCCATATTGCTCGTTTTGAAGCATAAGAATTATTTCTAAATACATGTTTTAGGGGGCACTCCATACATGTAACTACTTATTGAATAAAACAAAAAAAAATGCCGAGAAAATAACTTCTGATATGCAGTTCGGTACGTTTTCAAAAATAAGTTTAAGGTTACTAAATGTTTTTTTTTTCTTATACAATTAATATTTAAGAAGATATTTGACTGACTATTTTACTTGAACGTGTCCGAAACCGGAAAGAACTTGGTTGTGCCCAAGTGACCTATGAAACTCGATTAATAATTTGAAATTGGATGCGGAAAGTGATCATACGGTAGCCGGCCGGTCCATTACCCTTCGAGTTGGAACGTTACACGCTAGAAGACTCCGCAAAAATAAGTTTCAATGATAAATTTTGAAATTCGTTCTAAAGTTCATAATAATATCCTATTTTCTAAAGATTTGGCAACGCGACACCTCTGGAATTGCAGGGGTTCGTCCATTACACATTGCAGGGGTTACGGTAGCTACTTACCATCAGGTGGGCCGTATGCTTGTTTGCCACCGTCGTAGCATAAAAAATATAGGTAACTTTCTCACCCAGTTATTGAAGATACTATTATAACTGAGAAAACTTCAGCAGTTTTTACCTATTTTGTATAACTATTTTCTAATTCAAAAACTTTGCTACTCTGTCACTATGACCTATAAGATGCCAGATGTCCGGATCTAGCAATAAGGATAGTATAGCAATCTAACCAGATGGGTTTTATTGGTTTATCTAGTTGGTCATGGCGGTGCAATGGCGGTCATTCTAATGGTTTCCGAACACTGCATTTAGGATTTATAATATGTGTGTAGATAAAGCAGTGTATGCAACTGTATGTAATTAGGCCTTAAAACGAAACAGTTACATAAACTACTATTAATAAATTATTTTGACGACAGGGTGGTTTTGTTTAGGCTATAGAAAATATTGACACAATTTGTATTATTTTCGATACCAATTTGTAATACCTAATCTGATGATTCGAATGTGGAGACTGTTATGAAATACGAGTACATCCATTCTTCCATACTAATATTATAAATGGGAAAGTGTATGTGTGTGTTTGTTTGTTTGTTTGTCCGTCTTTCACGGCAAAACGGGGCGACGAATTGACGTGATTTTTTATGTGAAGTTAGTTGAAGGGATGGAGAGTGACATAGGCTACTTTTTGTCTCTTTCTAACCCCCCACTTTCCTAAAATGGGGGGTAGAAGTTTGTATGGTTTGTTACCCCGAATTTAACGCGAGCGAAGCCGCGGGCAAAAGCTAGTAATATATATTATGTTAAGAACAGAATAGGTAGTTGTCCCCGTCTTACCATCTGTTATTAAAATAACATTGTTCGGCCTGGGGCAAGAAACTTTAAGGAAGAAAAAATAACAAAGAAGGATGAGGACGGATAGGATTTAAACCACATTAAGTTAAACTTGGTCACGTTTGTAAAGGATTGCAGGGACAGGATAAGTTGGATGAGGGTCACAAGAGGTATTTGTATACTTACGTATTATTTTTACAAAATAAGTAGGTATTCTTGCTCTTTCAGATTTGGTGAATTTTACGATTTTCTTGTTACTCTAGGCTCTTTCGACCCTAGAAGACTCGTAGTGGAAGGAGTGTCCTTTCTTCCTGGAAGAAATTTTCTATACATATTTCTCACACCATCAATCCTGTTACCGTCATAAAACATTTACGGCAGATTGAAATAAAAACTTTCGCATAGGTACTCATTTTCTCGTACTTAACTGGATCAACGAGTTCATACTCGAAATTTAGAATAGGTAGAAATAAAAAGTGCCAAATGAAAATTATAAAACTAAATTACTAAAAAAAAACACACCTTAATCATTTGTAATCCAATAATCGGGGAATCATCTCCATACATTGCCTTACAGGTGGAGTAGAAAATGTTTTAATGCGTATTGGTAGGCTACAGGGTGGTTATTAAAAATCTAGATTTTAGACCTTGAGAGGCGGGAGCGTTGGCCGCCACCTTGGTTTAAAGGTGCCAAAAGTCAGTTTTTTAACATTGCGCGGTTTTTAGTATGACTAAAGTGTCTATAGAACGTATAAAGAAGATAATATGTTCTACAATTTCTCAATACACAATAGATCTGTAAGTCTTACGGCTGGAACGATTTGGAAAATTATTTTTTTGTTTGAAAAAGTTTATATACTTCACAGGTGGTCCCATTGTCATCAGGTCAGGATCTGATGATGTCATCTTGGGGAAATCGAGAGAACTATTCAAAAATTGGCACACATATAGTGCTTTGAGTATTTTTTACAGCTCGGGCATTTGATTTTGAAATAGAAGAAGCTAAGTGAAGTCGGTTTTTTTTGTTTAAATTGTATTTCATCAAAGTTTTATAGGTATATACTTTAATCCGATCCTTTAAAATAACAACACCAATATTAACGTTATTGCCAATTAACTTATTATTTCTGTGATCTTACACCAATACGATGCTTCTCTGTTTGGTCTAACTAAAAGGTTGACTGGTAAATATTACAGAAGAGGCCGAGAAAATAGGGATTACCGGCCAAGTAAAGCTTTTTCCGCCGTTTTTACGCCGTGGTGTGTATAGTGTTTGTAAGCCAGAAAATTTATGTGAAATCCCATTACAGTGCTCTCGAGTCGCTGTACCTGAAACAGAATACTACCGAGGCGATAACAAGAAACGTAACGACAATATTTAATTGCATGTTTGAGAAAAATACCTTACAGCATGAAGTCCGCCTTTTGTAACTGTAATGAATAAACCAATGAAAAGATGCAAGGATGACTGTTCGACGCATTCTGTATAGAGTGTATGTAAATTAAAACAACAGGGAAGAGTGAAGAAGAAGAAGAGACTCCTTTGCCTAGCAGTGGGACAAAAAAGGTGATATGTACATAAAACTAATAGTCAAAGGTTGACTGGAAGAGATCCCTTAAGGAATAAGTCCGACTTTGTACAAATATTATATATTCTTTCTGTTGTATGTTTCTTTGTTGTACAATAAAGTATTATACTACTACTACTAGTACCTATTTCCAGTATAGCATTGTAGCCTCAACTCTTTTAGGATTTCTTATTTTATCTCGCATTGTATACTCTAATATAGAAAAAAAGTCTTACCAATTCTGGTGTCCATTTGGTTAAAGAAAAAGCCTTTAGTACCGTTTGGTAACCAACATTTCGTAACCAGCTACAGAATGGGAATCAAGATTTCCAGTTTGAAGCCGGTTACGTATTGGGCCCACGTGTTACCGTTTGGTAGCTAGATACAAAACAGGAATCTGAAATTCCCTGTACTTATGTAGCCAGTTACGAATTGGGCCAGAGTGGTACGGTTTGGTCAATAAGTTTTGTAACAGGCTACAAAACGGGAATCCAAAATTACATTAAATCAATAGGTAGGTAGGTTAGGTTCGTTAGGTAGCTTCAAATGCCCGAAGGGCAAACCGCCCAGAAATAGGAGCCCCGCTAAGCGGGGTTCCGTCTAGTTAAGTTGTGGAGGAAATGTTTTTTGAAAAGAAACAGGCCGACGAACTCCAGCTAACTCTAACAACTGTGGCTACGAATCGGTAATTCAAAAGTCCCTTTTTTTAACCAGTTACAACCCGGGATTTATTTTTCCCGTTTCGAAGCCGGTTACGCAACGTGGTTACAAATCAGTAATGGAAAAGTTCCAATTTGAAGCCAGTTACGAATTGGTATTTCTTTCCCGTTTCGAAACAGGTTTCCAATTTTTAGTTACCAAACGGTACTTAAATGAGAAGAAGGACAACAAGAAAAATTAAAAAAATTAGGACATTTTCGCCGAATTAGGTCCCTAAAATAAAAGTTGAGGTACAACTATAAACAGATACTCCTAATAATTCAATATTCCACTTGATTAAATGCGTTTGATCCAGCCTAAAAAGGGTGCGAAATAGAGTTAGAGTGTGCCCAGTAAATGCAAGGCAAAACCGCATAGGCTGTGGAATTGAGAGAGAAATTGCTGAACTAGTAAAAACACAGGATTTAAGTCTTATCGTTACTTCCAATTAGTTGAGACTAGGGTCAATTGCTTCGACTTGCGCAGCGCGTTTGTCCTTTTTTCTATACGTTTGTATTTTTTTACAGATCGGTCTAGCGGTTTGCGATAGTCAGCGTGTGATTTCTCGTAAAACGATTTTAAAACTTGCAATTTTTTTGGTTCCGTAGTCAAAATGGCAAAAACAGAACCCCAGTTACGTCATATCCGTCTGTCCATCCGTCCGTCCGTCTGTCCGTATGTCACAGCCGTTTTACTCGGAAAGTATAAGACGTATCTTAATAACATTTTAACATAAGGTTTATTTTGTATGCCGCTACTTAGTTTTGTAGTAAAATTCTTGACAAATATACTTTTAGGGGGGGAATTCCTCCCTAAAAATATATTTGTCAAAAGAAATAAAAAAATTTTTTTACCAAATATTAACATGTTGCACATCAATCGACAGGTCTTTAAAAATAACATTGATGTTTGTTTGAACATTATTTGATTTAGTAAATATTTTCAGAAATAATCACCCCCAAAGTCTAAAAAATTGCGTCCCTCCCGTCCCAAACTTTTGAACCAGAGACCCAAAAATTTTGAGCGATAAGATATACGAGTATCTTTTTGCATATTCTTTCAACGATTTTTTTTTAAATTATCGGTAATGCGTTTTTGAGTTATCTCCAAATCGCCTCTTCCATGGGCAGATACGATCTTTTGATAATTATTTTTTATTATTTCGTTGAAGGTAGGTACGCAACCCTCCATTATGCGTGGTCCGACACGCACTTGGTCGATTTTTTCTCTTATTGTCTTAGCATATTACAAAATAAATGATGGAAGCAAGTAGTTTCATTAAATTTTTCCCTGATATGCCTGAAAAATAACGATACTTTGGTCTCTGGCGAATTTCCTTCACTTTGGCGGAAAGCTTTAGTTATCCCTCTTCCCAAAATTAATAATCCCACTTCGCCTAGCAATTTCCGACCCATCTCTATCCTCCCCTTTATGTCGAAAATCGCTGAAGCGGTGGCGCATAAGCAGCTTTCTCAATACATTTACTCCCATAAATTGCTTAGCCCCTTCTAGTCTGGTTTTCGACCAAGTCATAGCACGTGCACGACGCTACTGAAGGTGACTGAGGACATAAGATGCGGCTTGGAGAATCAAATGGTCACAGTACTAATTCTGATTGATTTCTCAAACGCCTTTAACACTGTTGACCACGACATTCTCCTTGCCCTACTTAAGCATCTTAATATCTCTCCTTTGGTACTTAATTGGTTTTCTGCCTACCTTGGGGGGCGCCAGCAAGCGGTCCGTGTTGACCGGTCCTTGTCAGACTGGTGTGACCTTACTACTGGTGTACCTCAGGGTGGTATTCTCTCACTTCTTTTTTCTACATTTATTAATTTCGTCACCCCAGATCTTCGCTGGGCTTACCACCTATATGCCGATGATTTGCAGCTTTACGACCACTGCAAAGTACCGGACATCTTGGCTACTATCAAAAGGTTAAACCAGGACCTCTTGCATATTAAACAGTGGTCCGAGAAGTTCGGGCTGTTCGTAAATCCCTCAAAGTGTCAGGCTATCGTGATCGGTAGTTCTCGACAGCTTGCAAAACTAGACCTTAACACCATCACACCAGTGAATTTTGACAATTTTCCTATTCCATTTAGCCAAAGTGTTAAGGACCTAGGTGTACATTTGGACAGTACTCTAAGTTGGAGACCTCAAGTTGCTGAAATAAGCCGGAAAGTAACGGGTACTCTTCACTCATTAAACAAGCTAAAGCATTGTTTACCAGTTAAAACCAAGATTTTATTGATAAATACCCTTGTATTACCCATTGTCGATTATGGTGATGTATGCTATCTCGACTTAAGCGAAGAGCTGCTTGGCAAGTTGAACCGACTACTGAATAACTGCATACGTTTCATCTTCTGTCTCCGGAAATATGACCATGTGTCTTCTTTTCGTAAGCAGCTTGGCTGGTTCTCCATACGTCAACGGCGTGATGTCCGCATGCTTTGTACGTTATTCTCCATACTTAATAATCCGCAGCCCCCTGAATATTTCAAATCCTTCTTTCACTTTCTTTATACTTCCCGTGACCATCAATTGCGCTCCGCGAGTAATCTAACCCTCTGTATCCCGCTTCATCGTACAGGTTTCATCTCTAATTCGTTTTCTATTCAGGTGGCTCGTCTTTGGAACGGTCTTCCCACTGAAATTAGGAAGGCTCCGTCGAGCTACGTTTTTAAAAGGTCTGTGCGAGCTTTCTTTGCTGGTAGCTCAAAGTAAAATTTTCTGTATCTTCTCCAAAAGTGCTTTTCTTGGCGAGATAAAAGTACATATATAAGTATTTGTGTGTATGTATATTATTATATATGTAGTAGTTTTATATGTCTGTATTTTATGTATTCTAGTTTATATATTTTATGTGTATGAATAGGATAGTAGAATAACTTTTCGTTATTAATTTCTTTAGATGCACCGCCTACAATCTTTTCTGTTTTGCCCTAAAGGTTGACTGGTAGAGAATGCCTTATGGCATTAAGTCCGCCTTTTGTACGTTAAGTGTCCTTATATGCAATAAAGTTAAAATAAATAAATACATGGGAGAAATCGACTGTTATTTTTGTAATCCTAAAAAAACGAGGTATGGGGACGAACGGTTTTATTACTTTCACAACTTAGCTTTTCCAAGACTTCAATACAAAATTAATGTTTTGTTTATATTCTAAAACCAACAGAATACTTGATAGTACATACACAATCTATGATAACATTAATTCGGTAAATAACCTAAGGGCCTATTTATTCTCGATTATATACCGGGTGTTCCTGTAATAGGAGCAATAAATTAAAACGTAGATCCTCAAACAATAAAACTTTTGTTCAACAACTTTAAAAAATATGTATTTTCTAGATTGTCTCTTTTTCATACAAACTAAATAGTATTTTCAAGGTACGTTAAAATCTGTCTAACTGACATTGCTCATTTGTCAGTCTTGTCACCCTGCATACATACTTAATCAATTTCGGAATACATTGCGTGTTCGAATTATCTTTAAAGTGTACTAAAAATCAAACCATAATTTATTTTTAACGTTGTCTGGTTTGAGGTGTAGAATCTGCCTTTTTGATTTATCGCTCCTATTACAGGAAAACCTAGCATAGGGATATAAAGCTAGGTATTCAATTAATAATCCGTGAAATTTGTAGACAATAAAAATTACAACATAGAATTAAAACATAACATAGCATAACATAAATACTCTTTATTACACACCTCAAAATAAAGAAACACATAAAATTCAAGTTACAAACAGTAAAAGCAGCAAAGCAGTAAAGCAGTTTATCTATTTTAACTATGGTTAGTAGCTGCCCGTATTTCTTTAATTTATCGTCTAGCAAACCGGTAATCCGAGAGGTCGCAAGTTCGAATCTTGCTTGACGCGGTGAATTTTTACATTTTTCTTTCAGTTATTTAATTTAAATTTCGTTTGCAGACGTTTCTGTTTAGTACAAAATTAATTTATCGTCAAGTAGTTCCAAAAGACATAATACAATAAAAACTTTTTACAAAAAAAAGATAAACCGACTTCAAAAAGGATAAAATAAATTATTATGTTATTTATATGCGTTACAAACTGATATGTTTGAAGTCGGTGCCAAGCCAAAAAGTTACAATACCGGTCAAATCAGCTTCAAGTCTGAAAATCACAAAACAGTTAATACGAACGAGGCGTATGTGTTCAATGAATTGTTCTTCATACTATAGAACTAATTCTGGTATTGACTGTACGTAGGTTTTCATTATAGTACAGAAAGAAAATATAATCATGCGTCTTATGATGTTTGTTAATAAATTTGTTTACTAGTTGTCGGACTAACCATATCTTGAACGGAGCCCGTGCTTCGGTTTGAATTATTTATTCTACTTAATCTAAGGTGTTTTATCGAAGTGTAAAAGAATTCAATGGCTAGATTGATTTTTCTATAGTCAGACACACTGGGTGTGTGGGTCACACCTTTTCAGTAGAAAAAGGCACGATATTTAAATTTTCTATTGTTGTCCATACGTGTTTTTTATTTTTATTTGCCGCCTTTTCCTGATTATTGACTAAGTAGACGTGTATCAGAGAATATACACATAGGTACCACATTTCATCAAAATTGTATTAGTAGTTTAGACGTGAAAATGTAACAGATAGATTCACATTCACCTTTTTAATATAAGTAGGTATCGATATGTTGTGTGATTTTCAGACTTGAAGCTGATTTGACCGGTATTGTAACTTTTTGGCTTGGCACCGACTTCAAACATATCAGTCAGAGAGAAAACCCTCGAGTTGCTTAAGAAAACACCCAAATCACCATACATATGCCTTTATAAATTGAGGAGTTCCCTCAATTCCTCATAGATCCCATCATCAGAACAGCACCAGATTAATTTGGGACCACCTTGGAAGTACATCCTTTCAAACATAAAAAGAATTATTCAAATCGGACCACGGGTCTCGGAGTAATCGCTGAACATCCTACATTTAAAAAAATCATCATCATTATCATAAAAACAATCATCATTATCTGGTCCACATCATCAAATTGGTGGTTTCCGAGAGAAAACCCTCGAGTTGCTTAAGAAAACACCCAAATCGCCATACATATGCCTTTAAAAATTGAGGAGTTCCCTCAATTCCTCATAGATTCCATTATCAGAACAGCACCAGATTAATATGGGACCACCTTGGAAGCAGACCCTTTCAAACAAAAAAAGAACTATTCAAATCGGACCACGCGTCTCAGAGTAATCGGTGAACATATATAAAAAAAAAGCCCAAACCGAATACAGAACCTCCTCCTTCTATGAAATTGAAGTCGGTTAATAAAAATACGACAAAACTCGAAATCCGTCGGACTGGTTTGAAATTTGGTGTGTATTTGTCATTTGAGGACCTCTAGGAACCGCCAGCACTTTGGAAAATGGAGGACATTTTCCTGAAGAAATTTGCTTTTCCCTCCGAATCTACGCACGCTATCTATGAAAATACGATCTAGGACAATATTAAAGCTCATAAAATTCTACATCGAAACATGCGTACACTTTTGCTGAAAATTGCACCTTCTTAGAGATAGTACTTGAGGAAGTGAAGTGTATCGTCAATGCGTTTCCAGGAGATAATGGAGATATTCTCATGATATGAAACTTGAGAGAATACAAAGTTAACATTTATTTATAGTTTTGTATGTCAGCTACACCAATATTAACATTTTAACCGACTGCGACAAAGAAAACTGAATACAATCTGTAGCCTAGGATGCTAAGCGGATTTCTACAAATTACATGTCCCTTAATTCTACTTGATCTGAACAATGAATCCACAGTTGTATATGTAAAAAAAACAATATGGCGGCCGCAAGAGGTCACCAAATATGAAATCATGTTTTTTCCCTGATGCCCAAACTATTGTGCGGATTTCAATGAAAGATAGGCCAGGAGGTTTGTAATCTATAACAGCAATGTAAATTTTCTAAAATGTATGAGGGATAAATCACTAAGACTAAATAATTTGATGATAAAACCCTATTTTTGGTCTTAATTAGAGGCAATCAATAGTCGCAGTAATGAAACTCGACACATATGTTCTCTGGGATCCTAGTATGCATGTCTGAAAACAAGAGATTTCAGGACCACCAGAGTCGGTTGCCATCATGCAAAGTATATCATTTTTTAGTTTTTTTGCATGCTTACAAAAAGTGTAATCGTTATGCAATGAATGTGTATGGCAAACGAAACTTCATTAAATTCTACACAAAAAAGTGTACGACACCACATGTGTTTATACTATTGAAGAGCCAAGGGTCCTCTTTGGCGCCTTGGTTCTCTGATAGGTGGAGTGCGCGGCTATATGATGGGCAGGGATTGGGGACAGTTTGGATCATATTTTGGTCTAAACCCACCCGTTTATGCTATTTTTGTAGCCCAGGAGTCATAGAGATGCACCCACACACCGGGGTCAGACTTTGCCCCATCTAGTTCGCTTAGCATAGGGCCACACCACACGATTAGATTAAATGTGAGAGTCTCCTCTCTTGTTTGCATTTAGCATATCCTGATAGATCTCTCACTTTCCCTAAGGTGCAGGCTTGAGTCAATTTAACTCAATACCTCAAGCTTCACCATATTTCTAAAACATTATATGGTAGCGAGACTGACGAGAGACAATTCAACTCAATACCTTGAGTCTAGCTACTATTGTAGGATAGGTAGTTAGCGATAGTAGGACAGTCTGAGGTCAGGTGCACTATATTCAATTCCCTGATCCTCTCACTATCGGATTTATTAGGTTGTAGGTAGGTATATCGAAGATCCTATGGTTGATTCCACTCTATTTTACTCCTTAACCACTGGATTCTCGCATATTGATTAGGTTTACTATAGGTAGTGACTTTTGGGCCAGATTCAGACTATAAGCATCAGGACCTTTCCGGAGTTCGTTGGAGTTTGGCGTTTCACTTCACGATCTGCGCTACTTGCGGAACGTTGGTAGATTCCGTAGGGATTTGCATTCACATTGTTTTCTACAGTACCCGAGACTTAAAAGCTTTATAACGTGGAAGTTTTTACTGCTCAGTCTGACTAAGCAAAGCACAGTTAGTTACCTCCTGATACCAGAATGGGTCAGACCTTATATTATTTATTTAGAATCACTAAAATAGGACTCTTTATATATATACTTAAGGGTGTAGATTACTGTACTCTATAAAGGTTGAGATGGAAAAGTTCCATTTGCCTCTACGGAAAACTCTTTGACTTAAAAAGCAAGCTTCATTTGTTAACATCCATCAGGTATAAATAGCAATCATGAAGAGTACTTTTCTTTAATGCAAGGGGTTTCCCTCATCCCCTTTTAACGGGCTTCATCAGCTTCATGTGATAAACTTTATTAAAATTATTTTTGCTTCCACCTTAGACATTTAATAAAAAGTACTACTACTATCGTACAGTATTATTTTCCTTCTATCTCCCCCGACCTGCGAAACCTAGTAGAAGGGGTCTACCAGGTTTCGCAGGGCTTTCTGCTTCCCCTTAGCAAATAACCTAACCAATTCAGGATATAAATAGCGATTTTAACAGACTTTCGGCCTTCCTCTATATACAGGGTGTTTGGTAACCGGATGCAAAGCCGAAAGTAGGAGATAGCCTAGGTAATGTAGAACATTTTTAGCCATACTTGTCTTAGACAAATGTTATTAGTTTTTTTTAAATTTAAATTTAAAAATTTGTCGGAGAAAACTGCAAAACTTCAGACTAAATCGATAATTAGTACTTTTTTTACTGCAGGTAGATTTTTTTTTGTTTTATTTCGTATTGTGCAATGTCTATCAAACACTAGAAAAGTGATTTCAAACATCTGTGTCTAAAGAAAACAAGTTGACAGCGATTTAAAATTTTAGTTACATGAAAATGTAAACGATTTAAGTGATTTCAAAGTACGAAAAAAAAAAACTAAAATAGCCACGAATTTTCAAACCATTTTAAAAACATGCTTGGCTTTTACCCTTTTATTTAAGCTATCAAACACGACTGTAGCTACTGTATCCTTGAAAATAAGCCACCTAAACCAACTGGGTAGCTAAAATGTTTCACTCTACTTGTGATACTTGTGGTAGTTGTGGTGACGAATCTCATTATGATTTTACAATAAAACATTGGTTCTGAATACTAAGTTGGCGTTGACTTGACATTTGACTTGTTTTAAAAGGGTTAAGTGTACTGGACAAAACTACCACATGCAATTTTAACAAACAAAGGCTTGCGGCGGTGAGAGACAAAAGGGACTGATAGCGGCAGGCGGCGGGCGATAAGACAATCATGTCTCAAGCCATTTTATCTTTGAAAATAGGCTACCTGTACTAATAAGAGGGAATGTTTAGGGTAAATTAAAACAAAAGCATAAAAGATAAGTTATTTATTTTTACGATCAACACATTAAAATTACACATCATCGCTCGTTTTCAAAATGTGACCCGCCGTTTCGAATACAAGCACGAGCCCGTCTTCTTACTTCTGTGGTGGTTGTTCCGAATATCATTTCTTCCCTCATCCTTTCGAACGCCGCTTCTATCCTCTCCCTCAGCTCTTCTACGGTATTAATGACCTCTTGTGTGTAGACTAGCTCCTCAGCTCGGCCCCAAACGAAAAAATCCAATGGTGTCAAATCAGGTGACCGAGCGGGCCAAGGGATTCGTCCGCCTCTGCCGATCCAACCGTCCGGGAAACAGTTATCCAGATGCTCCCTTACAGCCAGAGAGTAATGGGCGGGACAACCGTCGTGTTGAAATGTCACTGCACCGGGCAGCTGGTCTTCGTCAATAAGCCTGGGCAAATCGTTTTGTAAAAATTCCAAATAATTTGCCCCATTTAAATTATTTGGCAAAAAATGTGGCCCAATAAGGACTCTGCCGATGATTCCAGCCCACACATTGACGGAAAACCTTCTTTGGAAGGACACTTGCTTTTTCCAATGTGGATTGTTGTTTTTGTCAGCCCATTGGTGTAGGTTATGGAAATTTGTGATCCCCTCCCGGGAAAATTTCGATTCATCGGTCCAAAGAATGCTTCGCAAAAAACGTCGGTCTTCGATATCCGCATTGAGTAAAAATCGGCAGAAGTCCACTCGGCGTGCAGGATCTCCTTCGTCCAAACCTTGAACTCCGATGCCGCGAAAAGGATATTTTCCCTCACGATTCATTGTGGCCCATACTTTCCATGTGGACAAGTTCAGATTACGAGCTACCACTCTGATGCTCGTATTCGGATCCTCTGCAAATGCCTGTAGAACGTCTTCCTCCACTTCAGGGCGATTACGTCCTGGATTCCCTCCATGTTGCACAGCAATACCATTCTCACGTAGCCTTCGGAATGAATTGTAAAACACTCTCACATTAGGCAATCTCCGGTTTGGAAAACGCTCTTGGTACATCCGTCGGGCCATCGCTCCATTACTGTCAGCTTTGCAGTACATGTAGATAATGTCGGCGTATTCTTCGTTCGTAAACTCCATGTTTACAATGAAGAAGTCGTAATTACACGTGAAGGAGCGCCTACGGCAGCTACAACTTGACACGGTAAATTGAGATGAGAGCGGGAAATTAAACCACAATGAACGTCTAATCGCAACTGAAGTTGTAACTAGACTAAATTACTAGTTTTTGCACAAATACTCATGTAGCTAATCAGTTTATCTTTGTCAATAAAGCACAAAACCGATCATCTTTGTTTAACGCCGCTCACCGCCTGCCGCTATCAGTCTCTTTTGTCTCTCACCACCGCAAGCCTTTGTTTGTTAAAATTGCATGTGGTAGTTTTGTCCAGTACACTTAACCCTTTTAAAACAAGTCAAATGTCAAGTCAACGCCAACTTAGTATTCAGAACCAATGTTTTATTGTAAAATCATAATGAGATTCGTCACCACAACTACCACAAGTATCACAAGTAGAGTGAAACATTTTAGCTACCCAGTTGGTTTAGGTGGCTTATTTTCAAGGATACAGTAGCTACAGTCGTGTTTGATAGCTTAAATAAAAGGGTAAAAGCCAAGCATGTTTTTAAAATGGTTTGAAAATTCGTGGCTATTTTAGTTTTTTGTATGCCTATGTATAGATTAGGTCATTCGTTTTGATAAAACTATAAATCCAACAGTACTGTGTGTATTATTTCGATGAATCAGATGAGTACACATTGACAGTGAAAACCAATATCCAAATTGAGCATTTCCATCCGCACTAAATTAATATTAAATGACTTTGACTGTCTACGACAGTCTTGCTCTATAATTTCAATTCTCTCATAAAAACAATATAACGACATTGAAGTATGGAGTTATTTATTCTTTGTTTCGATAAACTTCAAAACAAATCTGATACTGGCACTTGCTGCGGTTGCTTTTGCTTGGGTTGGAAGGATCGTTCGATGTTTAAACACTTTAAACGTATAATCGTTCGAGTGAAGTTCAATTTTGTATGTACCTTTTTGTCTCTTATGCTTTTAACATATGAATCACACGAAATTACCATTGTAAATTGACTGTAGGTACGTATTGAGTCATATAGCAACCTGAGGTCAGTTATTGGTCTGAAAGCTGTTAAAGATAGGTCTACCAAATAATTATGCTGTCATTTCCAGGGTCTGCTTAGTGGACTATTCAGTTCTCAGTTTCCAGTTAGCTATAGTTTCTAAAAAAAAGGGGGGGGGGGGAGAAAAACCGTATTTTTAGTATGAAAACCTGCATATTCAAATGCATTTTTTGTCAAAACTAATGCTCGTAAAATGAATTCAACCCAAAAGTGGCCCTCATGTTTAAAATACATTATTTTCGTTACTAGGGTTCCGTTTATTCTTTTTGAGGTACGGAACCCTAAAAAATGTCTCATTATTCTCTAACTTTTGAATCAAGAGTCCTAAAAATATGAAATAAAATCAAAAAGATACATCTTAATGCACAATTTCAATAAAACGTATCTTTTATATAATTGAATGAACCATTTTTTTTATTCTACTCAATACAATTTTTAGTAACGTTTATAACTAAACTAGCTTTGATTACTATTTTATTTTGCATAATCTGTATTTGGGAAATATTCACGGTAATATTCCCACGGTACATCACTAGTCCCAGAGTACCCTGGCTGCGAGTAAATAGGTCTATTTTAGCGATGATATTTTTTTGAAAGGTCAAGATAGCTTAATATTATTGTATAAATAATTTGAAACAAAAAAGAACCGACTTCACTGCTGTAAAAAATACTAAAATCACTATAGGTGTGCCTATAATAGTTGAAGAGTTCCCTCGATTTCTCCAGGATCCCATCATCAGATTCTGACCTGGTTACAATGGGACCAACTGTAAAGTATACTCTTTCAAACCAAAAAATAATTTTCCAAATCGGTCCAGCCGTCTTCGAATAATCAGTGAACATAAATAAAAAAAATAGCAAAAAAAACAAAGATCCCGACGAATTGATAACCTCCTCCTTCGAAACTTGAAGTCGGTTGAAAAATATGTAAACTACAGCGGAAACGATTATTGAGATGAACCAAACTGGTTTAACGATACTCTATTATCAAAATGTAATAGTTATTATATAAGTACCTAAAAAAGATTTATTATTTGACTTTTACGTGTCCAGTACCACTCAATGTTGGGGTGTAGTCTTTAATAGGCACAAGGCCAAGACAGCATCGAATGGTCATTTATTTTATTACACCGTATGGCATTAAGTAGCCATAAATTCTTCAAGTCGTATGTATACAAGTATAATGTATAAAACTTGCAAGAGAAGTAGAATATACGTATCTAGCCAAAATAAAAGAATTTCAATGCAGGTCAATGAAATTGAGTACATTAAAGGGTTGTAGGGTTCACTTCTCTCCGATGGTTATATTGCTCATACCCAAAGACGATTGTCGCCAGAGTGTCCTTGAGCGTTTGGGCGCTCTGTACCCGCGCCACCCGCTTACCCCTCTCATTGCGATCGTACTTAAATGCGCCACGATGCACCGGAACGATGTTCAAAGAATATGACTTTACCCAGAGGCGCGCGGGTATAATCCTTTTGCGGATGTTTTGTGATTTGAATACTGTGATTAAGTACTACAATGGTGATAAATATTTTTAGGAATGCTACTTACCTATTAAATAAGATAAGTAATAACGATCTCGATTAGTATATTTTTATCTAATAAAATAAAACCTAGATTTTGAATTTGAGTACTTCAAAGTCAGCGGCAAAATATTAAGAAATATGGGTAAAAATATTCTTTGCATATCAGAAAAAAAAACTGACTAGCACAGAAAAAAAACGGAATGCACATCAAAGCGATGTTTTCATGTGAATTTAGATTTTTTGTTGTGCAAGTGAGTTTACCAGATGGTTATTTTTTGTAGCGATTTTAAATATTAAAAAATTACGAAAAATTAACAAAACTAAGGTTGTTACGAATACTAAAATTGCACATGTGAGAAGCGGCATTTGTCTACGAAAACGTCATACAATTGTCATGAGAGCTGTAAAGCCATTAAAAATAGTTCTTTAAAATATAACATAGAGCAAAAACTTCTTAGGGTTCCGTAGCTATAATGGCAAAAATGGAACCCTTAAAAGTTTCTTGAAACATGTTCGTCTTGTCGTCCGTCCATCGGTATGTCACAGCCATTCGATTATAAAATAGATATTGATGACATTTTATCCAGAGGTGTGTTTCATGTGCCGCTACTTAGTTTTTTAGCTTAATTGCTGGAATAAAAAACTTCAAGGAATGGCACTCCATACATACACAAGCCAAACTAAATATCAAATATATTTTTTTGCAAATATGAACATTTCGTACATCAATCAATACGGTTTTAAAATATCTTATATATAGAAGATTTTTGAAACCTTTTTTTGTCAAGTCAATATTTTTAGAAATAATGGCTTCGAGAGTCTAAATAATTACCCCCCCCCCATCTAACTTTTAATTCGTAAGTCCATAAAATTAAGAAGATACGGCTTAGTACCTATTTACACGAACATTATACATACACAAGCCAAACTAAATATCAAATATATTTTTTTGCAAATATGAACATTTCGTACATCAATCAATACGGTTTTAAAATATCTTATACATATATAGAAGATTTTTGAAACCTTTTTTTGTTAAGTCAATATTTTTAGAAATAATGGCTTCGAGAGTCTAAATAATTACCCCCCCCCCCCATCTAACTTTTAATTCGTAAGTCCATAAAATTAAGAAGATACGGCTTAGTACCTATTTACACGAACATTATTTCACATATTACCGGTGCAGCCATTTTTGAGTTATCTCCGAGAAACTACTTTCTGTGGAACCCTACATTATGCGTGGGTCCGAAACATACTTGGCCGGTCTTTTAAAGATATTTGATAGGTAGTATTACCCGTTCGTAGTAATTTATTTCTTTATTTGTGTTGATAATTAATATGAAATTTGTATTTATTAGCATTTCAGCGAGATAGTAAAGCTTTTTTTCCTTTATTCTTACTTACATTGAACTCTTAAATATCAGCAATTTTTAATTAGAATCTCAATCAGGCTTTGCTCAGTGATAGTTAGTACTTGAAATATGGTATAAGTATGTGTTTTAATCACGATCTGAAAAAAAATTTAAACACCCGTACACATGAAGTGGGGGTGATTTTTTTTTAGCTCCAACCCTATCGTGTGTGGTATTATTATTGGACAGGTCTTTCAAAAAGAATAAGTCTTGAGCAACTTTTGGATAAAACGAATATTTTCGTAAATAATAATAACTCCGTAAGTTTGAAATGCCCTTGAATTTCTGAATCGTGAGTCCAAAAAAATGTAAATATTTTCCTGAAAGGGAGGCCTAGTCACTTTCAATAAAAACTACTAATAATAAAATCGGTTGAGTTATGACTCAATGCATTGTAAAAGGACGTAAGTGGACACAAAATATCCCTTTATAAACTACCTTTTGAATTGATGTATTGTAACAGGCTGGCAACTACGGAACCCTACACTGAGTATAGCCCGACATGCTTTTGGCCGGTTTGTATGAAATCCTGTGCAGTTTTCCTCGCAATTTCTTGATTTGGTTAAATTATATAAGTATAACATTAGATTGTGTTTAATCTTAAAATAAAACGCATATTACATTTCGTTTATAACACGGTATACTTAAATAAAAAATTTTTTCTCAAACATGCAATGAAATATTGATGTTATGTTCCTTATAATAGGCTGCGAAGTATCACGTTTCAGGTGCGGCTACACGAGAGGTCAATAATGGAATTTCATACAAATTTGGAGGCCTAGGCCGGCAAGTGGCTCTTTTTAGGGTTCCGTACCTCAAAAGGAAAAAACGGAACCCTTATAGGATCACTTTGTTGTCCGTCTGTCTGTCTGTCTGTCTGTCTGTCTGTCTGTCTGTCTGTCTGTCTGTCTGTCTGTCAAGACCATTTTTCTCAGGAACGCGTGGAGGTAACAAGCTGAAATTTATATCAAATACTTGGGTCTATTGTCCCTTGGAGCTGTGAAAAAATCAAACTTAAAAGCCAACGCAATCAAAAGATACAGTCGTTTATGCTGCAAATTTTAGTTTTTCGGCACTCTCAAAACCTACGGGGTACTTCCCGTGAACTCAGAAACTTGAAATTTGGCACGAAGCAACGTCATATAGCACAGACAAAGGAAAAATTACGAAAAGTAGACATTTTTAGTAATATCATACAAAAAAATATTTTTTTAAATTATAAACTTACTACCTTATTCCTCGTCAACGCGTGTAGGTATTAAATTGAAATTCATGTCACATACTCAGGGCAATAGGACCTTTCAGATGTAGCAAAACGAAACTTTTATGTCAACGCAATCAAAAGAAATAGCAATTTAAGTCGCATATTTTGAAACTGATTACTCGCAAGAAACTCAAAACCTAAACGGTACTTCCCGTAAACTCAGAAACTTGAAACTTGGCACGAAGAAACTTCATATAGCACAGACAAAGGAAAAAATACGAAAAGTAGACATTTTTAATAAAATCATAAGAAAAATATTTTTTTAAATTTTAAACTTACTTACTACCTTTTTCCTCGTAAACGCGTAGAGGTATTAAACTGAAATTCATATCAAATAATTCACAACAAAATCAATTTTTTATGTCAATGCAATGGGTGAACTTTTACTTATATACCTACAGGTTTCTACGGAACCCTCGGTGCGCGAGTCCGACTCGCACTTGGCCGGTTTTTTAATTTCCATTGCACATATATTTGGGGCACAGGATCATGGCGTTCAGCCATTTAAGGCTATAAGCGAAATTTACTTTTTGGTTCGTTTGACATTCTGCCACTACTTACGCCTATTAAAAAAAAAACAATAAACAATATGATATATTTTGCAATTTCGTTTATACACGGTGCTCGCGAGGAAACCGCATAATTTTAACAGCGTTATCCCGACCTTATTTAGAGACTAGAATGTCAAATAAACTTTTCTGAAATTCATCTTGTTTCGGAGTTATAACCAATTAAAAAAATAAAATATTTTGATTATAACTCAGGACTGAACGCTTTCTTAACGGCAATTTTACCACTATGGAACTCATTATCATCCCCCATCCCCTCATAGCATCCCTGTTGACAGACATCAAAGTGACAGGAAACACTTTGCTTTAACTTTGATTTTAAGAAAAAAAAAGTAGTTTTATTTGTTTTTAGGCATAGTTTTGTCATTAACATTTATTTTTAATTTAAGAATACGTTCAGAAAACCAGAAAAAAAAAACAAAAAATATAATTTTTTTTTGGCGGAATTGTCCAAAAGTCATATGATATTTTTTACTTCTTTTGGCCTCAGGAGTACGCTGTTAAAATTATGCGGTTTCCTCGCGAGCACCTTGTATATAAAATCGACATGAAAATAAGAAATAACACATTATTAACAAATTCCTATAATTTTAAATTGTAAAGATGGAGATAGATTAAAAACGGGTATGAGACATTGCAATTTGTAGGGCCCAATCTGTTGTGTACCCTGCCTCTTCCTAACCCTACTTCAGCTCCCTAAGGGCCCTACCTCTTATTACACCTCCCAACCTGACAGATTGGGCCCTACAAATTGTTGTCTAATACCGGTTATAGGAACAGCTGATTTTGTTTTCTTTTTTCGCGAAAGGTTGGTTATCAAGCTAAAATATTAGCAGCAAGGGCTACACACGAGCTGAAATTAAGAATTAGAATCCATAGATAGTTACTTAATAAATTCGGAGGGTTCTGATTCTTATGAATATTTTCTATAATAATGCATAAACATAGACCATAGACAATATTTGTAACGTTCTGAATTTATTCAGTCACCATGTACATTTTTCTTCTTAATATAAACTCGTGTAAAATGGCCTTAAGAGCAACCTCTCTAACAGCACAGATACTGTGAAAAAAAAAAAATTTGTGGAAATTTTTTAAAAACATTCTCAATATTTTATTAGGTTGCGTATATTATTGTGAATTATAATGTCGATTTGTTTTATTCTATAACAATTTGGCTATAGGTACAATAAAAGTGAATTAGGTCTAGATGTTGTTCAAATGCAAGTGAAAATTGTAATAGTTATACATTTTTAAAAGCCGTTCAGTGACAATGAAATGCAGTCAGAATTTAGCAATCCCGATATTTATAACGTAATGTTTTTACGCATATTTTTGATAACATGGTAAGTCTAATTAATGTTTTGTTGTAGTTTGTTGATAGGATAATTTATTAATAACAAGATGAACATATAAGTACTTAGTCGTAATAGTGGGAAAGTTGGTTGTTTTCTAGAAATGAATGCAAATTTTGATTGTACGTTTGTGGCTTATTGAACTTATTGTATCATTTTAGATAAAATCCCAAGTACGAAGGTATTTGAAGTACATACAACATAAATTATATTATTAATACAAGTTTACGAGTACATAGTATTGCCTCACCTATATCCGAAAAAAAAAATTTAGAAGTTTCTTATTTATTTCATTGCATGTTTTAGAAAAGCACTATACATACCTCGGCGTGAAAAGGGGTTGCCAGCCTCGTGACTATCCACGTACTCGGCCGGCAACCCCCTACTTCCCGGCCTCTGTATAGGTAGTAATGTACTATTAATAATTTCGGTCCTTTGGAGTTTTTATTAAATTAATTATTAGTCGTTTGTATACTAGCAGGTTTCCTCGACTCGACTAACGCCTATTTTGCGTGATGCATTAGACTACTAATACATAATAATTGTAGTGCACCAAATTTGATTTCAGAGCATTATGAGATGCATGATTTCTGTATTTTTTCATCTTTTTTATTTCATTTATTTATTTAATTTGTAATGTTATCTAAATAAAATATTTACACTTTTTATAAGAACGTACATGAACACGCATACGAGTACATTATCTTAAAAGATAAAACGTTTGTGCTTTATTGATTCCGAGAAGACGCGTTATGTCCGAATCGCATGAACCCTCTGCTGTTATTTAGTCTTTAGGCACAGTAAGTCCGACATTATTGCTCACGGGCCAAGTACAGATATATGTAGTACAAAAAGTTTGTAGTGTTCTGTAGTACACATTTTTTAGTTCAACAATTTTTTAAATCGAATGAGCCGTTCAGGTGATATAAACAAAATTAACCGTAAAACAACATTTCGTTATATTTCATTTACGGAGAAATTATACGTTACAGGATTTAATCAAACGTTGCGAATATTGTACATGAAATAGTAATTAACATATATGTTTTTCAAATTTTTTGAATCACCCGTTAAGGAGATATATACCTTAGAAAGTAACAGTTTTTAACCACACGGTTAATTATGTAGGCGCATATGTATATTTTAGGCAGTTTTAACACTCTGTATTACTATTTTAAATTGAAATTATGGGACGTTTTTGATTTAAAACTCATCATAAAATCGTGTTCATATAGTTTTTTGTTATTCGTAATTACTGAAATTTTAAAACTAAGTATGATTGGCTGGGAATACCTATCGAATAGTCTTGGAGTCTGTCGAAAAGTCTGGTGACCAGACCTTTCATAATTGTTGTTATTTCATGTTTCGATTTCCCATCCATTGCGATAAATTGTCTGACGAAATTGATGAATTACAATTCATAAGCCCTTTACATAAATTGATTCTCGGCAGCTGTTTTCTGATGAGTGATGATGACTGATGAGCATGTGCACACAAAACTTAAGTTTAGGCTATTAAAAAACATCTATACGATATTTTAACTATATTTTTTTAAAGAATAAATGTTTACTATTTGGAAAAAAACATTTTTTTGTTGCTGGTGGGGCGGAGGAATAAAATTATATAAATTTTATGATACACAGGTATAACACATGTTTTGAGCATCATACTCGTATTAATAAAATTGACTGTCGGCGCTTCACTTTTTGCTCATACTGTGGGACCACAAAAAAATATCTACGCAACGTAAAATCCTTTACGTATTCGCTTGTTTGCAAAAAGTCCACATGGCGCTACTTATCTCATTTTCTTTGTTACTTTCGGCTTTGTTTAAAATAGGCACGTGTGGTATTTGATGATGCTTGCAAAGTTTACTGCTCAAACTATACATCATACATTATAGGTAGTGTCTACGTTTGCTGATTCCCAGTTTGTTTAGTTAGATATTCGCGTTTCCGGCTAGATATGGCGTAGTATATCTAAACTTCGGGAATGGGAATATTGCCGATGATCGCACTGGTTCTTAAAATGTTACCTAAAGAGGATGAAAGTAATTAGGTATATCTTATATCAAAGATCTTTGATATATTTAATAATTTTAACCAAAAAAGAACCGACTTCACTTAGCCTCCACCTTTCCAAAAGCAAATGCTCGAGCTGCTATAAAAAGTACATAAATCACTATAGGTGTGCCTATAATAGTTAAAGAGTTCCCTCGATTTCTCCAGGATCCCATCATCAGATCCTGACCTGGTTACAATGGGACCAACTGTGAAGTATACTAATCCAAACAAAAAAAGAATATTTAAATCGGTCCAGTCGTTTTCGAATAATCGGTGAACATACATAAACAAAAATATAGCAAAAACAAAGATCCCGACGAATTGAGAACCTTGAAGTCCGAGACAAACTTTGGGAAATATTTTAAATAGCGACAATACATTTTAATATTCAGTTGCTGAACATTTATCTGTTATTTTTTTATTATTATATGTAGTTAAATACGCTGTCGATATAACTATTGTAGCTGATCGGGAGCATGTCAATTTTCTATAGTTACCAACATCTAACACCTTAATAGCATAAAAGCAGCTATATTTAAAACCTTTACCGTAATTTTATTATTTAGAATTGAATGTAATTTTCAAACTTGTATTTACTCTACGCTTTAGCAGCAATTAAGAACCGTCATCCGCCCTTTATGGATGAGATACTTGACTTTGGACGTCAGTGGGAAGTGATATTGATTTAAAGGTTGTGTTTGAACGTCAGTAGGCAGTGATATTGATTTAAAGGCAATGACAGTTTCAAGTAGATCAACAACGATTCGTCTCTCCCTTTTTGAACGGGAGTGAAAGATAAACACTGTGCAACAATTAGGACCGAGAAGCATCCCAAGTAACACAGAAAGCATTATATTATAACATATGAATAGTTAACTTATTTCGAACTTAAGGACCGTATAAACTCTTATATACGTTCATCGAGCAACTAGTCGCATTATATGATGCTTTGAGCTGTATAACGGTTATATAATGGTATATCTAAATGCTTTTGTAAAGCCTTTAGCTTTAGTGCAGCTAACCACAACGCAACTGTACAGCTTTCGACTGTTTAAAAGCACTTAAGTGCTTTAGGTTCTACAATAGCATTATATAATGCTTTAAGCTGTATAACGGTTGTATAATGGCATGTATAAATGCTTGTTTAAAGCCTTTAGTTTTAGTGCAGCGAAACAAAATGCAACTGTACAGCTGAATGCTGTACAGTTGCGTTTTGGTTTGCTACACTAATGCTTCGGTGTGGTTTAGTGCCTTAGGTTCTACAATAGCATAAATAAATGCTTAATGCTGTTTATGAGCATGAATATTAGCCATTATAATGCCACGTAAATCCGGTATACAGCTTTCAGCTGTTTTTAGTGCTTTAGGTTCTACAATAGCATTTTATGATGCTTTACGCTGTATAACGGTTGTATAATGGCATATGTAAATGCTTTTGTTTAGCCATTAGTTTTAGTGCAGCGAACAACATGCAACTGTACAGCTGAATGCTGTACAGTTGCGTTTTGGTTTGCTACACTAATGCTTCGCTTTGGTTTAGTGCTTTAGGTTCTACAATAGCATAAATAAATGCTTAATGCTGTTTAAGAGCATGAATATTAGCCATTATAATGCCACGTAAATTCGCTATACAGCTTTCAGCTATTTTTAATGCCTTAGGGTGTACAATAGCATTTATAAGTAGGTAATAGGTTCCTAATGCGGTATAATAGCAATAATATAAACCATTATAAAGCCAAGTAATTCACTATAAGGGGCTGTTCATAAATTACGTCATTTCAAATGGGGGGGGGGGTCTGGACATCAGATGATGGAAGCATGACGTAGGAGGGGGGGGGGTCATTCCGAAGATCACATCATCAATGTGTAAAAAAAGGAATGAAAGTCGTGTTTCTATAACTTTTAATGCTATAAAATATTATCTACTAAATAGTTTTTTATTTTACAAAACCCGTCTGGTTAGATTGCTATACTATTCTTATTGCTAGATCCTGGCATCTGGCAGCTTTTAATGGGTGGAGGTCACAGTGACAGACTAGTAAAATGTTTTAATTGGAAAATAGTAATACCGAACTAGGTAAAAATTGCCGAAGTTGTCTCAGTTATATAGGACGGCCTATATTTTAAGGGGCTCCCTGGAGCCAACGACCTTAGATCTGATTCCCTTAGTTTTCTAATGATTTATATAGCTTATCATATTATCAGTAACGGCTTTAAACAATATAGTATCCTATATTTACTTCAATATTCATTGTCTTCGAGATATTTGTCATCAAAGTCGAACCGGTTTAGGCTAAAAAAGTGGTTTTATGGTCATACATTTTGTTTTAATTAGTTAAAAATTAAAATCTCTCTACCGTTTTTAGAGACATCAAAGTGGAACCCTAATATGTAGATTACGTATATGTAAGATTCTTTACACCATTCGAATATCGATAATAGTGTTTTTTTAAACCATATTTTCAAAATATCATAAAAAAATAACGGCTCATTTATTTCAAGATCCGGCTCTACAGAATGGAGATAAAAGATTCAAAAACCGATATTCGTTTGCCTTATAATTCTATCTATAGTGAATATGTTGGAATATCGACTCAAAACTGGTCAAACATCGATAAAAAAAAACGTTAGCCCAAAAAATATTGTGTATTATTACCATACATCGGGGTTTTCGGTGCGGAAATGTTTGACATTAGCCAAAGAGTAGGCATTAACTTAAAAAACAGAATGTACTCTAGCACGTTTCTACCTAATGAATAATTGATCGAAAAAATCATAGGTATATACAATTTATATGTAATAGCTGACTATTATGTATATATATTGTAGGTACATATACCTATGATTTTTTCAAGTATTTTTTTATTAATTCATGTAATGACTGATCATTGTCAACCTCTTCAGTTAATCAAATAGTTAATAAATATCGGACGTCAAGATTAATATTTGACACTTATTATACCGTGTCTTTGTCTTAGGTAGATCTAGTTAATAAATTTCGGATATGCAATTGCAGTTTTAAAATACTAAGTATATAATAGTCAATACAAACATGCCTCTAAGAAAAAAAGCTCGTATGTGTAAGCTATTCACAGAGAGGTAGTTATTCACTACGCATAATGTGATATTTTCTCAGACTAACTCTCAACCTATCTGTTTATCTCTACTCTTTCTCAAATCGTTCCCGCACCGAAACCCTCGATGTATGATTATTACGGAAACAAAAACAGTAGGCGACAAACTATGAACTATATTTTATTATACATCGTTTGGCACTACTTTCTCCCAATATAAACATTTCTCTTAATATTGTATAGTATTTGTATAGTTTCTCATAATATTGCATCAAACCCAGATCTCTAGGATTTATTTTCTTGAAATGGTTTGCATTCTTTCACCTCCACCACTTTAAAGCTGCCAGATGTCCAGATCTAGAAATAAGCATAGTATACCAAACTGACTAGAGGGGTTTGGTTGCTCTCATTATTGTGTCATATCCGACGTGGCTAGCTCTCCGTCTATATAGACCAACGCCATTTTGTAAATAATTTATAACCTAAAAATAAAATCATGCGGACCTATTTATACAAGGAAAATACCTATATAATAATGAAATTACTTAATTTAAGACTGCTCAACCAACACTACTATGTTAATAATGCAAAACTCGTTCTATACGAGGATTACACAATTGTTTTGTTTATTTGACGCATATCTTTTTATAATATTTTAATAATAATAAATAATAATAAATACTCTTTATTGCACACCTCATACAGTTACAAGCACAAATTTTACAATTAGATAAATTTAGGTAGAGGTAACAACAGGCAAAGGCAAGGGGTATTTTATAGCAAAACCACAATAAATCAAAGGCGCGTGAAAATTTTCAATGAAACTTATATACACATTTACAGTAAACTACATTGCGCAGTAATATTTGAAGGATATTAACGTAAAAGAGTCAAAAACTTTTATAAATTTTGTTAGGATGCAAACAAATACGCAAGATAAAAAATAAACAAAAGTTCCATTTAAAATCCCGATTTTACACCGCCATGAAACAATATTTTGCGTTTCATTAACCGTGTTGAGAAAAACTAAAACGTGATGATTTGTTTTATGTTCAGTTTTTACATAAATACAGTTTTTCCGACTTATTTGTGTACAATAATAGTTACATGATATTTATTCAATGATTCTTTTAATTTATAAGCATTATTTTGTGGAAATTTGTTGATTAATAATTATCAAAAATGGTACGAATTTACTAAAACGCGTAAAACAAAACGCAAATAGAATTGGCGGGGTCTGCGGGCGGGGGATACGACATGACACATTGTTAGACGCCATGCCATTTTGCTTTGCCAGTCGTAATTCGTACTTTTAGTTGAGAGCGTTATCGTAATCCTGTTTTACTTATGTACGACTACTATGGTGCTACCGAAGCCTAAAGCCTCGTCAGCCACCATGTCATCGCCTAAAGAGTTGAGAATAGGACAAGTGCTGCCTGTCAAAGTTTGCGTTCGTTCATTTGCACGCGTTTGTAGGAACTTTTTAGGTTAGTTCAAAGTAGTTTCAGACAGACTCTAAGGCAGGTCGGTGTAGGTACGACGGCGAGCGAAGCGAGGAGGAGTGTTAGGTAGAACTGCGACCCTACAGCGCGCGAGCCGAGCGAGCGAAGCGAGCGTGCCGCGGCAGCGGCCGGCAAAGCGCCAGAACCTAACACTATCACACTCCCCCCTCTCCTCTCCCCCCGCCCCCTGCCCCCCCCCCCCTAACGCTTACATACGGCCCTCAGACGACTATGAAATGTGCCCATTGAACTGCTGAATATTGACGAAATGCATTTCCGCACTTTTTGGATTTCAAAGGGGTTTGGGTAAAGTTGGCGTCGTTTTGAAAGTTGGCGGCCACTCATGACGGTTGTAAATTTTGAAAGAGCAAGTAAAAAAATATATTTTATTATGTAGTACATATAGCTAAATAATATCGGGGCCGAGTGATTGTTGAAATGTATTGGAATGAGTAAAAACTACCACTTTATTTGTTATTACTATATGTGTTCACAGGCGTTATGTCGAGGATACTTATGTTAATCTAAGAATAAAATAATTATCATTCAACGTTGTAGTTTTATTTTGTAACCTTTTTCTTATCCCAACTTTCTCGTCGCTCAGCGACAATATTTTTTCGAAGTCCGTAGATTCATTTCCAATGTGCTCGATAGTCGTGTAAGGCATGAAATCTGTGATTTTTTTTAATGTAATGTCTGATACTACCATGGATTTATAAAGAGTGGATGTAATCGTTGCACTTTTTCCCTAACCATAGATTATAAGGTTCATCTGATGAAGTCGTTTATAGGTGACTAGAAAAAACGGTCCTATAGAGGGCATAATATAAGGGGCGGTGTTTCACTCGAACTCGGTACAAAACTGACACACACTGACATTTTGACTTGTTGTCATGCTGGCATTATTGTCTAATGACGTCGAAACGGGACGCAGCTCCCTACATTACTCTCTCTTTCGGCCTCGCTTGTTGGCCCAAGAGTGTGCTTCGGTTTCAAATTATAACTTCATGGATACTAGAAGTACTTAGCGCACTAACAGTGCTAAACCTTATCTCTTTGTAATAAGTGCCATGGTTGTTTTTGTAACAAAAGTATGTTATGTGAGCGTCACTCACGTCATGACCTATCAAAAATTGGACATAGCTTTCTTTAGTACTCTTTATTAGTACATTAAGTACCATATCCTACACCAAAAGTTAAAAAAATAAACACTCCGATCTTAAATTTTATTTCGGTAGTACGTAACTACGTAGGAACCTATTTAGTGGTTTTAGTAAGAACTTGTAATTCACGTCACAATTTTAAGGCAATTTACTCGAAATGTAATTCACTTTTACCTACATATTCGAATTTATTTTCAACCGACTTCAAGATTTCGAAGGAGGAGGTTATCAATTCGTCGGAATCTTTGTTTATTTTTGCTATTGTTTTATGTATGTTCACCGATTATTCGAAGACGCCTGGACTGATTTGGAAAATTATTTTTTTGTTTTTGGAGGAGTATACTTCACAGTTGGTCCCATTGTAACCAGGTCAGGATCTGATGATGGGCTAATGCCAATGTTTAATGCGCTCGTAGCGCTCATAATAATTATACACGTAATTAGCATAATATAAGGTTATCGTTATTCATTACGCTCCTTAGGCGGGAATTGCTCATCGATTGTTTGATGGCGAAATGAAAATACAATGTTGATAAGGGCTTTGTCGTAGATCGCTGAATGGTGCTATTATTAAACATGAATCTACATAAGTTTGGACCAATATTCATACGTGGCCTCAAAGTTTATTCAATAAGTAAACACTGTCAGATACAGCTCCTCGGCTTATGTAGGTGAATATCCCGGCTGACGTCTTCTTATGAATGTGTTATAAGTTATAACATTCATGTTATTATATTATGTCATAAAATTATATTATAGTGATTTAGTATCTAGGTACCTACTTTATAGAAATAATGATTAGTCTAATGTAAACTTGATTCGATTTTAATTATAACCGACTTACAATTAGGACGAGATTATGTATCTGTCTGCTATTTTCTTTATTAACCTCTAAGTGGTCCCACTGAATTTTGTTTTATTCTGATGATGAGATGCATGCGCAACTGAGGTTATGAAAAACTCCTTAATGATTAAAATCACAAGCATGGTAATTTGGCTGTTCACTTTAGTAGATAAGTCAAGCATTTTTTAAATGTGTTACATTTTTTTCTAACATTGTGCAATATTTGTGTTCTGCATCTGTTGTATTACAGTGGAATTTAAACATGTTCTTGCTCGCTAAATTCCGGACACCACGCAAGTTTGGCTAGTTTCTCTTATTCTAGTTTTACCTAAGAGTAGGATTTCTTTCGTTTCATTCGTCTCTCTTCTTAATTCGAGAGCTTTACCACTTTTTGTCTTTTTAATTTCTTTTCTCAAGACAGAGATTCTTTTAGATTGCCTATGTCTGAAATTAAACATATCGGCCAGCTGCATACTTCGTACGTCCCAGACATATAGTTTAACTATATGCCTGGGACGTACCTGAACTATTTGCGTCGTGTCACTGAAATTACATTTGTGACCATTTCCCTCATTACCCGTCAGATAGCACGAAAGATGAATACCTATTTATTCCCGAAAGGAATTACCGGGCGAACACGAGATGTCATGTCATCTTAAGGTTTTACTAGATCTGGAACCTAGATTTTTTTTGAGATGTTTTTATTCTTTAAATCAGTAAGCTTAAATAATCCTTCTGTGTTAAAGTAATATTTTTAAGGTAGATTATTTTTTACATAAAATGAAAATAAACATACCTTGTACAATGTAGGTACATATGGTGCGGTGATTGCACACAGATACATACTTAAGGCGCTAGGCGCTGATTGTGGCCGAAAACAGTTACTTTCTAAGGGATATATCTCAATAACGGGTCATCAAAAAAATTTGAAAAATATATATGTTAATTACCATTTCATGCACAACATTTTCAACGTTTGAATAACTCGTGTAACGTATAGTTTCTCCGTTATTTAAATGTAACGAAATGTCGTTTTACGGTTAATTTTGCTTATATCTACTGGAAGGCTCATTCGATTTAAAAAATTGTTGAACTAAAAAATGTGTACTACAAAACACTACAAACTCAACGTAGGATGTTTAAATTGATTTGATTTTTTTTTCAACAACTTGATCATAATTCCACATTTCGTGCGTTGGTAGCTCGAAAACGGCGTTGTTGGCAGTCGTGAGCTAGCTTTGAGACGAGGAGGCTGTGTCGCTCGTCGCTCCGTGCTTCCCTTGTACTACATATACTTGTGCATGGCCCGTGAGCAATAATATCGGACTTACTGTGCCTAAAGACTAAATAACTGCAGAGAGTTCATGCGGTGCGGACATAACGCGTCTTCTCGGAATCAATAAAGCATAGACGTTTTATCTTTTCAGATAATATACTCGTATGCGTGTTCATGTACATTCTTATAAAAAGTGCATTTTATTTAGATTATAACAAGTATTCAAAATAAATTAAATAAAAATGGAGAAAAAAAACCAAAATCATGCATCTCATAATGCTCTGAAAACAAATTTGATCATGTAAGTATTATGTTTTAGTAGACTAATGCATCACGCAAAATAGGTGTTAGTTGCGGAAATCTGCTAGCAGTTACTACAATACAATAGACTAATAATTTATTTATTTAGGACCGAATTTATTTAAATATATTCATTTAAGTATTTATAACGTGTTCTAAGTTCTAAACGAATGTATTATGCGTTTTATTTTAAGATTAAACACAATCTTTAATGTTATACTTTAACTAATTTATCAAATCAAGAAATTGCGAAGAAAACTGCAAAGGATTGCATATAAACCGGCCAAGAGCATGTCGGGCTATGCTCAGTGTAGGGTTCCGTAGTTGCCGGCCTATTACAATTTACAATACATCCATTCAAAAGGTCGTTTATAAAGGGATATTTTGTGGCACTTACGTTATTTTACTATGCAGCACTTACGTCTTTTAACTATGCGTTTTTGAAGCATAACTCAAAAACGGCTCAACCGATTTTATTCCATATAGTTTTTATTAAAAATACTTGATAAGTATTTCAATGGCCTCACTTCCAGGAATTTTCAATTTTTTTTGGAGCCACGGTTCAAAAATCAAAGGGCATTTTAAACTTTCGGAACTGTTATTTACGAAAGTATACGTTTTATTCAAAAGTTGTTTAAGGCTTATTCTTATTGAAATACCTATCCAACAATGTGTGAGTACTTCATGTGTTTCAAATACTTATTGTGTTACCACTTTGTAGGTGTAATTAAAACACATACTCGTACCAAATTTCAGTGTACTAACTATCACTGAGCAGAGCCTGATAGATTATAATTAAAAATTGCTGATATTTAAGAGTTCAATGTACTTACAATGTAATATGTAAGAATAAAGGAAAAAAAGCTTTTTTTTATACCACGACGCTGGCAAACAAGCATACGATCCGCCTGATGGAAAGCAGTTATGGAAGCAGTTATAATTCCTATGGACGCCTGCAACCCCAGAGAATTCACATGCGCGTTGCTTACCCTAAAAAAACTTCACTATGTCGGTGAAATGCAAATAAATAAAATTTTCCAATTAATTATCAATACAAGTAAATAAATAAATGACTACTTAGGGTACTACCTACCAAATATCTTTAAAAGACCGGCCAAGTGTGTGACCACGCATAATGTAGGGTTCCGTAGAAAGTAGTTTCTTGGAGATAACTCGAAAACGGCTGAACCGATAATATGAGAAATAATTTTTGTAGAAATTTTGTACTAAGCCGTATCTTCTCTTTTTCATATTTTTTTGAAATACGGATTAAAAGTTAGATGGGGGGGGGGGACTATTATATTTAGATATTCAAAGAGAATGATTTCTAAAAATATTGACTTAATAAAAGAAGATCTTCCATATATATAATATATTTTTAAAGCCGTATCGATTGATCTACAACATGTTTATATTTACAAACAAAATATTTTTGACATTTAGTTTGGCATATGTATGTATGGAATGCCTCCCCTAAAAGTTTTTTTGGCAATTTAGGTATAAAACTAAGTAGCGGCACATGAATCACACCCCTGGATAAAATTTAATTAATATATGTTTTATAATAAAAATGGCTATGACATACGGACAGACGGACATGTTTCAAGAAACTTTTAAGGGTTTCGTTTTTGCCATTTTGGAACCCTAAGAAGTGTTTGCGTTGTGTTATATTTTAAACATCTAAATTTCATGGGCTTACAGCTCTCATGACAATTGTATGACGATTTCGTGGACAAATGCCGCTCCTTACATGTGCATTTTTAGTATTCGCAACTCGCAACAGGCTTAGTTTTGTTGATAATAAATAAAAGAAAATCCAAATTCACATGAAAACACCGCTTTGATGTGCATTCAGTTTTTTTTGCTGTGCTAGTCAGTATTTTTTATTTTTTTCTGATATGCAGAATATTTTTAACCATATTTTGTAAATTCATAAATATTTTGCCGCTCACTGTACTTACTTCATATTCAAAATCGAAGTCGTTATTACTTATCTTATTTAATAGGTAAGTAGCATTCCCAAAAATGTCACCACAGTACTTAGTAGTAGGTATTCACAGTATTCAAATCACAAAACATCCGCAATAGGATCATAATTGTTATACAGTTGCCCGCACGCCTCTGGGTAAAGTCATATTCTTTGAACATCGTCCCGGTGCATCGCGGCGGATTTACGCACGATCGCAATGAGAGGGGTAAGCGGATGGCGCGGGTACAGAGCGCCCAAACCCTCAAGGACACTCCGGCGACAATCGTCTTAATACATTTATGCACATAATTTAATCTTCAAAATACTTATTTTATTTTATCAATTACTAGGAGCGTGTCTATACTGTCTATACATTTGCATATTGTTGTGTTTGGTATAGTCTATACAGAACAGAGGCAAACCCATATATCAAAGTATAGGCATTAATTAGCCAGATTAAGGTAGTTTAGGTAGGTGATACATTTTTTATACATAGATCAATGAGTTCTTTGATTTATTTAACATGGAAGTTCTTACAATGATATTATATCTATATACGCGTTTCTACAAAGACGACGAAAAATGGATAAAAAACATTGCTTATTTAAGGTTCTAAGGCAGACAGGGTGTGTATGCAAACAAGGGCACCATTGTAACCGAAGTCATCAGCATAAAGCCAGGTTCATATAGTTGTACAATCTACGTTGCTTATTGATGTATAGTGTCATCAAAATTACTCACCACATTTCTAAGGACTCGTTGAAGTTGAACGGTCTGACTAGAAAAGCTTCATTTTTAGGTACCGTCAGCCGTAGGTTAATAATTAAGGTTTACAATTATCCGGATATTATCCGAATAATACGGACATTTCGAATAGTATTCCATACAAATTAGTATTCGAAGTACCCGGATTGCAAGACCTAGCCGTAGTAAACGTGTAAGTACCTAATAAAATTATTTCCTGGGACGTTTAGGACGAGATTCGAGTGATACACTAGGAGTTAATAATTATTACACAATTTTAATATTTCAAAAAGCTCCCAAAATTGTTGTTAGAATTTGACTTTTTCCTGTGGAAATAAACTATAAGTATTTTTTTTGAGCTAAACTTTTGACTCCTAAAAGTTAAAATCTGTATTACTTCAAAGCAAAACGAATACCAATTTGACCATAAAACCCAGCAAAGTAGTAGCGATCATCAAGTAATGTTCAACGAGTAAATGCGTATTGACAACTGATAGAATACCTACACGCGTTTTCCCAAAGTGCCACATGAACATAGCCTAATTATATTGACCGACTATATGACTGGACTTGTTTACCGAAACGTATCGGAAATGTCGACCTCTATCTACCGTGTTTATTTTATCTCGGTAGTTGCTATATTTAGACTAGAGAATCAGGAAAATCACAATATAATTACAAAAAATAATTCTTGGCATAAGACCTGAAGGGTAACACCTAATTGGGTATTAGATACATGCAATTACCTAAGTCCGCAGTGCGTAAAAGGCAACATATCCAATTATGGTATTATAGGTTTAAAAAAATAATTATACTTTTTAGTAAGTAAGATATTTTCGTGAAAAATACAATTAAGATTAGTTTTATTTTCATGCTTGCTTATCTAGGATAACGTTACATTCCGAAATACTCAGTTATTAAAATAAGTATAAAACTAGACGCGCAATACGCAGAAGTATTTTCGTCGATACATGGGTTTACGTTAAAAAAAAACCTGTTTGCAGTATTTTAGCGTTTTGCCATTGGTCGGTTCGGTGTAACGATGATCTTATGACCAAGATCATCGTTACACCAGATGAGCCACGGCCATCGAAGCTGTTACTAGTATTATTTGCTGAATCACAAGTACATATCAAAATATTACGCAGATACGTTTCTATCTTTTTCCGCAACAGTGTCATAGATAGATTAAAAACAACAAAAATATAATTCAAAGTATATTTTTAAATATTTCGTCTTGGTGCGATAATGCCCATAAAGCCCTATCGTAACTTCAAAATATGCAATCTTAAATATGAAGTATCTTATGTTTTTATTTTTTTGTCTGCATCGTGTCGTTTTCTATTGTTACTTTAATTGAAGTACCTTTTACTTCAGTAAAAACCAAAAATATATTGTTTGAAATGAAACATGATTTGTTTGCAAACCAAATATGAACTTTCAGGAAATCACTGACGGGCATTATAAACCTGAAACCATTATAACAAATATTTAATATATATGTCCAACACAGTTTATTGTAGAAGTTTTGCAATAATAGTACAAGTTTTTTATTGTAGTTATAGTAGTGTTTTGTTGTAGATGTAGTTTTGTACTTTAAATTTAACGTTACAGTCACGTCTCTTTAGTCACTTTGCGCGACATGTTTCGGAGAGCCTAGGTCTCCATCTTGAAGCACTAAAGTCACCTAAACCCCAGGCTCTCTGAAACATATATGTCGCGCGGAGTGGCTAAAGAGACGTGAGTGTAACCCTTATATTTTTTAGTGTTGGTATGTCTCACGAAAGTTAAACTTAAAGGAGATCGTCAATTTTTGTTAGGTGGTATGGCCCAGATTATTTAGGACCGTTTAGGAATGGTTCTTACCTTTGATGAATCGTCATAATTTCTAGATAAGGATGGTGGTAAAAATATTGCGAAATCTAATGGGAAAATTGAAAAATCATGCATTTAAAACTTGAATCTGACAAGGACAATATTTGAAAGCGTGCTTGCCTATGATTTATATATTGATGTAAAAAAGTACCGATTTTTTAAAGATAATGTACAAAAGCGGACTTGAAAACAAAACGGGAATCATGATGAAATAATAAAAAGTCATATTTTGATCGTATTTATAGTTCCTGTATTTCGGTAAACAAAGACGGCTGTCAAACCATCGTTGATACTATTAACTGAACATTCCTAACACCTATTGCGAAGGGATAAGGTTTACCACCGTTAAGTGCGATAGCACTAGTATCTGACATTGCAAAATTGAAAAAAAGATGCGTTTCGTTATCGATGGAGCATGTTATTATGCCATTATGAAACCCACTTGTAATATTCAAACTTCGATCAAAAATGCAAAAATACGCATTTTCAATCTTTAGGTGTTTTAATATAGTCGATTTCTAATTTAAACTTTCGTATTCGTAGGCTTAGATACAATTTTAATATTACAATGTTCTAACTTACCGAACAGTATCAAAACGCAGATTATGTAACGGTATACATTGACAGTGTCAAACCAAAAAACAATCCCGTCTCAGGCCAGGGTGAAGTTAAACTTTATGTCTATGCCATAAGGACGTTAACGACTTGTCTTGCTGGATTTTAATCGCGGAAAAATCAACATAATGTTTATTCATTTAGTATTTCTAATTCCCGTTTCATTTTTTTGCAATATTTTGTCTACTTTAGTAATAAAATGAGTATTTTTTTTACATTGCAGTACAAACTGTTTTTTTATTTTACCATTAGATTTTTGGAACACATTCGTTTTGTAACTAAGAATTTGTTTGTTTGTAATCTCTTAAGGTAAACCGGCAGGATACGCAGATTTGTATGGCTTTTTGCGCTGATTATCAATATAAAATCATATTGCTCATAGTATAAAATATTTGTGCTTAGTATATTATATATTTATATATTAGTTAATTATCCATAATTTATGTCTGATGATGATACTTTTTACTCCGCCAGCAATGATAGTTCGGCTTTTTTGTCTATTAGCTCATTCAACACTTCACACAGCTTAAATTCAATTTTAACGCGCGAACTCAATTCTTCCTGTTTTAATGTTTGCCACATAAACGCTCAAAGTATACCGTCCCATTACAGTGACCTTGTTGATACGTTTCAAACTGATCTTATCCATGCAATCCTGGTATCAGAGAGTTGGCTAAAACCTTCTCTAAATTCAACTTCATACGCTCTGCCCGGATATGTCTTAATAAGGAATGATGGTACTGGGAAGGGTGGTGGAGGCGTTGCTATTTACCTCAGGAGCTCCATTCCGTACAAGTTATTGAATTCCACACAGTCTCAGTACTCTAGTTCTGCGGAAAGGGTTTTCCTAGAGGTAAATGTTAAAGGAGTCAAGGCAGTTCTTGGCGTTGTTTATTGTCCTCCCTCAATTGACTATTTCTCGGACCTGGAACAAGTTCTGGAGTCAGTCAGCACGGACTACACACATCACCTGGTAAGGAGATCTTAACACAGACCTTTGTAAAGACTCGCCCCGTAGCCGCAGGCTGACATCGTTACTTATCTCTCCATATCTCTCCTCCCTCTTGCTCCGACACACCATACCGCCAGTGCGGACACGTATCTAGATGTCATTCTTTCATCATCCCCCGATCTTGTAGTAAAGCATGGTCAGCTTTTGGCCCCGTGTTTCTCCCACCATGACCTTATTTATGCTTGCTACAAACTTAAACCCCCAAAAAGCAGACCTGCTCTAGTAACCATGCGCAGCTTTGCTAAGGTGGACACTGACTCTCTTTTAAGCGACGCAGCGGCCATTGACTGGTCACCCGTGATCCCTGCCTCCTCGGTAGATACCAAGGTATCTCTGTTTAATGCGTCCTTGTTAGGGCTTTTTGACAAACATGCACCCGTACGCACTGTTCGTGTGAAGCGTCCCCCGGCACCCTGGATAACTGCGGGAGTGCGCATGGCCATGAGAAGAAGGGACCGAGTTTTCCGACTTTATAAGCGAGACCGCACCGACGAGAACTGGAAGCTTTTCAAGACAGCACGAAATCGATGCAATCAGATGCGCGCAGCTAAACGTCGATTCATTCATCAAAATGTTGCATCCTCTTCTATGGCCGACGTCTGGAAGTTCCTGAAGTCGTTGGGTTTGGGTAAACAAGTCAATGGATATGACAGCTCGTCCTTTTCACTAAATGATCTCAACAGATATTTTTCCTCTGCTCTTTCCGTCACTGATCAAGTAAAAGTCATTACCCTCTGTATTATTTCGTCTCTACCCTCTTCCTTGACAGATTTTTTTTCTTACCACCCGACATCTCAGACAGACGTAAAAAAGATTATTCAAGCCATTAAATCGAAAGCCGTCGGTTGCGACGATGTGAGTCGTTACATGATAGTCTCGGTCTTGGAGTGTGTGCTTCCTGTAATCACTCATATCGTCAACTTCTCTCTGATTAATGGCGAATTTCCTGCTCTTTGGAGAAAAGCTTATGTTATACCTCTCCCCAAAAATCAGTAATCCCTTGTCACCCAGTAATTTCCGGCCCATATCAATTTTACCTTTCCTGTCGAAGATTGCTGAAGCGGTGGCACACAAACAGTTCTCTCACTATATTCAGGTAAATAAATTGCTGAGCCCCGTTCAGTCCGGTTTTCGACCTGGTCATAGCACTTACTGTACTGCATTAATTAAAGTGACGGACGATATTAGGCGTGGCATGGAGAGTCAGATGTTCACAGTACTGGTATTAATTGACTTTTCTAACGCGTTTAATACAGTAGACCACGACATTCTTATTGCCTTGCTTAAGCATCTAAATGTATCGCAGTCAGCGCTTAACTGGTTCCATGCTTACCTTGAAGGCCGTCAGCAAGCGGTGCGTGTCGACCGGTCCCTATCAGACTGGTGCGACCTAGTCACTGGCGTACCTCAAAGAGGTATCCTTTCTCCTCTTCTCTTTTCCATCTTTATTAACTTTATAACTCCTGACTTTCGCTGCGCTCACCATCTGTATGCGGATGATCTACAACTTTACGACCAGTGCAAAGTGACAGACATATTAACCACCATTGACAAGTTGAACAGAGATCTCACGCACATACAACAGTGGTCCGAAAAGTTCGGCTTATTTGTTAACCCTACAAAGTGTCAGGCCATTGTCATTGGAAGCTCCAAACAACTTGTCAAGCTTGACTTTAACACTATTGGGTCTGTGCATTTTAACGGAATTCCCATTCCTTTTAGTCAGAGTGTCAAAGGCTTAGGCGTGCACTTGGACTGCACCTTGAGCTGAAGACCACAAATTGCTGAAATCAGTCGGAAGGTCACATGGTCACTTCACTCACTAAACAAGCTCAGGCACTTCTTGCCCATTATAACTAAGGTCTTGTTAGTTAACGCGTTGATATTGCCAATTATAGACTATGGTGATGTGTGCTATCCCGATTTGAATGAAGAGCACCTTGACAAACTGGATCGACTCCTTAATAATTGCATCAGATTTATTTTCTGCCTCCGTAAATACGACCACGTGTCGGAGTTTCGCACGCAACTTGGTTGGTTTCCCATTCGGCAGCGGCGAAATATCCGCTTGCTATGTACTCTCTACTCAATACTCAATGATTAGCAAGCCCCTGAGTATCTTAAAACCTCCCTTCAGTTTTATGGTGTCTCTCGCGATCGTCAACTTCGCTCTTCGGGCAATCTGTCTCTCTCCATCCCTCTTCATCGGTCTGGTTTCATGTCCAATTCATTTACCATTCGAGCAGCTCGTCTCTGGAACAGTCTTCCCCCTAAAATTAGAAAAGCACCGAGCAAGTACGCTTTTAAAAAATCTGTGCGTGATTTCTTTGCTGGTGGATCAAAGAAATCCTAAGTATCTTCTCTTACAAGATTCTTCGGATATGTATTTATATATGTATGGTCGTATGTATGTATATATATGTATGTATGTATTGATTTATGTATTTTATGTATATTAGAATTACGTAGTTTATGTGTAAGAATTAAGGATGTAGTTCGCATCTTTTTAAAGTTTTATGCTTCTGTCATATAATTTGTTTTCTGTATAGTTAGAAGCACCGCCTACAATCTTTCTGCTTGGCCCTAAGGTTGACTGGTAGAGAATGCCTCATGGCATTAAGTTCGCCTTTTGTACGATAAGTTTTCTTTTTATGCAATAAAGATTAAATAAATAAATAAATAAAAAACTATATACGGTTTATATCAGGTGGCCCAGAATTGACGATCTCCTTTAATAATGTTTCAAGTCGAAATTTACGTCGAGAAGGTTTTATTTCGAAATCATAAAGCATCACAAATCAAAATGATCTCTTCTTTAGGTATATGGACTGTGTAGTACGGTTCTGGTTTTTCCGCAATCATAAAAGGTCTGTCTCCCCAGGGGCATAATTTCAGATTGTGTTTCGTTATAGGCCTGATTGTCAGTAACATTACCCGAATTTAGAATTTAGTACCCAAAGAGTAAAAACTGGACCCTATTACTAAAACTCCGCTATCCGTCTGTCTGTCCGTCTGTCACCAGGCTGTATCTCATGAACCGTGATAGTTAACAGTTGAAATTTTCACAGATGATGTATTTCTGTTGCCGCTATAACAACAAATACGGAAAAAGAGAATAAAATAAATATTTAAGGGAGCTCCCATACAACAGACATGATTCTGCATATATTGCCGTTTTTAGGGTTCCGTAGTCAACTAGGAACCCTTATAGTTTCGCCATGTCTACTCGTCCGTCCGTCCGCGGATAATCTCAGTGAACGTTAGCACTAGAAAGCTGAAATTTCGTACTAATATGTATATCAATCACGCCGACAAAGTGGTAAAATAAAAAGTGGAAAAAAGTGGGGAGTGATTTCTTTTTTCATTTCAAACCTAACGTGTGATATATTGTTGGATAGGTATTAAAAATTAATAAGTGTTTACTAAAATCATTTTTTGATAATGTAAACATTTTCGGAAATAATCGATCCAGAAGTAAAAAAAAATGTGTCCTCCCCCTCTCTAACTTATGAACCATAAGTTTTAAAAATATGAAAAAAAACTCTAAAGTAGAACTTTATAAAAACTTTCTAGGAAAATTATTTTGAACTTGATAGGTTGAATAGTTTTTGAAAAAAAATTACAAAGTAATTTCTGAACCAAGTTTGTTTTAACCGTATAAGCAGGTGTTTATTGTACCTGTAATTTCTTTAAAATCACAATGAAATGACGTGCTTTCAAAAACTCTTAAGTGGGGACACTTACTGTGACGGACAGAAAACTACGGAACCCTACACTGAGCGGTGTAAGATCTTGCTTAGTATAGAATTCCGCCGTCTTCGCATTCGAAGACCTTGATGCGTCTTCTAGTGCCTCTCACCCTCATGGAGACTGCTCGAATGACCGATATTTGTACTTTAACTAGTTTAACTTTTAGCCAGAATATTATTTGAGAGTATGGTTTTTCCCATTTGGATGATAGTTTGGATGCTGTTTTTTTCAAAAAACTCATATACTCAGTCCCTAAGGCTCCATCACATGAGATTACTAAAGGTGTAAAAGAGGCTCTTAAGTCTTCCGTGGCTCGGTCATAGTTTAGATGTTTCTCTCGGCTGTGTTTTTTGCCATGTAAGGTTCCTGTAAGAGGAAGCGTCAGTATTTACAATGCGAACGTCGAAGAACGCTTTCCTTGCAGGTTCCCATACGCTATTTAGTAATAAGTCTCCGCTACAAGGGCTGCTATTTATATATCCGGAAACCGGGATTACAATCTTCTTAAATAGCATATTTGACCTCCATGGTAAAATTTGAACTTTTTTAAGTACTGGCCGGTATATTTTTTCTTTCTTATTAACGCTCGTGTTTTGTTTTTGACGGGTTTTAAATGTCATCTCGCAGCAAGAATGGAACTCACTCGTGAAAATATTCGTGCTATGATTTATTATGATTTTCGGCGTGGTTTAACGCAACAACAGTGCATAGATCAACTAACTTCAACTTTTGGTGATGAAGCCCCATCTAAAACTACTGTGTATCACTGGTTTAGTGAGTTCAATCGTGGACGTAGTATGCTTACGGACGAAGTTAAGGCAGGTCGCCCGAAATCGGTCGTTGTACAACAAAATATCGAGGCTGTGCGAAAACTTATAATGGACGACCGACATGTTACGTACCGCGAGATAGAGGCGACTCTGGGTATTTCTATGACCAGCATTAATAGCATATTACATAATTATTTGGCTGTAAAAAAAATTTGTTCGCGTTGGATACCCCACAACTTAACAAAAGAGCAAAAAGATGCTCGCGTCGAATGGTGCAATAAGATGTTAAAAAAATATAACCGTGGTGACTCAAAAGCCGTTTATAACATCTATACAGGTGACGAATCCTGGATCTATGCATACGATCCCGAAACGAAGCAACAATCAACGGTATGGGTGTTTCAAAATGAGCCGAACCCTACGAAAGTTACTCGTGCAAAAAGTACATTGAAACAAATGGTGGCCTGCTTCTTCGGTATTAATGGCCATGTAGCTACAGTGCCACTAGAAAACCGTAGAACGGTTAATTCAGAGTGGTACACGACCATTTGCTTACCGGAAGTATTTGAACAAATTCGTAAAACTAACCAGCGACGAAGAATCATTCTTCATCATGACAATGCCAGCTGTCATACGTCACGCGAAACAACTCTATTTTTGGAGGGGTCAAAATGTGGAATTAACGGGTCATCCGCCGTACAGCCCTGACTTGGCACCCAACGATTTTTATTTATTTCCAAATATAAAGAATAAATTACGCGGTCAACGATTTTCGACCGCTGAAGATGCTGTCGACGCATTCAAACAACACGTTATGGAGGTACCTCAGGCGGAGTGGCAGAAGTGCTTTAAAAATTGGTTCACGCGAATGCAAAAGTGCATAGATCATCAAGGGGAATACTTTGAAAAACAATAAAACCATTTTCAGCCGTGTACGTTTGTTTGTTTTTTTGTTTCCGGATATATAAGTAGCAACCTCGTATTTAGTAATAGCACTTGCATCACGCATTATTGGTTCAACTGTGCCTTCCGTCGCAAACCTGAGGAAGATTGCCGGGTTCGTGAGCGTAGCGCAAGGCAAGGGCGTCTTTAAATTGGATGGCTGTAAGGTCGGTATTGTTTGCGGTGGTAGGGATGATTGACAGCCATGGTGAAGAGTTCGATTCAATTACTCTTTGGACGCATCTTACTCGGTAATTTGGATAAAACATCTTTACATCTATCACTCTCGTTCAAATGTCTCGTCAATTTGGCTACCCTCATGGTTTCTGCTGCATGAGTATGATGGACTATTAGGTTCAGGTTTTCTGTATTTTTTATTGCGTGAATTAGTAATTTATTTGATTCAACGGATGATTTATAATATTCAGTGTTTTTTAATGGATTGTTAATGCCAAGACCGCCCAGCTTCACTGGCAGGTTGAATAGATCCTGTTCTATAGAAGTGATTTCTCTGTCAAGAATGGAAGATATTAACGTTGACATTATCGTCTCGTTTATAGTGTGAAATTCTTCGCCGGTTTTATCCATTACTGTTTGCAAATATCTCCACTCACATTGAAGTGATTTTGTGAAAGCTGTATAAACTAATTGCAGGTGTTATTTTGCTAGCTTTTGATAGTAGCCGTATGCAATTGGTCCATTCAGTTACTTTTTCTTTGATATATTCTTTTTGTTCGTTTTCATTCCCGATGACACCGCCTAGAAACCGGTGATAGGTTACTATCTTGAAACCCATATTTTCGAATAATCTCTTAGTTTCTTCGTTAGATTCATTTTTAGGGTTCCGTAGTCAACTAGGAACCCTTATAGTTTCGCCATGTCTGCCCGTCCGTCCGTCCGTCCGTCCGCGGATAATCTCAGTGACCGTTAGCACTAGAAAGCTGAAATTTGGTACTAATATGTAGATCAATTACGCCGACAAAGTGGTAAAATAAAAAGTGGAAAAAATGTTTTATTAGGGTACCTCCCCTATACGTAAAGTGGGGAGTGATTTTTTTTCCATTTCAACCCTAACGTGTGATATATTGTTGGATAGGTATTTAAAAATGAATAGGGGTTTACTAAAATAATTTTTTGATAATGTAAATATTTTCGGAAATAATCGCTCCAGAAGTTAAAAAAGATGTGTGTGTGTGTCCCCCCCCCCCCCCCCCCCTCTAACTTTTGAACCATAAGTTTTAAAAATATGAAAAACATCACAACAGTAGAACTTTATAAAAACTTTCTAGGAAAATTATTTTGAACTTGATAGGTTGAATAGTTTTTGAAAAAAAAAAAAAAAAAATTCTGAACTAAGTTTGTAATTTAACCGTATAAGCAGGTGTTTATTGTACCTGTAATTTCTACAAAATCACAATGAAATGTGCTTTCAAATAAAGTAAAAACGGTGAACATCGGTTCCCGCAATAAAGAATTATCCCATAAAAATCATCATCCATACTTTAAGCTCGCGCGCAATAGTTTACTTAATTTGCCGATAGATGTCGCTGTCAACGTTGCACGTGGAACGCTCAGATCATATCCTACATGGCGGTGTTCTTTGATAATTAAACCAACCGGATGCGAGACGCGCACTAATTTCTATCAGAAAAAGTCTGCCAATTTCGGCGCGGGGGACGAGGAAACGCACACAAATACTGTTAACACTAATGCATTTTCCATTGACGTCGCTACACACGCACACGATAAAATTATCAAACACTAGCATAAAATATACTCACACAAGTACAAACACAGACACAGACAACCTGTCCGTGAACGAGATAATGTCATCTTTAAGTAAACGTAGACAGTGCGAGGAACGCGTCGATAATAATATACTTAAGTACCTATCGATATTTGTGACGTTTTCAAGTCAAAAGGTACATCATTGTCGGTTATTAATAGAGTTAATTTCTAAACGATTTTTTATGGTAACGCCTTATTGAGAACCGATAATGATGTACCTTTGACTTGAAAAGGTCACATTTTATCGTAGATTTATTTATCGTATGCCTACATGTTACTGGATATAGATAGGCATTTCTTCCCTAGGGTAGTGGGAAAGCAGATGATGAAGAAAATCCAGTGAGTGCTGCGAGGTTCAGGTAGGACAGTAGAGCTGCCAAGTTTGTAACTCTTTTAGCACCACCCAGGGATCACGTGTAGGGTTGTCTAAGGTGTTTCCTACGGACGCAGAGAAACATTGATCGTAGGTTAGTTTTTTGTTTCTTTACCAAGTATAAGGTTTAGCTATTGATAAAATTATAATGTTAAGTTGTGATTAAATATCAAGTTTTTCTACCAGAATATTACTTATAATGTTAGTATTCTACGTAAGTTAGTTTGTTTATTTGTTCAGGACAAATCTTGCAAGCTGATTTAGAATAAATTTTATATTATCAATTTAATATTTTGATGTGTATTTGCTTTTATATTTAGTGGAAAATACTACAAATTGGAAACAAATAACAATTACAATGAAACAATGAACTCCAAAGAACTCTGGAACATCACGGGATTCGAACCCACGTGTTTAGATTACCGTTCCAATGTGCTTCCCATTACACTAGACGTTCCTCTATCCACCTCAGTGAATTTTTCACTGTAATGAACAATGATGAATCAGTCACTAGCGACATCATGATGTTCCAGATTCCTTCGCAGTTGATATTTTGATTGTAATGGGCATCTGTTTCCAAATTGTGTTTCTATTTCTGTTATCTCTTCTTCATTTTCTATTATAAATAAAAAGTAAAACATACTGCTAATGTTAATATCGACATTTATTATTGTGCTGTCCCATCACTAAAACTTACTTTTTTTTGTGGATTTTTATGGACTAAAACTTACCTGTTAGGTACAGTGATACCAGAGTCAGAAATTAAAAGTGCCTATTTAAGGGGATAAGTGTGTATAACGTACCTTATAATGAATAAAGTATAATCCATACAAAATTAAAATGCTACATAAAATGTATGGTGAAAATAAAGGAACGAATTAATTTCTAAACAGGAATATCGTTGTTTCAAGCATCTACAAGTATATTTCACTTAAGGGGCGCCACACATTAGAGCGGAATTCAGTGCGGAATTCATTACACTAGCTGAAATTTGTCTATTAAAACGGAAATTTGTTTATGGTAGCTGTATTTTTGAACCATAGACAAATTTCAGCTGTTGTGCCGTACAGCACACATACGCTGAGTTTCTTACGCTGGTTCTTCTCAGCTAGGTTATCCTTATAGTGTCAGTTTTTTGAGTTCCAAACCACCTTACTGCCCTGCCCTCGGCGGTCCTCGACGACATGTATAATTTAAAAAGCTATGCGTCTGAATGAGTTTTACCTTTGAAGTACTGACGTTAATCTTTTCATTTTTTCAATATGTAATTTGAATAATTTAATAGTCGATTAAAATATGTTTAGAAACAATTTAATAACAACACACACACACACACATACACACTGCTTTTTTAACAGAGCAATGCTTTACAATTATGGCTGTATGCCGAATGGGTCTCTGCCTAACCCACGGAGTATCTTTTAAGTGTATTGCCTAACCTGTCATAACAATGACAATGAATAACATAATGGCGGACGTATTTCTGCCGCACTGGAGTCGATTACTCTTGCTTGCAATATTTCACTTACCTCCCTCGATGTAATCGTGTTCATAATTGCATACCCAATTTATGAATGAATTCATTGATAAATTGGGTATGCAATTATGAACCCGATGGTACAATGTACTATGAAGAGTCAAGTTTAAAAAGTACCCTAAAGCAGATGAAGTACCATTAAGTGGCAACACTTTTTGATTGACAATATTTTTTAGTTTTTTGCTAATTTCGTGCACTATTTGATGATATTTAGACGTAATTATACTTACAGATGAAAAGAAACGTTATCCTTCTGTAAACTAAATAATTCAGATCTTTTCTAACATGAAAATACGCAGCAATTCGGCATTTTTACCTCAGATCGTTCCGCGCTAACTGACATTCATTGAATGGCGTTTGACGCGCGACAACTAGTTTTATATAACCGCTACGACCAGTGGTCTTGTACTTTTGGCAGAGGGGGACGCCTGACAATTACCACTCCATTGGTTTATTTCTCTGAGGCGGTGTTATTTTAACTCTTTAGGCACTGGTCCCACCGCGGGCGAGTAACTATGAGCTATCGGCTATTTTCTAGCCCAAGAAACGAACAAAAGATAATCGTTCCCGTGTAAATAAAATAGAGAGATGTATATTTATAGTTCATCGCAGTGTGAACAGCCAGCGATGAACTATAAATATATATCTCTCTCTTTTATTTACACGAAAGCGATTATCTTTTGTTCGTTTCTTGGGCTAGAAAATAGCCGATAGCTCATAGCTTACTCGCTCGCGGTGGGACCAGTGCCTAAGTGGAGACACTTACTGTGACGGACGGAAAACTACGGAACCCTACACTGAGGGTGGCCCGACACGCTCTTGGCCGGTTTTCAATGATTACATAGCTTTTTGTGGGTTCTGAGAAGTAGCCGTATTTCGGTCCTTGTGTCATGAGTTTTTCCAGCCAATCTCTTACATTTTTAAGTTTACCAAAGCAGGCTGAGTCATCAGCATACCAATTTTGGATATATTTGCCTCGATCTTTGCAGCTTTGAATAAGTGGCAAAATCCCGACTGCATACATTAGCATGGCTTGGCCGGTTTTCAATTATTACATAGCTTTTTGTGGGTTCTGAGAAGTAGCCGTATTTCGGTCCTTGTGTCATGTGTTTTTCCAGCCAATCTCTTATATTTTTAAGTTTACCAAAGCAGGCTGAGTCATCAGCATACCAATTTTGGATATATTTGCCTCGATCTTTGCAGCTTTGAATAAGTGGCAAAATCCCGACTGCATACATTAGCATGGCTAACGGGTCACCTTGTATTGTTCCTTCCTTGCTAAGGATAAAGTCATTAGATCCTGATAGGCAGATGACAGCGTATCCTCTATATGTATTAAAAAGAAATATTGCACAAGGGGGCCAGTAGACTCTAGCATTCCAAAGGGCGATTGGGCGGCTTAATGCGTTGAAAGCATTTGCTGCATCTATTAAAAGCAGACCTTGGTCGTCTTCGCCTTCATTAAAGCATTGGGTCATAGCGTGAATTCCACCTTCAATTCCTGATTTCATGCCGGCACAGAGCTGATCTGAGCCGCATGCTTGTTGAACGTCAGATCCTGTTGCGGTGGCCATTGCCTTTGCGATTATGCGTTGTAATATTTCGCCGATCCCAATTGGACGGACTCCTGGACATTTGTTTAGAGCAATGCCTCTTCTTGCTAACAGTGCTCTGATGCAGTCCCATTCAACGACTTCACTGCTAAGTCTCCTGATTAGTGATGCGATTGCTTCCCCTAGGTCGGAACTGTGGTTACCAAAACGAAGAAGAAGTGATTTCCATTGTTCGGAATCTGTGCCGCTCGGACCTGCTCCACCAGACAATTTTCTAGCAACTTGTTCTATGTGGTTTGAAGTAATATCAACATTCACTATAATAGGAAGTTCAGGGTGATCTAAAAAGTGAGATAATTCTGGAATTATTTGGTCTGGATGTTTTTCTTTGAATATTTGGTGTACTGTTTTGTTTCCAATTTTTCATTCGGATCTAAAATTCCGCCTCCTGATCTTCCTGTTATCCATTTATTTGCTTGTCTGATTTTTCCTTGTAGCATTAGGCGGCTAAATATTCTGACATCATGATCTTCGTCCAGTTTCTGCTTGTTACTTGATGTAAATTTTGAATTGCAGAGTAGGGTTTCTGCAATCAGTTCGTCATAATGATCGGAATTCCACATTTCCATTCTTCTTTGAAGAGTTCTTCTGATATCATGACCTGATTTGACCATTGGATCTCTTTGAAGTATTGTACTACATAGAATGAATATTTTTTCAGAGTGTCCTTCTCCTGGCAGTTTATTTGAAAGTTCTTTAATTTCATTGGCTAGGAATGTAGTTAATTGTCTGCCTACGTTTCCTTGTGGAATGCTGTACTGTTTACTGCGAAAATTTATAATTTTTTTTCCAGCGTTCTCTCCAAATTGTGTCTGGGCCGCCTTCGCTATTAAGCAGCCTTGCGTTAAATCCTTTGTGAAATAGGTTTTGAATAGACTTTGGTATTTGTGCTTTGTTAATAGGTAGATGAATTCTTACGTCTGATTGCCTTTCAAATTGGTTTAATGTAGTTGGTTGAAGTAGGTCTTGAATAGGTTCTGGCGTTTGTGCTTGGTTGATTGGTGGATGTACCGTTTCATCAGTTTGCCTTTCATTTGGGTTCGCTATAGTTGGTTGACTAAAATAACCTAAGCTTGGTGTGACATGAAGATATGTCTTTTTAAACCTCTCTACTTAAAATCACGGAAACATACGGGACATGGTGTTTTTGTTGTTGCAGATGATGAGGATGTTTCTGGCTGAGACCTATGATATATAATAATGACAGATGGGTTATGTACGCTCCAAAAGTGAGGCACTTAATATGAGTGAATTCAAACAATTGTCGCTAGTCGCGCACCAGCCAGCGTAAGATGCGGACGTGCGAATGAGCTCCCGTCACCCGCGTGAGAAAGAGACAAACTGTAATTTTCTAACGATGAGAGAGACAAAGATGTAATGATCGTCAAAATAAATAAAAATAACATAATCGTTGCTAGGTTATGAAATAACTCTGGAAGTATTTTTTCTAATGATTTTGTTAGAGTATAACCCATCCATAGTAAATATCGTTGGCTGAGACGATGTGATTTCCGCATCGTCTCCACCGCCGCCTTCGTCCATTTGCTGTTCTATACACTTTTTGGTGATTTTAACTAAAAATTTGGTGATTGAATCCAAAATATAATAGAAAATATACAAAAGAAGTAAATAAAATTTAAATAATATTACTTGACGTGACGTCTTGTCAATTTCGTTTTTCTCTTCAATATTCAATACTTTTTTGATATTCTGTTTCATTTATAAATCATTCACCATAATCTAACAGCTGTTTCGCGATTTTTGCTTGGAGAGGTAAAACAAGTTAAGTTTTTATTGATTAAAATTATGTTAAACTAGTACATAACATATAATATTAATACGTTGGAAAAAGAATAAGTGAAACGGTTTTTTTTCATTTTCATACATATTTTTTAAGCAAGAGTATGTTTAGCTAGAGCACTTTTTTGAAAAATTTCCCAAGGTATTGGAATTTTTGGGAATGTATTAAAATAATTCATAAAAATAAACTCGACTTTATGTTTTAATCCGATAATATAAAACATATAGGAGGGCATAATAAGCTCTGTAAGTTTATTTTTTATTTTTATTTATTTGCCCAGCATAGGTTACAGGTTGTTACAAAATACATTTGAGTTTCACTATGTGGCGCCTTACGGCATACACATTTTTGAGCATGCATGTCAGCTTCCTTCCTTATTCTCTAAAAATTAATTTACAGAGTAATAATTTTTCCGAACTAAAAAAAAGTTTTAATATACTTTAAAATTTATTTAGGTGTTGTGATCTTCTGGTATTTTAATATATAATCTAGATTCTAGGTGCCATCACGGCTACATTTTTCTGAAATAGCGCCGTATCGGGTATGAAAGGATGTAATATTTATTCTCCCACACAAACGTGCGCTTCTAAACCTTAAGAATAGATGGGAATTATATTTTACAAAAACACACATTTCGTAGATATACAAACATGGAAGCGTCAGCATCTTAAAATTTTGAAAATGAAGTCTACAAGAGCCGAAATAGCCAAGTCCGCATAGTGACCTAACACAATTTCTTTGAGCTAGAAACGCACTTTTTTGATCTGTGAAGTTACCCCAAAATATTAGGCCGTACCTTAACGTTGATGTAAGAATTGAGTTTTCAGGGATTTAATAATAATATATATGAAGCAAGGTATTTTTTTTTAACTAACGGGTGATGACAATAAAATGAAAATTCTTTCAGAGGCGAAAAAAAAATCTCCTATACCTTTTTTTCAGTTTTGGATGTTCTTAGGCAATTTACACGTAATAGTTATGTACAAAACCATCAATGCACATAAGAATAGGGCCCGTGGTCAGGTGTTCGTCAAAGTTTAGACACAATGTCCGAACAAGTTCGTTGGACGGCATGTTTTTCCCTTTTGTGCAAATATGACCGTGATCCCTCCTATCAACTGGGTAAAATTTTCAGCTCTCCGATTGTTTAAATACTAAATGAGTAATAAACATTTTGCATCCAGCCACATTATGAAAAAAAATTGGGATTTCGGATTTTCACTCATCGTCAAAAATTAATTTTCGTCCGTGATTTCGAATCGTCCAGTCACACTGTGATATATTTAAAATTTATTTTTGCTGATCTATGTATTCTGGTAATCTTATCTGCTAGCGGCTTTCTAGACCTATCTTTTTAAACATCGACAAATGTACGTACCGCTGGAAAACTTAACATTTTTCGTGGCAACTCGTTGGCTGATGGAGTCATCATCATTAAGGACGCTGTTTGTTCAGTCTTCCCTTAGTCATTATGTTTGCTGATCTCCGGCTACCACTTCTGTAAACTGCAGTCAGGGATGTAAGAATTCTACAAATAGTTGATACTGGACATTTTTCTTTACTAAAATGACCCACAGTATAGTTTTCGTCCATGTTTAAGTTTGAAATATAAAAACGTACAAGACATTTTCGCATAGCTTCTTGTTTTACCACCATTTTTAGGGTTCCGTAGTCAACTAGGAACCCTTATAGTTTCGCCATGTCTGCCCGTCCGTCCGTCCGTCCGTCCGCGGATAATCTCAGTGACCGTTAGCACTAGAAAGCTGAAATTTGGTACTAATATGTATATCAATCACGCCGACAAAGTGGTAAAATAAAAAGTGGAAATTTTTTTTTTATTAGGGTACCTCCCCTATACGTAAAGTGGGGAGTGATTTTTTTTTTCATTTCAACCCTAACGTGTGATATATTATTGGATAGGTATTTAAAAATGAATAATTCCTAAAATCATTTTTCGATAATGTAAATATTTTCGGAAATAATCGCTCCAGAAGTAAAAAAATATGCGTCCCCCCCCCCTCTAACTTTTGAACCATAAGTTTTAAAAATATGAAAAAAATCTCAAAAGTAGAACTTTATAAAAACTTTCTAGGAAAATTATTTTGAACTTGATAGGATGAATAGTTTTTGAAAAAAAAATACAAAATAATTTCTGAACTAAGTTTGTAATTTAACCGTATAAGCAGGTGTTTATTGTACCTGTAATTTCTACAAAATTACAATGAAATGACGTGCTTTCAAATAAAGTAAAAACGGTGAAAATCGGTTCACGCAATAAAGAATTATCCCATAAAAATCATCTTCCATACTTTATGCTCGCGCGCTAGTTTACTTAATTTGCCGATAGATGTCGCTGAACGTGGAACGCTCATATCATATCCTACATGGCGGTGTTATTTTAACTCTTAAGTGGGGACACTTACTGTGACGGACGGAAAACTACGGAACCCTACAGTGAGCGTGGCCCGACACGCTCTTGGCCGGTTTTTACAAATAAAAATGCTTGAAAAAAATAAAATAAACAAAATTAAAGAACCTCTAACACATCGCTACAATTTCATGAACAAATTTTGTTTACGTAAATAGTTTCATTTTTACGTCTAAAGAAAATGATTCTCATTTTTTTGTTATCACCCGTTATCTTAACAAATGCAATTCATGTGCGTTATTTCATTATTAGCGATTTTTGTTTTCAGACCTAGTCTCGTAAATCCAGTAACAACAACATGGTAAATTGTTAACTGTGCTGCTCAAAGGTTTACAATTTTTTATAACCAAATCTCAAACCAAATGATACTTTGTGCTTTTAGCCTAAATTCAAGTCACTAATCTCAGAAATGAGATGTTTAAGGACCGTCTCATCGCATAAAATAGTCATAATAACGAATCACCATTAATCTAAAAGAAAGGTTTTGCTTGTAGTCATAATATGGAGTCCCGATTGCTATGTCTGTGTTTCGGCATGGAAACATATTATTAAAATGATTTTAAATGTACAATTGTATAAATGTTATATGTCTCCAACATACAATGGAGGTAATTAATAAAGTTTGAAATCATATTTCGAATCGAGTTTTGGTTATAATGAGAAAGTCTTAATAATGAGCTTTATTATGCATATAGTAGGGGTTGGAATCTTGTTTTATAAAATAATAATTTTTTGTCAAAAATTTCATTTGAAACATTTAAGGAGACTCTGATCCGGCTACCACCACCGACGACTTCTGGCCCTGGCAACATACTCGTATAACACGCGTACACTGCGGACCGACGAAAAGATAGTGGAACTGGAGGAAGGATTGAGCAAGTTGCGTTGGGATGTCATAGGGTTATCTGAAGTCCGAAGAGGGAGGAAACGATAATCCTAAAGTCCGGCAACTTGCTTTATTTCCGGGAGGGCGACCAACAGTCCCAGGGAGGTGTCGGGTTCATCGTCCATAAGTCCCTCGTGAACAACGTGGTGAAGATCGAGAGTGTGTCGACTAGGGTGGCGTACCTTATACTCAGAGTATCCAAAAGGTACTCGTTGAAGGTCATACAGGTGTATGCGCCGACTTCGGCACACTCCGATGACGAGGTGGAGGCTATGTATGAGGCTATATCGAAGGCCATGCATAGCTCCAAAACCTACTTCACCGTTGTTATGGGGGACTTCAACGCGAAACTGGGCAAGAGAGATGGTGAAGAGCTGAGAGTGGGGCGATTTGGATTTGGAAGTCGGAACCACCGGGACCAACTACTGGCTGGCTTCTTGGAGAAGGAGGGACTCTACATGATGAACTCCTTCTTCAAGAAACGTGAGCACAGGAAGTGGACCTGGATGAGTCCCGACGGTGCAACTAAAAACGAGATTGACTTCATCATGTCGACGAAGAAGCATATATTCAATGATGTCTCTGTGATCAATACGGTTAAAACCTGAAGTGATCACCGTCTGGTGAGAGGCACATTGAATATATGTGTTAAGCTAGAGCGCTCTCGACTGATGAAGTCTACGCTCCGTCCAGCAGCACTTCAAATCCAAAACCCTGAGAGCTTCCAGCTGGAACTCCAAAACCGTTTCGATTGTCTAGGCGGCGATGTGGATGAATTCAACGACGGGTTTGTGGAAGCTGTCCATAGTACTAGGTCTAAGTTTTTTAAGGCCCAGCGGAGCAACAGAACCAAAAGGCTCTCTGACTCCACTCAGAAACTCATCGAGGAAAGGGGAGAAATGGTTCTGCAATCCTCAGCAGATGCGTTATTATACCGGCAGCTCAATAAACGGATCTCTAAGTCCCTTACCCGTGATTTGCGCCAATTCAATACAAATCGTATTGAAGAGGCCATTAAGCAGAATAAGGGCTCTAAAGTTTTCGCAAGAGATTTGTCTATTGGGCAGAGCCAGCTCGCCAAATTAAAAACTGAGGATGGTAGAATCGTTTCATCCAGACCCGAGCTTCTGGGGGAGATAGAGGACTTTTATGGACAGCTATACACATCAACTAGCAGACCTGAAGTTGATCTGGCGGGAGACCCTAGAGCTAGACTGACCCGACATTATACCGAAGACATGCCGGACATCAGCCTGTACGATATTAGAATGGCTCTTAAACAGCTCAAAAACAATAAGGCACCTGGTGAAGACGGAATTACAGCCGAACTTCTGAAGGCGGGTGGTAAACCGGTCCTTATGGCCCTTCAGAAGTTGTTTGACTCCGTTTTACTAGAAGGGAGAACGCCTAAGGCATGGCACAAAGGTGTGGTGGTATTGTTCTTCAAAAAGGGTGATAACGCGTTACTGAAGAACTACCGACCCATTTCACTTCTGAGCCATGTCTATAAGCTGTTTTCAAGAGTCATTACGAACCGTCTCACACGCAGGCTAGATGACTTCCAGCCTCCCGAACAAGCCGGTTTCCGAAGAGGCTTTAGTACCGTAGACCACATCCATACGCTCCGTCAGGTTATACAGAAGTCTGAGGAGTATAACCTGCCCTTCTGCTTAGCGTTCGTGGACTACGAGAAAGCCTTGACTCGATCGAAACCTGGGCAACAATTTCTCCAGAGGTGCCAAGTGGACTATCGCTATATCGAAGTGCTGAAGTGTAGAAGGCTGGAGAAGGCTAGGCATCAACATAAACGGCGAGTACATCACTCACCTTCGGTTTGCTAACGATATAGTAGTCTTGGCTGAGACCATGGAGGATTTGAGTACGATGGTCTAAAGATGAACATGGATAAGACGAAGATCATGTCAAATACCCATGTAGCACCAACTCCCGTTACAATCGGAGACTTTACACTCGAAGTTGTGGACGATTATATATACTTAGGACATACTGTCCAGTTAGGTAGATCCAACTACGAGAAAGAGGTCAATCGACGAATCCGACTCGGTTGGGCAGCGTTCGGGAAGCTACGGCACATCTTTTTGTCCAATATTCCGCAGTGTCTCAAGACGAAAGTCTTTGACCAGTGTGTGTTGCCAGTGATGACATATGGTACTGAAACGTGGTCGCTTACAATGGGCCTCATAAGAAAGCTCAAAGTCACCCAAAGGGCAATGGAGAGGGCTATGGTCTCTGCGTGATCGCATCAGAAATGAGGCCATCCGCAGCAGAACCAAAGTAACCGATATATGTAGCCCTCCGAATCGCTAAACTAAAGTGGCAGTGGGCGGGGCACATTGCTCGTAGAACCGATGGCCGTTGAGGCGGAAAGGTTCTCGAGTGGCGACCACGAACCGGAAGGCGCAGCGTGGGTAGACCCCCCGCAAGGTGGACTGATGACCTGGTGAAGGTCGCGGGAGTCCACTGGATGCGGTTGGCGCAGGATCGGTTATTGTGGCACTCTTTGGGGGAGGCTTATGTCCAGCAGTGGACGTCTTTCGGCTGATATGATGATGATGATGATGAAGGAGACTCTACTTTCCTTGCAGCGAGAACAGAAAACGTGGTAACTGCAACAAGAACAAGCTATGCGGACCGAAATTATCAACAACACTCTAGCTTCTATTTAAATTATCCATACGTTAAAAACCGTTACTAGATCCCGGAATCTGGCAGCTATTAATCTAGAGGGAACTCGTTGCTGTCTTTACTGTGTCATATTTGACGGGGCTAGCTCAATACACATACAAAATTACTTTCTTCCAAAATGCAGGCTACACTTTTGTTTTACGTAACCTCGTAGCAGGTTTCGAAGGGCCTTTTTAAGAGATCTGTCGACTGTATAAGAAAGTTGTGCAAGTCCGCAGATGTTATTGCACTTCAAGAGACCTGGCTTCTTGAAAACGAGGTGCCTTTTTTGGGAACCATTGATGATAAGTTCGCGTTTCAGTGGATACATCCGCTGGCCTTTTACGAGGGAGGCCGTATGGCGGAGTCGCCCTACTATGGACGAATGAACTATTCCCAACGGTATCTGTAGTACAGTGCAATAGTGTGCGTTTAAGGGGCGGATATATGACAACATCGTTTTAGACCTCACTTAGAACAAGGAATTTTTATAGTTAATGCTACGTATTTACAATAATATGAATGTCTACGTATTCATAAAGAAGCCGTGCAGAGGCTCCAATTGATATTTTATTTTCTATTAGCTTTGATTATCTATAAACCGACTCCAAAAGTACCAAAAAATCAAAAAATGGCGTTCCGTTAGAACACGTCGCAATACAATTTTGTCTTCGACAGTGGTTCAATGGTTATGTTATTTTGAAAGCCAGATAACTAGACTAGTGCATCAGGGCATATTCATATTTTTCATCATAAAGACAACAAAGAAATTGAAACGTAAATATAAATTTTTGAAAAATTCCCATACATTCGCCATATCAGTCAAATTGTCATTGTGACTCAGATGCCCGACGGGCCTCGTCGCAGGCGGACGTCTTGTTGGATGAGCAGCCATGACGTTTCATTTTGGCATTTATTTTGACAGAAAATAGTATACGTACACAAAAAAGGATACCAGTAGCTAGATTGTATTCAAAATAAATAGGGAAAACAAATAAAGACCGTAAGTCCTTTTAAATTAGATTTTTTTATATTTACACGTCGTAACACTACAAAAATACAACTAACGATTGAATATAAGACACTTTTCTACCGAATCCTCAAAATTAATTGCTTGAAAACCTGTTTAAAATTAGAAGAGTTTTTGGATTCGTTTTTAATTACTGGACTTTATTTTTATTACGCTGGTCACAATATTACGACATTTTAACATGACTTTTAACGTCAAAATACCTGAATGACAATATTATTATAACTCCAATCTCTATTTACTTAATATTAAAAGACTTGATTCTTTAACTTATATGAAAGATATAATCAAATATTTAATGCAATATACGATAATCTGGCGAGGAGAGCAATCCAGTCAGTTTTTTTGGTCATGGGCATTGGCACAACGCACGCATACCTATGAAGAACGTCGAACGACTCCGTCTGCAGACTATAGGTACAAATTGATACGCGCATTCATCTGTTGTCGTATATACATTATGTTATGGTACCCCAGAGTTAGAAAGCATTGCGAGCTCATTAGTCTAGTACACGAACAAAATCAGCTTCGATAACTCACAAGTGGCCAGTTTTTTGTAGTCGGTTAGAATACTCTGAGAACTACTCCTTATAAAAAAATATATCGGATTTTGGTGTAGATTTAGGTATAAAGTAGGTATTTGTTAACAGGCCTTCTATGTCAAGGTAAGATTATACAAGTGGCATTTTTCTTCATGACATAATAGTATTTGACTGTTTGAACATCGGCTGTCATTTAATAACGTATTTTTCAACAGATTAATTCATTATAATGTAAAACGTAAAATAAAATCATATTTCCACAAAAACATTTTTCAAGTGTTTTATGATGACTGCATTGTATTGAAAGCTGTGTAAAGTAACTATCATGTTTAAATTATAATAGATTCATCAATAGATTGATTTTATTACAGCATTTGAATTTTAAAAGCGTTGTCTTGACCATAAAAGAAATCTCCGAAATTTTCAAGTCAGCGTGTTTAGTTTATTATTATTATAGTAATGTTTATTAAAAAGAAATAACGAATTTATCAATCGCTGTAAGTTTTATGAACTTATCAGTTCAATTCGTAATTTGAACGCATGGAGATTTGCGCGGGAGTCTTGTGCGCAGTAGGCAGCGCGAGCGGGTCCACCAATCACGACGCGCCGTGTCACTGTCTTTGTTTGTGTTTAACTCTCACCGCTGAACCCCGATGGCGATGATCCTCTCAAACAAAACAAAATGTCGAAGATAAGTGCATTTTGTGGTCAATTATTGAATTTTACATGGACATGTATATTAATGTTTTGTGCCGAATTCAAATAGCTGTATGTGGTGTTGTGGATTCAAATAGCTTTCATATACGATATGAATATTACATTACTTATCCCAGTAGTGGATCGACAAGTTTAAAGAAGTAAATTGTAAGTCTTATCGTTTATTGATGTTTTTGTTAAGTATATTCTCACCTGTCTCCACCTGTGGTCACGTGGGTTAGGCACAGATGGAAAACAAATTGTTCCCTTCGGTCCACGGTGGGCACAGATGGGAAAAGTTACATTGAAAGGCTGTTATCGTTTATTAATGAATGTCTTTGATTAGATGTTTAAATTAAATAAGTTATTCCAGTGGATTGACTAGTTCAACTAAATAAATATGAAAGACTGTAATCGTTAATTGATGCCGTTACTTAAGATGTTCCTTAATTTGTACAGTCAGCAGCAGAAGTAGCTTAACGGGGAGGCGTTCAAAAATTTCTTGACACTACTTTATTGTTAAGAGAATAAGAGTGAGTGAACGTAATTTTGAACACCTCACCTACTAAGCTGCTTCTGCTACTGACTAGGCCAGTTGTAAATGACTTGGTCAAACAAATAAATATGCAAAGTTGTTATCGTTCATTCAGTCTTCCTTTAGATATTACATAACTTCGACTGGTTTGTTTAGTTAAAAATAATAAATAACATAATTTATTGTGAAACTTACAGTAGCCGAGCTAGTATCTCGTTAATATAAATATTTTTGATACTTGCATCAAGAGATACTGCTCTTCCACAGATGGTAGGGTTACAATGATAATGATAATAGTTTCAGTGACCACGAGGCAACCGGATGGCTCGCGGTATTTAAGCTCCTGAAGTGATGAGGAACCGCCCTGTGCAACCCGAACTGTACCAACTTGGACTGGAGCAGAAATAGAGGGGGAGAGCAAAAAAAAATTTTTTATCGCGAGGCAACCGATTGAAACAGCGTTTGCTTGAAAGAATGTACCCTGGTTATATAACAAAATTTTAATGCCATCCCTCCTGGTTGGAGAGGGATGAAGTTTCATAGGAGAGGGATGGCATTTGGGCATATCGTTTTCCACATCATACAAAACTCATAAAACAAATGCCATCCGATTTCAAGGATTGTAAGTGCGTTTTTCCTAAGTTCTCCTCCACCGATCGAAAAATTCACCTTGCGTCCGACTTCCAACTCTGATGGTTCGACACCTGCCCGGCCTGGGTGGATGGCAATTTGTTTCCGGTGTCTGTCTGTGATGAAGAACAAGCATGCTAAATTTCAAGCGGTTACCTGACAATTTTTTCGATCTCGTACAGGGAACCAGTCCAACCAGAAGGGATCGCAATAAAATTTTGTTGTATAACCAGCGTACATTCTTTCAGGCAACCGCTGTTTCAATCGGTTGCCTCGCGATAACAATAAATTTTTGCACCCCGCCCCCCTCTATTTCCGCTCCAGTCCAAGTTGGGTCAGTTCAGGTTGCACAGGGCGGTTCCTCATCACTTCAGGAGCTTAAATACGGCGAGCCATCCGGTTGCCTCGCGGTCACTGAAACTACGCGTCATTGCTTTAACTAGTAGTCCAGGGACTAGTGTACGAAATAATTGGGTGTAAGCGTAAATTAAAATAAATAAATATAAAAGACTGTTATCGTTTAATGATGCCGTTACTTAAGATGTTACATAAGTTGTACAGTCCGCAGCAGAAATATGTAAACGGAAAAGGGATTCAAAATGATCTTGACACTACTTTATTACATAACTTGTACCAGTTGTAAATTGACTAAATCAAACAAATAAATATGAAAAGTTGTTATCGTTTATTAACTAATGTCTTTGTTTAGATGTTACATAATGTATTCCAGTAGTGTATTGACTAGTAAAATAAATCAATATGAAAGACTTATCGTTTATTGATACCCTTATACGCTGTATTCCTATCGGTTCGTCACATGTGGTGTGGGAAAATGGAAATACACTCTTAGTTTAGATGTCACAAAACTTGTTCGAGCAGTAAATAATAAATCTATACATATAATAATAATAAATATTATGGGACAACCATACACAAATCAACCTAGTCCCACAGCTTACTCAATAAAACTTATGTTGTAGTTGTAGTTACTAGGCGACGATACGAGCACATAAAACGTGTTACTTGAGCAACTAAAAACCCCAGACCGCCAAATGACTTTTATTCGTAATTAATCTCGAGTATTTATGTTTCAACCAGTTACTTATTTTGAAAGATATTCGTATGTTTCGTTTTCCTTGCAATTCTATTCAATTGTTAACTATACATTTGTTGCGTTGTTGTCACATCTCTACATGTGTAATGTCATGTCAACCTATCAACCCACTTTGTCAATTTGTATGACATGACATCAGATGATATACTTTGACAATTACAACCCATATAACGGCCTCCTAGCCTAGTCGGTAGTGACCCTGCTTACGAAGGAGGAGGTCCCGGGTTCGAATTCTGGTCAGGGCATTTATTTGTGTGTTTATCACAGATATTTGTTCCTGAGTTATGGATGTTTTCTATGTATTTAAGTATTTATGTATGTATATAGGAAGGGATAAAAAAATCTTTCCATCTTTTTATGTGCGAGGACGCACATAAAAAGCCATATGGGAGCAGGTGAAAATGTTTTATTCCGCTATTAGATGTATTCCCATCTGCCCCGGCTTCGCATGACCAAGGCGGGCATAGATGAGATGGGAACAACTCCTCTCGTTCGACGTCAGTACCCGCCGGGAACATAGGTAGCTATTCCCACATGTGCCCGCTAGGGACCGATGGGAATAGTTCCCTTCATGTAAAAATAGTAGGAGGCAATATAAACTTTCTATCTACTCCCACATCAGTCATGTGGGATTTTTTTATTCCCGTATTAGATTTATTATCTGTTCCCACCGCGCATGACCTTCATCAAGGCCAGCGCACATGCGAATGACTCCTCTCGTTCGACGTCTGTACCCGCCAGGAACGGATGAAAATACACCTATTTCCATCTGTGCCCGCTGGGAACCGATAGGAATATTTCCCTCCATATGAATATAGGAAGGGGCAAAAAAACTTTCCATCTCCTCGCACATAAAAAGCCATATGGGAGCAGGTGGGAATGTTTTATTCTGCTATTAGGTGTATTGACATTTTTTTTCCTTCCCATTCTTATTTCGTTTCACCAAATCATTATAAATATAAATATATAGTTTCAAAGTCACTTATAACTAAGAAGGATTGAAATATCGCAACTTCAAAAATACCAGTTTTTTACATTTTATACCTAAGCCAGCAATGTGGTACTCAACCAGTTTAACATCATACTCGAGTACATGCATAAGAGAAAAAAAGAACGTGTCATGAAAGAAGAAGTGACAATATGACTAATAGGTACATACGGGAACGCCTTTTTACGTATAAAAATGAAATAACTCACTGAGCTGTTGTAATACCTTTATATTATACTCTCCAACTAAAAAAATAAATCTTTATCAAAGCTCAAAACTGTTCGCATTCTGGGCAGTACTATTATTTACTCTGTGCCCTAAACTAAACCAAACGTCCAGATACAATATTCGCGTACCTACTGGTTTACCATGGAAACAGCGCAGCAGCCGGGCAACGGCGCACGGCGAACAGGCAACGTCGCGTGCGCGTAATGATTGGTCCCGCCGCTAGCGCCATGACGGCTGCCATAATCTCCGCGCGTTTGAATTAAGTTAAGAACTGATAAGTAAAAAAAACTGGGAGCGATTGATGGATTTGTTATAATTTTGGTGCAAGCTTTAGTAACATGATAATGAACACAACGCGTTGACTTGAAAATTTCGAGATTTCTTTTATGCCTATTAGAACGCTTTTAAAATTCAATTGTTCATTAAAATTTAAGCGATTGAATAATGTGTTATAAATCAAACGCATTACTTGCCTTCAATAGGTTTTAATATATTTCAGTTGCCATATAACACTTTAATTATCTTTTGGAGGGAGTATATATTTTTTATTTGTTTTAAAAACGGCTATCGATAAATCTGTTAGTAAATGTCAGGGGACATTCATATAGTTAAATACGATAATCTAAAGAAAAGAAATACCACTCGAATTATCTTTTGTTAAACTTATAAACGTCGCTAACAAATTTATTTTTAATACCTACAGCGACCTCAAAAACAGTTAGAAAAAAATTTTCGCCATTAGTGCTCAGTGTACTCTTACTGATACCAAAAAAAATCGGACTTGTGAGTTATGTTTTTTTCAGGGCAATTTTACCGTTTCCGTACTCCACTACATTATACGCCTCTTGATTCGAGCTCGGCTACTAACGTCACTTCAACACATCATCTGAACAGCATCCAACTCCTACCCAACAGAGCCATTGAAAGCACGAGAGGACCCAACCCAACCTACATTCGCCTCTTGGCGATTTCCAGGCAGATTGTGTGCCTGAACCTTCTATCGTTGCACAAATGTACTCTGATCAAATAAATGACTTACTTATAAATAAACAATGTTGTTTACCGACTTAAACTTACACAATTTTCACTCCTCATCCTCCTAGCGGCTTTGTGCCACGCCTCAATTAAACCTGTAGGCCTTATTGGAAATAGATATGGTTTCCTCAAGTTGTTTTCCTTCATCGAAAAGCGACTGGTAAAATATGAAATCATATTTAGTGCATGTGATATAATTTTCATAACTGGTACGAGCCGGGGTTTGAATCCGAGACCTCCGGATTGAAAATCGGACATCATACCAGGTTACCAGCTCTTTTAACTCATTGTTTACATATAAACGGGACTTTTGAGTCATACCTACCTGGGACCAAGAACATAAGAACATAACATAACATAATAGACGGAGAGCTAGCCACGTCAGATATGACACAATAATGAGAGCGACGAAACGTTAGTTTGCTATACTAAGCTTAATAGATCCGGACATCTGCCAGCTGTAATGGTCTAAGAGCTGGCCACGTCAGATATGACACAATAATGAGAGCAATGAAACCCATCTTGTAAGATTGTAATACTATCCTTATTGCTAGATCCGGGCATCTGGCAGCTTTTAATGGGTGGATGTCAGAGTGACAAACTAGCAAAGTTTTTGAATTGCAAAAAAGTAATACCAAAATAGGTAAAAACGGCCGAAGTTATCTTATTTATAGAAATAAAAAATAAATAAAAATAAAATAAAAAAATCTTTATTGCCAACACCTTAAGAACATTATAAAAAAAAATACAAAATAAACTTAAACATATCAACTTAACATAATAACTATACTTAACTTAAATCTATGGTGAGGCAAAGGGTCCCAATCTCAGCATGTGCAGTGCCAGAGGGCTCCGCGCTGATTTTCAGATTGGTCCCGGTAGAATTGGGGTCGGTCGCTACTAGCATAATGTACCTTTATATTTACAACTTTATGTGTATTTGTGTGTGTCTGTACTATAGTTTATTAGTGTGCGTATATGGGTATGTGAGGCTGGTATCTAGATGTAGTGTAGGTAAGAATGTACTTTGTATTGTGTGTATTATGTTATGTATTGTTTTGACATACAAGAAGAAAAATAATATATAAAAAAAATATATTTTATTAAAAAAATATATATACAGCAAACCAAAAATAATAATTTATATATATATAATAATTGGAGTTTACAACATATTTTGCAAATTTAATATATGTGTTCGAACTAATTGCTTATATTTTAAGAACTCTAAAGGTTCTCGCAAGGGGGGTGGTAGGTCATTCCAGACTTTACTAGCGGCAAATTTAAAACTCCCCCTGAAGGACGCAGTTTTATGCGGTGGGATTATCAGTTTCGTGCATTCTCTCAGTGACCTCAAGCGCGTATCCTTTACCCATTTTAGTTTATCAAACAGATAGCGAGGTTTTTCAAGATCTAACACCTTCCGAACAGCGCATGCCAAATGCAGTCGCCTTCGATTTTCCATATTTAAAACTTTGTTTTCATTAAGAAAGGGAGTTATGTGTGACCTGCTTGGAACTTTGTAGCAGAACCGAACACATGCATTCTGCACCCGCTGTATAGACTTCTTTGTTTTGGCAAGTAGTCTCGGTCCATACACAATGTCGGCATAGTTAAATAGTGAAAGAACTAGCGATTCAACTAAAATTTCCCTGACTTTAACCGATAGATATTTGCGAATATTATACAGTACCTTAAGTCTGTAGAAGGCATTTCGTATGTTTATGTTCACATGTTCTATGTACCGCAATTCTCCATCCATGGTCACTCCTAAATTTTTTGCGTATTCTACCTCCGAGATTATCTCTGTGTCAATACTGATCCTTGGTTTTTGTGCTTTGATTTTCAGTCGTTGACTTTTAGTTCCCATTATTACACAGTCGTAATATAAAAATATAGGCCACAGAGGATGTGGCCTATATTTTTATATTACGAGTAGAACAAAAAACATTGAAATACATTTCGGAAACAGAAACAGTGGGCCACAAACTTTTGGACTACTTTCCCCGATCAGAAACTTTTGGCAATGATATGATCTAATTATTTATGTAATTTTTCATAATACTGCATCAAAACCAGAACTCTAGGATTTGTATTCTTTAAGTTATTTGCATTCTTTGACCTCCACCACTTTACAGCTGCCAGATGTCAGGATCTAGAAATAAGCATAGTATAGCAAACTAACGAGAGCAGTTTCGTCGCTCTCATTATTGTGTCATATCTGACGTGGCTAGCTCTCCGTCTAAAAGTAGTGGAGGTCAAAGAATACAAACCACTTTAAGAATACAAATCCTAGAGTTCTGGGTTAGTAGTCTGGTAGTGCGGTATTATGAGAAATTGTATAAATAACTAGATTGTATCATTGCGAAAACTTTCTGATGGGAGAAAATAGTCCAAAACGACGTATAATGTAATTCATAGTTTGTCGCCTACTGTTTCTGTTTCCAAAATAATACACAATCTTTTTTGTTCTAATGTTAAAATATAGGCCCCGTCCTCTATAAATGAGACAACTTCGGCAGTTTTACCTAACGAAGCATGTAAATAACTATAATTTTAAATCAAAATGTACTACCTAAATATGGTATCTAGTATCTACAAGTATTGGAGCCACGGGTGTTAAATTTATCTAATTTCCTATCAATCGGCTTCCATATTTTTTTTCATATGTCGTTTTATTCCATATGTCGTAGGAAGCGTTCTATTCATGAACACATTTTCTCATAAAGGTCTTGAAGACTCTAATCCACCGAAACCATCCTTAAGGTACGTAATAATACCTACATAGCTAATTTAAGTCCATTTTAGTAGCCGGTTTGGATTTAAGACTAATATCATATTTTTAATTCAAGACAGTAATCTGAAAGCTGCTGCCCTACATTGTAAATTACTTTGTATGGAGACAACTGTCAGATAACTGTCTTGAATTAAAAATACGATATTAGTAAAAAAAAAAATCCTCAATTTATTTTTGAGCCTACCATTTCGAAATGATTACAGTACTATTTAAAATATACTAAACGAACATTATAATCCTGTAAAAAAATAAGACCCTTTTCTGCGGCTGGTTTTGATTATAAGACCATTGATTTTTGTGTGTTTATCACAGATATTTCCCGAGTTCTGGATGTTTTCTATGAATTTAAGTATTTATCTATGTCTATTTATTATAATACACACGACGATATATAATCTGTATATTATATATCGTCGTGTAGTACCCACATCATAAGCCTTATTGAGCTTACCCATGGACCAGGTCGATTTGTGTAAGATTATTTAAGACCATTTTTTTAAAAACGGTTTGATTATTCTGAAAATACCAACATATTATTAATTCCTTAAACAAAATTATTTTAATGGCAAATACATATTTAGATATTAATATTTAAAGGTTTAAATTCTATGTCCCAAGATTTGTATTAAGTCATAATTATTTTTGCATGTTTTTAAAGTGGGGCATTCCACTCATACAATAGATTGTTATTAAATCAAATACAAACATTGAAAACATTGAAAAAATAATCAACCCAACAGGACTTGAACCTGCATCGATACGACTTGCCGGGGCTCGATCCCTTTACCAATTAAGCTATGGGTTAAGTTATGGGTTGATTATTTTTTCAATGTTTTCAACATTTGTATTTGATTTAACAACAATCTATTGTATGAGTGAAATGCCCCACTTTAAAAACATGCAAAAATAATTATGAGTTGATAGCAGCGCCCTCTATATTTCCGTTGTGACACTTGCGATAGTGTTGGCGGGAAGGGTATCTAACCCTAGTAGTTAGTACCTAGATGTCACTTACGGCTGCTGTAAAGCCGAAGTAGATCTAAATAAATGCAAAAAGATGATTGAAGGCATTGAAAATTTCCTCAACTTAGTAACTTGACCCATAGCCTAATTGGTAAAGCGATCGAGCCCCGGCAAGGCGTATCGATCGTTCAAGTCCTGTTGGGTTGATTATTTTTTCAATGTTTTCAATGTTTGTATTTGATTTAATAACAATGTATTGTATTAAGTCGTTAAATTGATAAAATGGTCGTAAAATTATTGCGGTAGTGGGAGTCCTACAGCACATTTTACTTTATTTTAAGCTGTATTGCATAAAATACTTCCTACTGGGTAAAACAAATATGCGCCTAAGGTGGTATAAGTGCTTTATGTAAGTTAAAATTTACAACATATCTATTAGTCGCAGGTGTAGCTATAAAAATACGGCTTTTCGTGAACAAGAGATTTCCTTCAGCATGATTATTCGTTAGGACCCAAGGGTGGATTTGAGAAGTGGAGCCACCAAGATTTTTGATGTAAAATCTTAGGGGGGGGAGGCTTTCAACTATATCTTGATATCTACATCAGTGAAGCTAATAGGCCAAGTTTGGTGTCGTTTTCGTATAAATCAGGGATGCCCAATTCATTTATGTTATAATTTTGACACCATTCCGAAGCAAAAACATGTAAAATAAAAAAAATACTTATTTTGAAATTCCCTGTTTCACAAGGAAAACATCCATAACTTATAAATAATTATGAATCTTGAAAAAATAAAAGCAAATCCTAAGCGCCTACCGGGTGTTTAATTTGCTATTTGAAGTGCACCATACCGTGTGGCAAATATTTGGAGCGGTAGGTAGGCTTAAAGATAAATTACATAATGTAATTTTAGTGTATTTTCAAATTGACGCAATATATCAACTTTAAGAAAAGTATTTTTTTTTCAAAACGAATAGATTGCTTACAATTCGGCTAAGTTCATGTTTATTAAGTAAACAATCAAGCCAACGTTCAATACAAATACAAAATTATTTATTTGCATGAATACGGTACAATAAAATGTACAAATTCAATGTACAAGTTTACCAAAATAAATATTTTTCATTTTTGTGTCGTAACCTAGCAAAGCACGTTGCCCCAGGTTTTGTTTTGGAAGTCTTATTATAACGCTTCATAATTAGTATCATCCTAAAGTCATCTGCTAAGTTTTCCTATCGTAAAAGATAACAAGTGTCCTAAAAGTTGATTCACGCACATACCTACTAGCGACCATTTAGGACCTTTAAGATTTATGTTTTCTTGATCTCCAAGATATCCTCTACAAAGCTAAATGGAAGCCAACGGGTAAGAATTTTGATAAATTTATAGTATGGTCGGCTCCACTACAAAAACAAAATTCACACGAAAGAATGCGAAACTTAATTAGTAAATAGCATTAATTTATTTATTAATAGGATAACATTTAGATTTATTTGCACGGGTAATTGATACAACACAGGCCAACCGCGAATTTCGAATATCAACATTTCGTTATGTCCGTTTCCATCGCTCTTGCATATTCGAAAGAGAGTGATGCAAATAGTCGATTCGACGAACGAAGTGCTTCGCGGTTTGTTCGGCTAGCTAACTTTCCAAAACACGTATCTCGATAACTCATTTAAAAAATCATTTAATCTTTTATAATCAAACATAAAACATCATGTGACATAAACAGGATAGACAAGGAAAGCAATATAAAATATGTTATTTCTCTGTCTTCTTACAAAGGAAAACATTACAGTTTAAATTTCTCAAAGGAGGTGTGATTAGTATGAAACTAATAATGGCAACCTGTAAAAAAGTATATGCGGTCAACGAGCTGTCCCCCAAAAGTGTGGTAGTGTGCGTGAAATCTGGTTGTGTGTGAATCAGGGTATTTTGACAGAATCTGAGAATTCTCCCACCTATACCCGGCCCTTAACGGCAATTAGAGTAGTGTTACATAATCGCTCATTACTTATTTTTTCTGTATATGCCTACCGATTCAAGTGACAATCTTATTGATTTTATGGAATGCCTGAGTGAATTAAATGCAATTATCGACAGTCAGGATATCGAGTGCGTGTACATGTTAGGTGACTTTAATGCGCACCCGGGTGAGTCGTTTTCATGTGAACTTCTAAACTTCTGTGCGGAACGATCGTGGACGTGTGTTGATATGGATTATTTACCTTCGGACACTTTTACGTTTGTGAGCGAAGCACACGGCTGCCGCCGGTGGCTAGACCACTGTATAGTATCAAATGCAGCTAAATTAACGATATCGAGTATATATGTATTACATGACACGTATTGGTCTGATCACTACCCTGTACTGTGTGAATGCAATGTAGATGTGTTAACACCTAAAATTCAAATAAGTATCGGTATGCATAACAACAAAGTAAGGTGGGGTGAGCGTGATCAAGGTCAGATTGATAGGTGTCATGATTATTGTAGTAAGAGTTTAAGGGAGTTCGATTTTACCTCATGTACTTGTGACTGTAGAGATAGGATTTGTACAGATATGAGTCATCGTTTACTGCTGGATGACATGTATTACCAAATTGTCGATATACTCACAAAGGGAGCTGAAATGACGTATGTTGAAAAACATGGTGCAAAAATAAATAATCATGTAATCGGTTGGAATAAGTACGTACGAGAGGCGTATAGGGAGGCGCGTTTATGGTTCCAAACCTGGATGTTGCACGGTAAACCAAAATATGGTGTAATTTATAATCGTATGTGTGAATCTCGAAAAATATTTAAATCAAAACTTAAATGGTGTCAGAATAACGCAGAAAAAATTAAGCTGGACATTATTGCACAACACCATTAAAAAGTTCGGCAAGTTCTGGAAAAACACAAACAGGTTGAACCATAAAGCGGGTCTCCCCGTAAGCGTGGAGGGTGTACACGAGCCGGTTGAGATCGCCAACTTGTTCCGCGGTCAGTTTAAATTAAATTCACCGTTGGGTCCTACGTCGTGGGTGTCTGATGCTAGGTCCGATGTCCACCAGAAGTGTAGTGTTACCTTTACTGATACGGAAGTGTCAAATGTGATAAAGAGTTTGGATGGAGGGAAATCTCCGGGGCACGATGATCTTGGCGTCGAGCACCTACGGCACGCGGGTGTCCACCTATACAGGCCTCTGGCAATGTTCTACTCGTTGTGCTTGAGTCACGCCTACCTACCAGAAAACCTGATGCGAACGATGGTAGTGCCCGTAATTAAAGATAAAACAGGTGATCCCTCTAACTTGTCTAACTACAGACCGATATCGTTGGCTTCTATTATCGCTAAGGTACTGGACGGCCCGCTTGATCGGCAAATGGAGAAGCACTTGACCCTTAATGATGCGCAATTTGGGTTCAGACCCGGTTTGTCAACGGAAAGTGCTATTCTTTGCCTCAAGCAGACCGTGCAGTATTATACGACCAGTAAGACCCCAGTATTTGCTGCTTTTTTAGATCTGTCCAAAGCATTTGATCTGGTATCGTATAATCTGTTGTGGGACAAGTTACAAAAAGAGACGACACTGCCACCTGAATGTATAACATTGTTACAGTATTGGTATAGCCACCAGCAAAACCAGGTCAGGTGGGGGAGTGTGGTCTCTGAGGAGTTTAGGTTGGAGTGTGGGGTGAGGCAAGGTGGCCTGACCTCTCCCAGACTTTTCAATCTTTACATGAATCGGCTGATTGGGGAGCTTAGCAGCACTGGAATCGGATGTCATGTAGGAGGAGTATGCATAAATAATTTAAGCTACGCAGACGATATGGTGCTGCTGAGCCCCTCAATCAGGGCGCTGCAAAAGCTGGTATCCATATTCCAAGGCTATGCGGAAACGAACGGCCTAAAATATAATGTAAAAAAAAGCGAGCTAATGGTTTTCAAGCCCAAATCTAGGAGATATTCTGACTTGCCTGATGTGTCGCTTTGTGGCGCACCTCTGCAAAGAGTCAGCAAGTTTAAATACTTAGGCCACTGGGTTACGGAAGATCCTAGCGATAACTGTGATATAGAGAGGGAGCGTAGGTCACTGGCCGTTCGTTGCAATATGCTTACCCGCAGGTTTTCTCGCTGTACCCACTCAGTTAAGGTCACGCTCTTCAAAGCATACTGTCAGTCCTTCTACACGTGCAGCCTGTGGGGTAGCTATACGCGGCGGGCGTACAGTGACCTACGAGTGCAATACAACAACGCTTTCAGGATGCACACACTGTAGCGCCTCGGGAATGTTTGCGGAGGCGCAAGTCGACGGGTTTACGGCAATCATGCGCAAGAGGTGCGCCTCATTACTAACCAGATGGCGAGGCAGTGCTAACAGCATCTTGGTAGCGTTGGTTGACAGGTGGGACTCCCCCCTGCTATTGCACTGGACAAAACTCCACACCGTGGTAAATTAAAAATGTAAATGAATGTTTTGTTGTATTTTAGTTAAGTATTATGTTGTACCTACTAACACTAGTATATAAGTCTGTAACTAACACCTTATGGATATTAGTCCGAAATAAAAATTATATTATTATCTAAATATATAAAAGAAGAAACTGACTGACTGACTGACTGATTGACTGACTGACATATCAACGCACAGCCCAAACCGCTGGTTCTAGAGATTCCAAATTTGGCACGTAGGTTCCTTATAAGGTCTAGGGGTGCACTAAGAAAGGATTTTTCAAAATTTACCCCCTAAGGGGGTAAAATGGGGTCCAAAGTTTGTATGGCGAAACAAGATTTGTTAGACTATTTTATTCGAAACTTCACAGGAGTATTCCTAACGATAAATGAGTAAACACGTGTTTCAGGGTTTTTGAAAATACAACCCCTAAAAGGGGAAAATGTGGTACATACAAACATACCAGTCTAACTGAGAACCTCCTTTTTGAGTACTTAAAGTACGTGGGCGAAGCCGCGGGAAAAAGGACTGACTGACATAGTGATCTATCAACGCACAGTCCAAATCGCTGGTTCTAGAGATTCAAAATTTGGCACGTAGGTTCCTTATAAGGTCTAGGGGTGCGCTAAGAAAGGATTATTCAAAATTCATCCCCTAAGGGGGTGAAATGGGGGTCCAAAGTTTGTATGGGGAAACAAGATTAGTTAGTCTATTTTATTCGAAACTTCACAGAAGTATTCCTAACAATAAATGAGTAAATACGTGTTGCAGATTTTTTGAGAATTCAACCCCTAAAAGGGGGAAATGTGGTCAAAAAGTCTGAAAATCAACATGGGTATTGTTTCTATGGTTTATCGGGTCGTTGATTACGAAAACAACAACGATTTTAAAATCCGACGTGGCGGACGTGAAATACTATCTCCCCTGTTAGGGTACAATGGGGTTGAAATGTCTAAATATCCATATGGGTGTCATTTTTGTGATTTTTTGGGACGTTAATTAAGAAAATGGCATCGATTTTGAAATTTAATATTGTGGACATAAAAATTCTTGAAAGTATTTGTGCCAAATTGCAATCTTCTTCTAAATATATAAAAGAAGAAACTGACTGACAAATCAACGCACAGCCCAAACCGCTGGTTCTAGAGATTCCAAATGTGGTACGTAGGCTCCTTATAAGGCATAAGGATGCACTTAGAAATTATTTTTAAAAATTTACCTCCAAAGGGGGGAAATGGGGTTCAAAGTTTGTATGGGAAACGAGATTAGTTCAACTATTTTATTCGAAACTTTACAGGAGTATTCCTAACGATAAATGAGAAAACAAGTGTTTCAGCTTTTTTTGAGAATTCAACCCATAAGGGGGAAATGTGGTGACAAAAATGTAAATATCAACATGGGTATTGTTTCTATGGTTTATCGGGTCGCTGATTACGAAATCAACACTTAAGGGGGTGAAATGGGGGTTGATAGTTTGTATGGGGAATTTTTAAACGTTGAACCAATTTAGATGAAACTTGGTATAGAGATAGTTTGTGTACCGGGAAACGACATGGGACAGTTTTTATCTCGAAAATCGATCTTTAAGGGGGTGAAATGGGGGTTGGAGGTTTGTATGGAGATTTTTTTACCGCGAACTGATTTAGATAATTTTGTTGTGGATATAGTTTGAGTCCCAGGAAACAATATAGAATATGTTTTAAGCCGAAAATCAATCTTAGAGGGGTAGAAAACATGTTGGTAATTTGTATGGCGAATATTAACCGCTGAACAGACGATTGAAATGAAACTTGGTACATATTATATAGATTGAGTCGCGGTAAACAATATAGGATAGTTTTTATCTCGAAAATCAACCCTCTAGGGGGTGAAACGGGGGTTGAAAATTTGTATGGGAAATTAATAACCGTTGAACCTATTTAGATGATTTGGTATGGAGATATTTTGCGTTCTGGGGAAGGATATATAATAGTTGTTATCCCAGAAGTCATTCCTTAAGCGGGTAAAAAGGAGGGTGGATTACTAATACCACGCGAATTAAGTCGCGGGGAAAAGCTTCTATTCAAGAGTAGAAATCTGTATTAATCATAATCTCTCAGTAGTAAGTCGTTGATGGCGTAACAATTAAACAATTATTGCAATAATTTCTTTAAAATAAAAAATGAGGGAACCGCCGTCTTCAAAACGTGGTATACCGAAACCTCCAGAATGTAACGAATACTTTTCCGAAAACCGCTTCTAAATCAGTTCAGCGAAACGCAAGATGATCGCGGACAAACATACATTCCTACATACAAACATACGAGTCTAACTGAGAACCTCCTTTTTTAGTACTTTTAGAAACGGGCGAAGCCGCGGGAAAAAGCTAGTATATTATAAGACTGAAGATGAGCAGTTTTACAGCGTCAAATCGTGGAACAGTTTGCATGGAACTCGATCAATCGATTCGTTTTGTTGTGAGGATAAAATGTCTATATGCCAGGGATCGGGAACGGTTCCCAAAATACCGTTCATTATCGTTCGGAACCCGATCTTTATTTCGTTCATACTATATATCGGTTTATTACGGGAACGTTCTCTAAAAGAACAAAATCATTTCGGTTACCGGTACTCAAGAAGAACAGATTTAAAAACGTTCCGAAAGAACAAAATCATTTCGGTTACCGATATTGAAGAACAAAATTTGAAACGTTCCCAAAGAACAAAATCTTTTATGAACGGAATTTGAAACGTTCCCAAAGAACAAAATCTTTTAAAGAACGGAATTTTAAACGTTCCCAAAGAACAAAATCATTCAGGAACGGAATGTAAAACGTTCTCAAGAACTTTATTAAACGTTCTTAGCCGCGCACCCGTCTCGATCGCAGGTCGGCCTTGCCAAGGCCACCGTATTCTTTTGTAGGCGCCAACGCATGGATATCGACACCGCATCGCACTGTCTCTTTTTCACACGAAGATGGTTTATATTTCCAATTCGTTGCACTTTTTTGTAAAAATCGTTACGGTAGTCATTTTCAACTAATTCGGGTGTGTTGATTTCGAAAATAATATCTGTTTTAAAACCAAGATGGCGGCCATGCACTTTTTAAAGTTTTTACATCAAAATCGTTATGGTAGTCAATTTCGATTAATCCGGGTATGTAGTTTTCGTAAATAAAGTCTGTTTTAAAATACATGATGGCGGAAATGGAGAACTTTTGTCAAAATCGTCATGGTAGTACTTTTCGACTAATTCGGGTATGTCGTTTTCGAAAATAATGTCTGTTATGAAATCCAAGATGGCGGTCATACACTTTTTTCGTCAATATCGTTATAGTAGCAGTTTTTGATTAATTCGGGGATGTAGATTTCGAGAATAAAGTCCTAAAAATCCAAAATGGCGGATATGGAATTTTTTTGTCAAAATCGTCTTGGTAGTCATTTTCAACTAACTCGGGTGTGTAAATTCCGAAAACAATGTCTGTTTAGAAATTCAAGATGGCGGTAATACACATTTTTCATAAAAAACGCCATGGTAGTGGTTTTCAATTAATTCGGGGTGTAGATTTCGAAAAAATGTCTGTTACAAAAACCCAGAGCTAAAATCCTATAAGTCGCTTTAAACAAAAAACAAATTATCCTATGTATGTATAACTAACTATACTGGGGCATACTTTGCCCAGCGCATCGGTATTGCCGTCCAACGCGGCAATGCCGCCAGCCTTCTGGGCACCATACCGATCGGATCCGACTTGGAGCCCATTTTTTATTTGGAAGTATGTTTTAGATTTTAGTATTAGTCTAGTTTATATGTAGTTTTATTTTTAATGGTAAGTCTATAAAGTAAATCCGAGTTACCTAAGGAAACTAACAATAAGTCTATTTGTAATTTGGAGGTCATTTCGACATGTTTTTAATTAATTTATTTTTGTTAAATTTTTTACTGGCTTACAGTCCATATAGATATGGTACCAGGCACACGATCTTGTGCCTTCAATATAGGTTCCAGGACCTATATTGAATCAGTCGTTTGATGGCCGCCGAAGCGTTAATACTGACAAGATCTTTCGAGAATATCAACGAAAATACCTTAACCCTTTGACCGCCAAAGACGTCAAATCACGCGCACGGAAAGTCGTGCCCTCAGCGCCTGCACGTGATATTACGTACAAAATATAACCTGTTTAACTGAGAGCTCGATTGTTCAAATTAAAATCATGCCAGTTTCTGCAGTTGCTCAGTGCTCTAATAGTTCAAAACTTAAAATCAAAGCGGGACGCTACCACTTTCCATTCCTAATTACTGTTTTAAATACGTAACCATTATTTTTTTAACAAAATTTCTCAAAAACATTTTTGTTATTGAGTAACAGACACAGAAGAGACAGTTAAATAGGCAGTACCCACGCGTGAAACACGTAAACCCAAGTGTCCTTTGCATTGCAGCGTCAGCAAATAATATGTTGCTCAAAAAATGCATGTCTTATTAATTGTGTTCTCCTATTGCTTGAAACCGTTATCAGGCCTAACTTATGTACAAAATTATTTATGTGTGCCGCAGAGCACCAACCTCTTTAGTGCGTTAGTCGCGCTTAGTATAGAGGCACCCCTGTCTATGATTTCTATAGAAATCGACCGTATCAGTATGTTTTTCATGTTATTGTCTAAAGTGACAGAAATGGCTATTAATAGTATATAGGATATAAATCAGAAGGACAAGAAGGATATAAATCTCTATGTTACAAAAGTGTCCGTCAAAAGGCGATAAACTGATAGCGCCACAATTATATTAAATTTGATTAAATTAATTTGAAATTAAAAAAAATTAAATCCAAAATAATTATTTGCGGAGATGAAAAACACTGAATATTAATTTTATTTACGAAGTCATATAAGTATTAAATATCGGTAATTCATTTCAAATGCTGAACCTAGCCTATATATAGCCTAGCGCCACCCGAAGATATTTGGAACTATTGTTTAGTGCTTACCGCTGGACACTTTTTCGACCGTTTTCCTAGAAGAGATTTCCATCCTTCCTATACCATCCATATTAATAGTGGTGGAATATGAGTAACTCATATCCATATTTCTAAAATATAATAATTAAAAATATGGGCAGATAATTTACATCATTATCTTATCGTATCATCCCGCTATGTATTTTACAGACATCTGAAATATTACAACGTTTATAGAATTGTTTAAAATATTAAATAAACAACCGCCAAAGGGTCTTGTTATATTTTTAAAATGCTTAAAGGGCTTATGAATATCAGCAAGGTGTGTATCAGTATCAGCGCTTGTGTGGGAGTACTAGAGCAGAGACCAATATTTCGTTTTATAATTCGCCGTGGTTACCATCTACTCGATCTTCAGTACTGCATGCACCTGTCTCATTTATTATGATTATGAATATGAACGCATCATTATATCTTGAACGTCCACGGCAAAGTATAAAGGCAATAATAGTATGTAACACAGAGAACCAGCCTCTTTAGTGCGTTAGTCGATCTTAGGATAGAGGCGTCCTTGTCTATGGTTTCTATAGGAATCGAACGTGTCAGTACATTTGACATGTTGTTGTCTAAAGTGACAGAAATGGCTAATAAAAGTGATGGGATATGAGTAACTCATATCGATATTTACAGAGTCAGATAATAATTTAAAATATGTAAAAATAATATATATCGTTATCTTATCATATTATATCACCTCGCTATGACTGTGTAAAGATATGAGATATGAAAAAAGGGTTCTTATATTTTGAAAATGCTTACAGCTTATGAATATCAGCAAGGTGTGTGTTAGCGCTTGTGTGGGTGTGACGTCTGTTGCACGTGTTGTATTTAGGACCTTGTCTTTTTTATGTTCCCGTATCCATAGAAATGATATAACCAAAGACTAAAGTGGTTTTAGCTTGTCTCTGGTCCTTATAGACTGGAAATAAACGTCATTATATATGAAAACCACTCGTGTCAGTATATTTGACAAATAAATGTCTTACCTGTCAGATATATGTGCTAATAGCGTTGGGGTGCAGGTCGATACTTTCATAGATACTTTGATTAGAGAATCTGAATAATCATTATAATCAATTAGCATTACGTAGGAACTAACTGTAACAAAGGTTTGTATAATTAATGAGTATTTTTGGAACTATTGTCATGAATTCATGATATACCTACTTCATCCATTTATATAAAATTATTCTGTTACTTAAAAACTGACAGATCACCCTCAGCTTAAATCGAAAATAGGACCTAGAAACATGACACGAGTTTCATAGAATTCGCCTCGAAGTACATCTCATATCGACATGCCGCCAATCAATAAATTACATCACTATTGCCCTCTTTGTACTGCATTGGCGAATAATTCTTAATATTATTCTAGTTTGAAAAGATAGATGTCATATACTTCAGAAAAAGTGACCAAACCCTCCGGTGTCCGAGGCCAGATTTGAACTGGCGTCTTCAGCTTTCGCGGCTGACGTCCTGACCACTAGACCACCCGGTCACGGCGGAACTTGACAAATTTTCTCATGTATATGCAATCTCTGAATTTGAAACGGCTAGGCGCCGTTGACCATACTCTAAGGGCATGCGCAGTACGTGCTTGCACCTCCTATCCGAATCTCTTACGTGATTCTGGTATAGCGAGAGAGATGGTGCTGCCATCTATGAATCTTGAAGCAAATCAAATTATTTTGTTCAATATTTTTTGATTTGCAATTTTTTTTTTTTTTGCAAATCAAAAAATATTGATCAAAATAATTTGATTTGCTTTAAGATTCATTATTCTAGTCAAGAGTCATTATATTTGCTATATAACAGAAATATAAAAATAAAGTTAAGTCAAAAAATAAGTGGTCGTGTATCACAAGTTTTTTATATGGGGACACCATATAAAAAACTTGTGATACACGCTAAACGACCGGCCAACGGTGTGTCGTCGGCGGCGCGTGGCACCACATAATTATACACAGAACAGAAGTAAAGAGAATGTAGACAATAGCATAAAAAAGAAAACCATGCAGCGGAAACGCAAGAAAAAACATTAAATCTCAATACCTGCCTAGTTTTCTTTACAAAAAGTCATGATATTCCACCAAAAACATAAATGTAAAAAAGGAGAGCCAAGTTCATTACAAAAATTATGCTTGGCTGTGGGCTTCGCCGCAAAAAGAATGGAGATCTAAATGAGTGCCAAGTTCTATGCAAAATCCAAATATGTATTTATAGGAACAAAATAACATTATGAACAAGTATTAAACTCTATTTCTTTGCTTTATTGGATACCTATAACAATTGCTGTTATTTAAAAATGTGAGATCTTAAAGTAGGTTAGATTTGACTTGGCCAGTTTTCATTACATCAGTCATTTTATAAAGTTATTCAACATATATATATATATCTTTTTTATTCTGATAAAAACTGGCCAAGTCAAATCTAACCTACTTTAAGATCTCACATTTTTAAATAACAGCAATTGTTATAGGTATCCAATAAAGCAAAGAAATAGAGTTTAATACTTGTTCATAATGTTATTTTGTTCCTATAAATACATATTTGGATTTTGCATAGAACTTGGCACTCAATTAGATCTCCATTCTTTTTGCGGCGAAGCCCACAGCCAAGCATAATTTTTGTATTGAACTTGGCTCTCCTTTTTTACATTTATGTTTTTGGTGGGATTATTTTATTCGCGAATGACGAATAAAAATTTCGAATAATCATTCGACAGTATTTATTCGTCGAATAAATTATTCCATGAATAATTCATTCGAATATTTTTTTTATTCGAATAGTTCATCTGAATGAATTTTTCGTATTCGAATAATTTAAAAATAAACTATCGGCGGCGGCGAATAAAGTATTCATGTGGTAGGGCAGTTAAAATAACTATTTGGCGGTTTTCTATCCCAAATATTATTTTCCAACTATGTAGATAATGTTTTATCTTAGTAGTTACTAACCATAGGCGACCTGACCTCTAATTCACCACGCTGACATACGTGACATATGTCATGTTTTACTGACTTCATAGGCGTCCACAGGCTATTGAAACCACTTACCATTGGGCGGGCGGCATGCTTCTTTGCCACCAGCACGATATTTAAAGAATAGCTTCATTTATTATCACTAAAACTACTACTTTAGTACTAAGTGGTTTTGACATATGTCTCGAAGATCACGACAATTGTCCCGAAACTACAACACAAGCCTAATCTTTTGTCGAAAAATGTCGACAATTCTTGGATTATCGCTTTTTTTGACAATTGTCATGAGCTCTTCACTAAACTAGTTGAGCTCACCTATGTATTGAGTGTATAATAAAAATACGTTATATTTTCTTTAAAAAAATATCATGTTAGTGGCCAACAAGCATACAGACCGCCCGATGGTAAGCGGTTAGTGTAGCCTGTGGGGTCACACCTGTGATGAGCCAAGTGCCACGCTGAGATAGTCCTTTTATTTTGGCAGTTTTACGTAACCAACCAACAACATAGGTCGCTACAACACTTTTTTCGTTTAAATTATAGAAATATTTTTTAAGAAATTGTCACTTAGTATAATTATAGTTAATTATAATTTCATGTTATTTTCTAGTACTGCATCACTTTTTTCACTCAAGTCCGTATATATCGTATAGTATCTACTGCACTGAAAATTATCGTCATAATCATTAACAAAATTCGTTTTCATAAAAGTAATAGAGATTATTTATGATGCGACTAGTTTAGACCGAACTATGCAAAAGACTAATAAATACGAAATAAATATGAGTAAACTGGTACAAAATTGATAAGAAAGTTTAGTTATGTGGTTTACTCGCTCTTTCATATATCCGTCACTTTCAGGCTGGCTACCTGCGATACATTTCCTTGACCCAAAAATAAGTTAGAGTTGCAGTTTAATATCAAATCAGAAAAGTGTAATAAAATATTATTCGTGTTATTTATTCGAATAAAATAACGAATAAATCATTTATTATTCGAAAGGGCAGACGAATGATTTATTCGTGAATAAATTATTCGCGAATAATTTCACGACGAATAATTTGTTTATTCGAATGATTATTTAAATAAAAAATATTCGAATAATGCCCATCTCTGCTTCTAAACTAGAGCATGTTGCACGACAATGTGTGCTTTGTAATATTAACGGAATACCCTTTATATGTATATATACCAGGGACCGGCCCGCTATCCCTTATAAAGGGTTTTGTATGGGTTTTGCATAAGGCTTAACTAACCATACCCTTTCCCCGACGATACCCTTTCATATTGCTTTTAAAGCCCTTATATAAAGGCTAGCAGCGCTATCCCAATACCCTTACGAAACCCTTATCATCCGCTCACCAAACCTTACATACCGCTTATAAGTGTTAGCCTTATATAAGGGCTTCCCTTATAGCATACTGCGTGCTAATTTAAATCGTCTACCTTGTTCATAAAGCACACATTCCTCCGAATCCACGCGCTCGATATTCGCGCGCTTCGAAATGATCGAAGCCGCTGTAGATGAAATACGGTTCAATTTTCAATGGCAAAATGCTGTGATGGCTGTTTGTTACTTTGCGTGGGTCGAGCGACTCGAGCGCATCGTCACGGCGCTTTTTTTTAAAGTCTTAGACACGTGCCAATGTTATCATTATATATTATTAGATGTCAAAGTGGAGTGAAAATAAACATCATGATAAGTGAATTATTATTTTTATAACACTTTAGACCTACTTGCTGTATGTATAGTGTATAACTCCGTATGTCAAGCGTGCTTTAATGTCGTTTGCCCAATATTACAGGGTTGCATGTTTTACTATAATCGAATTGAAATTTGAACCTCTATTGAAAGTCTAAATTTAACTATCCTCAAAATCTAACATAGAACCCTGTAATATTAGGCCAGCAATATACGACCTATACATATATAAAGCGATACAGCAAGGTAAACGAGATGGTGTGGGCCATAGAATAATAAGAAAGCATGGAATGCCATTTCAAAAAACCTATTAGTAGTAAGTAGAGATGTGCCGACTAGTCGCCGACTAGTCGGGAAAGCCGACTATCTGGCCACATTTATAGTCGGCGACTAGTCGGCAAAATGAGCCGAATAGTCGGCTGCCTAGATCTTCCAAAAAAATAAGGATATAAAAAAAACTACCATCATTTAATCAAATTTCTTTATTTTAAACATAATATTCATAAAGATCACTACTTGTTTATTTAATTATTTACAATTACGATTTGTTTCCTATTTTTTACCGGAGCAACAAGTAAATCTCGGAAAGGTAAACAAAACTAGTCAAAACCTGAACGCCACCACGTGCCGCAGCGTATTAGGCGACCCGGACGTTCCCGATTACTCCCGAACTTAGGCGAAGACCATAGTCGGCTAGCCGACTTAGTCGGCCACCTGACTGCCGACTAGTCGGCTAGTCGGCAGTCTTGCCCGGTAAAGGGTTAAACTTATTTTAATTCACATTCTACATTTTCAGTGTGAATTTTTCATTTTAAGCAAATACTTATTTTTATTATATTTTTATTCTATTTTTATTCTATTTTTATTCTATTTTTATTCTATTTTTATTCTATTTTTATATTATTTTTATTCTATTCTTATCCTATTTTTATTCTTATTTTATTCTTATTTTATTCTTATTTTATTCTTATTTTATTCTTATTTTATTCTTATTTTATTTTATTCTTATTTTATTTTCATTTTTATTTTATTTTTATTTCATTTTTATTTCATTTTTATTTCATTATTTCATTTTTATTTCATTTATATTTCATTTTTATTTCATTATTATTTCATTTTTATTTCATTTTTATTTCATTTTTATTTCATTTTTATTTCATTTTTATTTCATTTTTATTTCATTTTTATTTCATTTTTATTTCATTTTTATTTCATTTTTATTTCATTTTTATTTCATTTTTATTTCATTTTTATTTCATTTTTATTTCATTTTTATTTCATTTTTATTTCATTTTTATTTCATTTTTATTTCATTTTTATTTCATTTTTATTTCATTTTTATTTCATTTTTATTTCATTTTTATTTCATTTTTATTTCATTTTTATTTCATTTTTATTTCATTTTTATTTCATTTTTATTTCATTTTTATTTCATTTTTATTTCATTTTTATTTCATTTTTATTTCATTTTTATTTCATTTTTATTTCATTTTTATTTCATTTTTATTTCATTTTTATTTCATTTTTATTTCATTTTTATTTCATTTTTATTTCATTTTTATTTCATTTTTATTTCATTTTTATTTCATTTTTATTTCATTTTTATTTCATTTTTATTTCATTTTTATTTCATTTTTATTTCATTTTTATTTCATTTTTATTTCATTTTTATTTCATTTTTATTTCATTTTTATTTCATTTTTATTTCATTTTTATTTCATTTTTATTTCATTTTTATTTCATTTTTATTTCATTTTTATTTCATTTTTATTTCATTTTTATTTGATTTTTATTTGATTTTTATTTCATTTTTATTTCATTTTTATTCAATTTTTATTGTAAAAAAATTGATTATGATGATTATTAACAGAATTCACATTGCTTTACCCAAAGTTCTAAACATGCGTGATATGTATCCCTATTATATGATTAGTATTTTTATTTCATTCGAGTAACATACAGAGAAGATCGAACCGCGACAGACGCTTGGACTATAACGCCCGTACTTATAACTCGCAGCGGTGAATCGCGAAATATACCTGCGGTGAAGCGGGGCCCCGGTGCGCAAACGCCGGATGCTCAAGGTTATCGAGGTAGGCACGCGTCTTAATGTGATACAATTCAACCCTAACTTTTGTAGGTGGAAAGAACCCTGTTGTGATTCCGGCAAAAGCCACTAGCCGCTTTGCACGCACACATACTCGTACTTACCTACTCACTCACTTCTCGGATTATGGATATCGGGTTTGAGTTAATCAACGCTCAGCCACTGATTATAATAATATACTTAATAGTTCTTAACTTCTTACTAATAGCTTACTATGGAATAGCAAGTACCCACCGCCATAAATACCTACACAAAAATATAATTGAACTTGGAGCGACCAGGGACGTATAAAGTGTCTTCGCACGCACATAAACCTACTCACTTCTCGGATATTTTATGAAAGTATAAAATTTATTTTGATATAAATACCTACTTACTTCACATGGACCAGGTTTCTCGACGCAGTGCAGCAGCACAAAAAGTTCTTACCCAGTTTGTATTTCACAACCAATATAAAAGCAATCAGCCAATAAAATTATCTCAACCAAACCAACCTCCACGCTAGTTCACGTCTAAGTTCGAACTAATAATGGACGTCGCTGCCTAGTAAAACGAAAATACTCGTAGGTACTTAACTTGAGGCATACACTGAAATAACTAACGCTCATTGGTTGGCGATGACGACTTTTTTTCATTTGTGTTGAATTCAAAAGAACGGGTTAATATTGTTCCTCGGGAACGATACAGCGAATGTTTGTTCCAAAGTCGAACGCTATCGAAAGAACGGTTCTTTTTACGTTCCTTGAGAACGATACGAGCTTACAAATGTTCGTTCCCAAAACCATTGTAAATACCGGTAACCAGAACAAAGAGCGCTATTGAAAGAACGTTTTATATCGTTCTTTTGGGAACTGTTCGTTCGGGAAATGTTCGTTCCTAAAAACATTGTTCTAACCGGTAACCGAGAACGAGAACGCTTCAGAGAACGGTCTAGGTTATTGAACCGAGAACGTTTTGAAAATAGAACCGGTTTCCGATCCCTGCTATATGCGGCCAATTGCGTTTAAGCAACACAAAAGTCAGAAATTAGACTTAAAAGTCTGAGATTTGCATTTGTTTCTCGAAACGCTCCTAACAAAATGACGTGCAAAAGTGACGTCACGATCATATAGTCGCCCTGTTTAAAATATGGAAAAGTTATGAGTTATTGCTATTTTACAGTGAAATGTTGGTTTTATGTATATAGTACTATACAATTGATTTAACAGTAAAATGTTAAAAATCGAATGACATTATTGTTTTTTTTAAATTTCGTACTTTAAAAAATTAAAAAAATTTGAGATTTGAAGCATGATATCTTTGAACCATTTCAATAGATTTTTTTTAATATTCACTTTATTTGGATATATTGGTAATTCTGCATCCTATCAACTATTTTATTGCATAATTCGAGATGTGTCATCATCCCTATTATGAGAATGTATTTTGTGTACACGTTTCAGTCCAGTCAGTATGGGGTCGTTGGCCGTAACTCACCCGTTACTAATATAAGTGACTTTTGACGGTCAGTTAACCATTATAATTAATAATGACCACTAGAATTAACAAATTAAACGATCATATTGGCCTAGTTCAGGGGTCGGTAAACTTTTTAAACAAAGAGCCTGATGCCGGTAAAATATCGATTTTTCGGAAGCTCATTGAGCCGCAGATTTTTGTTTCAAGTTTTTTACTGTATACTAAATTGTAATACTTAGGAAAAAATCGCCAATAAACAATATGAACATAAAATAACTTTATTAAATGTCAATTGTAACGTTTTGTTTGTATGTAGCAGTCTTTAGTTTTTAACTGGACTGGATAAAAAAATGCGATACTAGTATTACTAGCAAGGCTGCATCAATGGTTACGCTGTGTTTGGGTTCAAAATATAGACATTTATTTGGCACGCACATTTACGGAATATTTGATTTAATTTGGACCTATTTTTGAGTGGAACTTGAAGAGCCGCAACTGACCCTTCAAAGAGCCGTATGCGGCTCGCGGGCCATGGTTTGCCGACCCCTGGCCTAGTTGATAGAACCCGCTAGGGAAGTCGGTCCCGTGTTTGAATCCTAATATTATGGGCTTTTATTTGTAGCTATGCTCGGAGGTACGCTTTTTTAGGGTTCTGTAGTCAACTAGGAACCCTTATAGTTTCGCCATGTCTGCCCGTCCGTCCGTCCGTCCGCGGATAATCTCAGTGACCGTTAGCACTAGAAAAATGAAATTTGGTACAAATATGTATATCAATCACGCCGACAAAGTGGTAAAATAAAAGTGGAAAAAAATGTTTTATTAGGGTACCTCCCCTATACGTAAAGTGGGGAGTGTTTTTTTTTTCATTTCAACCCTAACGTGTGATATATCGTTGGATAGGTATTTAAAAATGAATAGGGGTTTACTAAAATCATTTTTTGATAATGTAAATATTTTCGGAAATAATCGCTCCAGAAGTTTAAAAAAATTGTGCCCCCCCCCCCCTCTAACTTTTGAACCATAATTTTTAAAAATATGAAAAAAATCTCATAAGTAGAACTTTATAAAAACTTTCTAGGAAAATTATTTTGAACTTGATAGGTTGAATAGTTTTTGAAAAAAAATTACAAAATAATTTCTGAATTAAGTTTGTAATTTAACCGTATAAGCAGGTGTTTATTGTACCTGTAATTTCTACAAAATCACAATGAAATGACGTGCTTTCAAATAAAGTAAAAACGGTGAAAATCGGTTCACGCAATAAAGAATTATCCCATAAAAATCATCTTCCATACTTTAAGCTCGCGCGCAATAGTTTACTTAATTTGCCGATAGATGTCGCTGTACGTGGAACGCTCATATCATATCCTACATGGCGGTGTTATTTTAAGTGGTGACACTTACTGTGACGGACGGAAAACTACGGAACCCTACACTGAGCGTGGCCCGACGCTCTTGGTCGGTTTTTTTATGTAGGTACCTAAGTGTTAAAATATTCAAACCCTTATAACTTTGTTGAACTATGACAAAATGTTTAAAATATTCGAATTTACAGTTACAACGTATATAAGCAGTAAAATAAAAATAAATATATTTCAATATAGGGATTGCTAAATTGTATACTTATACCTAAGACATAAAGAAAAAATACCGCAATCCTATTATTTTGTTACTAGGTACGTAATGAAAGTGTGCAATAGTGTGCATTACAAAAAAAAATTGATAAAGTTATAAGAGTAGTATACAACATATTTAAAAAATCCTGGTGATCCTTTTAAGGTAATAATTGGTATCGTATTCTAATTATGAAAAAGTAAGAAAAAAAATAATTCTCGCGAATAAAAAAAAAATTTATGGAGGATTAGACGGCTGGGACGACGTGTTCCATACAAAAAAAATACTTTATCTACTTTTTCTTACTCGCAATAAGATACCTATTATGCTCTTAAACGGATCACCAGTATTTTGGTTACGACCTGTATAATACGGTATTATTATATGTACAGATATTAAAAGATGAAAGTAAATAAACCAAAAATATTTACCAAAGTCAGCATTCACTTTTGTAAAATACCTTACATATTTAGAATTTTTTATACACTAATCACCTACATACTTCTATTTAATTTGGTACCATCGATTTCATCTGATGATGGAACCAGAAAAGACCAGTAGAACCTTCGTGATTGGGGTCAAAGATGACGAATAAAGTGAGCAATACCTAAGTGTGTTTTTAAAATTAAATTAATTGACTCCTAGTGCGCTCGCTAATAATATATGTATCATTATTTTTATGCTGCGTGTTCGTCTGATACACTAAAACTTACAAAAGATCGCCTACCGAGCTAAGCGAGAGCTTCATATCGGATACGCATAGGTACGTAAGCTCATCAAGTTGAATTGAAACCATTCAGAGGCCCGTTTGTACTGTTCAGTGGCGAAGCACACTGAGGTTTCTAACATTCACACGACCGTTAATTAAGTTCAGCCTCGCTGCACCTGCTACACTAGTTCAATATACATTGCACCTAGACTATCCTTACTAAAGTAATATATGCTGACCTCACAACCCCCAACAACTATGCGCAGTCCAGATCGAACTGAAATTAGATCACCGAAACCTTTGCAAATGGTTCAGGCTTATTGGTTCAGGCGTATTGGTCCAATCCTCTTGCCTAGCAGTTGTTGGGGAGAACTTGAGTGGCATTTAAACATTAAAATTTGATTCTGATTTGATTTTTTCCTTTTTTTTCAAACAAATCGTTAGTTGGTTGTTTTTATAAATTACCGTGGACGTTATATCGCTTGAAACTTTTATATAACATCCGAAACTTCCTCAGTGTCGACCTTAGATTGAGACTCTGTGAATCCCTGATTTTATCCAAACTCAATTATTGTCTCACTGCATATGGCTCCTGCCTTCTGGCCCGCTCACAGCGTCTCATTCAAAGAGTACAAAATGCTTGCGCGAGATATTGCTTCAAAATACCTCCCAGGACACATATCACACCATACCTAAATGCTTCGGATATGTTAAAAATGTCCGCTCGACAAGAACTCATGTTTGCATGCCTGCTATTTGACACTATCCAAACGAAGCTACCCTCTTATCTCTTTAAAAAACTAGTATGGCTATCTAATACCCACCACCAACCTAGACCGTCACGAGCAGTTGTTTTGCGGGTCCCCAGACAGTTCCGCTTCTTTTAGGGGGAGTTTTCGGTACCGTGCAACTAAATGCTGGAACAATATTCCTTCACCGATTCGTCGCTTAAAAAACAAACTTAGTTTTAAAAACAAATATCGTCTACATCTTTTAAACGAACAAAAAGAAAAAGGCTGAAACTCCCTTTTCTTCATTTTCGGTATCTCGTTCTATGTTACACAAATATTACATCTACGTTAAAATACAGATACTTAACACAAAAATTAGAGACATTGCCGTGACACGCAGACATACACATACTTTTATATACTTACATTAACACGACACTCGCACATATACTACATAAACATAAGGTTCGTCATAAAGCGTTGCACAAACTTTATTGTAAGGTCCTGGCAGAATATCAGCGATGTGGCTTGCCTTGCTGCATCATTATGCTGAGCCAGCGCCAATTCTCTGCCACGACACATGGTTAATGTTCTTTTACGTTTTTTTTTTAGTTTTTGATATCGAACTGTAATTTTAAATTTTTATTCATAAGCTGCATGCCTATGTTTAATACCTAAATCTTTCTTTGTAATTACCATGTATGTTGTGGGAAGGAATAAAGTGTTTATCTATCTATCTACGTTTACGTCCGTTGGGCTGCATACATTTGTCTTATATAATGGGACCCTACATGTTAACACACCTACATATCGTGGAGATCCACGGACAAGTATAAAACGACCATTTAGTTTCATACATTATGGCCGTTTGACATTATATTGCATTTCGCTTGCACCAATAGGTATGTAAATAATATAGTCGGTACGAGCGATATTAATAAAGTTGATTATTAATAAAGTCATTTTATACTAGCTCGTCGAACAACTCAACTTGCTTGTTAGACTACTCGTGTGAAAGGTTCTCGGAATGAGTTAATAAACTGCAAACTCATAGGGGTGCGCCAAAGTTCACATAAAATTTCAACTTCGATTATTGGAAGTTCGAAAATGGTGTTCATAATTTTTTTTATCGTAATGATCATTTTTAGGGTTCCGTAGTCAACTGCAGAACGAAACTATAAGGGTTCCTCCCTTAAGGTAAATGTACGCTTCAGCGAACGTGCCGTATCGCCGAATATATTCCATTTTAAGCTATAAGTCGATTACGTACAGCAGATACTACGTTGTGATATTTTTTTCTGTGAGCTACATAACTACCCCTACGAATACGCGTCAGAGACGGCCATTTTGGTGCTCAGTTGCGACATGACTACTGATATTGTCGGTTGAGTGCCACTTTGAATGGGCGCCCTTAACAAAATCGTTAAGAAATCGCGTGCACTTCTTAAGATCATAGAATCGTTTAAAACTATATGTGGGTTCCCAATTGTGGACTTAGAGTGTTATTATTTAATAAGTTTATATATTTTAGTATTTAGAGTGATTTTAGTGCAGTTATACTCTCAGAATTTGAGATAAATGTGAATCCGGTGATGTGTGCCCCAACTTTTTGACTAGATGGTTTCACCGAACAGCGTACGGAATCAAGGAAAGCGTATGTCTTTGAAATTATTTTTTTACTGATTTATTATAAACTATTAATATAAACCTATTTACTTTTCAAATAATGAAAAGTATTTGTAATTTTATAAGCATTTACCGAACATCTGTAGACAGCAAAGACTATAGTAAATCCGCGATTGAAATCTTATAGTTTTACGACTTTTTGAGTTCAAAATGAGCCTTTCGACAAAGCTATCTTTAACATTTTTTTATAGTTATTTTACGGCATTATTAGTAAAGACTACATACATGAACGGATTCGTAATCCTTCTCAATATTATTTTCAATGTTAAATTTGTGGTTTTGTCACAATCGTTGCAATTTAGGTACTATTTTCAAAATTTGTTCGCGTATTAGGTTCTACATATTTTGCATGGTTTATTTACCGAACGCGCGTTCGGTAAATCGTGCCCATAGTCTCTGTTACCGAATTCGTATCTGCCTCGGCCTCGTTTGTATTCGATATACATTAAAATGTCATCCTTATTTCTCTCACAGCTAGGTCGACATTAAAATGTATAATTTTTTCTGCCTTTTTATAAAGTCCAGCGCTTCTAAACATTTAAACATATTCAAGGGCCTGCTGTTGATAGATAATTTTGTTTAAAGATAAATTTTATAATAATAAAATAAAATATTAAATTGTGTTTTTTTTTTTCATTTATAGATAAAATTTAACTTTTAAATTCATATTGTAAAAACTTCTATTACGTAAATACCCCAAAAAACGATAATGATGTTTATGTTATATATTTATTTATTTATTATTTATTTTATATAAAAATAATGGTTAGGTATTTTGTTTGACTAATGATAAAAAAAATAAAGGTTACTTTTGTTTTGTATGAAGTAATTCAGTAATGTACGGAGACGCAAATTTTGCGCAGTTAGATGACATTATCTAAACAATGAGACAGTTTTAAGTTTGAGAATCGTTCAACACCTTATTCCCATACATTTTTCTTCTAGTTCGGTAAAGTGGTCACCGGATTCGGTAATATATGCAAATCATGTTTCTTAGTTCGCTTAATGGTACAAATCAAGTTAGGCGGTATAAAAAACTTTAAAAATATTTTTTAAATATGTCTAACTTTACAAATAATTTCTAAGTGAAATAAAATGATTACAAATATATTTAAGTTACATGTATAGTATTGACAATAGCCGTATGAAAATGCCAGACCTTGTTAAAAAATGAAACGTACATCCAGGTCTTAAGCGTTCGTGGAAACGTACATTTACCTTATAGTTTCGCCATGTCTGCCCGTCCGTCCGTCCGTCCGCGGATAATCTCAGTGACCGTTAGCACTAGAAAGCTGAAATTTGGTACTAATATGTATATCAATTACGCCGGCAAAGTGGTAAAATAAAAAGTGGAAAAAAATGTTTTATTAGGGTACCTCCCGTATATGTAAAGTGGGGAGTGATTTTTTTTTTCATTTCAACCCTAACGTGTGATATATTGTTAGATAGGTATTTAAAAATGAATAGGGGTTTACTAAAATCATTTTTTGATAATGTAAATATTTTCGGAAATAATCGCTCCAGAAGTAAAAAAAAATGTGTCCCCCCCCTCTAACTTTTGAGCCATAAGTTTTAAAAATATGAAAAAAATCTCAAAATTAGAACTTTACAAAAACTTTCTAGGAAAATTATTTTGAACTTGATAGGTTGAATAGTTTTTGAAAAAAAAATACAAAATAATTTCTGAACTAAGTTTGTAATTTAACCGTAGAAGCAGGTGTTTAGGGTATATAAAGGGTATGAAGGGGGTTGAAAGTTTGTATGGATTGGGTTTAAAATTAAGAGATTTGAAACTTCCTACGGTTACTAATAATTAAAAAACATTGTCATTTCAGCGTTTTTCAGAATTCAATCTTTAACGGGGTAAAAAACGGGTTGAAAGTTTGTATAGAACCAGTAGCTAAAGCCAACTGTGTCGCTGAAATTAACGTGGTTTTATGTGCCTAAATTTGACTGCGACGGTATTACAAAATGCCTCCAAATTGCTTTATTTACGGTCATTAAAGCGGATGCCTCACTCTATTCCTGTATTTTATGATCCTGTTCAGGTAAGTGACGCGTTAGATTTTGCTTGACGTCATTCGGTAATACCGGGAATTTTGCCGCGCTTACCAATCTCTGGAAGTAGGTAACGGTTTGAATATTAAATGCTGAACAAAATTCGACTAGAGATTGTAAAATATGGGTACCTACCTAACTAGAAGCATTCAGTTTTAGTAAATACCTATCCATTAAAAATATTGCTACCCGACTGATGAAAGGAGGGTTATATATCTGTGGTACCACTAAGGTTTGTACTGTTTTTCTTGAGGTGTGTAATAAATAATCTAATAATACAGTCAACTTGTGGCGAGTTGTTGGAGAGTGGAAGTGGAACCCCAGGGCACCCGAGGGACTCTTAGCTCTGGTTTGCCTTAATTGGCCGGCCAGACAGGAACCGTCACACTATGGGACGAAACGCCGAAAAAGCGGACATTCATACTTTTTTTGCGAAATTTGTATTTAAAAAAATATCATTCGATAGGAAATGAGACGCGAAACAATTTATTTGGTACAAAATTTTTCAAAATAAGGTATATTTAAGGCAGAAAAAAATAAAATGTGTTTTTTTTTGTATGGGACCCAAAATTAGGTACCCTATTTCAAGGAAACTATACGAGACTTCGTCTTCTAAACTTCAGCATATTATTTTACTACTTAAATAGAGTACAAAATGATAAATAGCGTACTTATGTAGGTGCCCGTTTTCTTGCTTAGTCCAGTCAAAAAGTCATCAAATATCGAAAGTTTTATTAATTTTTCTAAATGCCTATGTTTCGTAAAGTTATGTCGGTTTTCGATACTTTTATGCTATAATTGTAACAATAAGCTGTGAATTTGACTATTTTACTCATAAAAATATGTTTTTTAAGCAAAAAAAGTATAAATTAACAGACTACAACTTTCATATCACAGAAAATAAAATAGCATGCATTCAGTAAAATTATTTCATGTGTATATTATATCTGAATTCATATACTTACAATTAACTAATGATGTAGTTAATAATGCGTCCATGCTCATCGCTAATGAGAACATAATTATATTTTACTACTACTATCAAATAATGTTTTACACTAATTGTAGCTTGTTAACGAGTTTCAAATGTTTAAATCCCAGATTACGTGTTGGATTAAGTGGGGATAAGCTTACCTAAATTATAATTAAAGGATTATATTTTTCACCCGTTAATTAGTTTCTCGAAAATAACCCTCGATTATTGTTTCTCAGCTAGTATGGTCTTATACCAATACTACAAGGGTTGCTACTTATATATCCGGAAACAAAAAAACAAACAAACGTACACGGCTGAAAATGGTTTTATTGTTTTTCAAAGTATTCCCCTTGATGATCTATGCACTTTTGCATTCGCGTGAACCAATCTTTAAAGCACTTCTGCCACTCCGCCTGAGGTACCTCCATAACGTGTTGTTTGAATGCGTCGACAGCATCTTCAGCGGTCGAAAATCGTTGACCGCGTAATTTATTCTTTATATTTAGAAATAAATAAAAATCGTTGGGTGCCAAGTCAGGGCTGTACGACGGATGACCCGTTAATTCCACATTTTGACCCTCCAAAAATAGAGTTGTTTCGCGTGACGTATGACAGCTGGCATTGTCATGATGAAGAATGATTCTTCGTCGCTGGTTAGTTTTACGAATTTGTTCAAATACTTCCGGTAAGCAAATGGTCGTGTACCACTCTGAATTAACCGTTCTACGGTTTTCTAGTGGCACTGTAGCTACATGGCCATTAATACCGAAGAAGCAGGCCACCATTTGTTTCAATGTACTTTTTGCACGAGTAACTTTCGTAGGGTTCGGCTAATTTTAAAACACCCATACCGTTGATTGTTGCTTCGTTTCGGGATCGTATGCATAGATCCAGGATTCGTCACCTGTATAGATGTTATAAACGGCTTTTGAGTCACCACGGTTATATTTTTTTAACATTTTATTGCACCATTCGACGCGAGCATCTTTTTGTTCTTTTGTTAAGTTGTGGGGTATCCAACGCGAACAAATTTTTTTTACAGCCAAATAATTATGTAATATGCTATTAATGCTGGCCATAGAAATACCCAGAGTCGCCTCTATCTCGCGGTACGTAACATGTCGGTCGTCCATTATAAGTTTTCGCACAGCCTCGATATTTTGTTGTACAACGACCGATTTCGGGCGACCTGTCTTAACTTCGTCCGTAAGCATACTACGTCCACGATTGAACTCACTAAACCAGTGATACACAGTAGTTTTAGATGGGGCTTCATCACCAAAAGTTGAAGTTAGTTGATCTATGCACTGTTGTTGCGTTAAACCACGCCGAAAATCATAATAAATCATAGCACGAATATTTTCACGAGTGAGTTCCATTCTTGCTGCGAGATGACATTTAAAACCCGTCAAAAACAAAACACGAGCGTTAATAAGAAAGAAAAAATATACCGGCCAGTACTTAAAAAAGTTCAAATTTTACCATGGAGGCCAAATATGCTATTTAAGAAGATTGTAATCCCGGTTTCCGGATATATAAATAGCAGCCCTTGTAATATCATGGAAAGCTTAGCGAATAATATTGATATAAGAAGATACCAGTGAATAATCATTTTCAAGTGTAATATTTATTTGTATTTATTTAAACTTTATTATGCATATACATATGCTTTAAGGCAAAGGTGTAAGAATTTTTGTAAATATATAATAATTATGATTATAAAATATATTTATTTACCTTTCGTATGTTAATACACTATAATATTTATTTCTTTTCCTATAAATTATGTTTGTAGTATTAAACAATGAAAATTTAATTTTTTGGTGTATATTTGGGAATTTTGTTTGAACGAAAATGACAAAAACTAATTAATTTTTAGTATCATTCTTCCTTTTTTTATAAAACCTCAAATTTGTAATTTGTTATATTACTATAGCATAAAAGTATCGAAAAGCTATTTAATATTACAAAAAAAGGCATTAAGAAAAATATCGATAATCGATGACTTTTTGACTGGACTAAGCAAGAAAACGGGCGCCTACATAACTAAGCTATTTATCATTTTGTACTCTATTTAAGTAGGAAAATAATATGCTGAAGGTTAGAAGACGAAGTCTCTTATAGTTTCCTTGAAATAGGGTACCTAATTTTGGGTCCCATACAAAAACACACATTTTATTTTTTCTGCCTTAAATATACCTTATTTTGAAAAATTGTATACCAAATATATTGTTTCACGTCTCATTTCCTATCGAATGGTATTTTTTTAAATACATTATCGCAAAAAGGTATAATGTCCGCTTTTTCGGCGTTTCGTCCCATAGTGCGTCAGAGCTATTTTGCTCGTGGGGTGGAAGTGAAAGATGTAGAAGTCGCGAGTTGGCAGTATCTGTTCAGAAAAAGTTTTTTTTTGAGATAAATTGTTCAATTTTTATTGAACAATTTATCTCAAAAAAAAAGTTATAACTAAAATTTACATTATTTGCAATATCTCTAATGAGATAAATTAAGTTTTGATTGATTAATAATAACGGCCATGAGCTTATTTGGGCCATGCTCAATGCAGAGTTCCGTAGTTACCGGTCCGTCACAATAATACACATCCTAATAATTTTAAGCAAAAAAGAACCGATTTCACTTAGATACTTAAATCGCTATATGCGCCTATGATATTTGAAGAGTTCCCCCGATTTCTCCAGGATCCCATCATCACATCCTGACCTGGTGACAATGGGACCAAATACACGTTCAAACAAAAAAGAATTTTCCAAATGGGTCCAGCCCTCTTCGAATAACCGGTGAACATAAATAAAATAAAAAAACAAGGATCCCGACGAACTCAGAACCTCCTCCTTCGAAATCTTGAACTTCCCTACACATCTATCTGATAACTGATAAGTGATATGATAACTGGTAATGTTGATTCAAGAGCGCTATCTGTGGCAGAAATTTTATGATTAACAAGATGTGCAAAATGTCGTTTTGGTTCTACATACCAACGAACATAAATTTGGTAATGGTGTCTAAAACACGAATCAAAGGATCGAGTTAACATGTAGAAAACTTTCATGCAATGTACATTTTAAGTACTTATAAATTAAATGGCCAGATCGTGACGAGATAAAGAAAAATGTTGCCATGATATTAACATTACCTATGAATCTTGAAGCAAATCAAATTATTTTGTTCAATATTTTTTGATTTGCAATTTTAAGTAGTTATACTACTATATATAAACTGAAAATAGATGTCATATACTTCAGAAAAAATCAGTATCTTCAGTTCAAGTCTGGCCTCGGACACCGGAGGGTTTGGTCACTTTTTCTGAAGTGTATGACATCTATTTTTAGTTTATATATAGTAGTGTAACTACTTAAAAGTACAAATCAAAAAATATTGAACAAAATAATTTGATTTGCTTCAAGATTCATAGATGGCAGCACCATCTCTCTCGCTATACCACAATTACGTAAGTGAATCGGATAGGAGGTGCAAGCACGTACTGCGCATGCCCTTAGAGTATGGTCAACGGCGCCTAGCCGTTTCAAATTCAGAGATTGCATATACATGAGAAAATTTGTCAAGTTCCGCCGTGACCGGGTGGTCTAATGGTCAGGATGTCAGCCGCGAAAGCTGAAGACGCCAGTTCAACTCTGGCCTCGGACACCGGAGGGTTTGGTCACTTTTTCTGAAGTGTATGACATCTATTTTCAACATTACCTATGTATATATTGATTAAATTAAATTATTTATCTTGTTTCAGGAATACGACGCGGTGGCACTACACGGAAAAAATGCATTAATTAATGAAGCATGAAATAATTAAAATAATTCAGTAATCACAAAAAAATATATTGAACTTTATGAAAGAGATAATAAAACAACAACAATGTCTAACAAAACACAAATAGTATTGGAGAAGATTTTCCAAGACATTCTCGCAGCGTCGGGAGATTCATCAGAGACCATCAACCAAACGCAAATCATTTCGGTGCTTCGGAAGCAAGCGGGGAATGAAGACTTGGAGTCTATGATGATTAAAGTGATGAGAGATGCCCAAAGTCGTCTCAACCTGAGCCTAAAGGGGGAGACCTGCGGGTACTGTGAAGGGAGCTTCAGAGAGGTCATTGAGGCGTACAATAGCATCCATGGATTCGTCAGTTTATTGGTAAGATTCTTTACAGCGAGTGATTTCAAAAGTTTGGATAAACCTGAGGTAAATTGAAGCTTTGATATATTAGCTTAAACTCCCCAGAAAACCCTATCATCTCGTTTTTGGGACGTTTGTGCTTGTTGAAATTGATGTTTACTACTTTACATACCGATGCTGAACTTATCAACTCGAACAACTATTTAAATTTGAAACTCAACGAATAGTGATCCTCAGCATTCCTTATGACTGAAAGTTTAGTTACCCTATAAAACCGCTATCAGCACTTGGCTCTTAACAAATAAAATTTTTTTAGGTGCACCACTTTAATATGTATACTAGCTTTTGCCCGCGGCTTCGCTCGCGTACTAAAAGTACTAAGAAGAAAGTAAAAGAAGGTTCTCAGTTTGACCCGTCTGTTTGTATGTATGTTTGTCCGCTTTTATTTCGCGTTTGGCTGAACCGATTTAGATGCGGTTTTCGGAAAAGTGTTTGTTACATTCTGGTAGTATACCACGTTTCGGTGAAGGCGGTTCCCTTATTTTTTTAAAGAAATGATTGCAATAATAGTTGAATTGTTACGCCAGCAACGACTTACTACTATTAAGAGATTATGATTAACGCAAATTTCTACTCTTGAATAGAAACTTTTCCCAACGACTTCGTCTGCGTGGATTTAGTAATCCACCCTCCTTTTTACCCGCTTAAGGAATGGCTTCTGGGATAACAACTATTATATATCCTTCCCCAGAACTCAAACTATCTCCATTTGTCAGTCATGATATGTCAGTTAGTCAGTCAGTTTCTTCTTTTATATATTTAGATTAGATTGCAATTTGGCACAAACACTTTCATGTCCACAATATTAAACTTCCAAATCGATGCCTCCACGTTGGATTTTAAAATCGTTGTTGTTTTTATAATCAGCGACTCCATAAACCATAGAAACAATACCCATGTTGATTTTCAGACTTTGTCACGTATTTCCCCCTTTTAGGGCTTGAATTCTCAAAAAACCTGAAACATTTGTTTACTCATTTATAAAATAGTCGAACTAATCTTGTTTCCCCGTACAAACTTTGGACCCCAATTTAACCCTCATCCCCTATGAGTGAATTTTGCAAAATCCTTTCTTAGTGCACCCCTAGGCCTTATAAGGAACCTACGTGCCAAATTTGGAATCTAGAACCAGCGGTTTGGGATGTGCGTTGATATGTCAGTTAGTCAGTCAGTCAGTCAGTTTGTTCTTTTATATATTTATTTAGAAGAAGAAGATGATTGTAATTTGGCACAAATACTTTCAAGAATTTTCCTGTCCACAATATTAAATTTCAAAATCGATGCCAATTTCGTAATTAACGTCCCTTAAAACACAAAAACGGCACCCATATTGATATTCAGATATTTCAACCCCATCGCACCCCAACAGGGGAGATGGTATTTTACGTCCACCACATTGGATTTTAAAATCGTTATTGTTCTCGTAATCAACGCCCCGATAAACCATAGAAACAATACCCATGTTGATTTTCAGACTTTATGACGACATTTCCCCCTTTTAGGGGTTGAATTTTCAAAAAACCTGAAACACGTATTTACTCATTTATCATTAGGAATACTCCTGTGAAGTTTCGAATAAAATAGTCTAACTAATATTGTTTCGCCATACAAACTTTGTACCCCCATTTCATCCCCTTAGGGCGTGAATTATGAAAAATCCTGAAACACGTATTTACTCATTTATTGTTAGAAATACTCGTGTGAAGTTAAGAATAAAATAGTCGAAACTGATCTAGTTTCCCTATACAAACTTTGGACCCTTATTTCATCCCTTTGAAGGATGAATTTTGAAAAACCCCTTCTTAGTGGATACTAACGTTATTAAAAACTACCTATTGTAAAAAATTCAGCTTTCTAGGTACAACGGTTTGGGCTGGCCGTTGATTTAAGTGAGTCAGTCAGGACTTTGCCTTTTATATATATATAGATATCGTATGTTATAATATTGTTTTTAAATTATTGTTTTAAGTAGGTATATCAAACATGAAATATCTACTATGACAAAGAGTGGAAAATATGACTAGTCTTAGCGATGAATATTTTTTACCATTCGGCGTTGGTAGTCGAGACCTTTAAAACCGTGGGCTCCTTGGTGCTCTGAGTATCTTCAAAGATCTATCGAAGAGGTTCAAAGATGCCACGGGAGACCAAAGAGCTGACAGCTTCCTTGCACAACGAATTCGCCTATTATCAATCCAGCGGGGAAACGCTGCCAAGGTTCTCGGAACCATATTATATTAGTTTTATTTGGTTGTTGATTTTATTTTAAGACTTATTTATTACTTTGGCGTATAGTTGTATAGGTAAATATATATAAGGTCATTTTCGCTAGATTATTTGTGTAGGTAAACAAGTTAAAGCAGCTATAATTAGACCATACACTTATGTAAAGGCACGTTCCGTTTACTTTGATGTGAAAGGATAGCAATTACATCCCACACTGTACGAGTACGTTTTAATCGGGACAAGGGTAGAATTAGTAAGTAAAGACTTGCCTATCGCATTAATACGATTTTATTCATTTAATAAAGCATTTGACACTTTTGAAATCATTTCAAGAGGCATCAAACAAACAACTCTGAAGTAGGTACTTACTAGGCCCGTGAAATTAAACAATCAAAATTGTTAAAATCACAAAGCGTGATGTAGTTCTGGATTTTTGATTAGTTTTTGACTCTAGTTAAGGCTATTTACATCTTTATTTACTACAACTAGTTACTTGTGCTGCCTAAGCATAGATAAAAAACTACAATTTTTTTTTTCCTTTTTATTTAAAAAATTATAAGTTTTATTAATAAGGTTGCTTTGGCGATTTTGAAGGCCCCTTAATTTGCAACAATTTAAGTGTAAATTCTGTAATAACTCACCTAGGCAAACTAATTAAATACTAAAAGCTGAAATTACCTAAAGCTTAAAAATAACTAAAAATTTTCTTTGAAAGAAGGATCTTATAATTATTTTACATGTTTTTAAAGTGGGGCATTACACTCATACAATAGTATGTTATTCAATCAAATACAAACATTGAAAACATTGAAAAAATAATCAACCCAGCAAGACTTGAACTTGCATCGATACACCGGTCCGACCGCTCTGGCCAACTGAGCCATCGACGCTTACTCAACCGCGGTGAATCTTTCCATCAGTTCCTTCATTGCTTACGGCATTGCTTACGTGTAGCGACATCTACCGTAAGTGTATAGATGTCGCTACACGTCACCCTCTGACGGTTCTCCGCGGTTGAGTAAGCGTCGATGGCTCAGTTGGTCAGAGCGGTCGGACCGATGTTCCGAAAGGTCGCAAGTTCGAACCTTGCTCAACGCGGTGAATTTTTCCATTTTTCTTTCAATTATTAAATCAAATAAATGTTGGTTTTAAATATTAAATTTAAAGCTCTTAAAACAAATATTAATATCTCATAAATATTTTTATATCACAATTATATCTTATTATTATTGTAAAACATACCTACTTCCTACGAAATGCTATTTTTAAATATGTAAAAATGAAAGTTGAAACAACAAAATAAAACATAAGGCGTATAAAGGTACTAAAAATTGTAATTGTAAGGAGGTTAAATTTAAAAGGTAGAATCTATATTATATTATTACTATAATATTGATATAATTGTATTAAAAGGTTGTAACATGAATAATGTGTCCCAAGCATATACATATAATGCGACGGTCCTTTAAACGCACTTGTTAATTATTAAAAAATAAATCTAAATTCCTTACCGAGACACGTGTACGTGTACAGTAGTAGTGGCTGATGTTTGCGAGCTTCGTGGAATATGAGATTCTTCATGCAATGGTCTCGAGCGCTCCGGCAATATTCCCCATCTTTCGTTACCGTAGAAGCGCGCGGGCCGTATATTTCTGTTTTCTATCGCATTCTTCCATCTCTTGATAACTGATCTGTGAATAAACTCAAACATTATTTGTACCTTATAATCTAAACTCACTGCTTTTCGTTATACACGACGCTCTGCTGAAAAAAAAGCCTAGATCTTTCCCTCCACAACCTTATAGACTTTCATGGGTTTCCATGAGAACCAGTGGGCGGCTGACGGATGCAAATTACGTCAAAATCGTGTCGAACGTACGTATACGTAATATGGATATGACTGCAAGTGGTTTAATAAAAAGAACAAAATTGTGAAATAGTTATATAATTGTATTGTTGTAGTAAATAATCATGATTTTTTCTATATTGCATATTTTCAATCCATTCCTTTTATGGTTCACAATCCACTTATATAAGGAAAATGACCTCTCTACATCTACAGATGAAAGAGGTGCGTATTCATAAAGTGATGCTCCATCATTACTATCGCCGACATTATCGCCATCACTCAAATTTCTTATAAAGTCATAGTCTGGAATTCGGTCCATTACTGACTCCATTTTATTATTTAAAGAAACAGAAGATGTCAACATAATGCAGTCTTACATCATCCAGTAATTGCAGTGCGTCACTTACTTTTAACCCGCGTGTTTGTATTAACGTAATGTTTTTTGTAATTATTTCAAAATTTTGCTTGATAAATGACAAATTACTTTTTAATCCTTCGTCTTGCAAAAGTTGTTTGGCTTTGCGTATCGAAAGTGCCGCTATTGTTAAAACTATTTATTACAGATTTTATTTCGTCGTAAAAAGTTGCAAAGTAAAACGCCGCTTCTAACCACGTGCCCCATCTTGTGACCACTGGCTTAGGTGGTAATGGCAAAGGATATTTTTCTTTCAGTATTTTTACTCTTCTTGGGCATTTCAAAAATATTTTTTTGACGTTGGATATTAGGATATCCACGTCTGAGTACTGAGATCTGATGTGCTCAGCAACTCTATTTAATGCATGAGCGAGACATGTAAAATGTTTTAAATTGGGAAAAGTCTTTTTAAGTGATCTTCCGGCTTTTAACATATAATATGCACTATCACTGCATAACATTAATATGTTGCCAACTTTCACATCAAAAGAATCACCCCATAATTCTTTGAATGTTTTTATAACGAATTTGGAGATCGTATTAGCATTTGTGACTTTAATCACCTTACACCGTAACAGGTAAATGGGAGTGTCGATATTTGGAATGAGCAGTTTCATAAGTTACAACAAATCTTCCTAAAAAATCTGTGTTTTCGTCCAGCGATACCCATAATTTGCAATCTCTAATCTTTTTATGAATTTTGTTAATCTTACGGTTGAAGACTTCATTTAAATATTTCTTACGCAAAATAGTCTCATCTGGCAAAATGTATGGCGTACACTGGCAACATACATATTTAGCAAAAAACTGTCGAAAAGCGGCACTGTTACCTTAGGTCACTACGAAAGTTTTGAGATACAAAAAAACTACTAAAGCTATTGAAATATTTTTTATTACAGTTTCTCTAAATACTCTCCGTTAGCTTCTATGCAACGGTTCATCCGCCTAAACCATGATTTGTAGCATTCCCGGTACTCTTCTTTAGGAAGGTCTTCTACGGCCTGCAAGTAGGCATTCCGAGCATCCTCAGGACTATTGAATCGCGTGTCACGAAGTCCGAGTTTGATTTTCGGGAAGAGAAAGAAATCGCAACGAGCTAAATCGGTGCTATATGGAGGATGACACAACTCTTCGATATCCGTACGCTTCAAAAAGTCTTTGGTGAGAATGGCCTTGTGTGGCGACGCATTGTCATGATGCAGAAATAGCCCCCTCAAACCAGATTTAGGTCGTTTTTCAGTCAAATTTTTAAACACAGCCGGTAAGCACACTTCAGTATACCACTGAGCAGTCACAGTCTTTTGGTCATCCAAAGAAATTGTAGCTACATGACCACTTGCGGAAAAAAATGTGGGCCCCCTTTTTTCCGACACTTCGCCCGTGTTTCACCTTTGTTGGAGGTTCATCGTCAGGAAACACCCAAACTGTCGATTGCCGATTAGTTGGTGGATCGTATTGGTAAATCCAACTCTCATCTCCAGCAATAATATTAAAGATGGTCCGTCCTTCACCCTGGTTAAATTTTTTGAGCATATATTTGCACCAGGTGACGCGAGCTCCTTTTTGTTCTTCATTCAATGCGTGAGGCACCCATCGTGAACATAGTTTCCTGACACCAAGCTGGTTGTGTAAAATATCATTAATGGCCGGCGATGAAATCTTCAGAACCTCTTCTATTTGTTTATAAGTCACTTTTGGATCTTCCTTTATATTTTTTTTTACACCTAAGATGTTTTCTTCTGTAACTGAAGTAGCTGGACGACCACTTCTTTCATCGTCATTCAAGGAGAAGTCTCCACGTTTGAATTGGGTAAACCATCTGAAAACTGTTGCACGCGACGGTGCACAGTCCCCAAATGCTGAAACTAAACGCTCTCTGCACTCACTTTCATTCAATCCAAACTTATAGTCGTACAAAATCATTGCACGGAAATGTTCTCGCGAAAAATCCATGGTTGACGAAAAATTACCGCGGAATTGAATTAAAAAATAACCGTATTTTTTTAATTTGGAAATGATTTATCAAATGGTTGTCTATGTTTGAATGCTGAACAAATAATCTTTAAAAAAAAGTATAAACCAGTGCCGTTCCTTTTTTAAATTTGAAGTATCTCAAAACTTTCCTAGTGCCCCACATACGATCGTGCGTTGAACTTTAAAAAAATCTAGTTTGAAAAATAATCAAGTTTGCCGCTTCAGTACGGCATCGATCGATCGTGCGTTCGATTATTATTCATTTTAAACCCGCGTGCGTTTAGTTAGGGGGCCAGTCGTCGGCGCGGTGAGCGTCAAGCAGGTAGGTGTACGAGACGGGCGACCAGGTCAGAAGTAGGTATTCACGAAATTTTTTAATTTGTTATTTTTAAATGTGTTAAATTCGTTTTTTATTAAATTAAACGTTCTTCTGTCGTATAATGTAGATAATTAAAAATTCAACCAGAAATTTTAGTCATTTTTTTGTGCCTAAAGTTATAACGCACGATCGTGCGGGTCAGGACGCAAGTCGACAAATTTAAATTGTGTTGACTATGATAAATTAAGAATATGATCAATCAAAAGCGTTTTTTTAAATCATTTCATGTAAAACATGTAAGAAATCTAAAATTTTATTAATAAATGTTTATTAACTCCTTTGATTTCTGTAATTTACCCTTATATTTCAAAAAAATAATAACAACTTTACTAGGGGTCGCAACAAAATGAAACGATCGTGCGGGTGGGTTTTCACCAAAATTTTGGGGGGGAGATTTTTTTTGTATTTTTTTGTCTTTTTATGGGTCTTAAATGCACCGAAAAATGCAACTTCAAACCAAAAATCCAAAAAAAAAATTCTCGTGCTGTTAGGGATCTTAAAATCTTCTTGATTCAGTTTCGAGCAAAATTCTTGACGGCGATGCGTATTAGATTTAACATGTCTATCAATCACGCTTTTTCGTTTCGCAAATAAACTTACTTGACATTTTGTACAAAAGATCGAGCCTTTAGAAGTATCGTAAAGTAGATCAGGTTTATCAAGTATCCACTTATGAATTGTGGTTTCCTTTGCCATTTTAAATATAAATATTGAAAACTAAGCAAATAAAGTCCCAAGCGAAAACGTCAATATATTTAATTGACAAGTCTAAGACGTAATAGACATAAACACTCATCAGTCTTACGACTCTCAAGAGGTGATAATATAATAAGTGGCCAGTATCTTCTTACCTCCTTATTCATAAACGTCTACTAAAGTTAAGAGGCCTCTGATAATCGTTTGTCTCTTTCTGTCAAATCTATATGAGGGAAAGGGGCAAACGATTATCAGCGATCTTTTAACTTTAGTGGCCGTTTATAAATAAGGGGATTAGTATACAAACTATGTGCTAAAGAGGATAGGTTATTATCGAACAAGCGGAGCGTAAGCGAAGTGAAGTTCTTACAAACAACTGGCACCTGGCTACTGGGACGTCTTGGCATTTCGGTGGCTTTTTGATTTTGAGGGTTTGTTCGACCATAACTTTAGCATCGTTTTTCTGATCTTTATGAAATTTGTTGGGGTTGTAGCAGAGATACATATAATTTGAGAGTTCGTATATGAGCAGGATCGATCAAGGGGTTGTGGAGCTAGAAAGCGAAAAAAATCCTTACAAGAATTATATTGATCAACTCGTATGCAAGTAAATCGCGAGTTCGCAGTTCGAGGCGGAATTTACTAATAATGTATGATAAAAACTGCATAATTTTTAATTCATAAAAATTTTCTCGAAATTTAATAAAAGTCTTATCCATGTTATGTTTACGTCCCTATTTCGCATCCGTCAACCGCCCACTGATGAGAACCCATAAAACCGACCCCCGCTAATTCAAACGTTTCTCAATCCATCCAACAACTCGCATTTTGATTGGTCTAACTAATTAAGCTTAATTCTGATTGGTTGCCATTTTTCCCGCATATTTTGTGCAGCTCTTCTATAATCTATCGTGAACCATAGGTTAAAGACAAATCTAAAACAAACTTAAAACAAACAAAATAAAAAAAAAATCTAAAACTATGTTAAATTTATTATTTTACGCTTTAATAAGTCAAACGAAGAAAATTATACATTTTGTTTATAAAATGGTCTCGGATGTGTCCATAGGAATATGAACTGAACGACTCTGGCAACGCTAGACTATGTGGATTAAACGATTAATATTATTTTGTATGTTACCCTCACTTCATTTTCGTACTGTAGCAAATTGATTTTCATTCGAAGTCAAACACAAGGTTTAGTTCCATAGACTTTTACTTCTTACAGCGTAGGTTGATATTTTCAGATGTCGGTCTGTTACAATTCGATTGTCTACCTTAAATAGTTCACAAGATACGGCTACTTATATCTTTAAAAACTAAAAAATATTAAAATCCACTTGCGCGCGAACTCCCAAAAAACTGGAGATACATTGATGAGAGACCACAGAAAAAATAAATTTTAATGCCAGCGAGACTCAAATGGCCCAATTTTATGAAAAATTCACAGATTTCGTGCCTCACACGACTATCTAGCAAATTGGAAATGAATCTATCGAATTCGAAAAAATATTGTCACTGAGCGACGAGAAAGTCGGGATAAGGAAAATGTTATAAAATAAAACTACGACGTTGAATAATTATTATTTTATTCTTAGATTAACATAAATATCGTCGACAGAACGCCTGTGAACCAGAGTTGGGCAAAAATTAACGTGATTGAAACTATAGTTAAAAATGAGAACGGTACTCATAATCATATGCACATAAATACGAATTCAATCATGAGCTTTCTAATCTGATTGACCATCATTCTCATTCTCATTCTCATTCTCATTCTTATTCTCATTCTCATTCTCAGAAAAGAACACTCTAATCATACATACATTCGCCAATCACATTGAACAATTAGTTGATAGCGCTTATGGATTAGCGTTAATTTAGTTTCAATCAGCGCCCGTCGTTAATGATTTACTCGTGGCGAAATTACTTGATTGTTTTGTGTTATGATTTAATCAGCGATTATTCAATCAGCGATGATTAGTAATCGATCACCGATTTTAATCAAGTGTGTCCAACTCTGCTGTGAACAAACAAATTGAAAAATTTCCACACGCATATCGAAGTTTGAATAATTGTCGCCGTGGCGCCTAAGTATACATATTTCATTTTTAGATTAATAAGCAGGATATAATAATGTTCAAAGTACAAGAAAATTATTACATTACAAATCCGTAGTCAACTCGAGAAATGGTAGCCACATAGCTAAATAATTTTAAAGCAAAAAAAACCGACTTCTTCAATGGGGAAAGCCGGTGAAGGATTATTGTAGATGGTGCACTCTATACAATGAAATAACTTGCTTAACAATCACAGCGAAGAGGACAAATCGTCAAACGTGAACTATGCGTCGTTGAAGAATTCCTTTTTCATTTTACATTTCACATGTTTATGGCATCAGCCGCAGTTCGACTTCATCAATATGTCACTGTTTTCAATGAAAATGCTTGATTTGTTGATTTAAATACAAAAATCACTTTATGTATGCCTTTAAGATTTGAGAAGTTTCCTCGATTCCTCCTGGATCCCATCATCAGAACTTAGCTTGACGAAAATTTGTCCTGAGAATCTAACTTGCTTAACAAACATAGCGAAGAGGACAAATCGCCAAACGTGAACTATGCGTCATTGAAGAGTTCCGCTCTAATCATCATCAGCAGTTCCACTTCATCAAATGTCACTCTTGTGAATGAAAATGCTTGATTTGTTGATAAAAATACAAAAATCACTATGTGTATGCCTTTAAGATTTGAGGAGTTCCCTCGATTCCTCATGTATCCCATCATCAGAACTTGAGCTTGACGAAAATTTGTCCTGACAATCTAACTTGCTTAACAAACACCGATGTGTGTTCGATAAGAGGAGGAATCGCCAAACGTGAACTATGCGTCGTTGAAGAGTTCCCTTCTGATCATCATCAGCAGTTCCGCTTAATCAAATGTCACTTTTTTGAATGAAAATGATTGATTTGTTGATAAAAATCACTACATGTATGCCATTAACATTTGAGGAGTTCCCTCGATTCCCCATGACGGAGTTATGGAGTAACAAACATAAAAAAAAAAAAAAAAAAAAAAAACATACACGCCGAATTGAGAACCTTCCTCTTTTGAAATCTTGAAGTCAGTTCAAAAAAAAATTATGTGAAAAATGTCGTTCTGACGTTTTACAAAAAGGTTAGGCTACAGGGTCCCTTAACCCGATCGTCTTTTTTTAGGCTTAAATTGTAGCTGACTAAATTGTCCAGAGGAGTTCTTCTCAAATTTTTGATATCATTCTTCGTTTCCAAAATATCGAACGCCAAAATCAAAAATTTGGACAAAATTGTTTTTTTTTTCACTATTCCGGCCATAACTTTTTTCTTTTCGATTTTCTCGAAAAATATTTTTTGCATCGTACAGCTCTCGTAAATATGAGTCTTTTGAGCCATTTTTGAATATCATATCTTTACAACTTTCCGAGTTATAGGGGAATCGCACTTTTTCGTGAAATCGGGGCCTATACTGGAACGAACGAAAAGACATTTCCAATGTCAACATTTTCAATGTCAAAAGTGTTCCATCTCTTCACTAACAAAGGTGACTCAAGAAACACAATGCGATTCCGAATCTCGAAGTGAATGAGGGCATATAAGTTGTGACTCATATGTGAAGTATATTAAGCTAGATAACAGTCCTTCATTGATTTCACAACAACCAAACAAAAGGCCCTAATTTCCCTTGCTCTCCTTAAAGGTTTGAAATTCTATTATCTTGATCATTTCGAAAAATTGTAACATAAAATTAAATCGGTTCAGTATTCTGGAAGAACAAACAAATCAATTGTGTCAGTAAATTTCCTCCAGGAGTTATTGAGTTGATTTCGATTAACTTAATTTGTTCTTGGTTTGATATCCAACAGGACTGAACTTTTTGTCAAAAGCGACGTTTAGTTTATCCAGACAATTAAGATAATAAATTATTTCGTAATGTTCGTATACCTAAAATCCCATTCGAAATATTCGGCGGTATAATAACATAAGTATATGGGTTTTTGTATAGGTATTTCATACATTTGAATACTAATTTGCCTAAAAAAAATTGGAAATAAAAATGATGACTAATCAAAGCCTAACTGAACAAAATGTGATTTATATTTAATGAAACTCCGGTTCGTGTCTCAAACTAATGAAGACGCCCACTCACTTTTTTATATACTCGTATTTTATTTCATGTAAGAAAACAAATCGAATTAAAACATTAAAAAACTCGACTGAGGTATTACTTCGCAAGCGATTTCATTTTTGACAACATTTCAATGACACTTCAAACGTTGTGTCTATCAAACGGGCGTTATAGGACAATAGTACATTACTTACCATTCTTACCAAGGACTGTAAAAGAAAGAAAACCCGAAATCGTAGGTATTTGTGACCCGAGCCGCAGGCGAGGGTTGTAAATATGCGATAGAGGGCTTTCTTTTTTACTGCCCGTGGTGAGACTGGTGAGTACACAATTTTACGTCTCCACCTGGCCACAATGCGAGTTTTACCGTACGCGTAGCGTGCGGTAATACTCACATTATGGCCAGGTGTGACGTAAATTAAATTTAAATACACACAATTAAATGAGATTATTATGAGAGTACTCAAAAATCATACCGTAAGTTCGATTGGGAATCCCATGAAACTCCGGGTTGCCGGTGGAAACTTGATAGACGCTAGTTCTAAAACGAAGTATACTAGTGGCTGTCGAACAATGAAACAATATTGGTTTACATTGAGCTGACAATATCGGCTGAGTGACGTGAAAAAGTTTTGGTACCAATGATATTTACTATGGATGGAATATACTCTAACAAAATGAACACGAAAAATACTTCCAAAGTTATTGCATAACCTAGCAATGAATCTATTTGACAATTATTACATCCTTGTCACTCTCGCTGTTAGAAAATTACAGAATGTCTCTTTCTCACGCGGATGAAGAGAGCTCATTAGTAGTATTAGTACGTTCGCATCTCTCGCTTGCTGGTGCACGACTAGAGACAATTGTTGGAATTAACTCATTTTAAGTGCTTCACTTTTGGAGCGTACATAACCCATCTGTCATTATTATACATCATAGTTTGGTACGTATCGTAGACCGATTCTTTAGCACACTTAGTGCTTGACGGTGGGGACGTGGCTGTCTGAGAAATATCACGCGTAGCGACAAAATAAACGTGAAAAAAACCGTAAATTTGTATATTCCATGAATAATAAATAAAAAAAGGAATTAGAAGTACCTAACGCAAAAATTATAATAAACTTTAAACAATTTGAATAAAACATATATCGAAATATGTCATAACATGAAACATAGAAACCCAGAAAAGCACAATTTCTACAATAAAAACCAGTTATTAATGAAATGGAAGAACTTTACAGAATGAAAACATTGAATTGCAAGCAAACGCAAGGTAGCTCGGGAATTAAAATGATTATCTTGATTACTAAAAATCAGTTTTCTGTCCACTTAAGTTGTCGAGTTTTGTTATCTGCGTCTTCAATTGAAGACTATCATATTGTAAGAAATTTTAACTATGTCAATGACGACAAATAATTAATACTCATGAGCATTGAGCGCAGTAAATACGAGTCCAACTTAAATATCAGTCTGATTTTGAGTTGTAGGTACCTAAAATGTGTATAGGGCTCCGTACGAATATGCAAAAAAAAGAACCCTTACGATGCGAATCTTTTGCAAACTACGAGTAGGCATACCGTGTGATATATCAAATAAAAGGCCTTGTAGTAAGAATCTCAAACATATAGGTATGTTTTTTTTTGTAATTTTAAGATAACTAATTTGGAAGTTATTTAAGTAAAAAGCGAAAATCGACCAATATTGATATTTGTGACCAATATTATTCGTTACTTTATCGTTAGCAAACGTTGATTCTGCTCTCTTATCTCCAATGTAAAAAAATGCCTCCGTGTCGCACATACGAGGGTCATGCCAAAAGAAGTTAGATACTCCATGGTCATTTGATCGACACTGGCCAGTTATACACCATTGTAAAGGCAGGTTATTTGCGTATAAATTCAAAAATGGATCACTTGGAAAATCTCAGGATTATTTTTGTAATTTTTTTTTTCTGGTTAATTTTGGGGGGAATTTTCCGCAACAATAGAGCTCACTCGACGTGATTTTCGTGTTATGATTTATTATGACTTTAAAAAAGGTTTAAAACGTCAAGAGTGTTTTGAACTTTTAGTCTCGACCTTTGGCGAGTCTGCGTGTACACGACCAACTGTTTTTAATTGGTTTGCTGGATTTAATAGAGGACGCGAGAGCTTTGAAGATGAGGCGAAGGCTGGACGGCCGCCAACCGCAGTCACTCAAGAAAATGTACAGGCTGTGGAAAAAAATATTCGTGAGGACCGAAGAATTACATATGTAGAGCTCGAGCGTGAACTGGGCATTGGATCAGCAGCATTGTAAACTATAATTCATAATCAACTGTCCCTTCATAAGCGTTGTTCAAGATGGGTACCGCACAAACTCACCGATTTACAGAAAGACCGTCGCGTGGATTGGTGCAAATTTATGATAGATAAATTCGACGCTGGCGAGAAAAAAAAGTATATGATATACTTACAGGTGACGAAACATGGCTATATAACTACGATCCCGAAACAAAGCGACAGTCCACAGTATGGTGTTTTGAAGATGAGCCGACGCCAACAAAATGTCGCCGAACCCGAAGTACACAAAAACAAATGGTTGCCTCATTTTTCTGCAAGACGGGACATATTGCTACGATAGTGCTAGAAGATCAAAGCGCAGTTAATTCAGAATGGTATGTGACAGTTTGTGCCCCAAGAGTACTGTCAGCTTGGTGTGACAAGCGGCCGAAGTCGGGAACCCAGCACCTGCTCTGGCACCACGACAACGCTGCCCCGCACACTTCTGCTAGAACACTTGACTATTTCAGCTCAAAAAAGGTGACTATTCTGCCCCACCCGCCGTATTCCCCTGACCTAGCCCCCTGTGATTTTTACCTTTTTCCAAAGATTAAAGAAAAATTAAAAGAAAAGCGAATTGAGAACAAAGAAGATGCCCTGGCTGCGTATAATTATGAAATTTATGAGGTGTCTAAAGAAGAGTGGTCATCGGTATTTCCTAGGTGGTTTAGACGGATGGAAAAGTGTATACGTGTTCACGGTGAATACTTCGAAAAAATAGATAGCTGTAATATAGAATAAAGTCTGTGACTTTTGAGTATCTAATTTATTTTGGCATGACCCTCGTACAGTTATAAAATGAGCTTTAAAAATATATTAATTTGCAAAAGCTAAAATTGTGTGGTGTTGTGGCACGGACATTGAAACGGTCTGATTGACAGAGTTGTTTATACTGTGCCAGTTGCGTAATTTCTTTTTTATCGGCATTGGAGAGATACGAGTATACAGATTTATATTGTTGAAAAAGTTTACAATCTGATGAACATTTTCTCATGGGCTGTTTAAGAGTTAATAATCTACTAGTAACCGATTACAATAAACCGTTTCTATTTTACGTTAACAAACAGTATTTTTACTTGGGTAATTCAGAAAACAATATGAGCATACTAATTTCAAATTAATATCCATCAATATTCAAATAATTCACCTCACTTGTAACGGAATTGCGCCTGTTGTATTCGGCAACTTAAACATTTCTTTTGACTGTGATCTACCTCGATCAAACGAATCTGGACTCTGGACTTTCTTTACGAAAATACATTGAAAAAATCTTGGTTAAATATTTTCATTTCTTTTATTCATACCTATAGACCTGCATCAAGTGAGAACAATTTAATATTTGAATGAATGAATGAATGAAAGGTTTATTCATGACAATTACAAAAAACATAATAAACAATAACATATACAACCCGAAACATTAATTGCCACGAAATGGTCGCAACTCAGCGTTAAATGCCGGCAGGGCCAGCGCTGGTCTTCCGTTGCAACCATTTGACGACACGGCGCATTGACGCCACGATCACATCCCCAAAGTAAGAATATCCTAATCAAAACAAGAGAAAAACAATAAAAACAGGAAAAAAAAAAAAATTATAAACATAAACACAAAAACAATTTAAAACTTCGAACGTTTCCTAATTCCGTCCTATGGAGGCCGCTTTAATACGGTCTACAGATTGACTCAGATAATCGCGCGACAAAATGCCACGTGTGTAGAGCCCCCCTAGGTTGGATTTTGGAACAGCCGTGGCCATCGACAAGCGTCGATGACAAAGGAAGCGAAGCATTTATAGCCTGTGGTTTACTACTTTTTACTACTATGATATCGTCCATGTCATTCATCCCGACATAGACGCCGACGCCATATTACGTCATGCAGCAAAAAGTAGGTCACGGACACAGGACCAAACTACTTTAAATTACACTTATAACAAACAAAGTAAGACATATTGCGAATTTACGACAGTGAAACCAATAAAACTAAACAGGATCTTTTTTAACTACAGTAAGTACCCAAGTATCTTGAATTTGCAACAAAGCGAGTTTATGTCTTAAAATTACCCTTAAAAAAATAACAGTGTCACAATATCATCTCCAGCATCATATTTGAGCAGGTATGATAAACCTACTAAAATAATGCATACAAGTATCAACAAATATTTATAAGAAACAATGCAGCCGGCTTAAATGTGGCTTAGAGTTAATTCTTAACAACGCATAATCATTTTCATTCCGGCTTGCAAACCGAATATTTTGAATAGTAATTTGTATGGAAACTATTCGAAATATCCGTATTATCCAGATAATGTCCGAACAATTGCAAGCCTTAGTTGATATACTACTCCATCTCGTAGATATCTCCATCATAGCGAACGAGATGCGTTCAGCGTAAGTCTTTCCGCCCGAGGAAACCTAATTTGTCTCATGCAAATCGCACACTTAACTTCAAACATGCAACAAGATTTACTATCTTAAACAGGAATTGTTTTTTAAATCAGTCTACTCGTAGGTAATAAAAGAAGGTTTTTATTGATCGACTTTCTAAATGAAGCAAAAGCTTAGCAGAAGTGTCAATGCAATCGAAGCTTTCGAACTAAAACGGGCTCCTAGCCCAGTCGGTAGTGACACTGCCTACGAAGCAGGAGGTCCCGGGTTCGAATCCCGGTAAGGGCATATATTTGTGTGTTTATCACAAATATTAAAATCAATTGGTTATTGTCATACTTTGTATGTGAAAATCGGATGAAAGTCGGCACGGGTTACAGTTACAGGAATGGCCTGAAAATTTTTTGTACAGTATTTTGGGGTAAACGAAATTTAGGGGGTATGCGTTGTTAATTTCTCAAAATCACAATATAAGGGACACTAGCGACCATCATGTTTGCGACTTTTACTATAGAAACCAAATCGTAGAACCTCTGAAACATTTAATATAGTCTGGCAAACCATTTTAGTCAGTAGAAAAGCGCGGCTAATTCAAAATACGTACATATGGCAACCCTTTGTGATGAGACACCGTATTTCATGACGAACATTTTAAATCACATTTGTTTTACATTGAATTTGTTTCTTGTGCATTTCACTCTCTCATCTTAAGCGCGAGTGAGATAGAACTCCTGCAACGTTCTACATTTAATTTAAATTCGTTTTTAAGGCATATGTCAATTGCCTCAACCAGATTATCTGTTGCATTTGATCACATATTAGACGAAATATATCTGTATTCTTTTTACACACCTTAAATGTCACCAAATGAAACAGGCAGAAATACCAACTAAAATTAAAAACATAGTATTTAATGATCTTTGCTGCTTTTTTCACTGATTCTTAGTGTTGTCATAATTTTGTTCGCTGTACATTGCTACTGCGTTCGTTGGCTGGCCAGACTATATGACAAAAATATTTAGGCTATTTCCAAGGCGTAATTTCTTGGATACAGGTTTTTCTCACATTAAGGGTGGGTTGCACCATGCACAATTAACGGACTCATCAACGTTAAATATGGCGACGGAGCTGTCATCCCATAGAAAACTGTCAAACATTTCATACAAGATTATTTTAACGATGACGTTGACGTTAACAGACGGCTTGGTGCAACCGGCCCTAAATATATCCATATTTTCTCTCTTAGACGTGACGTGACCGTACCTACTAAAAATACGTTTTTCCTTGCTCTGCTTTGCTCATTATATCTCAGATGCTTTGATACAACATTTTACTTTTTTTTCAAGAGTCGTTTCCTACTCATTGAGTCCCAACCCCAACACCCGAACCCATGATATTACATTGATTCATCATACCCTTTGGTCAACTTTTGGCTTCATCGTCAGATCAGCTCAATATCATTATAATATTATTATTCTGTCGTCCAACTTACATATTTCAATCAATCCAACCAATGAAATGAAGCCAAATTTAACTTTGACCCCAATGCAGCAAGTTAAATAATGTTTGTAATCAAACTAAACTGTTACTTCGATTTGTTAACAGGTGTGCACCATAGGCGTGATAGCCAACTGCCTGAACGTAGCCGTACTGACTCGCAAGGACATGGCGGCCGCGCCCATCAACCGACTTCTCAAGTGGCTAGCCGTGGCTGACGTGTTCGTCATGCTGGAGTACGTGCCCTTCTCCGTGTACAGATACCTGGTGAGTGTCCTGAACGTAGCCGTACTGACTCGCAAGGACATGGCGGCCGCGCCCGTGAACCGGCTGCGCAAGTGGCTGGCCATCGCCAACGTGATCGTCATGCTGGAGTGGAGTACGTGCCCTTCTCCGTCTACAGGTACCTGGTGAGTGTCCTGAACGTAGCCGTGCTATGCGGAAGGACATGGCCGCGGCACCCATCAACCGGCTGCTCAAGTGGCTGGCCGTAGCTGACGTGTTCGTTATGTTTGAGTACGTGCCCTTCTCCGTCTAGAGCAAAGAGAATATCTATAGGTACCTGGTGAGTGCCCTGAACGTAGCAGTGCCAATCGGAAGGACATGGCCGCGGCGCACATCAACCGGCTGCTCAAGTGGCTGGCTATGGCCGACGTTATTGTCATGCTGGAGTACATGCCCTTCTCCGTCTAAAGCAAAGAGAATATCTATATGTACCTGGTGAGTGCCCTGACCGTAGCAGTGCTAATCGGAAGAACATGACCGCGGCGCACATCAACCGGCTGCTCAAGTGGCTGGCCATGGCCGACGTGATCGTCATGCTGGAGTACATGCCCTTCTCCGTCTATAGCAAAGAGAATTTCTATAGGTATCTGGTAAGTGCCCTGAACGTAGCAGTGCTAATGGGAACGACATGGCCGCGGCGTACATCAACCGGCTGCTCAAGTGGCTGGCCGAGGCCGACGTGTTCGAACACAACTCCAACACATAAATAATCAGCCAATATTGGAGTTGATTAGAGTTGCATCAGAATAACTTTCAAGCAAATTCTGATTCAGACGTTTAGGCGTATTAGAACTCTGATGCATTGGAGTTGTATTAGAGTTGGATCGTGTCTAAACGTATTTTAAAGTCTTGGATCTATAGTGGCCTAGGAATCAAATTGGTTGTCCGTACGTCTTACGCGGTTGCACGAGTCCGTTGGTAACTGTAACCGCTTACGAGGCGAGCCCTGTCCTAGTTTGCCAGCAATGTAACAGTTGAGTTCAACGTATATGGTTTCATAAATACTTTACATAAATTACAGAACTAGACCTTATTGAGTTAATAATTTTCATAAGGAACAATCTTCTTCCTCCTTGCATTTGTCGGCTTGACAAACTAATCCCATGAATTCGCGTGGGCACTAGATTTTACGAAAACGATTACCATCTGACCTTCCAACCCAGAGGGGAAACTAGGCCTTATCGGGATTAGGTCCGGTTTCCTTACGATGATTTCCTTCACCGAAAAGCGACTGGTAAATATCAAAATGATATGCCGTACATAAGTTCCTAAAAACTCAGTGGTACGAGCCGGGCTTTGAACCCGAGACCTACGGATCGAAGGTCGGACGTCTTACCGCCAGGCTTTCAGTGCTCTTCTCTCTCAATTTCCATAAGGAACAATCAGGTTTTTAAAACTAGAAATTCCTACCGTCGAGTACGTGGATGGGACATATCCAATTGAGCACTATCTTCGCGTTGCTTTGCGCGTTTGTTCTCATTCATGAAATGATTTTTTAAACTTTTTTTCTAATTCATAATTATTTTACATTTTTTAAAGTGGGTATTCCACTCATACATTAGTATGTAGATATCGAGCCCCGGTAAGGCGTATCGATGTTGGTTCAAGTCCAACTGGGTTGATTATTTTTTCAATGTTTTCAATGTTTGTATTTTTTTCTAATTACCCAGCTCATTATATTCGCAAACTTTGGTCATTTTGTAGTGAATAAAAAGATATCTAAGGATATCTCTAGGTTTCTTTACATTTATCGTGTGTCGCGGATCGATTTTCCAGTAAGCTCGGCAACGCAAGGTGAATCGGTAATGTCGATTTCACGGTTTTGAGCTTTAAATGTTTCAGATGCAAAGGGAACTGTGTGAGACATTGTTGTAACAATTAAAAGTTGATATTGTCCTATTTTTGTTTCCTTTTGTCTTACTTTTAAGAATCTTAAAACGGATTTTCATCTTAATTAACTTTATTTAAAAACTGGCTATACTCTTATATTGAAAATATGCTCACTGTCTGCAATCAGCAAGAAAGATTTGTTTGCAATTTAATACGTATAGACGGAGAGCTGGCCACGTCGGATATGACACAATAATGAGAGAAACGAAACCCTCTAGTTAGTTTGCTATACTATGCTTATTTCTAGATCCGGACATCTGGCAACTGTAAAGTGGTGAGTAGAGATCTGGGTTGGATGCAATATTATCGAAAAATATGTAATTAATTAGATAATATCATAGCCAGAACTTTCTGTTGGGGGAAAGTCACTACTTTACCCCAACTTACTACTTTCCTTTTCCAACTTACTCTCTTTTTTGGCACTCCAAATTATGTATAATGCAATTTATTAGTTTCCGCAATGAAATAAAATGTGTATGAGCACAATGTTTTTTTTCCTCATGTTAAAACATAGGCCCTGCCCTCTGTAAATGATACAACTTCGACAGTTTTTACCTACTTTGGTATTACTTTTTTTCAACTGAAAAACTCTGTTGGTCTGTCACTCTGACCTCCACACATTAAAAGCTGCTAGATTCCCGAATCTAGCAATAAGGATGGTAAAGCAACTTAACTAGACAGCTTTCATTGATCTCATTATATAAGTACAGTCATATCTTACGGGACCAGCTCTAAGTCCAGTAGGAGAGAGGTCGAACGAATGGCCCGACTAGTGTGTAGGTGAACTATTCAACACGTTCAGATAGATCAGGAAAACACTATACTTAACCATATAAATTGAACAACAAAGGGGCATTTGTTGCTCAAAAATGTGTCGTTGGAGATTAATAGTATCATTGGAGACTGTGTCACACTCAAAGGCTACAAGAGCGGACTTACATAATTAAAGTAAAATACAAAATGAGTAATATTTACATAATATCAATTATAGGTATTACGGTATTACATATAGAATAACCCAGAATGCCGTTCAGTCGGCGGTTTTCGCCTGTACGTGGGTTGTTAAACTTTAATAATTTAAATTAGTACATGGGCTGCTATTTATATATCCGGAAACCGGGATTACAATCTTCTTAAATAGCATATTTGACCTCCATGGTAAAATTTGAACTTTTTTAAGTACTGGCCGGTATATTTTTTCTTTCTTATTAACGCTCGTGTTTTGTTTTTGACGGGTTTTAAATGTCATCTCGCAGCAAGAATGGAACTCACTCGTGAAAATATTCGTGCTATGATTTATTATGATTTTCGGCGTGGTTTAACGCAACAACGCAGTGCATAGATCAACTAACTTCAACTTTTGGTGATGAAGCCCCATCTAAAACTACTGTGTATCACTGGTTTAGTGAGTTCAATCGTGGACGTAGTATGCTTACGGACGAAGTTAAGGCAGGTCGCCCGAAATCGGTCGTTGTACAACAAAATATCGAGGCTGTGCGAAAACTTATAATGGACGACCGACATGTTACGTACTGCGAGATAGAGGCGACTCTGGGTATTTCTATGACCAGCATTAATAGCATATTACATAATTATTTGGCTGTAAAAAAAATTTGTTCGCGTTGGATACCCCACAACTTAACAAAAGAGCAAAAAGATGCTCGCGTCGAATGGTGCAATAAAATGTTAAAAAAATATAACCGTGGTGACTCAAAAGCCGTTTATAACATCTATACAGGTGACGAATCCTGGATCTATGCATACGATCCCGAAACGAAGCAACAATCAACGGTATGGGTGTTTCAAAATGAGCCGAACCCTACGAAAGTTACTCGTGCAAAAAGTACATTGAAACAAATGGTGGCCTGCTTCTTCGGTATTAATGGCCATGTAGCTACAGTGCCACTAGAAAACCGTAGAACGGTTAATTCAGATTGGTACACGACCATTTGCTTACCGGAAGTATTTGAACAAATTCGTAAAACTAACCAGCGACGAAGAATCATTCTTCATCATGACAATGCCAGCTGTCATACGTCACGCGAAACAACTCTATTTTTGGAGGGTCAAAATGTGGAATTAACGGGTCGTCCGCCGTACAGCCCTGACTTGGCACCCAACGATTTTTAATTAATTCCAAATATAAAGAATAAATTACGCGGTCAACGATTTTCGACCGCTGAAGATGCTGTCGACGCATTCAAACAACACGTTATGGAGGTACCTCAGGCGGAGTGGCAGAAGTGCTTTAAAAATTGGTTCATGCGAATGCAAAAGTGCATAGATCATCAATTCACTTTGAAAAACAATAAAACCATTTTCAGCCGTGTACGTTTGTTTGTTTTTTTGTTTCCGGATATATAAGTAGCAACTCGTATAACTAATATTTAGTATAATTAGTAGCACCTATAAGTAGGTATAAATGATGGTGCTACGGTCAAGTTCTAAAATATCGATGCGATTAATTGGATTAAAATAGGTTTCGAAATAAAATAAATAACATTTTTTTAATCAATTCTAACTGAAGTAGTACAATGTGTAGTGGGGTTGAGTGAGACCTAGTGGGTGTTGGTGTACCTGTGTCAGAAAGCCTCGCTCTTCCAAATGATTATTAGACAATAGTACATTTGTAACATTATTGACAATATAAATAGACTGACTATTGTTATATTGAGTATCTTCAGAAATAAACTTAACTAAAATACACACTTAGCTATTTATAAGCTAAGTCTGTGCGTGTGTATGCGTTTGCTCACAATGGTAGTTGGGTTCTTAAAGTTACAATATTAAATTATAATTTAAACAAAAATCTTTACATTAAGATTTTTATAATGGATAGATTTTTAACTTAAAGGGTTGTTGCATAATTATGTTCCGACTTTGAAATAAAACATTTATTTTGTAATATTTATTTATTGAAACAATTAATCGACAATATAATAACCATAATTATGTAGAACAAGTAACCATCTGCTAGGCAAAGTTTCAATACTCTTAGCCCAGAATGAAAAGCCTTTTGGATGCCTTCCAATAAATGGCCACCAACACAGCCGAAAAGCAGTCCGCACGGCCAAAAACTTCTCCTGTTAGTTTTCTGGGATTCGCAAGGAATGTTGTTGTGGGAGTTACCTGGACGATCAAATTAAAGAAAGAAAGAATATGGTTTTTTTTTTATTTAATGCCCTCGTTAAATATTTCCTATAATAAACTTTCACCTGACATCACGAATTAGGTGTTTTCAATAAAGTTGTAATGAAAAAATTACCAAAAATATGGATAAAATAAGTGACAAAAAACTTCACAGTGAATATTTATCCGAAGACTGCTGCACATAAGTAAGAGTAGTAGTAGCAAAAATATAAATAATGAACATGATTTTTTTCAAAATCTTGAAAACATGATGTTTGTGTTTTTTACCTTGCATCAAATAATTTTCTAGTAAAGGTTTGTTTCTGGGAAGTTCTGCCGGGCTGCTGCCGCTTGAATTGAAGCAAGCAATCAAGTAGATATTTTTTTTTTATTCAAATTAAAATTCCAGGTGGAAATACTTAATTGTTCTCTCTCAAAAGCACAGGAAGTTCACCGGGTTCACTTTGAGTCGAAAAATTAGTTTTACCGATTAAAAAGTTTTAGTATATACCTTTTTGGCATAAAACAAGTCTTTGGTTGGAGTAAAAGGTTAAATCTTTAATGAATTATCCATGACCGACAGTTCATTAATGACAATTAATGACTGTTTAAGGTCATGATAAAGACCTGCGGGGCTTTTCGGAACAAAAACATGGATTTGACGTAATCATTCATCAATATAAAATATAACGGTTAGACTCACGTCTCTTTAGTTACTTCGCGCGACATGTTTCGGAGAGCCTAGGTATCCATCTTCAAGCATTCTTCTTTGTTATATATTAGTATGGCTACGGCATTACCTTCTTATTCTACCTAGCGTTATCCCGGTTATTGCCAGGGTCCGCTTTCCTGCCCTTTCCTCCACTTTGCGCGGTCCTGGGCGAGCGAGCCCGTTTTCGCTCATATCGGCCTCCACGCCATTCAGCCAGCGCTTCTTTGGTCTTCCGCGACCGCGTTGATTAAGGCATTATCTAGGTAAATTTTAAAACGAGTTGCTTACATAGCTCGAGTGCTTGGTGGTCAAATGCTCTGCAAGGTTTAGCGGTCAGCCTAGGTGAACGACTTCTGAATAAACGTTTTTAGTTGTGAAGTGAAAATATGTAAAATTACAACTAAAAACGTGAGTAATATATTAATTAGTGCCTAAGTCTCAAGGAAGTTTTCATTGTAGGTATCATTATCAACAAATAGATACAAAATATTTTTTTGATACAAAGTGACACTTCTTGCTTGATAAGTTACTTTTTCATATATTTAGGAATCGCGCCCACTTTGTTTGCGGGCTATATCCTTCGATAATATGATCGTTGTGAATTGTTCACCTAAAATAAAATATTTTTAAGTTGTTGTTGCGAGTCTTGGTTGCCTCCTAGTAGATATTTTTTTTTACAAAAATGATTATTGATTTCAACCCAGAAAGTACTTATTGATATAAGGAAATATAGCTGTCAAAATTGGTTTTATACCTAACCTAAAAATTATAATCACATATATCTTTAATTTTAATAGTTAATATTAAGTTTTGTTTTTCAGGTTCTTCCAGAGAAACTGGACTTCCCATACAGCTGGGCGATGTACCTTCTTTTCCACATGCATTTCGCACAAATCATGCATACAGCCTCTATCTGTCTCACTCTATCACTTGCTATATGGAGATACATAGCTATTAAGTGAGTTATAAAAATTGTCTATTAAACATATATTAGTCCTGCAAACCAATTCAGTGTTTTGAGACTTTTGAGTAATAACGGAATAAAAAAGCTATACCTAGTCATCGCTGTTTTTAGGGTGATAAAGCGGTATGATTTTAAGAAGGGGCAATTGTTTAATTAAATATACGAGTACGTATCTACTTTCTTAGTGTTATTAATTCAATCTTCTGTTGTTGGTTTAAGTTACAATTTACTTTGTAGTTATAAACGAAATCATTATAGTTTATACAGTGATATAAAACTGTAATGTCCGTTAGATAGAGTGTCAAACGCAATTATTTATTCAATCATGATAAAAATGTTTACTTATTCACAACCGTATATCAAAAAAATCCGGTAAAAATATAAAATAGATCAATGCGTTTTATATTTTTTGTAAGATAATAAAGGAAATTAATTTACGAAATTCCTCCAGTTTGATAAATTTTGAATGAAAATTAAAGGACTCTGGCATCCAGTTTTCTTTAATCATTTCGTCAAAGAGCTAGGAAATTTCATTAAATATTTCATTATCACTGAAGCGAGAAAATCCTTAGGTTGATAAATTTTAATGCCGAATTATATTTTTAGATACTCGGACCGTAGTCATATACTATGCACGGAAAGACGTTGTAGCATAGCAATACTGGCATCTTTCATTCTGCCCCCGATTCTTTGCGCACCTACGTTTATGGTAAGTTTATTAAACACCTACGTCATGTATTTAAGAATAGGAACGCATTTATTATATGTATGTATGTATGTAAACACTTTATTGTACATAAAAAGTAACAAAACAAACACGATTAAGAAAAAATAAACAAAGTACAAAGGCGAACTTATCCCTTTAAGGGATCTCTTTCAATTAACCTTTGTTTTTTGTATTCTTTTTGATATGTAGAGTCCGACCTAGCCAATTATACATTGACTTTTCAATATCCACGTGTGGAACTGCGGTTACATACCAACATACTCGTACCAATAACTCGCTACTGGTGGGAACCTTTAATTGGTTCTCTGTTACTTACCAATATATCTACATTATTATTATTAGCTGTTGGTTCCCCTAATAAATAAATAAATAGCTGCGCAGCGAATCCCTTTGTGTTCTGAATGCCCAAATCTTGATTCGTCGTCGCTGTCGCCGCTCGTGAAAATGACCCGTAATTGATCGAAACATGTCGAGCAAAAATCTACCTAAATTATAGTGGCAATTTTTTAAGATGTCGGAATGTTAATAAGGAATTCTACCGACAATACCGACGTCTTAAAAAAATCGTACTATACGTATAAATATATTTAATAAATCTATAGTACTCATGATTCTGAAAAGGAATAAAATCTTGGAATCTCAACCCCTTAAAATGTCCATTTGCCTGAATTCAGAATGTATGCTTACATGCGACGCTTGTGCGATATTTAGATGCTCTATTTATATTTACGCATTTTTTAAATAGACTTAGCACTAGCTTAGCAGGCATTTAAATTGCATTTTCCATTCATAAATACGTAACACACACCTTCGTACACACACAAACGTGACACATTAAGTACATTAAGATTTAATAGTTTAACGTCTATTGTTTGTCCTCTACAGGTATTCGATATTCACACAAAGAACGTCACTGATGCGAGTGGCAACCCAGGCATCGCGTATCATGTCGACCCTGAGTTCAAAGGAACACTCTATCAAGCAAATTTCTGGGTTCACGGCGTTATTATAAAGCTGCTGCCCTGTTCCATATTGACGGTCATTAGTATATGGCTCATCCGAGCTTTGTACAGCGCCAATCGGCATCAGAAAAACTTAAGGTCCAATACGGGTTGCCCGGCGGCAGAAAAGATGGTTAAAAGACAGATTAAAGCTGATAAGCGTACAGACAGAACCACGAAGATGCTCCTTGCTGTGCTGCTATTGTTCCTTGTTACTGAATTTCCTCAAGGGATTTTAGGCTTGATGAGTGGCTTATTAGGACTGTGCTTCTTCAAGCGCTGCTATAACCTGTTCGGAGAGCTGATGGATTTTCTAGCGCTTTTGAATGGAGCTATTAATTTTGTACTGTACTGCTCCATGTCACGGCAGTTCCGACAAACCTTTCGACACTTGGTGTTGCAGCCGCCACTGGCGCGGTGGCTGCCACCCGCACCCTCCCACTCGGACTCTCACATTCAAAATACGTATGTACCAATTAAGCTAATTTTCCTATTTTAATAAATGCAAATTATGCAATACACGTCGGTTGTCAATGCGCCGTCAAATTTAATTTGAATGTTAATTAATTATGTGTTATGTCAGATGCATGAATTAATGGTAATTATAAATTATTGGTTGCATGCCCATTGGCTGTATGATTAGCCATATTTTATTACTCAGAATGCAGTAAAAAGAAAGGTTTCAATAAATATTTTCTGAAACCGTAAAATTAAAATGAATGTTTAATAAATATTTTAACGGCGAGGCGAGATAATGTAGTGGTATTACTAACAGAAATGTATAGTCCAGTAATTGCCAATTCATTATTGGTAATGGACCTAGGCCGATTTGTGCAAAGTTGTCTAGTAATATTTATTTATTATTATTATTTATGAATCAACAGTATGCATCTTGTATCTATGCACTTAGTGAAAAACTGTTCAGGCATGTGTCAATTCATTTCTTATTCAGTTAATCTCTAACAGTTCCATCTTACTGGCGATCCACAAAGTGGCCTCATTGCCTAAGTACTTTGACCTCATCGCCTACGCCTGTGATGTTTTTTTGCTGCTTAAGTAATATCTTCAACATAAGTCTTTTTTCTTGCCCCCTGCAGGTGTACGGAAAAGATTAAAAGATAAACTTCAGCAACTGGTGTATGAAAATGTATTCGCGTAAGTAAATAAATAAGATTGTGATTTGATATACGTTAAAGTTGTAGATCTGCAAACTTACTTCGTCTGTAGGTATATTTCTGTGGTATGTTCTAATAACTATGTAGGCAGAATTATATTTTATTGGATCAGTAAGGGAATCGGAATATAACAGTACAAGCCCCTAGATAATTGTCAATTTCCACAATAAAGCTTTTTAAAGCTTAGTAATTCCGAATTTATATCAAGGATCTACATTCTCTCAATTAAGGAGGGAATACTAGAAACTCCACAAATTAATGACTGCCATGCAATTAGTAGGTACTTACTACAATTATAAATATAGCTATTACAAAAATTTACCTGGCCTAAGTTACGTCAATACATTTTTCATAGATATACGATTAATATCTATACGATTAATTGGTCAAATATATTTGTATACGATCTTAAACCCATATAAATAAAGTTGTGTTCGTATATTTTTGTACAATTAATCTTATATATTTATATTGGAAAACTCGACTGTACATGACATGACCAACTAGATTCTTATTTTGCATGACTTTGTTGTTTGTGATGTTTAAAGGCAAGTCTTTAATTATCTTGCATCCGCAATATCTGCATACATATTTCTTATTGGCATGCAATGTATAGGTACCACAGGATTTATATATTACGCAATATGAAGTACAGCTTCAACAGTAGTATAGATTCACCGTTTCTACCCCATCGTTTTCCCACCACCAAAACAATGGTTTTTCGGGATTATGGTGGTTTTTCGGGGCTATGAAACCTACAAAAAAAAAGTTTGGTATGTTTTAGTACGTTTAGCCCCCCATTTAGATCGATTGCACTAGGTCGCAACAGTGCCCGGAGCCTCCTTCAGCACTTAGGCACTCCGCTAATTAAACAATACACGCTCTTCGACACCACAATAGAACCCTTGCTCACCTTTTTCTATTGTCTCTATTGTTAGCTCGACTCGGCGACATCGCATTGTTACCCAGCTCGGTAGAGGCATACTCCTACGCTGTAGTTTGTTCTTTACGTATTTGCAATAGGTTTTATAATTGCTTAATTGGTTACTCTTTATGAAAGACTAGGTTTACTACCTAAAGTTTCCATAGTTTAGGTATTGTTTTGGTGGTGGGAAATCAATGGGGTAGAAACGGTCATATAACTTAACGAGATTTTTAATGATCTAACAAGCCCCGCGAACTGACACAATTACATTACCCTTTATTAGTCTGGACTGGAGTAGGTATCAAATTTATACCTAAAGTAATTTATTCACATTTCGCGAATATATATGCAAATTTAAACGTATCTATATGTGTTACCACACAATATGAAACTTCTGGTATATGTTTCAACCCCATAAATTTTAGTTATTTAGTATCCATTCGTTTTCAGTTTTTGCCTAAAATTTATTATTTTATGCAAATCCAATTTTTGAAATATTATTTTATTGATTCTAGATTATTTCCAGTCTAGATATTTGTGTTGTCTTAATTTTTTTTTGGGTAAATTATTTTATGCAAATACAATTTTTGAAATATTATTTTATTGATTTAAGATTATTTCTAGTCTAGATATTTGTGTTGTCTTATTTTTTTTTATTTTTTGGGTAAATTATTTTATGCAAATCCAATTTTTGAAATATTATTTTATTGATTTTAGATTATTTCTAGTCTAGATATTTGTGTTGTCTTATTTTTTTTTTGAACTCGTAAATAACTTTGGTATATGTGACAACCGACTGCTATTTATTGGTGGACAATAAACATGACTGTGTTTTGAACAAGTTTCAACCTGTAAGTATGCTGTACGTTTCCGTAAACGAAGTTCCCATTATTTATTATAATATATAGATCTTTTGTTAATGTAGGATTCGGTGTGTGATTTATTGCATTCCTGTTTATACCGGTTAGGTGGGGCGGTGCGATGTTTAAAGACTCCTTTGGTGCTCTAATTTAAAGTCGCAATTTCTATTATTAGTTTTTTCTTTATGCTGTCGGCTTGAGAACTTTACCTTTTTTGCTAGATGTCCTTTGAAGAAGGTAATAACTTACTTTTATTCGTTTCTGAGAAATATATAAATCAATCATCCGGTTTGAAGTCGCACGCAATTTTAATAGAAAGTAAATGCACAAAAGATCTGTCGTTTAAATTCTTTAGAATTCTTTTGATAATTTAATCTTTTGTTAGAAAACATTCCGCTGCAAACAAAAATTTACCTGTCCCCGAAATCCTGTTTAAACTCGTCGCTACCTACCTAGGTGGTCCTCTGTCCCCACCAGCCGTGACCTTTTTTTCAACACAAATTCATATAAAAAGGCTGAGGCTGTGGGTAACTTTATATAGTACCTTCGGATCTCCAGTTCAGTTAAGAGCTCTCAGTTTCTACGCTTTGAAGTTTTAACGAAGACTATTTATAATGGATGTAAGTATTTAAATAGTATTACTCTATAATTATTTCATTAAAAAATGAATCTGTTGTGTGTATGTTTTAAGTCTTTAATATTAATTATGAATTTTGTTTCAGTTTTCTGACAACACTTTCAAAAACTTTTACGTTGATGAAAATGAAGACGAAGCAAGTGATGAAGAGGGGACGCTGGCTTTCAAAGTGAAGCAAGCTATTGCGAAGAAGCGTCAATCAAATAATATTGATGGCTTTTTTGAAAGGCCTAAGAAGAAGACAAAAGTGTACAAGAAATCTTCAACGGTCTCAAAAAAAGAAGAAGACGGTGTGTATGCATCACACCTCATCAAGATCGAAGTATACGACATGAATAAAATACGAAACGTTGGACCTCTGGACCACTGGAAACACTGTGACTATCGTGTTAAATATTATTCTAACGAAGGTGACTCACATGAACAAAGTGCTCGGGATGTTATATTTAATATAACGAAGGAACTATCATCTAAAACCAAATGTGTAAAATATTTTGTAGACACTGATAAGGGTGACAAAAAATAGTTTTAATCAGTGCTTTATTTATAACTAGAATAACTTACTTTATTTTTTCACTTATAAAAAATGTTTACTTTCTTTCTTGTTTTATTGTATATTAATGTTATTACTCATTTATTGAACATGTTTAATATTAGATGTAGTTTTAACTGCTTATTTTATGTTTCTTTCTCCGTCACTGCATTTGTCTTAGGTAGTAGGAATATTTTGTAATTATAGTTGTAAGAAATAAAATAAAACCCAATTTATTTTCATAACACATTGTTTTAATTCACAAAAACTGATTTAAACATATTCCTTAAAACTAAATCATTACACAAAGAATTATCAGAAAACAGACGTAAAAACTCAGACATTTTTTTCCCTTGAAGCTTAAAATAAAGATAAACTAAACAGTATTCTCCACAAACTGAAGTAAAATAATTTTGAAGTGATTGATGGTTATAAAACCACCTCTTAGAGTTTCTATTAAAAAATAACCTGTGATAACCGGTAGGTTTTCGACCAAAAGAGTCAAAGTATTCGCCATATCCATTCACATCAATGTGCATTGCAATCCAATGAGAACCGGGCTTTGAATCAGGATCCAAACAGGAATCCGGTTTGCAGCAAAAACATTTGACTAAAACCTCGGGTTTATTTTATTCATACAAAATTGTATTTCATTCGAATCCATAATAATAATTAATCTAAAAAAGTAAACACTGGTGGTTTTACAGACAATGTTCAAGTGGTAATGATAAAATTGAGTGAATGCATTGTATTTATTTAATTACTAACTATTATAATCTACAGTGATATCACGATTTTTATTTATTTCAATTATGTTATCAAATTCAGCATACACAATACAGTTGATAGTAGTACTTAAAGCTGAATCAAAACGAACTTCGATTCGAACACTTCCGTGTCTTACAAGATTCCAGTGTGAAGTTGAACTTGCAGATAAATCAGGAGTCAAATCGAAACATAATAAAGAATAACCACCCACATAGTTTGATCTGCTTATAGCATTACCTTCATTATGGAAATGAATACCAGTCCCAGAAAACAAAGTATGATATGCAGTTGCTATTAAACCCGAAGAGTTAAATGAGGGTTGCAAAGTTTTAGAAGGAATTTCATGACCATCTACGTACAAACTAAATGAATTCATATGAAAATGTTGAAAATTGAAGGGATTTATAGCTAAATTACCATTAAACCCAGAGTTTGAAACGAATCCAATAATACATCTTTTAGGGACCGAGAAATATATTATCCAACGTTTTACCTTGTATACCTGCGGGTAATGTCAGAACCTTAACTTCTGCCCTTGTTATCGGATATTTCGCAGTTGTTGATGCTAATACTTTTTGATGAGCTAACAATACACTAGGATTTATTCTTGCTCTTCTGACAATGAGACTGGCATCTGTTATTTGTACTTTAAATTTACCATCCTTATGAAACATTAAATTAAATGTTTCTTTCGAACGGACTAATTTAACTCTCATTTCTACACCATTAATTAGAAATTTCTCCTGGTTAAACATATCACCATGTAAATGACCAATCATTTCAACTTCCTTGCTTTCCTTAACAAAGTCCATTCTTTCGTGAAAACCTTTATTAGTCGAGTCAACGGCGTCCATATAGTTGGGGGTATCTTCATACCACAATCCACAAGTCAGATGAGATTTTTTGGCTGCTGTACCATAATTAAGCAGATTTTCCATGTAGGCTCGGTAAGCATAAGTGTTGTTTGGAGGTGATATAAGCTTCTGATTTTAATAAATGTCTAGTTGGCTAAACAGGGAATGTAACCAATTGTTTACCGGTGCAACATTTGCATTAGCTTTTATTTTTGTACCATCTTGATTCAATATTTTGGCATTTATATGCAACAAAGTGTGTGATAGATCAATGTAGTCATCACATGACCCAGGAACTTGAAACTCAATAGGACCATCGTCACTTAGAGATGAAATTGGTTTGTAATGAATCCACTGACCACTTTCAATGCTTGTTTGAGTTGATGGTAAAGCAAATAAGTCTAACTCAGATTTGGCACACTCACAAGAATGACTATGTAAGAATGACATTTTTTAGTTTGAAAATATATCTTCAATATTGTTTTTCCTATATTTTTTACCTCCTCTTCGGTGCGATGCTTTTAAGTTAATGAATGGTCCACGTCTTTTTGTGGACGTTTTATACCCAGACTCCGACATCAAAGAATCAATTTTTTCATCTGCTTTTCTTTTTAAGTTGGCGCTTGCTTCATTGAACCGAGATCTAATAGAACTATCCATTGGTCGTGAATTTACCATTTCGGATAAAAGACCGATCCCTGCATCTAAGGTTTCTTTTCCCACTGTTTTAAGACCACTAGATAATAATGGTAGCACAGACCTAAAAAGACCACCCAAGAAACTCCCGATCCCATGTCCTCGTTGATATGGTACCCCTTATAACCTATTCCTATACCCGTACCAGCTTGGTGTGAATAGTAATGTTCATATGGGCAAGACGTAGATGATCTTTTATAATTCATTTTACCCGTTGAAAGTGTAGCTTCACGCAAGAAGATCCAAACTGGAATGGTATTCTAGCTCCAGTAGTTGTCCTTATATCTATTTCTATAGTATCGAATTATCTTCGTAATACAGGTACATAGTGAGCAGGTGAGAAAATATGTGTTTTGTAAGCACCATAGATAAATTTAGTTGGGTCTAACGGTATTATTCTCAGTAATGATGTAATTACATCTCCCACCACTTGTGGATGAATGATATCAGTATAAACAAATATTTGTGAGGGTAAACCTAAGTATAAATTTGCAGGATGTTTTCCAATTGACATTTCTTTTAAATTTGATCTCGGTCGAAATCCTAATTGTAGACTTAATATGGGTGTTGTTGTGACTGAGACTATTTCTTTATCTGTTGATATCCCCACCATTTTTGTAATTTTATCATATCTAAACTTAACTTTGCTTTTTAGCTGTGGGTTATCATTTAATGCATCAAGAAAATGATCAAGACTATCATACAAAGTAGCTGGTATGTGAGTTTTTGAATCAACGATTTTATCCGTCTTGTCTGCAGGTCCTCGAACTTTCTTTTTAATGTAAATGGTATTCACGTTCAATGGTTTCATGTTCTTGAACATTGTACATGGAGCATGGGTATTGAAATTCTACTAAACCCACGACCCATTCTCCTTCCAATTTAATGGTTTTAGGTAATTTTGTTAAAAAGTGCGCAGTTGTATTATCATTGTAATATTCCGATGAGCTATTGCTCAACAAAGTTAAGTAAAAACTGTTTTCACTCATATTGTTTCTAAACTTGATGACGGTATCCAGGAATTAAATTTATTAGGATAACCTCGCCACTTCACGAACACTTCCTTTCTGCCACCAATACGGCGCGAGCGTATTATTTTATCAATTTTATATTTGATGGAGGGGTGGAGAGTTACTTTTTGTAATTCTTAAGAATGTACCAATTATTGGTTCACCTTCCAAATCTTTTAAAGTATAAACAACCCACGGAGACCTATTGATAACTGATTAAATCACAAATATATCATCACTCCAATTGGTTTCATAACCCTTTTGGAATATATGTTTATATTTAGTTATCCTAACATGGTCACCTACATTTAGCCTTGCATTTTCTAAAGAAGGTTGTTTATCATTTTTTCTTTCATATAAGTTACACCAAACAGTCCTTATATTACTAGAGTTAACATCAACTGGACGCATTTTTATGCTGGAATGATAGCTATGGTTATATGAATAAAGCAGATCTTGTAATATATTAGTGTAATTGTAAGTATTCTTATGAGTGAAATAACGCCACATTTTAGTTTTGAGAGTTCTTTGAAACCTTTCAACTATGCTAGCTTTAATGTCTGGGTTGTTAGTTGTATAATAATTTATGTTCTTACTTTTAAAATAATCTCTCACCATCTTTGAAACAAATTCTGTACCCTTATCAGATTGAATATGTCTAGGGGTTGCATTTGCTTCCGTGAATATGCTTTCAAAACACGTTTTAACCGTTTCAGCATCCTTCTTTTTCATAAGTCTCGCAAATGCATATTTGCTAAATACATCAATAACACAAAGAATGTATTTATACCCATCGTTGTATTGACTATAGGTACGCATATCACTTAGATCAGCTTGCCATAGTTCATTGTAGTTTGACAGGATGTATTTGTTACGCGAGAAACGTTTATGAACAGGTTTATGTAGAGTGTACGCTTCTTGGGACTGTAACCATTTTTTCACTTCCTCTCTATTCATTTGACCTTTCATTTCCTTCATAAAATTATTTAAACTACTATATCCAGCCGGGTTTGATATATCGTAATATATTCTATTTATGTCTAATAAGGAGTCCATCTTTCCCAATCAACTTTCTTTTGAGATCTCGTTTTTGGCTTAGTAGATAGAAGAGAAGATGCGTTTTTTTTCTTTACTTGATAGGTATTGCGCGCTAATAGAAGCCTGTGAAGTGTTAGCTTCAGGTTTAGATTGAATTTTATTAATAAATTCTAAAGTCTCGGGGTTACCAATACATGACAATGGAACTTTTATATCATTTAAAAGACTAGCGAAATCCTCCCATCCCACTGGTTTTGAGCGTTTAATCGGTCTAAGTACATCGCCTACCAAATCGAGAATATTGCTATTTGGTATTATCTGACTGTTTATAACTACTTCACCGTTCTCCTTCCACCAAATTTTAGGTCTATTCAGAACAATGTTTTGCAGTAGCGTCTGACTTTTTTTCCTGTACGATTTAGGTATAACATCTATAATATAGGATGGAGAATATCGTTTAGGTAATTGAACCTTTGATACACCAGGAGGTGTGGCATAAACATCTTCTTCCGGCACAGGTGAATTTGCGTCTCCGCTTAAGTTCTGAGTAAATGATTCCTCCTTTCGGATACTTTCCTCTTTTTTTACATTTTCCTCCATTTTGTTAACTTTCGAAGCAACGTTGTAATCAACGTTACAATTCACTATTGGTAATTTAAATGGTCTTCGATCTGCCTCAGCAAAATGTAAAAATCGTTGTAGTGATGACAATATAATGCCCACTTTTCACGATCATTTATTATTCTTCTAAGAATTGTTTGCATTTCTCGATCCAGACGGGATGATAAATTTTCCACCTGATTTTCACTTTTTTTAAGTCTTTCAATAAATTCAGGTTCTACTAACATTTTCTTTGTATTCTCCATTGTATCTAAGATAAGGAGTTTACCAATGCACTTAAAACTGCACCTAAAATTATTGGTAAATATGCACCCCCTTTCTGAATAATAACGGTTTTTCTAAGCTTATTTTTGCCTTTTGAAACTAGTTTTCGTAATGTTTCCTTATATTTTTTTAATTTGGATTTTTCTTTGTTATCTAAAGGAATTTTACCCTTTAGAACGTTATAGATACATTCACAAATGATGTTGATCTCATCTTTATCGCACGATTTAAGCAAAGCAGTGCGATATTTTGGTTTAAGTAAATGCAGGGCTTCCAGTAAATGTTTATAGGTGCTTACTCGAGAATGCATCATTTAGAACTGACTGAAACTTGATGATCCTTGTTATATTTAAATCCTTTCTTTGGGATATACACTGTGCAATGGCCATCAAATGGAAATATTTTAGTTTTAAAACGACACATGTCATCTGTGTTTTGTTTTAGATCAATCATAAGATAGCCGTGAGCGTTTTTAGTAGCATCCTTGTAAGCTTCGTCAACGAACTTTGAGTTTTCTGGGCATACTTAACGAGACAAATAACGTATTTGTGTTTTATCTCTAGGATTCTTAAAAAACACTAAATAACTTGTATTCAAAGACATATCACGTTGACCTTTACCCTGATGAAATATATTTTGAGTAATATAAAACAGACTTAAATTTCTGTGGTGACTACCTTTTGTAAAAATATCAACCAGTCGCCCATTTGATTCCCGCATTAAATCATCTATTATAAGTAATTTGGGCTTCAGTCCATCAAACATGGACATATCAGGTATTCCTTGACTATAAATCACATTTTCTAGATTATATAGGGGTTGCATTTCATCATAACACCAAATCACTTCATCAAACTCAACATTACATAATTCTTTCGAATGTTCAAGAAAACTTGTAACAAATTTAGTTTTTCCACAACCACTCGGACCAGCTACAATAGTGGTGAAGGGATGGTAAAAATGAATCATTTGGAATTAACGTGAGGAGTGTGTTATTATGAAGAGGAATTAATTTCAAATGACAATTTTTTTTTAAGTTTCTCCTTTTATCAAGAACATTTATTAAAAATAACATATAACAAAAAAATTTACACAAGATAATTTTAACTTCTAAACTAAATCATACAATTTACAAAAATTATACACATTGCACAAAAAATAAATACATTTCATTGAATATTCTGTGTAAATCAAATAAATTTTAAAGAACACCATGAGGAATTTTATAATGACCCCACGCAAGAGTATCAATAGAATTTCCTAACAAATATCGTTTCGTGTCATTACGGGAAAGTGTTATTTTGGTAATTTTCTGTGTAAATAAAATGTGTTTTATTGATTTGAAACGTAACATTGTATCATATTTAATTTTTTTCTTAAATAAACATTTTTTTAAACTATCAAGATCATATGTTTCCGTTACGCATTTATTGACACCTTTAGCTTTAGCTTTAATTTCTTTATATTGTACATCTATGGCGTACATTTTTGAACGCAAACCAACAAATTCCTTAAATATTTCCCCATTATTTTCATCTTTGAAAACACCAAGTTGCTTTTTATTTACCAGAGGGAAACCACACACGTTGTCCTCTGGGTATTCAGAAGTATCAAAATATAAATTAAGATCTGATTTTATGTCATCATAAAAGTCCTCTGTGAATATTTGATATAGTAAACTATCAGTATCTGTGTAAAGCAATTTCAAATTATTTTGATATTTGGTTTTCATATAGTCGTAATGAAATTGATACATTAAAGTTTTAGAAAGATCTAAAATGCAAAAACCTAGGTAAATTGGTTTGTTGTATAAAACTTTAGTTTTTTTCAATTGAACAGCTACTAAATCATGTGAAAAAACAGATCAACTATGAAATTCAGGTTTCGCAATTAAAGATTGAACTCCTTGAGATTTCCCACGATTTTCCTAGTGATTTAATAATATGATGTTTACTCGTTTCATTACATTCTCCATAGTTTTACCAAACACTGAATTGTTCATGAGTTTGAAAAAATCTTTTTCGAATTCAGAAGATGCTTGGGATCGCATGTAGGTATTTAAATATATGTAACTTTTTAACCATGGGGATTGCTCAAATTTTAATATTCTATGGATTTTAAGCAATTTTAATCCGTTTTGTAAACTTTGTTTAAGATTTCTGTAATGAATGACATAGCTTGTTTTCTTGTTTAGATTTGGTATTAATTTTTTTGCTTTAGAATTACCTAAACATACATTTTCGGGACAGAATGGTAGATCCGAATGATAATCATGTAATTCTTTAGGGTACTCAATGTCTACTTCTAAGATAAAGCCATGATCAGCATCATCAGCAATATTAAAATTCGTCTCTACATTCACCCATTCAAATTTACCTGTAGGAAGAGGTTGAGACATAGCCCAACCATACAGGTTATTTGCATCTAAATATACAAGAAAAGAAGACGTTTGGTTTGATTCATAGTTTGACATATATTTATTGTCAGCTTTTGCATGTCTGTGACTGCATTGGGATATACCTCCTCGAATATTTTTTGCTATGAAAGCAATTTTATCAATATCCGTCAAAAGTTCAAGTTTTATTTTTGAAACTTTTAACATGGCATCCCAACTCTATCTTGGGGCAGTGTAATAATGAGAACTGTAGGTCTTAACACATACATTTCTAAACTTTTCAAATACATCAGTTAGTAGCAAAACATCTGTTTTCAGATATAAATCTGAAATCCCCCATATTTTGACAATTAAAGTGATTCCTCACACCCACAGCATGTTCATAATCTTCATCTGAAATGTGGTTATTAGTCAGAGAACTATAAAATAAATCCTTACGAGGAAGGGCGGTAAGGTTTAAACTATCAAATGATGTCATGTATTCATATGGGTAAACAGCCTTACGTAACAAGCGCTTATAGTTTTCTTCACTTGGAAAATTTAATTTTAGTTCATTGAATTGGTTTGTTGTTAAGTTTTTAGCTAATTTTTCAAGACTACTAGACATGAATTTAAGGGAATCAACGAATCTTAATTTCACTGTACGGTTATTCACTTTTAACATTTTGGAAAAGGAAATATATTTTTCTTTGTTCTGTGGGATAAGTTCTATATCACCATCTTCAAAATTAAGCCCATGTACTATAAAGTGACTGTCATAGTTGCTTAAGTTATGAAAAAACACAGGTACAAAGTTTCGGGGTCTGTACTTTTCATTGCAAAGTGAATGTGCAACGCCTTCGTAAACACCGGTATGCCAATTATAGGAAACGCAGGAATCCTCGTTTAAACATGTACTACAAATGAAACAGACTTTGCTGTTTGCAATGTGTTCTTTATTTAAAGTTGTTAAGGGTAAAGGGGGCTTGGAAAATGTATTCTTTTTACAAATACTCTCCAAATCAGGTTTAATACATTTCATAAATGTTTGACCACAGTTCTCCCCTTTGTATGTTCTATAAATTGATAACTTGTCATCATATGCACATTTAATATAGTATCCAAAACTATAAACTTGATGTTTCTGAATGTTAATGGTTGAGGAACGCTTGTTTATACGTCTGCGTTTACGTTTGATTTTATCATCCACATAATCATCATCATCTACATAATCTTTATCACTGTCAGGTGTTGGAGAGTGACTATTATCTTTAGTGGTTTGTTCATTAGATTGTTCTGACTGAATAGGACTTAAAAATGCCTCAAAATCTGCATACACAACAAAAGGAACTCGTAATTTACGCTGGTAATTATTGAAATTAAGTTGACTTGAAGAAGTCATTTTGTCAAACCAATCTTTCCTTTTATCCTCTTCAGAGGGTAAATTGGTACATATATGAAAACAATCGTTCTTTTGATGCTCTACTAAATTCTGATTAGATGAAAAATTTGACAAACAACCATCACATATATTAACAGCATGTTGTGATTTATTTATTTGAGCGGATACTAATCGAGATAAATTGTTGATTAGACAATAATGTCCTCTATTCCCCTTTGTTATATATAACAAATTAAAATGTTTTGTTTTTTTTACATTTTGTAATGTGTAAAGGACCAACAATATCATGACTTTTATTTTGTGAATTATACTCCAAACCAAACACGTTAATACTTAAATCATTTAACTTTTCAAATTTCTGAATATCAGTAAACTTGATAGGAAAAGGAATGTCACCAAACTTCAATTTCTCCTTATATTTAACATAACAGTTCATCATATTAGCGTGATTGTTTTTCTTAGGTGGATATAAACCCGAAAGCAATGCCCAACGGAAACATTCATGATCATTGTTTTTGATGTTTATTACTGCTTCTTTGTTTGTTATATCACGTGGTAATTCAATATATGAAGAACCACGCAATGGTTTATATTTATTAACATTAACGTCTAAGTGGTTTATGTTTACCAAACTCAATCCACTATCTTTTCTTTTAAAGTTTGTTAATCTCTTTGTTATTTCATTTACGAGGGATATGAAAAAAAAATCTTTATCACTGCTCACATTAAAAAGCTGATTGTTTAATTGAAAATCAAATGTATTTCTTAACTGTTTGGTATCCTGGCAAAAATTTGCATTTAAAATAAAATTAACTTTTAAAGCACAATGATCTGCAACGGATCGATTTAATTAAGTAAAAATTGTATCTTTATTTTTTTCTAAAAACGATTCGGGGGTTTCAAAGGGTTGGTAATCATTTTTATTACTTGATATTCTGTACGTAGCAACCCTGTTTCGGAATGCATATTCAATTAGCTGAATGTTGATTAATTCGCTGTCTGAACTAAGAACATTGTTTTTGTGGTTATTTCTTTTCAAATGGTTTGCTAAATATCTTTTTACCACATACACATGGCACACAGAACATTCAATTTTGTCATTATTTTTTGTGCTTACGTCAATACAGCAAGCTTGTGTTGTAGAACTTGATGCTGAATCACTGCTAGTCGAAGGTTGACTCTTCTTTGTTGATGCCTTAGACACAGGATCCGTAGTTGCCATTTCTATTCCACCTCCAACTTGTTGGGATCTAAAGAAATAAAATACAATATCACAAATAATATAATTACATCATTACTACAAAATACTAACTTGTATATTTCTTACAATGCAAACAATACGCTTGCATTGGTAGGACTCCGTCTACTACATCAGTAGTTGATATATGAATATCCTGTGTTTGATTCCTATGACCCTCACATGGGGTATAATATGGTTTAATATCTTGATCTTCGAAAATTGAATCAGGTAATAAGCCATCAATAAACCACAATCGGATATATTTATGAAATTTCTGGATTATTAACTTTTTGCTAAAACTTTCTATCTCGCTACGTTCTAATTTAGGCTCAAGATAAAATGCCATGTTGCAAAACTGAATCACACAACACCACAGGTACAAAACACTGAAACTTCAATTTGCTATCCCCTCCCCCTCCGTATCCGTAAGTCAGGTAAGGAAACATGTAACAACAGGTTTTAACTTAGATCACCCACCCCAACAAGATGCAAGGTAGAAAAAAAAAGTATAATGAATTAAATATTTAAACAGATTGATTAACTTACATTTCATATTTTTGTTGACTTAGAGATTCACACAAATTATATATTTCTTGGTCTTCAAAATATTCCTTCTCCGCGTCTTCACATAATTGACGAAGTTCAACATCACAATTATCATTTCCAATTTGCATGCTATAGATATAGATTAAAAATCAGGATAAGTTTTTTATAATTTAAAATTTAAAATGTTCCTTTCAAATTCTATCTCTGATTAGTCAAAATTAAGAAATTTATTCACTTAATCGTAATTGAACACGTGATTTGCAGCTCACTTCGTTTCTAAAATTTACCCCCCAGCCTCAGCCTTTTTATATGAATTTGTGTTGAAAAAAAGGTCACGGCTGGTGGGGACAGAGGACCACCTAGGTAGGTAGCGACGAGTTTAAACAGGATTTCGGGGACAGGTAAATTTTTGTTTGCAGCGGAATGTTTTCTAACAAAAGATTAAATTATCAAAAGAATTCTAAAGAATTTAAACGACAGATCTTTTGTGCATTTACTTTCTATTAAAATTGCGTGCGACTTCAAACCGGATGATTGATTTATATATTTCTCAGAAACGAATAAAAAGTAAATTATTACCTTCTTCAGAGGACATCTAGCAAAAAAGGTAAAGTTCTCAAGCCGACAGCATAAAGAAAAATCTAATAATAGAGATTGCGACTTTAAATTAGAGCACCAAAGGAGTCTTTAAACATCGCACCGCCCCACCTAACTGGTATAAACAGGAATGCAATAAATCACACACCGAATCCTACATTAGCAAAAGATCTATATATTATAATAAATAATGGGAACTTCGTTTACGGAAACGTACAGCATACTTACAGGTTGAAACTTGTTCAAAACACAGTCATGTTTATTGTCCATCAATAAATAGCAGTCGGTTGTCACATATACCAAAGTTATTGACGAGTTCAAAAAAAATAAGACAACACAAATGTCTAGACTAGAAATAATCTAAAATCAATAAAATAATATTTCAAAAATTGGATTTGCATAAAATAATTTACCCAAAAAAAAAATTAAGACAACACAAATATCTAGACTACAAATAATCTAAAATCAATAAAATAATATTTCAAAAATTGTATTTGCATAAAATAATTTGCCCAAAAAAAAATTAAGACAACACAAATATCTAGACTAGAAATAATCTAGAATCAATAAAATAATATTTCAAAAATTGGATTTGCATAAAATAATAAATTTTAGGCAAAAACTGAAAACGAATATAATACTAAATACTAAATAACTAAAATTGATGGGGTTGAAACATATACCAGAAGTTTCATATTGTGTTGTAACACATATAGATACGTTTAAATTTGCATATATATTCGCAAAATGTGAATAAATTACTTTAGGTATAAATTTGATACCTACTCCAGTCCAGACTAATAAAGGGTAATGTAATTGTGTCAGTTCGCGGGGCTTGTTAGATCATTAAAAATCTCGTTAAGCTATATGACCGTTTCTACCCCATTGATTTGCCACCACCAAAACAATACCTAAACTATGGAAACTTTAGGTAGTATACCTAGTCTTTCATAAGGAGTAACCAATTAAGCAATTATAAAACCTATTGCAAATACGTAAAGAACAAACTACAACGTAGGAGTATGCCTCTACCGAGCTGGGTAACAATGCGATGTCGCCGAGTCGAGCTAACAATAGAGACAATAGAAAAAGGTGAGCAAGGGTTATATTGTGGTGTCGAAGAGCGTGTATTGTTTAATTAGCGGAGTGCCTAAGTGCTGAAGGAGGCTCCGGGCACTGTTGAGACCTAATGCAATCGATCTAAATGGGGGGCTAAACGTACTAAAACATACCAAACTTTTTTTTTGTAGGTTTCATAGCCCCGAAAAACCACCATAATCCCGAAAAACCATTGTTTTGGTGGTGGAAAAACGATGGGGTAGAAACGGTGAATCTATACTACTTTCAACATTTTCCAATAAAGCCGTTGGTATTTGCACAATCTTAAGATGTCTCGATAGTGCTCAATAATTCAATGTTCGATACAAATTGAATTGAATCCTTCGACTTTTTCTCTCATCAAGTAGTTTTATATTCTGATAGAGTAAGCAGTCTAGTGCTTAGACTTTAAAAGTGAACCGAAAATCAGTGTTGCGGTGTTGGACCATGGGAGTTACAATCCGTGACATAAGCTGAGTAAGCCATTTTTGTTTTTTTTTTTTTTTTGTTTAACGTGGAGGAATGCATTTAGGCATCCCGCCTAGCCGGGGAACTAGGAAGGGTATGTTGGACTCGTCAGCAAGGGCCAACACTACCAACTAAACCATCCACGGTATGCCCGTCGTGCAGCATTGGAGACGGTGACACGGTAGCGCGAACATTATTCCGCGAACACCGCCTGCTGCGACAGCCGAAGCTGTCCCCTCACTGGGGCCGAAGCCCCTGGAGTCGAAGCTCCCCCTCCCGAAGGTAGCGTGCAGGGCGACACCACACGCTGCTCCCTCATGACAACCTCCACGCCGGGAGCAGGTGGAAAAACCCCGGGTTCCACCCACTCAGGTTGCCTTCGCGATTTTTTATAGAGGTGGTCATCCTCGCAGCCAACACCCAGCGGCGGCTTGGTGTTGACCCCCGGTCCGTCATCATAGGCCCTCTGCCTAGACAGGTTACGGGGCCGCAGTTTTATACAGGACAGCGGCATTCCTGTCCCTCGCCCGAAGGCCCCCTCCAGCCAACACTCAGGAGTTCTCTCCCTAAATGAGAGATCTCCCTGTGCGGAACCCCCCGCCCCCCCACACAGGATATTAGCAGCATCAGTAAGAAATCTTTGGGGTCCACCAAGAGATCGCTTACCGTTGCCCCCAGGATGCACCGTCCAGGAACCCCTCCCTTTCCCCCGGATCAACCGGATCAGAAAGAATGAGAAGGGCCCTGGCACTCGAGGAGGTTTCCCGTCATAGCACCCCGAGTAAGCCATTTAGCGCAACTCTGACAAATAATGTACCATGAAATTGTACAACTTGTCTTTTCAACATGAGTTTGCCCATCCCGTCACATTTCAATAGAAGCGAAATGTCACAAAACTAGTAACACCTACACTTTCGTAATTAATCTGTGTTTTATACTCGTACTTAAACATATTGTTGGGAAACACCTATCTAACTTCAATCACGCGTGAGCCGGCTGTGATTGCGAATGTGTTTTTTGGTGGGCCAAAAAGGACCTCAAAAACTTGAGTGGTATATCGGTCTAGGTAAGTCCTCAGCTATGTAACTTTAACTGTAACTATAATGCAGTTCAGAAACGATGTATAATAAATTTTAACATCATATCTCTATTATTTTCGTGATTATGGTAGTGTGCAATGTCATAAACGTATTTGTGTATCACTTTTTACGACTATGCCCAGCAAAATTCTACCTCTACTGTTGTCAATAGTATGTTATAATTAATTTCAGGGGACACATTTTCCATATAATGTTATTTTTTCACAGTATTTGATTTTCGATACGTATAAAAATATATTTCTTTCTTAATTATTCATGTATCTCCATTTAATTTATGAACCTTTTTATCCAATTACTGCTTGATACAAGATATTAGCAAACCTGTGTGTGTATTGATAAGCGTTTTATAAAGCAATTTATGCACAATTTAATCAACACAAATTTTTACTCATACTACACCTTGTTTAGGCGTAGTTGGGTACAAGCAATACGTAATTGACAACCCTTACATATTTAGGATTTTGTATGAAAGGTTTCACTTTTTTTATGACTTTGCCCAAATAAGTTTGGAGGTGAAATCTCACAATTAAAGACTTATAATACGATACAACTATGCCATGCCCTTTGTAGACTATATTATTTCATAGTTATTTCATAGTTTTAGATATTTATTATTTCATAGTAAAATTATTAAGTTTATGATAATAAACTTAATAATTTTATAGCTAAAAGTGGGCAATGGTGAAAAGTATTTTTTTTGCTCATCTGTTTAAAACTCTTTTTCTAAACTACTTTTTACTGTAGTTTGCTCACTCACACAAATAAATGTATGTGGCACAGATAAGTTACAGGTACCATATGGACCATTAACTCTGGAAAAAAACTGGAAAAAAGTAAAAGATCGCAAAAAGCGGGCAAAGTCGTACACTTCTATGGTAGGTATGTCAATTTTAGTGTGTTTAAGTTTTTTTGAATATTTGTGCTAATCATTTTTATTTTCTTTCTTTTAATCGTGTTTGTAAATGGTTTCATAGCCTCGAGCAATGAAAACATAAAGAAATGAGATCACTTATTGAGATCGTTTGAAATCTCTCGGGGATGTTGTCGAAAAATGGAGAGTTTTTTAAATTAAAATTGCTACCTACTTACATATCGTATATCACATATATATATATCTACATATATATATATCTACATATATATATATATATATATATATATATCTATATATATCTTATATTCACGTACTTTTTTAATGTACATCTAGCAATATTAATGGGGTACCTAAAGAAATACATTTTGGACCATATTTTTATAATAAACCACTTTTTAGCGTAGAAGCTGTGTTTTCTTACAACTTTATATTACTATTTACAATAAAAAACATAATGCAAATATTTTACACAATCAAAGTTTTAATGTAAAACAAAAATGGTGCCTACTGTGATTACCTTTACCTTTACTGACGATTTACGCGGGAGTTTTCGTCTACCGAGTACTCTAACCACCGCTTGCTACCTGTTTAGCTTTATGTATAACACGTTCTAAAAAGGGAAAAAGTAATAAAAGTAGTTTATCTGTGTGTTTTTGATTGAAATCTGAGCACGTCACGGACCCCCTAGCGGGATCCACCACAGATTTATGTTGTTTTATTAAAAGCTGTTTTATAAAAAGTTGTCTTACGGTTGGAACCAGGGTATCTTAGTAGAGTGTAGTGGTTGGGTACCGAAATTTATTGAAAGTCATAACTTTAAGTACTGAACGTTGGGCTCTTTCGAGAGTAAGTATAATAGTCTTGGATGCTCCTCCCCAGGCAGTAATACAGTAAGTAGTCACTGATTGACATAGGGCATAGTAAATAGATTTTATTAATTTGTTATCGCACACGTGTCTAAGATTTTTGAATACATATATCAATTTTCTAATTTTGCTAGCAATGAGAGATATGTTCACGCCAAGAGAGATTTTTATCTACTAGAACTCTTAGGTACCTGATAGATTAGGTTTCAGATATAGGTTCGCATGCACAACCAGTATCGCCATTATATTATTTCAGCATTACTTAGATAAAGTCGACATAGTTCATCTATATAGATAAGAAATAGGGTTGGGCCTAGTACACTGCCTTGTGGCACGCTATATTCAATATTTTCTTCATTACTATACCAATCACCAAATCTTACTGATTGTTTTCTATTTTTAAGATAATTACTAAGAAGTTACAGTGGTGTGCCTCGTATGCCTATATTTTCCATCTTCTTAATGAGCAGTGAGACAGAAACTGTATCGAATGCTTTTTGAATGTTTAAGAATATTCCGATAGATTTTTTATTATGATCAAGGTGTTCAACAATATAGTTAGTTAGTTGTAGTACTGCATCTTCTGTAGACTTGCGTTCTCTAAAACCATGTTGATTTGTACTTAGTAAATTATGAGATTCAAGGTAGGTCTTTATTATATTAATAAAAACAATACACACATGATAAAAAAACATCGATACAAATACATACCTGTACATACATTTCTATTATTTATGTGTATACATTTCTGTTTGACCCTATGGTTGACTGGTAGAGAATACCTCGAGGCATTAAGTCTGCCATTTGTACTTATTAGGGTTCCGTAGCCAAATGGCAAAAAACGGAACCCTTATGGATTCGTCATGTCTGTCTGTCCGTCCGTATGTTACAGGCATTTTACTCGGAAACTATACGACGTATCTAAATAAAATTTACACATATGGTGTATTTTGTATGCAGCTACTTAGTTATATAGTTAAATTTGAAAAAAAAAAATTTTAGGGGGGCGCTCCATACAGGTAACTAAATTTAAAAAAAATTTAACCAAATATCAACATGTGACACATCAATCGATAGGTCTTTCAAACTAACAATGAGGTTTCTTTGACTATTTTGTTATTAAGTGAATATTTTCTGAAATAATCGCTTCGAAAGTCAGAAAAGTTGTGTAGCCCCCCCGTAACTTTTGAACCGTAAGTTCAAAAAATATGAAAAAATTTTAAGAGATGCGCCTTATCATATACTTTCTACAAAAATTGTTTTGAACATTACCGGTTCAGCCATTTTTGAGTTATCTCCAAAAAACTTCTTCCATAGGCATCAGATACGACCTTTTGGTATTAGTTTGGTTCTTATTCCATTGAAGGTACGGAACCCTCCTATGCGTGGTCCGACACGCACTTGGCCGTTTTTTATTGTGCAATAAAGTTTATATAAATAAATAATACCTACACAAATTAACGGAAACGTATAAATATTACACCAGAGAGGACCAGAAAGAAATCACAAACACAGCAAAATAAATTAAAAATAATAATAATCGTCATCAATAATCAATAGCAAAGAGTCTCGACCAACATTTTGAGAGACTTTCGCTACGGGGTTGTGGTTGGATCAAAGATCAGATCCAGAAACCCTGGACACGGCGCGCATAGTCCGAAAGGTTCCTCACTCTGCGGCCCTAACCACCGGCAGCCTAGGCCCTGCTCCGTTGCCGGCGGCACCCTAGGTTAGGTTTTTTATAATATTTTAGATGTATTTAATTTTATAAAAATATTGTAAATAGCCTAACTTAAGAGAGAAAAATAAATAAAGAGAATCATAAAATAAATGTAAACTGATAATATAATTTAATATCGGTATAGAATACCTAGATATTTTATGTGCTTTTTGTTTTCAGAGGGAAGACATCGTTGCCGTGAGGGCGTCGAGCAAAACAGGAAAAGGCTGACTTAGTGCGTGAACACTTTCTATGAATCTGAAGCGTCCTGTATGGTGATGTGATTGAATATTACTTTTATGTACACTTTCAAAGACTATTTATAACAGGTTAATATGATGTTAATATGTGCGTAATTCTCTATTCTCCAATATTGACGTACTTTAGGGAAAGCACAATTATCTCCTTAGACGTTCAGGAGGTATTCCGGCTGCAGTCGTTATTTTAATATAAAAGTTATTATATAAGTAAGTAATGGAGAGTTAAAAAAACTATCTTATTATAGTGGATGGAAATTGTTTAACATTAATATATAAACAGCTCATTTTTTGTTTGCTGTGGTTAAATGCAAAAATTGACTGTATAAATTGGTAGTATATCAGAACTGCGTACTTAAGTGTGAAGATATGTGAATTTAAGGCATAAGAACAGTTTTTGTTTAACAATTTACTACACTAGGTATCTATTTTTGTAATTATAAAGTGGGTAACTAAATAAATCGTGAATTAAATAAGTGTAATAAAGCTTGATATATTAAAATGGAATTATATATATATATATATATATATATATATATATATATCTATATTAGATTTAATAGCGGATCCGGCAGACGTCGTCTTGTCCGGAAAAGTAAGGCCACCTACCGGGTACAATTAGGCATGTTGAATTTTTTTTTGAGGTTTAAATGTTTATATGGGGCCAAAAGTCAGAAATGAGACTTAAAATCTGACATTAGCATTTATTTCTCAAAACGCTCCTAGCAAAATGACGTGCAAAAGTGACGTCACGATAAAATAGTCTCCCTGTTTAAAGTAGGGAAAAATTATGAAATTGCTATATATACAGTAAAATGTTGCGTTTATGCATATGATTGCCGTACAATTTATTTAACAGTAAAATGTTAAAAATCGAATGGTATCATTGTTTTTAAATAACGTACTGTAAGAAATCGTAAAATTTTGAAAATGTAACCCTGATCTTTGAACTATAATATATTTATTTAATTTTAACTTTAGTTTGATGTATTGATTGAACTAAATTTTATTGCATAATTCAACACGTGTCATCATTCCGTTTGTGTTTTGAAAGCATCCAGGAACCCATTGAAATATGTATGCACAAATTTCATCAAATCGGTCCAAACGATTAGGAGCTGTTACGTGACAAACATATAAATGTACAGAAGAATTATATATATTAAGATTTATCAAAAAGGTACACCACCAATCCCGCAAAAATATTTAATATGTATAAATATATGTATGTATTAGTTCTAATTTTAGTAAAACTAACACAGTTAATACGATGTCCACCGACTGCCCACGATTTAAGAGTAATCGTTTCTTAAAACCGTCCCTCAAATATTCAAATTGTATTTACTTATGCATTTTCTAATAATTCTTCTTAACAACTATCTACTGATTTGTGTACAAATTCCTTTCTCCTTTCGCATGTACTGGATATTTGTTGTATATTAAGCACAAGGTACTAAACGAATTGAATTGTGCTCGGATAAAATTCTTCAAAATTTGAAGCACGCATAATCTGAAATCTAGAAGGTATTTTCAACAAAGAAGTGAGGAATAGAAGATTTCATAGACAACGTATCAGTCATTGTTATTCCTCTTAATTATCTTACAACAATAATAATGGTACTAAGAAGGTTAACAATGTCAACATGCATCTGATAATGACTGTAATGACGGAGAGCTAGCCATGTCAGATATGACACAATAATGAGAGCGACGTAACCCCTCTCGTTAGTTTGCTGTACTAGGCTTATTTCTCGATCCGGACATCTGGCAGCTGTAAAGTGGTGGAGGTCAAAGAATGCAAACCACTTTAAGAACACGAATCCTAGAGTTCTGGTTTTGATACAGTATTATGAAAAATTATATAAATAATTAGATCATATCATTGCCGAAAGTTTCTGATGAGGGAAAGTAGTCCAAAACGACGTATAATGTAAGTCATAGTTTGTCGCCTACTGTTTTTGTTTCCGAAATATTACGCAATGGTTTTTGTTCTAATGTTAAAATATAGGCCCCGTCCTCTATAAATAAGATAACTTCGGCCATTTCTAGTTTTTACCTATTTTGGTATTACTTTTGTCCAATTCAAAAACTTTGCTAGTCTGTCACTCTGACATCCACCCTTTAAAAGCTGCCAGATGCCCGGATCTAGCAATAAGGATACTATTGCAATCTTACTAGATGGGTTTCATTGCTCTCATTATTGTGTCATATCTGACGTGGCCAGCTCTTAGACCATAAGGACAGAATCACAAATATACGGATATGTTAAGAGAAGCTATGTTTAAAAAAAAAACAAAACATTGTTTTCTTCTGTAAGTATGAAATTTAAATTAATATAAGAGGTCCTCAGGCTTTGAATGAATGAAAGCAATATTTCTTTTGTTGGCCCCGTCGGAAATTGTAACAATGGTGTTTAGCATGTTGCGAAATTTAATCATTTGTTTTTATTTTGCTTTAATACATAACAGTGAGGGTGCGTCAAGAATATTCTTAGGGAAGTCGGAGCTATTTTCGCTTACCTTTTCTTCAAGATCCGAGGTAAAAGTAAGCAACAGGCTGAAAATTAGGCAAACCTGTGGGAATCGAGTGCTATGGACGCTCCGCCACTGATGCATAACACAAACACTTTTAAGAACTGGTTATTGTCTGTAGACGGGTGTTACAATTGTTTTATTTTAAATTACCAATAAATTTTTCAACTACTTTAATTCATAATTTTTTTTTACCTGGCATAATACAATATTTTTAGTACTTACCTGACCTATACCTATTTACCGATATAGTTTTACGATTAGAATGTGGTCATTTAACATTACTTCAATGATGTCACCATTCTCTTTTTCTGGAATTTACTCGGCTTAAGGCAGCTTCATAAATAACTATATTTGGGCCTACCCAAATGTCACTCTCGCACATCACATAGACTCGTAACAATTTCCGTAAAAGGTCCCTACGAGTATTATTTTCATAGAGTTCGTGCCCGCTTTTAGCCACGGCTCGATGATATACAGGATGTTATCGTTAAGTGTTTACAAGCGATTATTCCGCAAGTAAAAAAGATATCAAGAAACTTTTAATTAATATCGATAGAACGTTTACCCAGTGAGTAAAGTTCCACCATAAACTTTTTTTAATAAAACTAAAAATATCCAAAATATTAAGTTGAAACGCCCTACATTTAGTAATCGAAATCAATGGTTTAATTTTTCTTCAGTCATCATCCTCTTAGCGTTTTTCCCAGTTTTTGCCACGGCTCAATTAAACCCGGAGCCTGCTCGGCGATCTAACCTCAAGAATTGGCATAGGTATAATTAGTTTTTAAAGAAAGCGACTGCCATTTGATCTTTCAACCGAATGGGCTATTAGGCTCTCTAGCCTTAATAGGCCTTAGCCTTAGGTCCGGTTTCCTCCCGAATCATTCAACTGCAAGCTGGTATTACGGTTGTACCTAATGCAGTCCTATTACAGTTGGAGTAACTGCACAGGAACGACAGTAGAACTGCATGTTACTGCCGTTTTATTGGCGTCGTGAGTTCCTCCAACTGCAACAGGACTCCATTACAACAGTGCAGTCAACTTGCAGTCGGCGTGTCCACAAGACTGCACAGTTGCACTGTACATTTTTCATGAAGTTGCGTCTACTGCATAAGAACTGCCCTCGAATAGCCATTTTGCCGTTTGAACCAGCCCGCAGTTACTTTCGTGAAAACTAGACCAATTCATGAGCTTAAGGTTAAGGTTAAGCCGAGCGGACCCCAAAGCCGGGCAAAAAGCTGGGAAAATAAACGCTAATCCACTTAACGAATGTCATACTAAGTGTATGGGGGCTTTTAAACCTAATATTTTGGATATTTTTAATTTCATAAAAAAGTTATTGATGTAACTTTACTCATTGGGTAACGTTTTTTCGATAATAATTAAAAGTATTTTGATATCTTTTTTTACTTGCGGAATAATCGCCCTTTATCACACTCAAAAGTTGTTTTACCATTGACATACATAAATATCTTTGTACTCATGTAGGAACTACGAGTTTACTAATTCTGTATAAAAGCGGCTTGTAAACGATTTTTTGTTAGGTGTTTAAAACAGTAAGAGGTTAAGTAAATATTTGTACATAAAATGCGATCCTGTATGTCCTATGTCAGTGCATATAAAGGTGACGCATTGAGGAAGTTTGGTTTATAAAATAGTTGCATTACACCTACTCTCAAGCTTACATCTTGGTATTTGAATAATATTAATAATCATTTATATTTGAATAATAAGTAATATAACGAAGGCAGTTAAATAAGTATTTAAAACGAGGAGTCAATAAAAAAGAAAAGTCGATTTCTCAAAAGAGGACCTCAGGGTCTTAATGCAACTATTAAGTGTAGGTAATAATAATATTGTCTTCGGTTGCCGCGATAGTTATTCATGAAATAAAACAATTAAAAACGGATTTTATCGCGTGTATTGAGTTTAAATTACATCCCGACGTTTCAAACACTTTACAGCGTTCGTGGTCAACGGGTCGACTGAGGAAAAATGTACAATTACCTCCGTTCAAAAACTATCTCAATATGCAAACCTACCCACATATTAAATATTAAACAAATTTAGTGTTTGCACATGCCGGAGGGGCCTTTATAAAAACAAATTATTTCAACCACTCAGTTAAATTTGACAAACCGCAAGTCCTCGTCAAGGAGAAACGATACATTCCCCGGATGTTGCGAGAGGCAATCGAGATTAAAAAATATCCAAATTTCAACAGAGAGGATGGTTTTTCGGTACCACCAGCTTGGGATCCAGTTATTCATTTGGTTAAGGAGCAAGCTAGACATAGGACTGTGAGACCATAATGGTGGACAGTGTGGACACTAATAATAATTTAATACTAATTTAAAAAATTAAAAATAAAAATGAAAATAATAATTACTAATAATAAAATAATTTGTTTTGTAATAAAAAAATAATTTGTTTTTATAAAGGCCCCTCCGGCATGTGCAAACACTAAATTTGTTTAATATTTAATATGTGGGTAGGTTTGCATATTGAGATAGTTTTTGAACGGAGGTAATTGTACATTTTTCCTCAGTCGACCCGTTGACCACGAACGCTGTAAAGTGTTTGAAACGTCGGGATGTAATTTAAACTCAATACACGCGATAAAATCCGTTTTTAATTGTTTTATTTCATGTAGGTAATAATGTTTTTTGTAACTAGAAAACTAAACAAATTATTTAATTGACTTGTTATTTTTAAGTAAATACAAACATTATTAAATTAAAATTGAAATGATACAATATACGGCAGAAAAGGTGATCAAGGCCTCCGGTTCCCGGTGCCATCCGAGCATTGCAGAGCATACTGTGGGGTGAAGCATGGTGCCATCAGAGCATTGCAGGGGATACTGTGCAGTGAAGCATGGTGCTATCAGAGCATTGCAGAGCATACTGTCCGGTAAAGCATTGGCCACTTTTTCTTTCTATCTGATTTATTTTTTAGTATATAAAACTTTTTTTTGAATTTGTCTTTCATCTATGTATGGCTTAAACAAGTTCTACGAAAATAATTGATATAATGCTGCATAGCTATTTCTATGTATGTACGTCAAAATACTTTCCCGAATACATTTCAATCTGAAAAAATATTGTAAATCTCGTATACGATGTTATTATTGTTAGTATTAAGATTGTATAAAATAAATGGCAGATAAATGTTATATAATACATATTGTAGTTTTACTATTCTTAGCCTTTACATTTCACATTCGCTAAACAATTAAACACATTCGGAGCAAAACATAACCGAAACAAAAATAATAGTATTTCAGTGCTTTAACATAAGAGTACATTCCTATAAGCCACAAGAGTAGCTATGTGTATGCTTACGGTGTCTGTGAGCGAAATAACATTTTATTGTTACTCAGTGTCAAATGCCTTTTTGATGGTGATATCACCAGTATGGGGCATAGTCTAGACATCTCTTATTGACAGATATCAAATATCTACGAAAAAAATTAAAATAAAAGAATAAAAAATTCAAAAATGTAATTTAAGTAATGTTTTTTCCTTCTTTTGACCTCAGAAATGCGAGTAGAGGTATCTTTCGCAATGCTCACGGGTAACGTGTATAGACAGAGACATGGAAATAAAACAATTCTTAATCATGACATGAGTGAACAAATGAAATACTGATAGTTTGTATCACGATTAAAGTAGCGTAATTTGACCATAACGTTGGTCTATAATCGCAGAGTTCACATAGATTAGGTAGGTACTTCATGATTGGAAAGAAACCCAGCTGATGGCTGGTGGGAAAATACTTACATACTCTGGTAAACCAAAATCCGTAATGGACTATGAGCTGGCCTCGTCAGATATGAAACAATAATGGGAGCAACAAAACCCGTCTAGTTAGATCGCTATACTTTCCTTATTGCTAGATCCAAGCATCTGGCAGCTTTTAATGGGTGGAGGTTAGAGTGACAGAAGCAAAACTTTTCAATCAGAAAATAGTATTACTAAAATAGGGAACAACTGCCATAGTTGTCTCCGTTATAGAGGAGTTAAGTATTATTGTGGAAACAAAGACAGTAGGCTAAAAAATATAAATTACATTAAGTATACGTCCTTTAGCACTTTTTTCCCCAACAGAAACTTTTGGCAAAGATATAATCAAATGTTTTATATTTTTGTACTGCATTTAATTTGTTTCTTTTTAATAAATTTTATTCACATCTAATGATTAATATAAGTTATCAATCGTGCTCGTTTAAATTTTCTTGTGTGTAGTTTTATTGTGCTATAGTGTTTAGTTTTAGTTTTATTTTAGTTGTTTAAGAATATCATATAAATATTGCGATAGTAATTTATATTTTTGTTCCTATTTATCATGATATTACATGAAACCCAGAACTCTAAGATTTGTATTCATGAAGTGGTTTGCATTCTTTAACCTCCACCACTTGACAGTTGCCAGATGTCCTTATCTAGAAATAAGCATAGTAGAGCAAACTAACTAGAGGGGTTTCGTTGTTGTCATTATTGTGTCATATCTGAAGTGGCTAAATCTTCATCTATAACACTAGGAGTACCTATAAGGTTATACTAAATTATTTACTTTTTAGTGATGAGCTACTAGCCTAAGAAAAACTCGTATAATTTTCATTCTCTATGCTCTAAGTGAAAACTCCCTAAAAAAACTATAGAATCTTAATGTAACTGACACAAGCAAGCTCGTGATTACGAGTAAATATACAATCGCATTAGCTGCTAGTTAGTAAAATCACATAATCAGACCTTTATACCTACATAGCTAAATCAAAACAGCGCTATTCACCTCGTCATTCACCACAATCCTACTAGAAGATACTTCAATAAACAGCAACGCGGGATAAGAACCCCAAGTCGAAAACACTTCCGTAAGTACTGCCCACCTGCGATAACAGAGGCCATAAATAGTGTGTACGACCCATTTACACGGGAAATATTTGCCTCTTACGTAAGTAAGCTCAGCCACCAACAATGTATACTTACTTGGAAAATACAGTGATGCCTGTTTAAGCCTAATGTAGGTTTTACTCGTACTTATATAGTTTAGAAAACAAAAACCGGCCAAGAGCGTGTCGGGCCACGCTCAGTGTAGGGTTCCGTAGTTTTCTGTCCGTCACAGTAAGTGCCCCACTTAAGATTTTTTGAAAGCTCGTCATTTCATTGTGATTTTGTAGAAATTACAGGTACAATAAACACCTGCTTATACGGTTGAAACAAACTTAGTTCAGAAATTATTTTGTAATTTTTTTTCAAAAACTATTCAACCTATCAAGTTCAAAATAATTTTCCTAGAAAGTTTTTATAAAGCTCTACTTTTGAGATTTTTTTCATATTTTTAAATCTTATGGTTCAAAAGTTAGAGGGGGGGGGACACATTTTTTTAAAATTCTGGAGCGATTATTTCCGAAAATATTTACATTATCAAAAAATGATTTTAGTAAACCCCTATTCATTTTTAAATACCTATCCAACAATATATCACACGTTAGGGTTGAAATGAAAAAAAAAACACTCCCCACTTTAGGTATAGGGGAGGTACCCTAATAAAACATTTTTTTCCACTTTTCAACCGACTTCAAGATTTCGAAGGAGGTTATCAATTCGTCGGGATCTTTGTTTTTGGTATTTTTTTTTTTTATGTATGTTCACCGATTATTCGAAGACGGCTGGACCGATTTGGAAAATTCTTTTTTTGTTTGAAAGCGTATACTTCACAGTTGGTCCCATTGTAACCATGTCAGGACCTGATGATGGGATCCTGGAGAAATCGAGGGAACTCTTCAACTATTATAAGCACACCTATGGTGATTTGAGTATTTTTTACAGCAGATCGAGCATTTGGTATTGGAAAGGTGGATGCTTAGTGAAGTCGGTTCTTTTTTGTTTAAAATTATTATTTTACCACTTTGTCGGCGTGATTGATATACATATGAGTACTAAATTTCAGCTTTCTAGTGCTAACGGTCACTGAGATTATCCGCGGACGGACGGACGGACGGGCAGACATGGCGAAACTATAAGGGTTCCTAGTTGACTACGGAACCCTAAAAACGCATTTTGAAAGTTAATTATAATTAAGGTTTTACTATTATGTTATTCAATTCCTATTATTATCTAATAAAAATAAATAAAAAATAAATATTTATTTTCAGACAATTCTAGTCCATAGATTGTTAGCTAGTTACAACTTAAAACATAAAATAATGCTATTACTTGTAAGTTTAAGTATTAAATAGCTTTGCTATGTACTACATTGCTATGCCCTTACAGGGTTTGCAATAAACGTTTTGAGTTTCAGTTTGAATTTAATAATATCTTGACGCTGACTGTATTTCAATAAATACAATAGACTAAAATAAAGCAAAAACATCAAAATTATTTGTACTTTAGTCTCGTTTTAGTTAACCTGTTACAGATAATGAAGTATATAGATAAAAGAAGTGGGGTAATTGCGAAAACTGGAAATATTAAAAGTGAAAGCTTTTAAGCTTAACACGTGCAGAGTGCTAACTAGCTAAGAAAGCTAAAAGTAACTTAAAAGGGAGCTTCAGCTTAGAGCTTCTCAGTATAATCATGTCTTTAGCTACCTACATGTTAGTTCGAGGACTGAAAAAGCTAAATGGGGAGTGCTGCGACCGGAAACTGGCACAGAGGCCAAAAAAGCACGCTGATTTCGCTTCCTCGGTATTCGTGCGTGAATATTTATCCCATCAAAAACAATACGTGCAAAAAGTGCCAGTCTTGCTACGCAGTTCTTCTCCTGCAAAAAATATTGAAATATGTAAAACCAAGCCGGTGTTCATAAAACTCAATCCCCACTGGAGTTTGCTAACAAGTAACAACGGAACCTTGTGAACCTTTGAATATTAGATGTCTATTTTTTTAATACATTAGCTGAATATTTTAAATAGTTATTCTGTTATTCGGAGCTGAGATAAATCCAAAAAATCAAACATCATTAAAATAAAAAAATAAAATGGTTTAAGTCGTTCTTGAGTTATAAATGGTGTATCTGACGGTTTATCATCATTTTGTATAATTATCATATTTTTTTTAAATAAAAACAATACGTCGCAAATAATAACTTAACAAACAACGATTCACAAAATATTCATTTGGCAAACCTGTCATTCCTAAATACGTTCATTTTATAAATATTTATAAGACATGTAGTAACTTTGACTCAATTATTGTATAAAAATGCTCATTTCGCGAATATCGTTTTTAAAATCAGTTATTTCGCAAAATGTCTGTAGGTCAACTATTGTTTTTACTCAATACAATAAGTAAAATTTAAAAAAATACAGATGAATTGAGAACCTCCTTCTTTTTTGAAGTCGGTTGTGGTTAAACTCAGAGTTAATAGTAAAATAAGGTAAACAAGTATGGCTGATTAACAACTGCATTTCTAGGCAAAAGGAACATTTTGACATATGACAAAATATTATTAAAGAATTTCGTTTTCACTGAACTATAAGTAATTAACGGATATTTTTACTAAAAGTGAATGTAAATTGTAAGTTTATGTGTATACATTTAATTACAATAAAATTAAACCGTGACTGTTCTTTAAAAGTGCGTGATTGGGAAGATATGTAGGTATTTACGTGTTTGTATACATTATTTTACTTTTCTATTGACTCCGACATAAGTTACTAGCACTGTTAAATCGCAGTTAACCTATAACACGCTCCTCCTCGCTTCGCTCATCTTCGCACCTATCTGAGCTCTGTTAAATGATAGTCTCCCGTGATAATATTTTCAAAATTATATTTTTTTTAAACTAGAATATTATAGAATATATCTTTTATTTTTAAAATTTAGCTAGCATTCGTAGGTATGAATGGCATACACACCATGATGTTTTATTAAACGAAGTATGTAAACCAAACAAAGCGTTATACTTACGTTTTTTAAGTTATTTTGTTAATTGCCCTGAATAACAAATGAATAATTTGCCGATGTTGTAATATGTTTAATGTTTTTTGAAGTAAAGAATTTATCTCAAAACTATTTGTAAAACAATTATCGGCAATGTCTAATTTTGGAATCATTAATGGAATGTTGTTTACCAAACGATTGGATACCGTAACCAAAACGGCTTTGATTTATATATATATATATATATATATATATATATATATATATATATTTGATTAATATATTTATAATCGCTGGGGAAAATAAATCATCCGTGCCTTTGTTGTTTGTTTTCTCGACTTGGCGGCACTGCCGTGCCCCTTGATTTATAAACAGACCTTCCCCGCAGACTTGGCCGCGATTTCGTACAAGTAGACCTGTAATAAAAAACTGGCATAATTGGTATCGTATCGAGAAAATGTATTACGGGCGATTTTTTTAATTCTTAGTTTTTCATAATTACAATAAAATACCAATTATGTCCTTAAACGGATCACCAGTATTTTTGTTATACCGTATATATATATAATTTTAAACAAAAAAGAACCGATTTCACTTAGCCTACTCCACCTTTCCAAGAGCAAATGCCCAAGTTACTGTAAACATTCTTCAAAAAAGGAGTGAATAGGTACCTAAAGAGTAGGCAACGCGCATGTGAATCCTCTGGGGTTGCAGGCGTCCATAGGCTACGGTAACTGCTTACCATCAGGTGGGCCGTATGCTTGTTTTCCACCGTCGTAGTATAAAAAAAAAAAAAAAACAATTCTGATATCACCTATAGGTGTGCCTATAATATTTGAAGAGTTCCCTCGATTTCACCAGAATCCCATCATCAGATCCTGACCTGGTATCAATGGGACCAAACTGTGTAGTATCTCTTTCAACCAAAAAAAGAATTTCCCAAATCGACCCAGCCGTCTTCGAATAACCGGTGAACATACATTAAAAATACTCCTTTGAATTAATTTTGCATGTTTTTTAAAGTGGGGCATTCCACTCATACAATAGATTGTTATTAAATCAAATACAAACATTGAAAACATTGAAAAAATAATCAACCCAGCAGGACTTGAACCTGCATCGATACGCCTTGCCGGGGCTCGATCGCTTTACCAATTAAGCTATGGGTCAAGTTACTAAGTTGAAGAAATTTTCAATGCCTTCAATCATCTTTGATCTACTTCGGCTTTACAGCAGCCGTAAGCGACATCTAGGTACTAACTATTAGAGTTAGATACCCTTCCCGCCGACACTATCGCAAGTGTCACAACGGAAATATAGAGGGCGCTGCTATCAACTCATAATTAATTTTGCATGTTTTTTAAAGTGGGGCATTCCACTCATACAATAGATTGTTATTAAATCAAATACAAACATTGAAAACATTGAAAAAATAATCAACCCAGCAGGACTTTTTCAATGTTTTCAATGTTTGTATTTGATTTAATAACAATCTATTGTATGAGTGGAATGCCCCACTTTAAAAAACATGCAAAATTAATTATGAGTTGATAGCAGCGCCCTCTATATTTCTGTTGTGACACTTGCGATAGTGTCGGCGGGAAGGGTATCTAACTCTAATAGTTAGTACCTAGATGTCGCTTACGGCTGCTGTAAAGCCGAAGTAAATCAAAGATGATTGAAGGCATTGAAAATTTCGTCAACTTAGTAACTTAACCCATAGCTTAATTGGTAAAGCGATCGAGCCCTGGCAAGGCGTATCGATGCAGGTTCAAGTCCTGCTGGGTTGATTATTTTTTCAATGTTTTCAATGTTTGTATTTGATTTAATAACAATCTATTGTATGAGTGGAATGCCCCACTTTAAAAAACATGCAAAATTAATTATGAGTTGATAGCAGCGCCCTCTATATTTCTGTTGTGACACTTGCGATAGTGTCGGCGGGAAGGGTATCTAACTCTAATAGTTAGTACCTAGATGTCGCTTACGGCTGCTGTAAAGCCGAAGTAGATCAAAGATGATTGAAGGCATTGAAAATTTCGTCAACTTAGTAACTTGACCCATAGCTTAATTGGTAAAGCGATCGAGCCCCGGCAAGGCGTATCGATGCAGGTTCAAGTCCTGCTGGGTTGATTATTTTTTCAATGTTTTCAATGTTTGTATTTGATTTAATAACAATCTACTCCTTTGAAATCTTGAAGTCGGTTGAAAAGAAGAAATCCTGAGAGATAATCAATGCACAGCCTAATACACTACAGGAACTAGAAACTAAAAATTTACCCCAGTGCTTGATGTTTCAGATAAGCCTTTATTATTCGGGACATATTGTTAAAGTGATTAACTCTTGTTTCGCGAAACATTGCGATTTAGGGTTTAGGGGTTTTTTACGAGCTTTTCGGCGACAACATCATAATCAAAGTGTATAAATTACTGCCGTGACATCACGCTATGCAAATTTTATGACGCAATATTTTTATTATTTTGTTATTTTTACAGCTAACCCCTCTTCGACGTCATGTCGGATCTGTACCGTCAGAAAAGTCTTTGATTTGAATACTTTCGTACGTGCCTATTTTATTTATCAGCAATTCGACATACCTTAGAGTAAGGTTACGTACCAGAAGGGTCCCAAAACATGATTAGGCTACGTTTCCATAAAAGATTTGCAGGAATGCGTAGCGAGGAATGTGTCTGTTAGGAGCCAGGTGCGGATACAGGAGGGAGGGGTGGGGGGAAACAGGGGAAATGCGGCCCTCCGACCCTGAAATGCAAACCTCGTATACTACGGGGGCCATAGGTGCGGGGCCCGTGAGATTTTTTGTGTAGGAAATTGCCTCCCCCCTGAACCCCCTGAACGAGATCCTGGATCCGCTCCGCGAAGAATCACTTCATGTGAGCTATAGGTTAATGAAGTGATTCTATTCGTTATTAACAAACACATTGGACACACTTGCATTATCAGGTGGAAACGCAGCCTACTCCACAGAATAATATAATAGTATTTAGAAGTTTATCTTCCCAACAAAATGAGTGTTTGACAGAACTTTGACAGATGAACGATGACACATGACGTCTGCATACAATTTTGCCTTTCGCTCTAGGTTTGACAAGTACGCGATTAGTTTGATTGCTGTACCTGCCCCATCCTACGTAATCCATCAGTAATTTTAATACAAAACTAGATAAATTTCAAATTTATTACCTGATTTGCCCAGTGTGTTGACGATGAGGGACCTTCTTGTTCCTTTAGCCGTCAATACAGTGAATCCTCCTTTTTTGTAAAGGGTCGGCAACGCGCATGTGACTCCTTTGGAGTTGCAGGCGTCCATAGGTTACGGTAGCTGGTTACCATCAGGCGGGCCGTATGCTTGTTTGCCACCGTCGTGGTATAAAAAAAAATCTTTATTTTAGAACAAAACTACTACTATAAACTTCTGAAATATTTTATCTTATCTGTGGTCATGTCGCAAATAAACGAAGGGGATTTTGACGACCCCGAAAACCGGCCGAAAACGTATCCGATACGTTCCAAGGTCGTAGCTGTCACTTCGTGGAAATGTAACGTACACCCTTGCCTAATCCCTTTATTTGACCTCCAAAATCCGACCTTGTATTGGTCTACGTCTGTCTATCTAACTAACAACTTGTCAGCAACCATTCAGCAGCCATAAATACTTAAGTACAGTCCGACAAGAAAGATTAGAAATCAAACTAAATGGAATTAAAGGCAAACTTCAATAGCAACAACTTCAAAATGAGCCAAAATTTACATAATCATAAATAATTGTGTCTACATCGGCTGATACGTGTCTAATCGCAACGGAAACTTGTTGACAGTGTTGACACGTCTCATTGGTAGTTCCTATTTTTGGTATAATGGAAGCCGATAGTCTGGATTTCGCCAAAAAAAATTTTTTTTTCTTTTTTATCGATTTTTTAAATGCTTTTGAACATAAAAACATAAATGTTATTGATAAGGATGTCGATTAAAATAAATTAGTATTTTTTTTTCCAAAACAAATAGTTTACGTAAAGTATTCCTTGGCACTTTGATATCTGTCAATAAAAATGTTTAGACTAGACCCCATAAAGAATCCCATAAAATCGCCATCAAAGAAGTGTTTTGCACTGAGTCACATTAAAAATGATTTTTTATTTAAGTGGTAGTAACTCTGAAACTAGGCGAATTCCAGAAAAGTTTATACGACATTTTAGTCTCCAATTATGATCAGGAATACGCTGTTAAAATTATTCGGTACAAATTTTTGCTCCTCTGCTGTCGATTTTTTAAGTCTCTAAAAGTTTTATTTTAAACCAATATGTCACAAGGGGTCACAAAGTGTCACATACCTTTCTGTAATGGAAAAACTAGGCACCTATAAATCAGTTGCCGTTGTTTCCACGCTTAACGTGCTAGATAATTATTCAATTTTAGGAGATACATATATACATATCGCTCCAAAAAGTTGTATTAGTTGATAGACGTGGGATATAAAATATGAAAATATGAAAAATATGGGAAAAGTGTTTTAATGAATACTTACAATAGTATGTTATTCAATCAAATACAAACACTGAAAACATTGAAAAAATCTAACTCTAGTAGTTAGCACCTAGATGTCGCTTACGGCTGCTATAAAGTCGATATAAAAAAATAAATGCAAAAAGATGATAGAAGGCATTGAGAATTTCGTCAACTCAGTAACTGAACGCATAGCTTAATTGGTAAAGCGATCGAGCCCCGGTTAGGCGTATCGATGCGAGGTTCAAATCCTGCTGGGTTGATTATTTTTTCAATGTTTTCAGTGTTTGTATTTGATTGAATAACTTACTATTGTATGAGTGGAATGCCCCACTTTAAAAAAACATATAAAATAATTATGAGTTGATAGCAGCGCCATCTATTATTTCCGTTGTGACACTTGTAAAAGGGTCAGCGGGAAGGGTATCTAACTCTAGTAGTTAGCACCTAGATGTCGCTTACGGCTGCTATAAAGTCGATATAAAAAAATAAATGCAAAAAGATGATTGAAGGCATTGAGAATTTCGTCAACTCAGTAACTGAACCCATAGCTTAATTGGTAAAGCGATCGAGCCCCGGTTAGGCGTATCGATGCGAGGTTCAAATCCTGCTGGGTTGATTATTTTTTCAATGTTTTCAGTGTTTGTATTTGATTGAATAACATACTATTGTATGAGTGGAATGCCCCACTTTAAAAAAACATATAAAATAATTATGAATACTTACAAAACAAAATAAATTTTCATTGGATAGGCCATAAAGTTTTTGACTTATCGGCGTAAAACTTCAAACTAAAACGTAGCTTCAAGTTGCGAAACTTCTTAAGACTTCACTTAGAGTACTATTAAGCACACAAATTGATTTATTTACCTTAAATAACTTTTTGATGAATAGGCAGTAGAATTTAATAGTACCTACTTATTTCCGGTTACTTGGAGAAACTTAAATAACCTGAACGCTGTAATAATTTTCTGATACAATAAAGAATGGAAAGATTTTAAAAACTAACAATTTTGAGGTTATTGGTGTTCATTATATCTGGGTGCGTAGCCAAGGTGCCAATCGTTTACGCGTCGTAGTGAACGAAACGCAACTGTCACTGTCACACAAATATGGAAGAGTGATAGAGAGACGTGACTACGATACGCTACGGAGCGTTAACGATTGGCACGTTGGCTACACACCCTGAACTATTTAGGTATAAAAAATAGGCACGTAGGAGATATTTCACTAGATTCTGCGTACAAACATTACAAACTACATAATTTAAAAAAAATGTAAATTCAATCTTGTAAACTTGGTCAAACTTTTTCACGGGCCAATGTTTTTCAGACTATAAGTAATGTACTTAAATGAAATAGTGGTTTTATTTGGTATTTACTCACTCTTTCAGAACGCTGGCTAAAATGGCTAATAACATTATTGCTTGACTGATAAATGCCGCGAGGATGACGAGCGTAAATGTGTTGTTTTGCCGGTTTTGGAATAACACACTCATTACCGTGTCAAAATGGGTTCTAAAACATTATTTCTAAAAGTATAAGTACCTACATTGTTTATCTTACATTGAGAAATAGGAATATGTTCCTATGTATTTATTTGTATCCCTGTTTTTATTTTAATTGCTTTCATATGATAGATACGAGTATGGGAGATATACCACATTTTTATTTACTTCGCCATAGTTTATAATCTGTAACGATTTACCGTTACATCTAATAAAAACCGGCTAAGTGCGTGTCGGACCTCGCATAATGCAGGGTTCCGTACCTTCAATGGAATAAGAACCAAACTAATACCAAAAGGTCGAGGAAGTTTTTTGGAGATAACTCAAAAATGGCTGAACCGATCATGTTCAAAACAATTTTTGTAGAAACTATGCGATATTGGCGCATATTCTCAATTTTTTTCATATTGTTTGGACTTACGGTTCAATAGTTACAGGGCCCGGGGACACAATTTTTCTGACTTTTGAAGCGATTATTTCTGAAAATATTCACCGAACCACAAAATGTTAAAAGAACCCTCGATGTTAGTTATTTTTAAAGACCTATGGATGTTGTTGAACATGTTGATATTTTGTAATTTTTTTTATTTTATTAAGTGACATATGGAGCGCCCTCCTAAAAATATTTTTTTTGGAATTTAATTACATAACTAAATAGCGGTATTCAAAATACACGTTATGTCTAAATTTTATTAAAATACGTCTTATAACTAGTTTCCGAGTAAAATGGCTATGACATACGGACGGACGGACGGACAGACGGACATGACAAAACTATAAGGTTTCCGTTTTTGCCATTTTGGCTACGAAACCCTAAAAATCGTTTATATTAAAATAGGTTCACTATCGTCGTGCAGAAACTGTTTTGACATATATTTGTTTTGCATAATAATTCCTAGGCAGAAGTAACGTTTGGCAGAAACACCTTACGCAGAGTATGCTTTAGCATAAATCATTTCGCAGATTTATATAATGACGAATCTTATATTGGCATAATGTTGATGAGCATAACTGTCTTCTAACCGAATAGTACTTTCGCATAATTTTTTATTTGCATAATATTTAGGTGGCATAAAGTTGTATAGCCGATTTTTTTTTATATTACAAGATAATCTTCATTGTCTTATCATATTGTACAAGACATATGCGGGATTGGATGTATTGCTTGCTCATAAGAACGTACATGCGCGGTAATAATGAGCATATGTGTGTCGGTACTCCGGTAAATGAAACATGTTACCTGCCAATTGTGTCTGTAGTAATTTGTTGTATCTTCCCAAGGCGGGCTCCCGGCCAGGCTGCTACGTGCGAGTTATCGCGGTATGCTCGACCCACCCTTGCCCCCCCCCCCTGTATCCACATTCCTACCATGGCTACGACAGCTAGAGGTATAACCAGCTAAATACTCGCATACGAATTTAAAGTTTAACACGAAATGGTGTGACAATTTTTAACATGGTGTTAAATTAATCTAAATTCAATGTGTCAAGTTAAGTTCCAGTATTTCCCCAAAAAGGGCGAGTGTTTGAAAATTTTGTATTACTTAGAATAAGGCAGGTAACGTCTTGGATGAATAAAATTAATTGTCGGTAGAACTCGTTAGTAAGATTTCGACATCTTAAAAAATTACCACTATAAAACGCATTAATAATGTTTTTAGTTGTTTTCTAGTTTGTACAAGTACATTTAGTACATTTAACTCATTGATTAAACTTCACTTTTTTGTTTGTTAAAAAAAAATTGTGATTTTGCCTGTGACTACCACATCATTGATCACCATTTTAATGCTTGGGGTTTACTAAACCAGCCTAATTTCATACTAGCACATTAATTTGGCCTAAAAATCCGGATGTCGCAGTCACTTGTTCGAAATTGGACTTTTCTTGAAATGGCCATTTGTCCGTTCTAGGGACAAAGTTGAAATTGAAAACCACCAACCTGGATGCGCATGCTCCTCGACGTTCCCGAAGGTTCCCGTGCTGAGGACCTGGAACCACAGCTGAACTCGGCCACCTCCACGTGGAACGATCCGCGGCGTAGTGCAGGGAAGTGACCCTAACAAGGACTTGTTTCGCGCTTACTTTTGTTTAAATGCCAGCTCAGAAAGGGACTCACGACCTTGTTTTTCTTTTAGTTAGTTTTAATATATTTTGTAAAATTTACTACGGATTGTTTTTTTACTTTTCTCTGTGGTCTACCCTACTTCATGCAACGCGAAACGTCACACCCTTACTTATTTAGGTGTACTTGTATGTACAATAATCTTTCCTGAAGAAATTTGTAAGGGGAGCAGTCCATTAATTATTTGATTAAATAGCTCTTGCCGTTAAAGCTTTACCATTAAAGTAATCACCTCGCTCGCAATTGCGTAATTCACCTAATATTATACCCAAAGCGCCACAGAAAAGGGAACAATAATATTATAAAGGTAATATAAAACGAGAAAATTAGCTGTAAATAAAGTTAGGTAGTTAAGTACGACTTCTAAATATACGCTACACCTTATTCTTTGTCAACGCTTTAACTTTACTGGTGGGCGGTAACGTCAATAAATTTAGAAGCACTTCAGCATTAGCTGTCACTTACAAAGGCCTGTTTTTTTATGTTTTGCTATGCGTCGAGTTTATTTTTAAATATTTTTTATTCCTTCGTCACGGAAAACTAAGACAAAAAACAAAGTCCATTTAGACCTAGCCTAGCCTAATCCTAAAAAAAGCGTGTTAATAAAAATAAAGAAGAAACACACTATAGGTAGGTGCTAGGTTTTACAAAAGTGACTTGGCATCTGAGTCAACCTAAGAAACCTAAGGGGCCAGCGCTTCAGAACATCTTGTTCAGAGCTTACTGTCAATCTTTTTATTATTATAGTTAAAGCAATGACGCGTAGTTTCAGTGACCGCGAGGCAACCGGATGGCCGCGGTATTTAAGCTTCTGAAGTGATTAGGAACCGCTCCGTGCAACCCGAACTGACCCAATTTGGACTGGAGCGGAAATAGAGAAGGGGTGCAAAAAATGTTTTTTATCGCGAGGCAACCGATTGAAACAGCGGTTGCCTGAAAGAATGTACCCTGGTTATATAACAAAATTTTAATGCCATCTGGTTGGACTGAATCCGTGTACGAGAGCGAAGAAAAAAAAATGGTCAGGCAACCGCTTGAAAATTAGCATGCTTGTTCTTCATCACGTACAGACACCGGAAACAAATTGCCATCCGCCCAGGCCGGGCAGTTACCGAACCATCAGAGTTGGAAGCCGAACGCAAGGTGAATTTTTCGATCGGTGGAAGAGAACTTAGGAAAAATGCACTTACAATCATTAAAATCGGATGGCATTTATTTTATGAGTTTTGTATGATGTGGATAACGATATGCCCAAATGCTATCCCTTTCCCTAGAAATTTCAGAGTAAGTACCCGATCTAATACCCCTTTATTGGTAACCGGTTCCGGTATCTCCTAAACGAACTCTTTATTTCACTTACGCCACTTACGGACTATACCAAGCAGTGTTGGCCGAACGTTAGTGTAATTGAAAATTAAAAATTTAAGATTGAAACACGTTAGTTAAAATTGAACACTAATAGTTTAGTGCAAATTGATTTCAATTAGAATTGAAATTAATTGTAACTAACGTGTTAATCCTTTGCGAATAACTAATAATTGAAGATATTTAATTTTTAGTCTTTCTCAAAAATTGAAACATTAATTTAATTTTTAGTGTAGATTGAATTGGTAATTGACATTAATAATTTACCTAACTAAACGCGAATTTAGGTTAAGCTACGAGGTTTTGATTTTTGTTTCGATTTTGACTCTGGACTCGGGGGCTTGTAATTAATAAGCAATGGGACCGGTATCAAAATCTGGAGCTCATGCTGGACCCTGGGGATTCCTACTGGATCTCGGGTTTGGCGCATCATAGACTCATGCTGTTTGGGCTCATTCGACTTGTACTGATGAGCAGATGGTACCGGTATCAAAATCTGGAGCTCATGCTGGACCCAGGGGATCCCTACTGGATCTCGGGTTTGGCGCATCATAGACTCATGCTATTTGGGCTCATTCGACCTGTACTGATGAGCAGATGGTACCGGTATCAAAATCTGGAGCTCATGCTGGACCCTGGGGATCCCTACTGGATCTCGGGTTTGGCGCATCATAGACTCATGCTATTTGGGCTCATTCGACCTGTACTGATGAGCAGATGGTACCGGTATAGCTCCATTTTATTTTTACTTTTACTTTCACTTTCACTTTCACTTTCACTTTCACTTTGAATTTCACTTTGACTTTGACTTTGACTTTCACTTTGACTATCACTTTCACTTTGACTTTCACTTTGACTTTCAATTTCACTTTCGTTTTCACTTTGACTTTGACTTTCACTTTCACTTTGACTGTCACTTTGACTTTGACTTTCACTTTCACTTTCACTTTGACTTTGACTTTGACTTTCACTTTCACTTTCACTTTTACTAAGAAAGTAAAAGTAGAAAGGAGCTCCAGATTTTGATACCGGTACCATCTGCTCATCAGTACAAGTCGAATGAGCCCAAACAGCATGAGTCTATGATGCGCCAAACCCGAGATCCAGTAGGGATCCCCAGGGTCCAGCATGAGCTCCAGATTTTGATACCGGTACCATCTGCTCATCAGTACAAGTCGAATGAGCCCAAACAGCATGAGTCTATGATGCGCCAAACCCGAGATCCAGTAGGGATCCCCAGGGTCCAGCATGAGCTCCAGATTTTGATACTGCTACCATCTGCTCATCAGTACAAGTCGAATGAGCCCAAACAGCATGAGTCTATGATGCGCCAAACCCGAGATCCAGTAGGGATCCCCAGGGTCCAGCATGAGCTCCAGATTTTGATACCGGTACCATCTGCTCATCAGTACAAGTCGAATGAGCCCAAACAGCATGAGTCAATGATGCGCCAAACCCGAGATCCAGTAGGTAGCCCTAGGGTCCAGCATGAGCTCCATCTTGTGATATTGGTCCCGACTTCCGAACCCGAGATGCAGTTTTAAAATTAATTATTAGTGTAAGACAGGATTCATTTAGTTACACTAACGTTTATCTAATTAACTGTAATTCTTATTAAATTTTCGAGACGTTAGTGTAACTAATAGGTTAATTCTAATTGACGGTTAGTGTAATTGACGACGTCACAAAATCAATGCGAACTAACGTTAGTAAAAATTGATGTTAGTGTAATTGATTAGTTACGGAATTAATCTTCAATCTTATTGATCAATTTTCAATTCTAATTGAAATTAACGGCCAACACTGATACCAAGCATACAAAGGCAAGGTAAATATTAGCGATTAGAATAGTTGAGTAGTAGTTTTTCTATAACATTGGTTTCATATTTTTTATGTTTTCTTATATGGAAAGGTATAAATAAAATAACAAAAATGAATTTGGCTTCCTTGCACTTACACGAAAATGATATCAAACTTGACTGCTCGTATATTTTATTTTTTATTAATTATGGGGGTATTATTATACCTCCCACTTCGTCAAAAATTTCCCCCTTCTTAAATTAATCTTAGAGCCTAAAGGACTAGCTCTGCAAATGGAAATTCCATCATCATCATTTTCCGTATATTTAGTGTACACCACCGACTATAAGTATGATCATATAAATAATAAATAAATAAATAAAAAAGCCATTTATTTCTCTATCACATACAAATTCCCAGATCTAATAATATAATATTATTTAAAAAAATTTAGTTATGTTTTTTGGTGATGAGAACCCCTCTGTAGGGTGAAGGCCTCCTCCAAGCTTTTCCAAAGCTCTCTATCCGCTGCTGTCGTGAACCAGTCTTGTCCGGCAACAGCCTTTACATCGTCAGCCCAGCGCGTGCGCGGCTTACCTCTACTGCGTTTCCCATTGGGTCCAGGCCACACCGTGGCCGTTTTCGTCCGCCGTCCGTCCTCCAGTCTTGCTAGGTGGCCATCCCATTGCCACTTCAATTTTAGAACTTGTTTAGAAAAGTCCAGAAACTTAGTTCTCTCTCTGATAGTCTCGTTTCGTACTTTATCTAGCTTTCTTAGCTTTAGGACCGATCTTTCCATGGCTGACTGGCAGGATCTTATTTTGAATAATATTCTTAGTTATTGGCCATGTTTGTGAGCTGTAGGTAAGGCACGGTAGTATGCAGCTATCCATCACTTTTTTCTTGATTAGTAGGGGCATGTCACTCTTGAAAACTTCTTTTAATGCCCAGTATTTGCTCCAGGATAGGTTAATTCTTCTTGTAACCTCTTCTGAGCCGCTGTTTCGGTTAAAAGATATTCTTTTTCTTAAGTAGATATATGAATTAACGAACCTTATGGTTGTTGTGCAGGCTCTTATTGGCATTTCTATTGAATTTGTCGTAACCTTTGTCTTTTCAAAGTTCATTTCGAGTCCTACTTTGAGACTGGCTTTATTTAGGTCGTTAATCATTTTCTCAAGAGTATAGCTCGATTCCGCGAACAAAACAATGTTGTCTGCGAAGCGAAGGTGACTCAAGTATTTCTTGTTTATTACTATGCCCCGTTGTTCCCAGTTTATTTCTTTAAATACTAACTCGAGCACTGCAGTAAAAAGTTTAGGCGAGATGGTCGCCTTGTTTCACACCTCTTTTAATTTTTATTTCAGGTCCAGTTTTTTCTAGTTTTATTCTACTAGTACTATTTGAGTAGATATTCTGCAGTAATCTAATGTACGTGGGATGTATGTCGTTTTCTCATATACCGGATTCTAATATAGACAAAACCCTCTCGTTAGTTTGCTATACTATGCTTATTTCTAGATCTGGATATCTGGCAGCTGTAAATGTGGTGGAGGTCAAATAATGCAAACCACTTTAAGAATACAAATCCTAGAGTTCTTGATGCAGTATTATGAAAAATTATATAAATAATTAGATCATATCATTGCGAAAAGTTTCTGATGGGGGAAAGTAGTCCAAAACAACGTTTATACGTTGTTCATAGTTTGTCGCCTACTGTTTTTGTTTCCGAAATATTACGCAATGTTTTTTGTTCTAATGTTAAAATATGTCCCGTCCTCTATAAATAAGACAACTTCGGCCGTTTTTACCTATATTGGTATATTTTTTTTCCAATACAAAAACTTAGGTAGTGTCACTTTGACATCCACCCATTAAAAGCTGCCAGATGCTCGGATCTAGCAATAAGGATAGTATTACAATCTTGTTAGATGGGTTTCATTGCTCTCATTATTGTGTCACATCTGACGTTGCCAGCTCTTAGACACTGAACAAAAATAGTATGCAACAAAACGTAAAAACTATGTGTCAACAAGGTTCCATTGCGATTAGACACGATATACGATAAAGAAAGACAACTGTTTAGTAAAGATGTAAATATTCCGTTACGGAGGCAAACCTTTATATTGAGTGGGTAAACAGGAAAATTCCGGATTCCGTACTGCCTTCTAAGAAGGGGAAGAGAACAAAGGACAAAGGACTTTGATTTCGAAGGGGAGGTTCTCATTTCTTTGTTTTTTTTGTATGTTCACCCATTATTACGGTTAAAGATACTTTATTCTCATAAGAATTACAAATTCACTTACATAAGAACACTTTGTAAACTAGATTAAAACTTAAACTTAAAAGTCTAATGTACTCGTATTATGCATTATGTATGTGTGTGTCTACGAATAAACTATACTCTATACCTCACTCAAGGAAAAATTGAAAAAGTTGTGGCTAGTGGACTCTTAATGTTTTTTGCGAATTGAATATTATATATATATATATATATGTATATATATAGGTATATATTTATTTAATTATTTATTTATGAACGTCTGATATTATATGTGTATAGTAATGTTTATTATATTATTATGTATGTAGTTTAAGCGTAGTTTAAGTATTTGTGTGGTACATGAATGTACCTATATATTTATTAGTGTTTACCTGCAGCTTTATGTGTTTTGGAACTTTTTATTTGTATCTTTTGTGCATAGTTTGTCTTTCACCATTTGTATTTAATCCTTTCTCATTTTCTCATGGGTTGGCTGGAAGAGATCTCTATCAGGGATAAGGTCGCCTTTGTGTATATCTTTTATATATGTTACTGTTGTATTATGTTATACCTACTTATGTGCAATAAAGTGATACATACATACATACATACTATATTCTATTATATTCTAAACGTATGTTGAATAATAATAACATATTATTCGAACTGAAGAACAAATCAAATTATTTTTTATAAATATTTTGATTTGTTTATTTTTAAGGAGTTCGACCGGAGCTGCTGTGACCCGGGTGGCCAAGTGGTAAAGGCGTCTGCAGCGAAAGCAGAAAACGCTGGTTCGATCCCAGCCCTGGGCACCGGAGGCCTAGGTCACTTTTTTCTTTGTATATGACATCTATATAAGTTTATATTATTCGAAGACGCGGCTGGACTGATTTGGAAAATTCTTTTTATAATATTATAGGCACACCTATAGTGATTTTAGTATTTTTTATTGTAACTCGGGCATTTGCTTTTGGAAAGGTGGAGGCTAAGTGAAGTCGGTTCTTTTTTGTTTAAATTTATATTTGTACGGTATTCATTAAAATGTTAAAGAAGGACATGGCAACATTATCATACATATATTTGATAGAGTTTTCCTTCACACTGTCTTTACTTTTTTTTGCACCGCCTTTTATCCGCATCAAATATGGTCTATTGTTTGTTTCAAAACCCTAGCGTGTCCATCCCTGGGACTTACACCCTTTATCAGTTTACTACATTTCATATAAATTATTTCAGACAATGAATGTTAATCCATGTTTAACATTAAGTAGAGATATACCCAAGTCCTATGAGACTTTTTTACTTTACCGAAAAAAAGTGTCTTTTGTGATTAATAATTTGGGTTTGCAGTGAGGTGGGTATTATTAGTATCCTTAGTTTTAATTGGAGTAGGATAAGAAAGTTGGTCGTCTTAGCCTTTTTATCTTGTTATAAAGCTATAAATTGTTAGTTACAAATTCTTAAGTAACTAAATTAATCATTTAAAATTGGTTCTCCCGTTGCTTTTTTATCGATTTAGTTAAACTTGCAACTGCAATGCAATTAAAATTGAATAGAAATTGTAGTCAGTTACGGATAGAGTCATAACAATGGCGGCCCCTCCTTTCGATTAATTATTTAAAAAACACACACATAGTACAAATAAAATAATAGTATCCACAAATATAATTATAACAATATAACTAGGCACTCAATTTCCAACAGACTTGAGATCCTTGAGAAAAGTTTTGCACTAATCCAAAATAATGATTTTAATAAGTACCTACAAATAATAAATTCCTCTCAAGTTTTTCATGCACACTGTCGGTTAAAGACAAAAGTCACATGTAGGCATGTAGGTAAATAAACTACTCTTCGGTCACGCGTTTTCTTTTAAAGGATGCAGGAATATGTGTTAAAACGATTGAAACCATGTTTGAAAGCAAATGTCTGGCACCCGATCCGGTTGCCTAATTCGATTTCCAGACCGGTGCTCATAGAGCACCGCGGATGGTTACGCAATACAGCTGACACCTAAACGTCTGAATTCGAAATTTACTGCTGTGTTACGCCTGTGATTCTCCACTTACACCCGAAGAGCCGCACCATAAATCTCTTTGTATTGAACAAAAACTTGACCTTTCTTGTTATCTAATGGTGGTCCCACACTAGCTGTTATATAACGTTATATAACAGCAACTATCTTTATTTAACAACATAGTGCTACTTACTTAGCCTTATCCTTGTTACACTTTGTTATATAACATTTAACAGTTGGTGTGGGAGCACCACACCTGCAGTGCACTTAATGTAATATTCATTTAACTAATTTTAACAAAATAAACACTGAACTTAGTGCGATCAATTGGACCGATTTCTTTAAAAATTTGCATTTAGACGATTGTATCGCGAAATTTAACAACTTATTAAATCATTTAATTCGTCAATATGCCCCACTTCGTCATGTCCGCCAATCATCGTCCTCTACCCCTGTATGGTATAGTAAACCCCTACAAAAAATATTAAAAGGGAAACGGAAATACCATAGGCTCTGTAAATTATATGGTAACCCATTAGATTATCATAGTTTTAGTATATTACGCAAACGGGCTAATAAATTGGAATCTGCGTGTTACAATAACTATATACCCTATTCTGAAAGCAAAATAAAAACCCATCCCAACTTCTTTTGGACCTTTGTGAAATCGATTGTTTCTAAAAATAAACTTCCTCAGACCATGTTTTATAAAGGAATTACTAGTTCTAACGGGGAACAAATCTGTAATCTTTTTAACGCCCATTTTCATTTGGTCTTTGAGCAGCCTAGTAATAGTAACTCTGATAATATATGTACACCTCCCCACCTGATCCATTAGTTGACTTAAGTACACTTGAAATCAATCCAAATATCGTAGAAAAATATTTAAAATCATTAAATATTCACAAAGGCGCTGGTCCGGACGGGTTACACCCACTTTTTTTAAGAGCTGCAGTATTTCTCTTACATGGCCTATCATTATGCTATTTACCAAATCTCTTAAAGATGGCTACGCCCCTTATGTCCGGAAACAAGCCTGGGTGACTCCTATTCCCAAAGGTACAGTCAGCAGTGACATTGAGAAACATCGTCCGATTTCTAAATTGTGTGTCTGTGCAAAAAAAATAGTAACTGATCAACTTTTTAACGTTATTCGTCGGCATATCATTTCAATCAGCACGGTTTCTTTAGAGGTCGATCAGTCGACAGCAACCTGTTAATTTTCACTGATGTAATTGGGTACTTTCCTGGATAAAAAAATATAATTCTATTTAGTCCGTCAGTTAGATTATCAAAAAATATTGGTCACGTATTTTTTATTTTGTCAATCAAACAAAAATTGGTGAAGATATAGCCCGTTAAAGTTCCGCGTGACGTCACATTATATACTAAAAATTGTACTGAAATTTATGAAAAAAAAAATTACTCATTAATAAAATCTCACAAATCACACAAAATATAAAATAATGAAGTTTTTAGTATTAGTGTATTGGAATTTTGTTCTTAATTACAGACGAATAAGTCAATAAACTAAAACTGTTTAAAACTAATTTTAAGACGTAACTTCTGAATTATTTTCTATCGAGCCGATTTCATCCAATCGTGTATTGATCTTAACAGAGTTTCTCAAAAAATAATAAATAAAATAAAAAACTAAAAATAAAAAATAAAAAAATTAAATTAAATTTCTTTATTTCGAACAGAGTCCATAAACGAGTACGAGTAGTATTAATAATTAATTACATAACACTTAAGCTATGTTAGTAGGGTACAAATCAAACACTAATTTAATTTAAATATCTGCTACGCTCTGGAACACCCGGTACGTGGGCATGCGTTCGCTCCCAGTGTTCCAGAATGGGGCAGTCCATCCTCTCACTTATAACCCTCAGGATGGTGTTGTGGCTCCCTCGCACTCTGCGCATGAGTGATGCGACACGATGACGAATCACCGCGCCGAACCCCTCCGTGTGCGCATACGCAAACATTGCTGAGGCGCTGCAGTAGCGCGGGAGCCCCAACAACACCCTGAAGGCATTGTTATATTGTACACGGAGGGCGTTGTAGGCTCGCTGCGTATAATTGACCCACAGGTTGCACGTGTATAAAGTTTGGCAGAAGGCTTTAAAGAGAGTAATCTTTACTTCAACGCTACATCGTGCAAACCTGCGTGCCAACATGTTACAGCGAACCGCCATCGCCCTCCTTTCCCTCTCTATATTGCTATCATCTTTTAAGTCCTCGGTGACCACATGGCCGAGATACTTAAATTGCTTAACTCTGACGAGGCCTACACCATTTAGCAGCACTGGGGGCATAATCGTCACTTTTCGATTCTTTGGATGAAATATCATAAGCTTGCTTTTCTTAACATTGTAAAGGAGGCCGTGCAACTTAGCATACTCTTCACAAATTCTCAATAACCTTCTGAGTGCTGAGATCGATGGGCTGAGCAGCACCATGTCGTCTGCATAACTAATACTGTTGACAATATGTCCGTCAATCGAGCAGCCGACTCCAGTACTACTCAGCTCATCGATCAGCTGGTTCACGTACAGGTTGATTATGAATATTAACATATATTTTATTTACTTTCCCAAAACAATTAGTTCTTGCTATTGTCATAGTAGGGTCATAGTAGAATACACACACACGTTACTTAGCTAAAAAGTAAAATGATTGATCACGGCCTATCACGGCTCATCACTTCGTGTGGTTTATTTAAGATAGTAGACGGAGAGCTAGCCACGTCAGATATAACACAATAATGAGAGCGACGAAACGCCTCTCGTTAGTTTACTATAGTATGCTTATTTCTAGACCCGGACATCTGGCAGCTGTAAAGTGGTGGAGGTCAAACAATGCAAACCACTTTAAGAATACAAATCCTAGAGTTCTGGTTTTGATGCAATATTATGAGAAATTATATAAATAACTAGCCTTTTCCCGCGGCTTCGCCCGCGTACTATAAGTACTCAAAAAGGATACGATACCCATGTTGATTTTCAGACTTTGTGACCACATTTGCCCCTTTTGGGGGTTGAATTGAACCTGAAACACGTGTTTACTCATTTATCGTTAGGAATACTCCTGTGAAGGTTCGAATAAAATAGTCTAACATATCTTGATTCGCCATACAAACTTTGGACCCCCATTTTACCCCCTTAGGGGGTGAATTTTGAAGAATCCTTTCTTAGTGCATCCCTAGACCTTATAAGGAACCTACTTGCCAAATTTGGAATCTCTAGAACCAGCGGTTTGGGCTGTGCGTTGATATGTCAGTCAGTCAGTCAGTCAGTCAGTTTCTTCTTTTATATATTTAGATTAGATAATATCATTGCCAAAACTTTCTGATGGAGGTAAGTAGTCTAAAACGCCAAATAATGTAATTTATAGTTTGTCGCCTACTGTTTCTGTTTCCAAAATAATACGCTATGTTTGTTCTAATTCCAAAATATAGACCCTGTCCTTTATACCTGAGACAAGTTCAGCAGTTTTTACCTATATTGGTATTACTATTTTCCAATTCAAAAATTTTGCTGGTCTGTCACTTTGACCTCCACTCACATTAAAAGCTGCCAGATGCCCGGATCTAGGGAAGGATAGTATAGCAATCTAACAAGACGGGTTTTGTTGCTCTCATTATTGTATCATATCTGACGTGGCTAGCTCTTAGTCCATAACGAGTAAGACCTGCTTAATGTAACCTGCCTACCGGAACATGAACAGCTTAATGCAACCATGTTTCAAGATATAAACATACGCATTTAACTAATGAATGATGCAGCAAAGCTACAAGCAATTTATCTCTTCAAAAATAAACTAAGATAGGATCTAGTTTAAACTTTGTCGGCGATCTATCGCGGATATCCACCATCAATCAATGCCTACAAAGCAACGTCTTAAGTTTCTAACGTAGTTTCCATTCAAAGTGAATTATACTCAAAGGACTCGAGAGACGATCCTTCCATTGTTGGTACTCTTACACGTGGCCTCACACCCAAGCTGAAAAACTCGATCGATTCCGTATGCTTGAAACGTCTTGGGTATATTCATATTCATATTCATTTATTTCGTAAATGCACAGATACAATATACGTCAAAAGAAAAAATAAAACTAAAATTTATACTAAAATTAATACTACTGAGCTATTATATAATACTAATTCGCAATTTATAACAAAAGTCAAACGATGTCAATTCTGATTACAATAGAGCTACACATTTATAATTAAGATAATTTTATGTCACATAATTCTCTAAGGTCAAAGAAAGCATTTTCAATTAGCCATTTTTTTAATTCCTTAAAAAATGAGTTATTATTTTCTAGGGTTTGTATATACTTTGGGATGGCATTATACAATTTTGGTCCGATTACATAAGTTATTTTGGTAGACTTGGTTAGTCTGCAACTAGTCGTTGCTAGTATTCCTCGTTTCCTATCTCTTAGGTTTCGTAGGTTGCCCGGTCTTAAGGGAAAATAAGTCAAGTTGGTCCTAACAAACTTTATTATATCAAATATAAATTGAGACGGGATCGTCATAATCCGTAAGGATACGAAGAGCTGTCGAACTGCTGGTGAATCGGGAGGAACACATGCTATTATCCGGACTGCTCGCCGTTGCAGTACCTACGAACGCACGGCGCCAGTCGGCGGCAAGTCCCCAGAACTCTAGGCTATAGTTTAAAGTTGAGTGAAATAGTGCAAAATAACAGTTTCGTACCTGTGCCTGCGGGAGTATGAAAGATAGTCGTTTTAGGCCGAAACAGACCCCTGCCAACTTTTTGCAGACGTTATCAATTTGAGTGTCCCAATTCAGTGCAGAGTCGAGTGTTACTCCTAAGAACGGGGCATTTTTTGCCTGTGGGAGAACTGTATTATTTACTTTGACAGCGAGGGGCCTTGGGGGGGGGGCGCCTAAGTGAAAATGGAGTACCTGAGTTTTCGTGACGTTCAGAACTAACCCGTTGACAGAGAACCAATTAAGTAGTTTATAAGCATCGCTAGAAATCAGTTTTTCTAAACTGTCAACATCTTCAGCAATTAGGATATCATATGCGTCGTCAGCGAAAATATACATGTTTCCATCTACATCTATAATAAAGCTTTGAAGAAATGTCAGAAAGCGCTTCACGGACAGTATGACTGTGAATGTGAATTCAATATTCATTTTCTATGCAAAATTTCTACGTTTGAAGTTGTCCTTATCTACAAATAAATGTGATATGTATGTCGGAAAAAGAGATCTCGACAGGTCCTTGCTACGATTTCTTTTGATTTCCTCTTTATATTTTCCATTGCAATACGTGATCTTATAGTAGGGTTTTCTCTCAGTACAAAAGTGAAAAAAAATGTGCGCATCGAGAAAAAGTTGTGAAAAGTTTGAGCATGGATACGAAGTGCCCTACGATGAATATTTTTTTAGTATTGGAGGTCCGTAAAATTTTTGGACCTTGACGTCAAAATCAGGGGTCCCGTGAAATATGTTATTACTCTCTGGTTAAAGCCGCTATGCAGAATTCATTTTTGATATTAAAAAAGTAAAAATCCATATTTAAAAAAAAGTTCTGCGAAGAGGAAAAACACTCAAAAAAAATTTTTTTTTGTAAAAAAAAATGTTTTAAGGAGGCAAATTTAATGCAGTTTTTAAATATATACAATTTTAAGGCCTTTACAATACAAAATCTACTCGAAAAAAATCATTCGCGTAATAATATTAAAAAATTAAAAATATTTTATAATTTTTTTGTAAATAAAAAACATGTTATAAGGAGGTATATTTAATGCAGTTTTTAAATATATACAATTGTAAGGCCTTTACAATACAAAAATTATTCGAAAAAAATCATTCGCGTCGTGGTGTATATGTTTTCTCCTCTCTGGAAAATCAATGTGAAACGTGAACATCCGTAGCGTATTGACCTTAAAATGTAGGTATGTATTGTTTATTATTAGTCATTTTTGCTCAGAATACCTTCTACAAAATGCAGAAATGAAAAAAAGGTATTAAAAAACACATGTGAACCAATTATATCAATTAATACTTAAGTATTAATATATAAGGAAATATATTTTAATTTTCTCTCCGCAGAGCTTTTTTTTTTAGTTTCGATTTTTACTTTTTTATTATCAAAAATGAATTCTCCATGTCTGTTTTATAAGAAAATGATACCACACAACCTCTAGCAGCCTTAACCAGAGAGTAATAACATATTGCACGGGACCCCTGATTTTGACATGAAGGTCCAAAAATTTTACAGAGCTCCAATACTAAAAAATATTCATCGTGGGGCACTCTATCCATGGCCAAAAATTCACAACTTTTTCTCGATGCCCACAATTTTTTCAAATATAAGCTCTGCTATTAACCAAATGGACAATAACATATTAAGTACCTATGTATAGAGTTTTTCATAAAGCAAAAACATTTAATCACAGGTAAAATAAGTACCTTTTTTAACTATTTTTTACTGCAAATAAATTTGAGTAAAGTGAAGAAACAATTTAAATTTTACATTAAACTACTTTGTCTATCTACCCAGCAATAGGTAGGTATGCAGTTTTTCCACCTCAGAATAACACACATGCCTTTCAGTTTAAAGAAGGCAACGCTCATGTGACGCCTCTGGAGTAGCAGACTTTCATAGGCTGATGCACTAGGTATCTGTATATCATCAAGCGGACCGCTATGCTTGTTCTCCATCGTCGTGGTATTAAAAAAGCAATTTGCATAATATATGTCAGTCGCCGAATATATGTAAGTATATTATTACCGAGCAATGAAACAATTGCTGATAGCGTAAAAATAATTAAAACAGCAGTGTACAGTCACCAACCCGGATTGTTGCCATTGTTCGTAATGTTCATAAAGCCAATGATCGATGTAACCAAGATGTAACTGACAGTTGACAGGTAGTCGGTAACATCGGTCATTCATAACACGGCTAAATTATTAACAATGGCAAGTGGCTCAACAATCCGGGTTCGTGACTGTACATAAAAGTTGAGAGTAGGGACCTAACCTAACCGCTATGTAAACTGATATTAATATTAATGGAATTATACTGACAGTCATGTTGTAAAAGAAACAGCACTCAATTTGAATCAGTTGTCAATTCGTATCGAATATTTTAAAATATAACCTGTTGATGTCCCAAACCAGTAAAGGTACAGTCTCCAACAAGATTTACCGAAAATATGGCTCTTGAAAATTTGAACTCGGCCTGTCTTATCACTGACTAAAGTCTAATAAAACTGACCGAGAAACTGTTGTACGAGTCGTTCTTACAGCACTATTGTGGGGCCATTTTTTTTGGACTGATTGTGTATCCCGTTCTTTATTACATATGGTACCCAAACTGAGTAAAATTATGTAGTGTAGCCAGAGTGGGCCCTTATATAGGTACCTATAAAGGTACATCATTATTTTCAGGTAGGTCATTATTTTCACGCTCGTGTGAATCACGTTTGTCATCAACATTGTAATTACTCTTACATTCTCTCGTATTATCCAATGCAATGCAATCGGAGCCCTTTGTCGATCCTTGTTGGCCTTTTACAATACAATGTCACTTTTTGTGTGTTGAATTTCTGATCGTACTTCAATAAGTGGCAATTAATTATTAACATAAAGGGTGTCTAAAACGGAAAACCTAATTCATAAGGACATATTCGATTTAATGTTGCTGTCTATTTTAGAATATCAAGTAACGGAATTTAAATAAGAATAAGAAGAAAATGAAGCTGATACAGCTGGTTTGAAAAATGGTACCGCTATCTTTTAAACTAAAGGGGACACTTCACAGGAATGTGTGTTTCATTTAATTAAAGTTCTTTACGTTATTCAAAAGATTGATTATTCCGTATTACTTTATGCAATAATAAATAAATAAATGAACATTATGGGACAATCTTACACAAATCAACCTACTCCCACAGTAAGCTCAATAAGGCTTGTGTTGTGGGTACTGGGCGACAATATATATAATAGATAGATATAGATAAATACTTAAATACATAGAAAACGTCCATAACTCAGGAACAAATATCCGTGATGAACACACAAATAAATGCCCTGACCAGGATTCGAATCCGGGACCTCCTGCTTCTTAGGCAGGCTCACTATCGACTAGGCTATACTCTATATCTTTAGGTATTTAAATAAAAGTAAACAAACAATTTTTACATTTTCGGGTAGTTATAACTTTTATTGGTTAACCAATCAAATACAAAACTGCCTGGATGTCACTTAACGACCTGGCTTTAACCAATATTATTTGATCGTGTAATGTTTTCATCTACCCTCAACTGGCTTAAGGAGCCATTTGAGGGTAGATCTTATTTACTTTTATTTAAATACCTAAAGATACAGAGTATAGAAGGTCGTTAATGGCATATTTCTTGTGACTTAGGTTGTACAAATTCGCAAATGCCCAATGTTTTTAAGATAGTCCAATATTTGCTGGCTGTTAGTGCATTCAAGGGACCGAAATTCATGGAAAATTAAATTAAATTTTGTTATAGGTTTCCAAGAGAGAATAATAAATGATTAGTTAGGCGGTTTCAACTAAGTGCAATATTAGGCTGCCATTTCTAAGAACGTAATACTCGTATTATACTCTTGGACTTTTGCCAACTCGACCACCGCGCCAACAGAAGTTAATTTGAAAATTGTTTATTGTGTACTTGGGCCGTATTCTAACTTTAAAACACGCATAGACATGATCCAACTTCATTACCAACGCATTACCAACGCAATACAGCTACGGCATAAACATCTGAATCAGAAATATCAGAATTTGTTTGAGAAATATTTCAACGCGAGTTGCGTTAATACAACTTCAATATTAGTTGATAAAAAAAAAAAAAATGTTTATTCACGAAACGGCTTACAATTTTTTTACAACAGTTCTTCTGCCAAACCACAGTGTGGTTTGTTGGCAGATGAGGCTCCAGTTTACAAATTGATTGTTTGTTGTTGTTTGTTTGTTGTTGATTGTTTGTTGTGTGTTGGAGTTATGTTTGAGATATACCAATTAAAAGTATGGACCTTTAATCTAGAATTGCAGGTTAAATATTTTTAAAACGTTTGTTGTCAGTATCCGGATATTGTAATCCATTCAATATTTCCACTTTACGAGATTTCTTATTCGCACCATACATATTATTTATCTATACCCATATTCGTCATCATTATACTTGAAATAAAATAGGGGTGAAACAAAATCTATGCGTACATGAAACCTACTTACAATATATTTACTTAAAAACTGATAAAACAGGTAGTTAAGATTTATTGATTTGGGTTTACCCAACAGCCTAAAATAATAATCAGACCAATCGCGAGAGCAACATGTTTTATCTCGCTTTATCAGCCCAATACGAAAAGAAGGGTAGTCATGAATCCATCAGCAATACATTTTATTATTTTTTTAAGACACTTGACCATTGAGTTTTGTCCGGTTCTGTCATGCTGCTGCTGAAGCCATTCACGCTGCGACGTTCCGGGCTTGGGCCCAACGCAGTACTCGGCCTAAGCTTTCGTATACAATGCCCGCTCACCCTCGGGCCTTCAGCCCTCGGGATCGCTAAGACACTTGACAATGACTATTGACCGGTCATTGTCAAGAAGCAATTCTCACTACAACGTTCCGGGCCTGGGCTCCACGCGGTACTCGGCCTTTTAACTTCGCATACAAACTCAAGAGTTTTGTCCGGTCCCTTTCATGTTGCTCCTGTTGAAGCAATTTTCACTGCGACGCTCCGGGCTTAAATACGCCCTACGTCGTACTCGGCCTTTGGCTTTCGCACATATTGCCGCTCACCTTTGGGCCCTCAGCCCTCGGATTCACTTTTAAAATAATTAGCCCTTGAGTTTTATCCCTGTCATGCTGCTGCTGCATACCGTTAAATGGGATAACTTAAGACAGGTGAGGTAACTGAAGACAATACGTCAGCCTTCAGCCCGAAGCATATTCTACTGTAGGAAATCGGCCATTAGCATTCGCAAGTCTCGAGACTTGCCTTTAAGTTAGTTATCGTAACACGTATGAAAATAGATATTTTGAATCAGTAACTAGTGGATTGCCATAGATAGAGACACGTGGAAGAAAGAGAGGGAGGCCTTTGCCAAGCAGTGGGAAACTACAGGCTAATAAATAAAAAATCAAACATTAAAGGCCTGGGTAAAGTAAATGAAAATATCAAAACCTCCCAAACGCACGCGGGCGAAGCCGCGGGTACAGCTAGTATTTAATAATCCCCTATCTAACTGTATGTAAAGTCAATTTCATCAATCATCAATCATTTCAAAGGATTTTTTTTGGTTCCGTAAGCAACGAGGAACCCTAATAGTCGCCATGTCCGTCAGTCCATCCGTCCGTCTGTCCGTCCCCGGCTTTGATCAGTGATGTTTATTACAACAAAAACTGAAATTTGGTACAAGTATGTGTTTTAATCACGCCTACAAAGTGGTAAAACCTAATCTGATAAACTATTATTTTTTAGGGGACTTACCTCCCGTACAGATGAAGTGAATGGTGATTTTTTTTCACTCCAACCCTATCGTGTGGAGTGTCTTTGGATAGGTTTTTAAAAAAGAATAGTGGCCATGAAAAATCATTGTTGGATAAAATTAATAATTTCGTAAACCATAACTCCGCAAGTTTAAAAAAGTGCGCCCCCTTGAATTTTTGAACCGTAGGTCCAAAAATTTCGGGAAAACTCATAGAAATGAGGCCTGATCTTACCTACTATTAAACAAAATTGGTTGAGCTGTTTTTGAGTTATATTATAACTCAAAAACGCATAGGCAAAGGCACTTACGCTTACGTAAGTGCCGCATAGTAAAATGACGTAAGCTGCATAAAATATCCCCTAATAACCTTTAGAACGGATGTATTGTAATGTAACAGGCTGGCAACTACGAAACCTTACACAGAGTAAGGCCCGACATGCTCTTGGCGGGTTTATTACCGATAAAGAAGTGTGTGTTACATTATTTAACATTATTGTTACGTTGACTGGACCAATTTTTTGGGAATACTTTGATTAAGTCCACGATAACATAATTTATAGACACTTTTTTATTAATAAATATGAACAAAAAGGATTCAACCACAATCAGAAATGCATTTCCATGATATAGCCTTTTAAGAATAAATTTACGATAGTAGACATAGCACTCAATAGGATTCCAGAGGAAGAATATTACTTGATATAAATCAGTCGCCGGTTATAACTTATAACCAAGGACCCTATGGCATCTCTTATGTCAGCTGTCTATTCCAGCGTCACACCACAGTACCAACAGAGGACTGCACAATGTCACTTTCTTTTACAACAAGATTTACGAATGTCAGATGCATATATTCACCTTCCAGCCAAGAATCTTTGGAGTTCGGTCCTCAGACACCACGAATACAGCCTTGGCCAGAAGTGATGAGCACCCTTGCGATTTTCATACAAAACTCGAAACTTTAGTCCAACGTTTCTATCTTTTTTGAAGTTATTTTATCAATTAATTCAAACTGAACAGGCATGTTTTGTTGAAGTTAGTAGTAACTGCATATAATATTTGCAATTTGTCGCACCGACCTAAAGTCGCATTTTCGTTACCTCCAGTTTTCATATTTTATAGGTACCTACCTTGAAATTGTTATTAAGTGAAGATTTCTAGATATATAAATAAAATATAACATTTTACGTCACCGTACATTGTTATTATTGGAAAATAATACTTAACATCAAAACTGTAAACAAAAAACTGCTATGCTCAACACTGAATTTTAATATTACTTAATGTGATTATGAGTACAATTATTATTTTTTACTTACTGAGTTTTCTTAAAGTAGTTAAAGTGAAGATCAATAAAATCTGGTGACTCATGAAGTCTGGTTTTGCAGAAGAAAAATAACGAGTTGCTACTTTAAACGTGAACTTTCTTTAGTGTAAACTCGTTTAGATAATACTGCTCCAAGCCCTTATTCACGACGCACTCAGCCGTATCGCCATAAATACAAAAGTAGAAACGAGAACTGGTATAATATGACCTCCGAACAAGCAAAGATGCAACGACTTTATAATTTAGATTAGCTTAAAAGTTGCGAAGAAACAAATCCAAGGTTTGTGAATCACACCGAAGTTTTCTTTTTAATTAAAGAAAACCCAGCTCTGTTTATTTAGCCTTTTAGCTGTATTTAAGTTACTCTATCCTAGCACTTTGCATGGCTATCACGTTTCAATAGTCGATTCAATTAACATTGATGTCGATGCAAATAGACCCCGAAAAACAGGATGGCCGCATGGCCACCTATAGGTAGTCCATGAATGTATGAAAAAAAAGTACTTACCTAAAATAAATCTTACCTCTACAAGGTTCTTTTGTTGAATTAAAAAAATGACATTTGATGCCACGTCGTTCGCTAAAAACCTAGTTCAATAAGACTCCCAGATGATAAATATATAATCAGTTACGTCTTTAATGGGGGAACACGATGCTGATGCTGCAATGCAAAAAACCTGGCTGCGTATTTTAATTTTTTTTTAATAAAAAATCGAGTTTCTAGTATGATAAGACTCCCAGGTTTCCTTTGTTCCTCGAATTAGGGGAGGGGTAGGGCTACACGATAATGTAGTGCCGCAAGCCCAAGTGCTGACAAAAGTATTTTTTTGCAATTACAAGACTTCAACCTATCCTATCAAATGCAATTCATGAGCGTTATTTCATTATTTGCGATTTTCGCCTTCAAATCGTTACTGGACACTACCTGATACAAATGAAAAAATCGATTCTAAAATAAACATTTTTGGCGCTATATATTTAAATATGCAGTTGAAATAATGTATTAAAACTATGAAAAACAGTACCTAATAAGTATTATTGATCGGTTCATTTCTTTTATAAATTTTTGTCCTGCAATTTTGTCTCAAATTCGGTGTATATTTTTATGTGTATTGAATTAAAAAGAACCTTGTGGATAGGACAAATTGTCAACTTTATTTTGAAATTTGGATCATCCTAAAGTTCGACCAGAAAGTAAAGACTGATCAGATCGCATTTTATGCTGGTGCAGACTCGTGTTCGCAAAAGCCTAAATTTACGAGTAGGGTAGTTGCCCCTAAAGATGACCGACCCCCAAAAGATGAACGAAACGTCTTAAAATCTAAATAATTAAATCGTGAATTATGATACACGCTTAAGGGTATTTTTCTGTAACGCGTCAACACTTCGTCGGCAATGTCATTTAAACTGCCAGACAGTTGCGCCTGGCATATGGCCGTTATCGGTCGCCGAATGTGGGCTTCGCGCCAAAATCGCCATTTGTATATACATTTTTATTATTATTTAATGATATATTTGCTGTTCAAGTTATGGTTCCAATATTGTGTGTAATTTCCAATAGATGACCGGCGGTCAACTTGTGGGCATGGGCTATTTTTTTCAAATGCTTGTATAAATTCTAATATAAACGCTAGACAAACCATATATATTTTAAATTGATTGCTGTCTGGTATACAATTTTTTGACCAAAAGTTGAACAGCACTTTCTTTCGCTAACACCTTTATTTTGGGGGTTTATTTTAGTATGAAAACGTGTTTGTTCAACCGATGTTTCTATACCCAAAAGATGAACTAAGAGAATTTCCTAGTTCATCTTTTGGATTGGATTCCAATAAATGAATTTGGCTTAAAATTAGTTCGTTCATTTTGTCAATATCGTGTCCAAAACTTGAACTAACAAAATTTCTTAGTTCATGTTTTGGCAAGCAGCTTTTAAGCTGAACATTTTTAATGGCTAAATAACTTATTAAATCTATCGCTTTATTAATATCTTAAATTCGTAAAAAAATGTTTAAATACTGGTAACTTATTTAATTTTTTATATATTTTACGTGTAATTAAATTAAATCTGGGTCAAAATTGGACTGTTATCAGTATGGAGCAAAGTTAATCTGTTAACCGTCTAACTTTGCCCCAGATTTAATTTTATTCTAGGTGTTCGTGAGTTACGAGATACAGAATAGAATTACTTATTAATAAGAAAAACTCTGTGATTACAATTACTTTGGGATGAAGGTAGCAAATTGTACGACATTAATTAAAAAACGTATGTTATAATGGTTTTACGGTATAATTATGTATGTGGTCAACAGACCACAACAACAAAAAACAAAAAAGAATAAATATAATTTCTTAATTTGATTAAAATAGTCCACAATACCCTTAGTAAATAGGTAATATTATTAATAGTAATAGATATAATATAGATATGGAAGTAAAAATATATAGATTACTGTACTATAGCAATCTATTATTTTTATTCTATATCGCTGATTTATCCAAACCTAATTGTTAATTTTGCGATAGTCTGATTTTTCCTAACTATTTATTTTATTTCTTCGTATACTCATTTTTTTTAAGATTAGACTCGTCGTCGTGGGAGTGTCGTTGTGCGATTTCTGGGAAAACGAGTTTAAAACTCACCAGTTTTACTCTTATTGTCTTAAGCGTATTTTCCCTGAAATGGCTGAAAAAAATAAAGACACATGGGCGAAATTGACCGTTATTTTTCTAATCCAAAAAAAAGCGAGGTATAGTGTTGTGAAACTGTCAGTACCTAGGTTAGAAATATCATTTCCCCTCGGTTATCATAACTAGGTACCATTAATCGGCTACCAAATGAAAACGTATTGTTTATTCGATTAGTTTCAAATGATTAACAAATCCTGCTTGTATGATCATTATAAGAGTTGTCCTGGATTTTTGCTTTTGCTCTTGCTCGCTAAGAGGGCCTGAGCCCTGCTACCTAATAGCTACCGAAACCTATACTAGTGCTAACTGATAATATCAACAAAATACGTAAGTAGTACACACAGAACTATTTATTTTATAAACCGTTTAATTTCACACAATAATTTACAAATTCGTGATAGTCTGATGATGATATTAATAATCTACTTTCGTTTTTGTTGCGAATTTTTGTTTAGCATGCATAATTTACTTGGGGCAAAGTTAGACTGTTCTTAACAAATGCATTTTGGCCCAATACTAGTTCATCTACTGGAGTCAAGTCGTTCATAAATTGGACACCGATTTATACTTTTTTACTAGTTCATCTTTTGGATCAAAACGTTCATAATTAGGGCACTTTGTTCATCTTCTGGGTAAAATGGCCTATTCCGGGCAATAAACATTTTTATAAAAATATTGTATGGTCATAGGAAGGTTAGGAATAGCTTATTTTAAACTAGATTATATGCAGAATCATATAAAAAAATTAAACCGGATGAAAATTGGTTGTACCACACATAAAAAAAATACCAAAGTTGGGGTAGTCGCTTAATCGTTCATCTATTGGTGATCTGACCCTAACTGCGCTTTAAATACGCCAATTGAACAGCCTTTATTTGAATACTTTATATAAAAATGCAATATTGCATGTTTTTTCCTTAAGTACTTTAGAACAAAGAGAAATGGAAATCGATGGAGGAGGCCATCACCTTATGCACAAACAAATATTAAGTAGTAAAATATATAAAATAAAAATACTTTGAACATTACATTAAAAGTTTAAATTAAAAGGATTTTCTTTACATATTTACTAGCTTTTCGCGACTTCGGCCGCGTACTAAAAGTACTAAAAGGAGATTCTTAGTTTGACCGGTATGTTTGTATGTACGTATGTAGGTATGTGTTTGTCTGCCGTTATCTCGCGTTTGGCTGAACCGATTTAGATGCAGTTTTAAGATAAGTATTTGTTACATTCTGGAGGTTTCGGTTTACCACGTTTTGGTGAAAGCGGTTCCCTTATATTTTTAAAGAAATGATTGCAATAATTGTAGCAATGCGGATTTCTACTCTTGAATAGAAGCTTTTCCCCTCGACTTCATCTGCGTGGAATTAGTAATCCACCCTCTTTTTTACCCGCTTAAGGAATGACTTCTGGAATAACAGCTATTGTATATCCTTCCCCAGAACTCAAACTGTCTCCATACCAAATCATCTAAATAGGTTTCAGCGGTAAGTATTTCGCCATAAAAACTACCAATCCCTTTCCTACCACTCTAGGATTGTTTTTCGGGATAAAAACTATCCTATATTGTTTCCCGGGACTCAAACTATATCCATACCAAATTTTATCTAAATCGGTTCGCTGTTGAAAATTCTCCATGCAAACCTCCAACCGCCATGTCACCCCCTTAAGGGTTGATTTTCGCGATATAAACTATTATATGTTCCTTCCCGGGACTTAAACTGTTCCTTTTCCCGCAACTTCGACTGCGTGGAATTACTAATCCACCCTCCTTTTTACCCGCTTAAAGAATGACATCTGGGATAACAACTATTAAGTATATATCCTTCCCCAGAACTCAAACTATCTCCATTTGTCAGTCATGATATGTCAGTCAGTCAGTCAGTCAGTTAGTTTCTTCTTTTATATATATAGATTAGAGGGCAATCTGGCACAAATAGTTTCCAGAATTTTCATGTACACAGTATTACATTTCCAAATCGATGCCATTTTCATAATTAAAGTCCCAAAAAAATACAAAAACGACACCCGTATTGATATTTTGAAATTTCAACCCCATCGCACCCCAACAAGAGAGATGTTATTTCACGTGCACCACGTTGGATTTTAAAATCGTTATTGTTTTCGTAATCAACGACCCGATAAACCAAAGAAACAATACCCATGTTGATTTTCAGACTTTGTGACCACATTTCCCTCTTTTAGGGGTTGAATTTTCAAAAAATCTGAAACACGTGTTAACTTATTAAATTGTTAGCAATATCCCTGTGAAGTTTCGATAAAATAGTCTCACTAATCTAGTTTCGCCATACAAACTTTGAACCCCTATTTCATCCCCTTAGGGGGTGAATTTTGAAAATCCTTTCTTAGTGCACCCCTAGACCTTATAAAGAATCTACGTGCCAAATTTTGAATCTCGACAACCAGCGGTTTGGGCTGTGCGTTGATATGTCAGTCAGTAAGTCAGTCAGTCAGTCAGTCAGTCAGTCAGTCAGTCAGTCAGTCAGTCAGTCAGTCAGTTTCTTATTTTATATGTATAATGTATAAAGAAGATAGATTTTATGAACAATCTAAGTTTTCACCCGGATATCGTACCAGTTTTATACGGCGCAAACTTGATCGCTCTAACTAAAAAAGATGGAGGGGTGAGACCGATTGCTATTGGCGCAACACTTCGCCGGTTAGCTTCCAAAATTGCGGTTTGGCACATCCTTCCAAAATTACAGAAATCTTTTGAACCTATTCAATTAGGCTTTGGAATTAAAGGAGGATGCGAAGCCGCCGTACATGCCCTTAGGACCTTCCTCAGCGACGGCCAGTGCGAAGTGTTACTCAAAATTGACGTTAAAAATGCTTTTAATTCTCTGGATAGAGATACCTTGTTGGCAGAAGTTAAGTCAAATATTCCTGAAATCTACAACTATCTTCTCCACTGTTACGCGGAAACTACAAAGTTGATGTACCGATCAAACGAGTTGTCATCTAAAGTCGGCTGCCAACAAGGAGATCCCTTGGGGCCCGCAATTTTTAGTTTGGCAATAAACAATATAATCCAAAATTTAACTTCAAAATTTAACGTATGGTACTTGGATGATGGAACCCTAGGAGGTGACGCAGACTCAGTACTATCGGATCTCTCTGTAATTATTAGTAAATTCAAATCTATTGGGTTAGAACTGAATTTTAATAAATGCGAACTATTTGTACAAAATTCCTGTAACAACACTGATAATTTGATACAAAAATTCACCCAACTTGCACCAAATATTAAAATACTCGATAAGAGTAACCTTTGCCTCCTGGGATCTCCCATTTTCGAAGAAAGCTTTTCAGGTTACGTTCAAAATTCTGTTTCCAACTTCCAAAATCATTCTCATCGGTTACATAAAATAAGCTCACACTATGGTCTCATTTATTATAAAATTTTGCCTATTCGTTCCTAAATTAACGTATGTGCTTCGCTGCCGTCCCCTTTGGAAAAATCTTAATCTTTTATCACAAATAGACTGTCTCATCAAAAGTAATTTAGAATCCGTTCTTAATATTCAACTCAGCGAGCAGTCCTGGACCCAAGGATCCCTTCCCATTCGGTACGGTGGGTTAGGGATCCGCAAAATTTCTAGTGTCGCGTTACCGGCATTTTTGTCGTCAGTCCACAGCTCTTCCAGTCTCATAGGAAAAATCCTACGTTCAAACTGTGAGACTTCGGGCTTGGTTGACGCCAAAAATGCTTGGTCTATTGCTTGCCCCAGTCAAAATTTCCCCGAACACCAAAAATCACAAAGGAGTTGGGACGACATCACGTGTAAATTGACTCTAGATAATCTACTAACCCATTCTTGTCCCGATGAACGTGCTAGACTCCTAGCAGCCAGTACCAGGGAAGCCGGATACTGGCTGCAAGCACATCCGTCCCCAAATGTTGGAACCTTTTTAGACCCCGACACCCTTCGCATTTCAGTTTCGCTCCGTCTCGGGGTCCCGGTCTGCGCTCCACATCGTTGCCCCTGCGGAACCGACCTGGGCCACCACGGACTTTCCTGCCAAAGAAGCGCGGGCCGCTTCTCAAGACATGCTGCCCTTAATGACATCATTCGCCGGTCTCTTGCATCAGTTAATGTGCCGGCTCTTTTAGAGCCAGCCGGCATCTCTAGAACTGACGGCAGGAGACCGGACGGTATGACTTTGATTCCGTGGAGTATGGGACGGGTGCTGGTGTGGGATGCAACCTGCGTAGACACACTGGCCCCGTCACGTCTCCACCGAACCACCCTGAGGGCAGCGGCAGCGGCAGAGGCGGCCGAAAAAGCTAAGGTGGGAAAATATAGTGGTCTTGGCGTCGAATATATTTTTGCCCCATTCGGCGTCGAGACCCTTGGTCCGTGGGGCTCTAGCGCTCTGAGTCTCTTCAAAGACCTGTCGAAGAGACTCAGAGATGCCACAGGAGACCGAAGAGCTGGCAGCTATCTGGGTCAACGAATTAGTCTCGCGATCCAGCGAGGAAATGCTGCCAGCATCTTCGGTACCATGCCGCAGGGGCCGTATTTAAATATACCTTAGTTTTATTTTAGAGTTAATTATTTTGTTTATAAGTATTTAAGTTTTAGTTTATAGTCGTTTGTAATTATTTGTATGTTTGTTATTTAATAAACTAGATTAGTTTTTTATTTTATTAATCAAGTATCCTTAAAGATGGTACTGATATCAAATCGTAATATTCAAAGTTCCTATGACATTTCGCAGATTCAAAGAACAAAAAATAATAATAAATGCATAACATCATCAATATTTCATATACGGTTGTTAGATCAAAGGGTTGTTTATATTGGCGGACTCGCCTTTACAAATTGGTTGTTATTATGTTTAGAATCACTTTTGATAAAGGTTTATTGGGTAGAAAATCCAATTGAAAAACCATATAAATGTAAAGCACGTTCGCAGAGAAGTTTATTCAACTGGTGCCGTACTCTAATTTAAAATATATAAACAATACATTAGAAATACAAATAATGATATTAACTAATATTGAAGTTGTATTGGTGCCGTATTCTAATTTTAAAATGTATGAACAACACAATACACGAAAAACACAATCTATCTCAAACATAACTCCGACACACAACAAATAATCAACCAATATTGAAGTTGTATTAAAGAGGCATCAAATATTTTTCAATCAAATTCTAATATTTCTGATTCAGATTTCAGGCGCTGTTAATGCAGTGGATGCATGCATTGGAGTTTTATCGAAGTTTAATCGTGTCTAAACGTGTTTTAAAGTTAGAATACGGCCCCCTGTTTACTTATTTTGCAACTCGAAGTTGTCTTCGTCGGTAAATTCCCATTGAAAACTACGGTAACTTTTTTCAAGTTAACTTAATTAGGTGCTCTTTGTCAACGTCAATATAATTGAATAAATCTTCGAAAATACTCATTTTAAAACTAATCGTAACGTTTTGCGACTTGATTAAATTATTTCTTTCGGAGAGGGCAGTAAGGATAAAGTACCTAAAAGCTCTAATTAAGAAGATTATTTAAGAAGGGCATTAGTGTCAGCTAATGTGCCTTGTATGCTTGAGCCGCCAGGCCTTAGTCGATCAGATGGCAAAAGACCTGACGGCTTAACGCTGGTCCCGTGGGAAAGGGGTAAATGCCTACTCTGGGACGCCACATGCGTCAGCACTTTTGCTCCCTCCCACCTCAGCCGCACTATGCGGTCGGCAGGAGCAGCCGCTGAGCATGCGGCGTCCCTTAAAAAGGACAAATATGCTGCCCTCTCGGCATATCTCTTTGTCCCTCTGGCGGTAGAGACATCAGGGTGCTGGTGCGCGGAGGGAAAGGTTTTCCTTCGGGAGTTGGGTCGCCGCCTGCAGCAGAGGGGTCTTGACCCCCGCTCTGGGTCGTTCCTGCTGAAAAGGTTGTCCATCGCGATCCAACGTGGAAACGCAGCGAGCGTGATGGGCACTTTTGCACCGGGAGCAGCTCGGAGTGGGTTTTTTGTAGATTAGATTTATTTTATAAGTTTAGGATTATTTTATTTTTAAGTATAAAATAAATATTGGTAGAAGGTAGAAGCCCAACCTTTAGTTTAGTAATAAAGTCAAGGTGATTTATAAAATGTTAAGACCGTACTGGTTAACCTACCTGCGAAGTTGATCTGATTAAAATTCAATCGGTGACAAAGAGGTTGTAAAAATAATGACTATACCTGTCCATTATAGGGTTAACTAAGTTGTTCTCTTTTTTAATAGGTTAAGAACTTGAAGGTATTAGTTTTAGAAAACGAGGAAAATGTAAAATTATAATATATACCTACACGGTGTCACGTAAGGAGCCCGAATAATTTTAACAGCGTATTCCCCGCCTGTTGAAACACACAAGGGGACTATAATTCTTTGAAATATAATCCGAGACTCCAGCCTGTCATGTGAATCATGTGATTAATGGAATTAAGGTAAATTTAATGCAGTAAGTGCTTATGTAAGAAGATTTGAACATAAGCATATTACCCGTGGACGCTTGCCGTTCTGTCGCTCTAATAATGTGTAAGCGATACGCATACTCAATTTTTGAAAGGGTCTAAACCAAGTGACAATCGGTTATTGACAATTACCTTGGGGGACTGTATCTGTCAACCATAAACAGTTTAATAAATAAATAACACCGCCCAAGTGCAAGTCGGACTCGCGCCCTGAGGGTTCTGTAAGTACATCACACAATTTTAACAATCACCGTAACGAAAAGAAAAAAAATTGTATGTTTGTAATAGCAAAAGTTTTTTTTTCATTTTGTATAACAAAAAAATTACGGTTTTCGAACTTTTTCTTTTATTTGTGCTTTAAGACCTTCCTTTATGCAAAATTTCATAATTTTCTAGGACTATGCTGGGAAGTTTGTAATAATCGCAAAAAAAAAATATTTTACTTATGTTGTAATACCTTTGTTCTTGCTAAAGTTCATGGTTCTAGGTCTATGGGAAGTACCCTATAGGGTTTGGGCCCCCTGCGAAGTATTTAGAAAGTAAGGCTCAAAATGGCCGTATCCTTTGGATTGTGTTGGGTTAGAAGCTTGATTTTTTACAGTATTTGTTGTTTATTTCGACTTGATAGTTCCTCGCGTTTCTGAGAAAAAGGTCTTGACAGACCTACAGACAGAGAGACGGACTACAAAGTGATCCTATAAGGGTTCCGAATTTTTCCTTGTGAGGTACGGAACCCTTAAAAACGGTAAGTACATGGTTTTCCTCCTTTTCCATTTACCATGATCTTGCAAGCACTAGGTCGGTTTTTAAAAGCAAAATATTCCGCGGCTATTCCCAGTGGCCCCGCTGGTTAGAAAGCCCTGAAATTTTCCGCGCCCTGTGTTTTTACGTGTGACAGAGTTTAGAATTGTTTCGAATTGTGACTCGGTCGGATATTAAAAACGGAATGAAAAGTTGCACTCAGTTGAAACGGTTTGATTGTTGCTTGGTTGGCGCACAATCGAAGTTAAGTGCGATTCACGTTAACATTCACCTCAATCACATGTGTTTGTGTTGAAAATAGTTATCGTTTTAGGGAACGTCACAATTATATAAAAACTTTTAAATTTGAAAACTGTTTCAGCTATCCAAATGCATGGTAATACCATACCGTGGGTTCAATTAAGGTAAGGGACATGGAATCCCTGTCCCTTGCCTTAATTGAACCTACAGTCAACGGTATGTTCAAGCTTTTAGCTAGTCTGATTTGACATCGAAGCTGACACTAATTGAATTAAATATCAGCTTCCAACGATCCCCAAGCAAATGGCGGAGCCCCGTCAGACAATCAATTATGAAGGCAACATCGAACATAAATACCTATGTATCCAAGTAAAACAATAGTCCAGATGCACAACTATGGTCAAAATGTTTATAAATTACATGTATATTTAAAATTGATGCCTTTTTGTTTTTTTCTACATGTATGAAAATATTTTGCCTATGACCTCTATTTACACCTAAATTAATGATATTAAAATTTCTTATGAACATAGTTGAGACTTTTACATTAAATATGTATTTGTTCGTATGTTTAACGCTAAAATCTGGTCGCATTGTGTGCGAAGTGTTACCACACGAAGAATCCAAAACTCAACACACACGCGAAGTGTAGTAACTGTTTCGATACTTCTGGGTTTATGTTACTACTTTGAAAATCCTGCGACCAGAATGGTAACATATGGGTAACAACCTTCAATGTATATGGTTATTTATTTATTTATTTATTAGAATATTGTTTTGTGATATTAAGTGTTTTTTTTCGCTTTTCTTCACTGTTTTGCAACACCTACTGACTTAGTTTATTTAACACAATTCCACTACCTAAAGGTTGTCTGGGAGAAATCGCTTTTTAGCGATAAGACCGCCTGTTGTTTACCTCTATTCTGACTTTATGCATTTTCTGTACTGGTTTTGTTTTTGAGGTGTTCAATAAAAGAGTATTTGTATTGTATTGTATTGTATATATTAGTAGACGACAGCGTACGCAGAACTCAATTCATACTGGCTCGCCAATTTAGTAAAAAATCGTCGTGCCCCGTTACTGGTCGCCGATATCATAACATTATGTAAGTTACAACTCCGCCCAAGTCTGTTCCTGAATGTTTCAAATTCGTCCTTGGTTGCTTCCAATCATTTTTAAGGCTCGCAAACTAGAGAGTTTACTTAAAAGGATAATCCAGTATCAGTGCGCTCTTCCATTACTCAATAGTTTCTATGGATTTGTAGCTCACGTCTCACTGGATTTCAAATAGGGTTCGTAGCCCACGCTCGCGCAGCTTAAAATACATATATTTTACTTACCAATGCTAATGATTCGCAGTTTCAGAATCGCTGAGATCGTCACAAACTGCATTGGGACTCATGACTTATGGATATATCCGCCCTGGCCGATTTCCAATAAGATTCGTTGTTAATATAGCGACGTTTCCATATTAAAATGGTACCATCTAATATTCCGTTTCAACGCTAATGCACCGATGTCGTAATTTTTTGTATAAGTATATTATTATATTGCTTAACGCACATTTTTTACCTCCAGAAACTGTTTACATATTAGTTTATGGCAATTTTTCTCCCCTGTACGGTTAATTTGTTTCAGTGTAATTCTTAAATAATGTTTCATATTTGTACTAGGAAAAGTGTATTTTATCAATTTAATTTCCACGGACATCACAACAAATTGTGTTCATCATAGGGTAAATTATATAATATAGTCGCAAATAATCATTATTAAAGGAAAAAATAAAACTAACAAATACACTTATACAAATTTCGAAGTTTATTCTAAAAACGTACCAATATATTTTATAACAACACCACAAGCTTTTTTACCAACCAATATGTACAAACAGTTATCTAAACATTTATATGAAATTGGGAAAAGCTAATCGTCATCAAAGTTATACTTACAAAAAAATTATGATTTTTGCCGAAACAGATTCGTCCAATACTTTTTACTTTGATGCGTGTAAACAAATATAATCTTTACATGCCTCGCCGACATACCACCTGGTATTATATACATAATTAACAAAATATGCCTGCCATGACCTATATGACGATTAGCTACCCTTTCTCTAATTAATTTTTCTACGAGAGGACGTTTCAGACAAATGCAATCTCTTTTGTCAAGAATGTGTTTAAATCCCATCAACAACATATTTTATACTTTAGTCTAAATTACTCATATTTACATAATTCGACAACAATGAGCGTTCTGTGCACAGAACAACCACATTAAAAAATGTATGCAAATCAAACAATAGCCCGCTTTATTTCAGCGTCATATGGTATTTTTAACAAGCCGAAATTATGTGGGTTTCTGAGTAGGTAACAAATGATTCCATAAAGCAAACATTGTCCGAGATGCAAATTTTCACGTCGACCCTCTAATCCCAAAGGATTTACGGCATGAATGTTTCTACGCTACGTTAAACCTACAGATGGCATTGCAGGGGTATGTTTAAAAGCAAGTTTAAGCTTGGATAAAATCGTCTGAATAGGTACCTGACTATCTGTTTAAGGGTTGAGATCTTAATACCTGTCATAAATGCTTACTGTGGGACTTGTTGTGTATGACTGTCCCATACCATTTATTTATGCGTCTGTCTTATAGCACTAAGTAATAGACAAATCTCTATCAAATTCTAAGAGGATCGAAATCAAGAACGCATTATTGACCTATATATCAGAAATAACCCTATTACGCTGTGTGTTACCTAAATGTAATTAACCTACACTAATTGTGTTGCCCTCATTCGAAAGGGCTATTGAAATTCCATGGGAATGTCTTGGAAAGCATAATAGGTAATGTTCAGTTCAAATTTAATTAGAATTCAATCAGATTATTAGTTCGTCACTGTAACGCAATGGGCTATAATATAAACTGAATGCTGTGTAAACCAGGAGCCATATTCACAAACCAGTAATCATCAGCAATCGTTCATCAGCAATTCAAATTTGATTAGGTTTGTAGTTAAGTACATAAAAAATAATACACACCGGTTCGTAGGAACCGTTTCGTACGAAATCGTTTAAAAAAATATAGGTACCAATTGATCACCAAAAACAATAGTTAGGTAACTGAAGATGACTGCTGACATCTCACAACACGTAAAACGCGAAAACATTGGTTTTAGTTCCTCTACCACGCAATTAAGACATGGCCACTAAGAGCAACAGCTACATTTGAAAATGAAACATGATTTATTGGTTACACAATAGGTTTTATCTAGTAACAAAACAAGAACCTTCTTTTAAGTAAACAGATACTTGTGCCAGGTGGCTCTGCTCTTCCATTCATTGTGAGGTAGCAGTTATGCAGTTAACCATATTCTTAATTCTTAAACTTAATTTAAATTAGTTTAAATCAATTTAAGCATGAGTGTGTGTGTGTGTGTGTGTGTGTGCGTGTGTCTTCATGTATGTGTGTCTGTGTGTGTGTGCAGGTGGGTGTTACATATTTATTTATTTATATTTTATTTTATTGCAGTATTGATTCAATGTTTACATTTACATCACAGAAAAAAACTTATTTGAATTTTCACGATCTATGAGTAGGAATAAAAGCATTTCTAAATCTACATAGGTAGGGTTTCGCTAACTAATTTCCGCGAATTCTTCCGTAGAAGTTGTAAAATTGCAAAACCCTCCTTCGCTCCTCTCACTTTTTACTCCCGTGCTTCAAACTATACTTCCCTCATCTGTGTTAATTCCAAAATTAAAAGTAGGTATCTTACGTCTCTTTCCAGTTTTTAATCTACTTGTGTGCGTAACTTCATCCATACTAATACTATAAATGGGAAAGTGTATGTGTGTGTGTGTGTGTTTGTTTGTTTGTTTGTTTGTCCGTCTTTCACGGCAAAACGGGGCGACGAATTGACGTGATTTTTAAGTGGTGATTGAAGGGATGGAGAGTGACATAGGCTACTTTTTGTCTCTTTCTAACCCCCCACTTCCCTAAAATGGGGGGTGGAAGTTTGTACGGTTTTTTACCCCGAAATTAACGCGAGCGAAGCCGCGGGCAAAAGCTAGTAATATATAAATATGTTCAGGCGTTTTTGCGTTTGAGAGGAACTCATTTCAATATATCCAAAATTACAAGTTCTAAACTTTTGAATTTATAATGTTGGTAAATTTTAGAAGAGTATTTTATTGAGTTATGCTAATTGAGTTATGTATTGTAATTCCGTTTTAATAATACATTTCGCTGAACGGTTACATTCATATGAAAAGAGAGAATAGTTTTAATTTAAAGTAAGTAGTGTCAGTCGTAACTATTTGTCTTAGACACATAGGTATTATTATTAAATTATGTTATTTCGCGTATGTTTCATTTTAAAACTTTAAAGTGTAGTGCAAATTAATTCACAAGTATATTCCTCAATGGAGTGTAATGTATCATATTTAATGGGTATTAATGTTTCATTTGAAATTCTCGCGTATTTTAAATTACTATTATGTTTCCTATATTAATAATATTACTGTACCTACGCGCTAATTATCATAGTTTCCGAAAATACTACTGTTCGTTTTTACTGAACTTGATAAATCAGATCGGTTTAAATTAGTACCTACCTCGAATCAATCGGCCTAATTAGTGCCGTGGCCTTTGTACTTACGGTTTCCTATTATTGTATTGTTATTGACTGGTTTCTGAACAATAAAGAGTTTTTACATTACATAACTTACGTAGGTGCTTGTATTTTGTTACAAACAGTACTGGAAAAATAAGTTTAATAAAATAATTCTCAATAAAATTCATGAACTGTTTTGCATTAAGATTTAATATATCGTGTAATGCTCAATTTGTCCCATTTACTACTGCAAATTGCAGTGTTATAGTTTGTCTGGTGGCTTAAGGACAAATGCTGCATACTTAAAGTATGGCGCATTTATCTTTAAGCCGCCGGACAAACTATACATCGTAACATTACTATACTATACGTCGTATTTGCAGTAGCATAATTTTGTGGGCAGTACCGAAAAATCTTTGTGCATAGCGGTAACGAAAATGTGTCGTGAATTCGTGATTAGTGCCGAATGGGTTGAGAGGAAATTCTTGCTAGCATTCCATCTGTTTCCCGTACAAAACTCCTTTTAGAAAATGTTGCTTTGTTCAAAAATTTTATTAAAAATATGAACTTAAAAATATAGAAGAAATTGCATTGTTGTACATAGTTGCTAATTTTCATATTTTATTTATTTGTAAACTTTCAATTGAATCAATCGCATTATATATTCGTATACCTCCAAATAAATTATTTACCAATGCCATCGCTTTAGAATTCACATTTTACGCGTAAGTAAAAGTAAAAAATATAAATAAGCAAGTAGTAATTTAATTAATCTTCAATTCTGCGTAAATTGTGCACAATTCTGTATAACCCTTTGTTGACTTCGCAACTTGTACTAGAAAATGAAATCCATTTTACGATAGGTACGCTTTCAGATTTCTACATTATAAATATGTTTTTGGATCCTACGGTCGTACCCCTAAGGTTCACTTTGCAAATACCGGCAACCAGCATAGCAATTACAGTGACGATTTCCTATAGCTCGCTTCCGTTTTTCACAAACCTGCTACCTAAACGGCGGATTAAATGTAGGAACCTGATTAGTTTCATAGTCATGTATGTTAGTTGGACCCGGATTGTAAATTTCCTTTTTAGACGTAAATAAGGTATTTTAAAGATCGCTTAATACACCCCGCTTTTCATCCTTTAATAATTTATAAAAAAAACGCTTATTTGATGAGACTCTTAAGATTATTAGTTATTCATAAATTAAACGTTAAAATAGCGTTCCCAATACACATTTCACAATCTTTACAACATCATCTCATAATCTTTAGTATAAAATATAATTACAATAACCAGTGTACAAGTAGTGTTTTATACGTCCTCTGTAACTTCTTATTTTATTCTATTCAATGAGCGATAAAAGCGATAAATCGATTAAACTATATTTTTATTAATTTCTGAAGAAGTTTTAGACTAGAATTAGTACGATTACAACAGTCCTCATCATAGATTTGTATAAACCAACTAAGTATACAGGGTATTTGTGTATGCAGTGTTAAATCGTCAGTAAAGCTCTCGAATCATATGTTATAGACGGAGAGCTAGCCAAGTCAGATATGACACAATAATGAGAGAAACGAAACCCCTTTTGTCAGTTTGTTATAGATAGGTCCTATGCTGATTTCTAGATCTGGACATTTGGCAGCTGTAAAAGAGTCAAAGAATGCAAACCACTTCAAGAAAACAAATCCTGGTTATAATTTTAGCAGTCTATGTATGTATGTATGTTCTTTGTATTAACGTATGTTCCACCGTAGTGCCTCATCAAGTCATCCGATTTGGATGAACAGTAACATAGACTACAGTTTAACCCACTTTAGCATGTTTTTTCCGTAGGGGACGAGTTAGTTTTATTTGCTTGTTAGTTATTATAGGAACACAATGATGTTCATAACATTTGAAAGAAGAAATAGTCAACTGATCACTTTTAAGCCACTGTACACTTAATTAGCGTGACTTACATCCTTGTCACAAAGCGCTTCTTAACTAAGTGAAGTGTTTAATTTTTGTAGAGTTGAGTTTTCTAGATCGAGATTTTCGCTCAAAAACTCGAGTCACTTCACGACATAAAAATACGGCCCATTGGCAATTACAACAGATATGTTCTAAAGTCAAACGAAGGTTGTTTGAAGTTCTGTGTGAGACACGGCGCGCTGCGCGGGCGCGCACCGCGCTCGCACGATTTGCCCGAAGCTAGTTCGGAACTGGCGCGACATTGAGCAGTACAGCACGAAGTTGATGGCGCCGTTCAGCAGCGCCAGCGCATCCATCAGTTCCCCGAACAGGTCGTAGCAGCGCTTGAAGAAGCAGCGCCCCAGCACGCCGCTTAGCAAACCTGAGAATGTAAATTGTTTTTAATTAAGGGATTTTTTTCTTACATAACGTTTTGTTTATTGTTTTATATACACACGTAGAATACACACTACAGTAAGAAACATGCTTAGGAATTATTATAGGTAATTGTTTTCAGCACAGAACATTGGAATATGTATAAAGTCCTAAGTCAGTCGTAGGTATCTACAACTGTATATTAGAAAGTACTTAATGTGTGTAAATGTAAAGTATTCTTACAAATACCTAACAAAACAAAATCATGAAAGCGGCCGCGCGGCGAGTGCCTGCTTGCTCTGCTTGCAAATACCTTAAGTAGACACTTCCACAGTTACATAAGTACCAACCTAAATGATTAGTACAATGGTGGGGGTAAAATAAGTTTTCTGCCAACAAACTGCTATGATTAATTATTATATCTCTCATTTTGTCGAAATAAAGAAAAAAATCAAATTCACACAAGTGAAAATGCACTGTGTAGGGGAAGATAGGGTGGATTCGTACACTGAGAGCCTTCGTACAGTGGTCATATCTTGACTATCCAACATGCTGAAGCGTTCATATTTGTATACAACACGGCCACTTAAATGCCTGGGCTACCTCCCAAAAGTAATGGCAGTGCGGAAAGAGCTGATATGTGTTTTCGTTACTCGAAAGTAATTTGAATGTGTTTGTTTCTAATAAGTTTTTATGGAATTAGAAAAAATGCTTCAGTATTATTTGTAAATAGATGCTAAAGATGTTATGCAAACAATAGTTTTGGGATTATATTAATGATGAATTTTTTATTTCGATTTTTTCTGTTCGGTTGGATTGGGGTACCTTCGTACACTAAAAATGTATTTAATTTCATACTGTATGAATGCACCCCATGTAAGTTATCCCCCAGGAGTGCGATTTTTGAATCTCACCAAGTGACTAATTCTCACCGATGTGAGTGATTTCCGAAAGTTCGTATTTTTGAAACTCATCGGTGACTTACATTTGTCATATCTATGATATCGATTTACGAGTGCCCCTACCCACTCGTAATTGAAATCACCATGCGATTGTTTTTGACAGTTGACGTATGTGACTTCTGCCAAAAACGCCAAAGAATGTTTTTCGGAAGAATTAGCAGCGGGGCTCGATTGTGACATTTGTTATTGCGACGATTTATTGAAAATATAAAAAACGGCCTAGTGCGTGTCGGACCACGCATAATGGAGGGTTCCGTAGCTTCAATGGAATAAGAACCAAACTAATGCCAAAAGGTCGTATCTGATGCCTATTGAAGAAGTTTTTTTGGAAATAACTCAAAAATGGCTTAACCGATAATGTTCAAAACAATTTTCATAGAAAGTTTGTGATAATGCGCTCTTCTCAAATTTTTTCATATTTTTTGGACGTACAGTTCAAAAGTTACAGGGGGGACGCTATTTTTGGACTTTCGAAGCGATTTTTTCTGAAAATATTTACTTAATCACAAATTGTTCAAAGAAACCTCAATGTTAATTTTAAAGACCTATCGATTAATGTGCAACATGTTGATATTCGGTAAAACAAAAATTTGAAATTTTGTTACATGTATAGAGCGCCCCCCCCAAAAAAATTTTTTTTTCAGCAATTTTACTACATAACTAAATAGCGGCATACAAAATACACATTATGTCTTAATTTTATTAACATACGTCTTATAGTTTCCGAGTAAAATGGCTGTGACATACGGACGGACAGACGGACATGACGAAACTATAAGGGTTCCGTTTTTGCCATTCTGGCTACGGAACCCTAAAAATGGCAAGCCTGGAGGAGTACATTATGATGACGATGACGGACACGGACAGCGACGAAGACGACGACGTTCCTCATCGTCAACATAATCCAGCTGCGGTAGGCGTCGCAGAAATAATTCATCACGAGCAAACATTTGCGATGTCTAATGCGAAATTTCAAAAATATTATCGGCTTACGAAACCATTGGTAAAATTTGTAAAATTGTAAATTTGTCATTCTAAAATTTCTGCATGTTGGTAAACAGCGTGTGACTTTCAAAAATACGGCTTTTGGAAAATGGTGACATAAAAGTCATCGGTGATAATTTTAGTCACCGGTGACTTTGATATCACCAGTGAGATTCAAAAATCGCACTCCAGGTCAGTAAGATATGTCTAAAAAGTGACTGAAACAGGTGAAATAGCTAGTAAAATATTGAATCCGGGTGAAAAATGATTAGTGTATGAAGCTACCCCACGTGGTGGAGTGAATTCGTGCAGTTCGCTTTGTATCAAGCCAGAAATGCGCTATCATTATAGGCAGATAAATGGACAATAAAGTAGCATACATTTTATTGTATAATAGTCGTTAGTTTTTGTTTTACAAGGCTCTGAGAAAAAAGTGTACGAAGCCTCCCCATATTCCCCTAGTCAAGTAATATTTTACGTGTACTCAAGTAATTTTAAAGCATCAGATTTATACTGTACAAGGCTTTGTAGCGGCCACACATCACGCTCGGTTTGTGGTAGGCACACGTTGCATAAGCCATTATTTGTTCAGTCAATTCGAATCGGATCACAAAGTACAATAAATTCAAGTTTTTTAGCAAGGCCAGTGCGCAAATCGGAGATCGAACCTGTGTCTTTTGCAAAACGCTGTATTTAAAGTTAATTGTTTCAATGTAAGTTAACTTCTCTTAAAATATCGGTGCTTAATTTGTTAGCACCATATATAATGCTTTACTGTACATCTGGGGCATTTTGAAGAAAATATATTTGATAAAAAATAATAGACCGAAGAAATATATTTGGTTCTAGAACTTTTTTTCGTGGATATTGACTGGAGGTAAATTATTATTTTTTTGCCAGTAAAACAGGTAAAATATTTTCTCCCAAATTATTTACAAAATGCTGTAAATGCAGTATCGAGAGCTCTTGATTTTAAAATAGTTGTTTTCCGTATCACAGTGAAGTGAATTTAAGTAAGACGGGACTACCAAATATCAAGATATTTTTGATAATTTTGCCACCAAGGGTTCTGTAGCATAGCTTCGTCATGTCGGTCTGTCCGTATGTCACAGCCATTTAACTCGTTAGAAATGAAGCATATACTGTTGAAAATAGTTATTTAGCACATACACAGCTACATTAGGTACGGATTGCAAAAAAATGTAAATGAATGAAATGAATGAGTGAATTGAATGTAAATGTAATTAAAAGCACGATATATTTTAGAAAACAAGGCCGAACAAACAATATACTAATATCGAAACTTTAGTTATCATTCAGATACATCTCCATTTAAATAAAACTAATTGAAACAGAAAAAGTTGCGAATTTGATTGCGAACGTAAAATTATATAATACAAGAAAATGTGTTTTATAAATGAGATATCTTATTCTCCAAAAAAGAACAGTAATTTCAAAATCCCGCTGTCATTAGATGACATGTTGTTGTGTGCGTGACCTCAACTAACGTGGCGATATCTATACAAGGGAGCAAAGTTGATGTTTAAACCTCTCGTGCTTTTATTGATACTTGAGCTAGCATAGCGTAGCGAGTTTCGGAGTGGCACTCCATACCATGTAGGGAAGTTCAATCAATTCAAGATACATTTTCTAATACATCATTTCAACGAAAATTATTTTGTATATTATCTTATCAGTTGAACCGTTTTTGAGTTGTCTACAGAAAACTTGTCTTGTTCTAAAATGGATTGTTTACGGATACACTTTTTGTAATTAGCTACTTTTTAGGGTTCTGTACCCAAAGGGTAAAAATGGGACCCTATTACTAAGACTCCGCTGTCCGTCTGTCGCCAGGCTGTATCTCATGAACCGTGATAGGTAGTTAGACAGTTAAAATATTCACATATGATGTATTTCTGTTGCCGCTATAAGAACAAATACTAAAAAACAGAACAAAATAAATATTTAAGGGGGCTCGCATACAACAGACATCATTGTTTTGTCGTTTTTATATGTCATCAGGCTGTATCTCATGAACTGTGATAGTTAGACAGTGGAAATTTTGACAGATGATGTATTTCTGTTGCCGCTATAAAAAAAATACTTAAAAAATAATTATCTAAGGGTGCTCCCATACAACAGACACTAGTCGTTTTTAATGGTAGGGAACCCTTCGTGCGCGCACTTGGCCGGTGTTTTCTTATTGCTATGAAGATACGGAACCCTCCATTACCTATGCATGGTTCGACTCGGATTTGTCCGGGTTTTTTATAAGTCAAACTTTGAAATCGTGTCTTATCAGGCGTAACAAGGCCGCCGTCTTGAAATAAAATAATATTTTTATAAAATTCATGACACCATTTAAAAAATCTGAAACCTTTGATGTTACTGGAGATTGTTATTTATATTATTACAAAATAAAACATTTTACTCTCGACGTTACTGAATAGTGAATACTATTTATAGAAATGGAAAAAAAAATTTTTAATGTTTTTTTTTTAAGATTTCTAAGTTATTTACTAAGTACTTATATTTAATGTTTTATTTGAACGTTATTCTGAAATACGTTGTCAAGTATTTACTTTGTTCAGCTGTCCATGTCAGAGACATGCGAGTCCACACTTACGCTTCTACGAGGATTTTAGATTTAATTCTCGTAGCTTAACGCGTAGAGGCGCTACGCCGTAGCATTTCGCATAGCCTTATAATAATAACAAAAACCCTAGGTTCAAAGGCTGTCTGCAGTGATAAAGCGTGATAAAGCCGAAAATTAAATTGTATTTTTATTATTATTAGTTTGTGTAAAAAAATTACATCGGTAAAAACTAAAAACTATGTCGCATATAAAATGTGAAATAAATAAAGTAAGATTAGGCTGTTTTCACAATTAATGAGATAAAAGTTACTGACAGTAAATTATGATTTCTTACAAGACTTTGAAGTAGATATTGTACATAAACATAAAATATTTAAATATAATAGTACGGGACCAGAACCGAATTAAACAGCTGATGGCGTTATGAATGATTTATTAAATATCATGCATATATTGAAGTATAGATGAATTATCGAGATCATGGAATTGCATTTGTAGTGGTTGTACCGTTTGCAACAAAAGGAGAATAATTTTCTCTTAATTTAATAAAATTATATACCCTTAAGAAATGGAATAAGTAGTAGTCCTCTGTTTTTTGCTTTTAGTCGCTATCATGTTCTTCATCTGAGCTGTCACAAGTATTGATAATAAGATTGTTTGAAATTCGATCCATTTCCCCTTCCTGACATCGATATTTATTTTCTTCACTTTCGACATGGCGACAAATATTTTCCCAGTCCTCAGCAGTAATAGTATTCATTCGTTCAGTTGCTAAACTCATAATGCCTTGCATGTTTAATGAAACGTTTCTTTTCGCTACATATCCTTTTACCATGGACCAAATATTTTCGATCGGATTGAATGTTGGGTGATACGGTGGCAATTGTAAAACGGAGTGGCCATGTTCTTTTAAAATTGCATCTATGTGGTACTCACGAAACCGCTCTTTATTTTGTTTAATTAAATCATACAAACTGGTTTTGTACATCAACGGGCTATACGAAATGTTGTGTTCTGTCAACCAATCCATCATTTCTTGTTTATGAGAATTTGACGTTGGAGCACGATTCAAAAGTTTGTTGTGATAGGACGCGATATCTACGATAAGTACGCAATTCGGTTTAATTTTTCTTTTAACCATTTTTCGTAGTTGACAAAGTTCATCTGGTCATGGTAATCTCCCGTTTTTTGGTTTGCCTTAAACATTAACAAAGCGTTGGGAATAAAATCATCTTTTCCTCCTGCGTGCGCTATTATTAACCGCTGGCCTGTACTGATTTGTTTTTTTACACCAAATTCTGTTCCATCGGTCCAAGCCTCTCCGGACACATGTGAAGTGTGGATGTAGGTTTCATCAGTATAAACTAGTGGTCTATCTTCAGACCGATGTTTCGCAATTTTGGTAAGGTAATTTATTCTTAGCAGTCGTATGTTGTGTCTTTCCATTAATATTTTTCGGTTGTCCTCGGTCTTCTACTTCTTCAATATATAACAAACCTCTTTTTATGCTATGATATATAATAATGACAGATGGGTTATGCACGCTCCAAAAGTGAAGCCCTTAATATGAGTGAATTCAAACAATTGTCGCTAGTCGCTCACGGGCCAGCGTGAGATGCGGACGTGCGAATGAGCTCCCGTCACTCACGTGAGAAAGAGACAAACTGTAATTTTCTAACAATGAGAGTGACAAAGATTTAATGATTTTCAAAATAGATAAACATAACAGAATCGTTGCTAGGTTATGAAATTACTTTGGAAGTATTTTTTCTGGTCATTTTGTTAGAGTATAACCCATCCATAGTAAATATCATTGTTTTTATGCTGATAGTACAAGAAAATAGAAAATTCAAATATAGAATGCCTGTAAACATACAATACTACTACATATGCAATTCCATGCTCTCGTTAATTTATCTATACCCATATACATTATGTTTATAAGTGTACCCACTGCAAATTATTGTAATTTATCTCGTATGGTTACTCTGATTACTATCAAGTACTTACAGCCAATCTGGTCTGTTAAATCCTTTATGATGCTTACTCGTCGGCTGCCTCAATCCAAGTGAGCGAGTCTGTGTCTGCGCTTGTCTAACTTTTTCTCCCCCTACCACATTCCATAACTACCGTGTTACCAGGAGTATAATATTAATTTCCCAACTACCCCGGCATTTAACTAGGTATCGTAAAAAAGTTGCCATATCAAAATCATTATTTGCCTGTTGTTCTAAGTAGTATACATATTAATATTAAGAAATCATAACAAAATATAAGTATTAATAAGCAGAAACATAAAATTTGCTTTTGAACAGGCTATAAATGTTTCTATAGCATTTACGCCCGGCTGACTCACGGATCGTAACAGTATTTCGGTAACACATAATTTGCGCAAACAATAGGCACGCGAATACCGTTCTTACGGAACACGTCATTCACAATTACAGTATAACATTGAATAAATTTCGCTTACCTAAAATTCCTTGTGGGAATTCTGTTAAGAGGAAGAGTAGGAGAACAGCGAGCAGCATTTTAGTGGTCCGGTCCGTGCGCCGCTCAGCTTTTGTTCGCTTCGTCGATTTCCTAGTGAAAATGTTTCCGTTGCCGTTGACGACAGTATCCGTCGGACACGCGTTGTAGCTTTTGAGCGCCTTTTTTCTGCTATTCGCGCGATATAAAGCTCGAATGAGCCAAGCACTAATCACTGTCAAAATCACGCAGGGCAAGAGCTTTATGAATACCGCGTGGACCCAGAAATTTATTTGGTAAAGCGTGCCGTCGTAGTCTGAATCTACGAAATAAACTTTCATGGCGGCGCCCGTGCTCATGTCTATAGTGAAGTTCTTATGTATTGTGAACACCTGGAATAGAAAAGTTGGGTTGCAGTAAAGTTTCGTGTTACGAGAAAAGTTTGGGAAACTGTGTTGTTGCTTGTCTATAACTACCTACTTGTTTATGTGAGAAGTTCTCTGTATTGATATTACTAGACGATATGCGAATACAGTCAATTATTAAGAATGGAATCTCTGTATCTTGACGCAGTAGCCAAATAACATGATATACTTATTCATTATAATGAATGAATGAATAATATTTATTTCAGATTAAATCCATATTTGTGTTAGTAATACATGTGTGATATCGATATGATATATTGGGTAAGTAAACAGTAATTAAACAAAAGAATAAAATTAAACAAACTAAAACTATTATTTACATGAGCGATCTTACAACAATATTTTTTTGGGAGTGATGCATTGTGTGTACTTTTACCCAGAAAAATAGGATAGGGTTGTCCCATCTCTCTGAAATAACTTTCAGGAAGCTGTTGGTGCAGTCCCACACCCTGTGCATCAGGGAAGCGACTTGTTTACGGATTGTTGTATAAAAACAATCTGTTCGAGCCTCTGCAAACATCTCTGATGCACTGCTTGTGTTGCGTGTGCTTTTTCAGCCCCATCAGTACCCTGAAAGCATTGTTGTACTGGACTCGGAGAGCACTGTAAGATTTCTGGTCCACAGGGCATATCTGGTCCACAGGGCGCAAATGTACATAGATTGACAGTAAGCCTTGAATAATGTTACTTTAACTTCATTAGTACACTTTGCTAACCTGCGTGCCAGCATATTGCAGCGCACAGCCAGTGCTCTCCGCTCCCTCTCCATGTCCAAATCATCTGTGAGAACATCCGTGCCCCAGTGACCCAAGTATTTGAACATTGTAACCCTAACAAGCGGCTTACCATTAAGTGTGACTGGTGGAACCCTTGGATATACTTTTTTCCCAGCCTTAAACACCAAAAGTTCGCTTTTTGTTTCATTGTAAGTACTTGAGTCCATGTGTCACGGCATATCTCTCACAGATGTTTAGTAGCTTTTGCAGGGCGTTGACCGATGGGCACAGCAGCACCATATCGTCGGCGTAACTTATATTGTTAACAAACTTACCGCCAATAGAACACCCGACTCCGGCGCCGTTCAGCTCACCAATCAGTTCGTTCATATACAAGCTGAAGAGCAACGGTGAAGACAACCCCCCTTGCCTGACCCCGCACTCCAGCCTGTACATGTTCGAAAGCTGACCTGATCATCTCACAACATTCGTCTGGTTGTCGTACCAATATTTAAATATAGACACGAGATCTGGTGGAAGGTTAATCTCATGCCTAATCTTACGCCAGAGTACATCGTACGACACCAGATCGAATGCCTTCGATAAATCTAAAAAGCACGCGTATACGGGTGTGTCCGCTTTAGCGTAGTATTGGACAGTGTGCTTTAGGCACAACACGGCAGACTGTCGATAGGGTTAAAAATAGCCCAGAAATACCTAATATTATAAGACCGTGTAGCTTGTTCTTTACGGAGTCTTGTTTAAATACTGTCGGACAAAACCACCAACATGCATACTAACAGTGTTAAATCTGGTACAGTCGCCATCAGGTATATCGGAGTGGCCAAGGTGGTCATAAATATCTGAATAACGCCTCTATTATCAAGTCGATAAAGTGCATGTTCAGATATTTTTGAGTACCCTGGCCGCTCCTATATAGTTGATGGCGACTGTACGACGATACGGACACAGCACTTCAATTGTTGGGCTATTTAGAGGGTTCTTGCCAATGTAATGTGGTTGCTCAGTATTACTTACGCTCACGGAATGTGTATGTGTATTGTAATGTGTAGTAGACTCTGGCTGCGCTATTATGGCGCTGGTGTGTTTATTCTATGACGTATAATAAATATAGACCGGACATACTCAAACATGACGGGAGAAATAATTACTTCCAATATCACGGTAGCACACACTGACAATTTGTTTATTGCTTACACACACACCTACAATCTCAAAAAGCGTAAAAGAGAAGGCATAATTAATGGAAGTAGTAAGAAAGAGACAACTATTGATTTGTCATTGCGCATAATTTCTATAAAGCGCAGTACAGACTCGATGGTATATTAAACGAGATGATGATGTTAGCGTTTGAAAGCGTTAAGTTGCGCTCTACGGCGCCTCATCGGCTATCCATGAAAAACCGCCGTGTATGTAGCCAGCTTTATAAATCTTGAAGAAAAATAAAATGGCGCCATATTTGTTAAATTAGTTGTTAAACCGTAAAAAAATGAAAGTATTGCAGCTTATTTAGGAGTGACGACGGCTTTTTTTCGTTTCTTCGCGTGGTTTGTGCAGTATCTCAAATATATCAATATGCAGGAAGCCATTTTAACAACGGTATCACAGGGCATTGGAGGGTAAGCTAATTACTTCTTCACTTCTCGCTGTCCTGGACGCTACTAATGTAGAGTTATTTGAAATCACTCATATTGATGGCTTCACTTTTGGAGCGCCTATGGTCCATCTTTCTTTATTATATCTATTTATTTATTTATTTAAACTTTATTGCACAAAAGAAACCTTATCGTACAAAAGGCAGACTTAATGCCATAAGGCATTCTCTACCAGTCAACCTTAAGGCGAAGCAGAGAGATTGTGGGCGGTGCTACAAACAGGCAAGTTAAAAGAAAAAAACTTGTTCTAATTTAAATAACTAACCTACAGCTAAAAATAGAGGAATGCACAAATACGAATGAAGGTACATAATATATAATACAATGTATACATACACATAAATATAATATATACATATATATATATATACATACACAAATATATATAATAAGGACGAAACTCAGAGAAAAAGCAACAATTTAGGAATCCTTGATTCTACCAGCAATGAAAGCACGTACGGATTTTTTAAAAGAAAACTTACTCGGGGCATTTTTTACTTCTCGGGGGAGGCTGTTCCAGAGGCGCGCCGCCTGAACGGCGAAAGAATTAGCTAGAAAACCAGAAACCAGTGCGCTGAAGGGGAATGGAAAGTGACAAATTGTCAGAAGAGCGGAGTACGCGGTCGCGAGACACGCCGTAGTATTGAAAAGAGGACTTGAGGTATACAGGAGACTGGGGATCATGAAGAACGGAGAAAAGAGTACAAAGCAAATTAATGTTGCGTGGTTGGAGAATAGGGAGCCAACCAAGTTGAGTGCGGAAATGGGACATGTGATCGTATTTGCGGAGACAGAAGATGAAACGAATGCAGTTGTTGAGGAGACGATCTAACTTATTAAGAAGTTCCTTGTTCAAGTCAATCTATGTGTTTATTTAAAACTTTTTAAATGGCAACAATATTTTGAATGTCAAATGTGTCGTTTGTATGTTATTTGGTGTGACATTTGAAAAGAATATTACGATTTTTTCATTGTTTCATATAAATCCTCGACAAAACCATCAAAAGAAATTGGATCAGTTACGTATTATTATGATTTATCCATATAAAGCAAAATAAGACGAGCAGATAGTTATTTTGATACAAAATTAACAAGCTTAAAAAAGGCATCAGAAATTGTACACAAGTACTCCGTGAGTACCAAGTAATTCTGATATTTGATATGCAACATAAAGTAAAAATCCAGAATGTACTTTTTGGGCTGTTTTTTTTTTCTGAAGCAACCAATATGTATCTTAGAGCACAGAACATAATAATTATACACTCCTCAAACTTACGATTATAGTTGAATCATAAAAATATATCATTATGTACATCATTAATGTATATTTTATCATTATATATAGTATGCACACGATAGCCTAAAATTGGTTTATACATCTGAACATGCACTTTATCGCCTTGACAATAGAGGCGTTGTTCAGATATTTGTGACCACCTTGGCCGTTCCGATATATCTGATGGCGACTGTGTAATTAGTTAAAATATATTTGACTTTATTACCGAAACTAAATGTGTAGTCATAAGATTTAAGCCTAAGGAGTGCATTTTATACTGTTGCTCGGCTGGTAATAATAAAAAGTCATGTCTCATATGTTTAACAATGAAAATATTGCAGCAGGTAAGACTAACTTTCGCATGTGTAACTATGTGGTAAGAAAAAATATTAATTGTTCAAGTATCATTATTCTTTTTCGCCTTATACACAATGTTGTACACAATACCCATTTTTTAATTTGCTGCCTTTTTTCAAGGCCACAATAGCGTAGCCAAACTCTAAACTTTAAATGAAATAACATTCTTATGCGAGTCATACTTTCACTCGCCTGGTAGTTTTATTGACATAACATGTCACTCACTTACTTAGGCATTTTACGCATTACTGCAACTATCCACACTAATATTATAAATGCAAAAGTGTCTCTGTCTGTCCCGGAAAAGAACGTAGGATAGTTTTTATCCAAGGAATCTTTTAAAGGGGTGAAAAGAGGGGTGAAAATCTGTATGGGAAATCACTAATTCCACGCAGACGAAGTCACGGGCAAAATCTAGTATACCAATGTGTATATAATGAACAGTGGCAGATTGTACAATACACCCCTAATTAAATTCCCTAGAGCCACTTCTGTCCAAACGCGTGTATAATTATTAATAACGGTATTGGTAATAGGTATATAGCCGCAAATCGATTAATTTAAGGTGCGAGTTGGATAACCTTGGACAAGCTTCCGGTAATTGATTCTATCACGCAATTCCCATCTTTATAAATCACCTGTGAAGACAAATGGTAACTTAGACGACGTATAATTAGTCAACGCCTCTAAATCTATTAAGCTTGCATAAGTGCGGTTGGATTGGGTCTAAGTTTCTCGCGAGGGCACCAACTTAATAGCTTTCAATAAAGCTTATAAAATGGAGCTTGAGTGCTTGTGGAAATCCTGGCTCTACGAGTATTAAATAATAAATTGTCTATGTGTTTACGTTCACTTAACTTCGGATCTACTTCGTAATATCGATACAGAATATTACAGGTAATAGGAAAATCCCACAATACAATAGTCGATCCAGTAATTTTATACAATCATCGTGTACGTCAAATTCGGTAGATCTGATTTTTTTGCAGACTTGTTTGTAATGTTGGCCCAATAAATAATCCAAGTTTGTGACCTCGAGCGCCGAACGCAATTTGTCAAAAACTTATAATCAGATTTTTTTCAGATTTTGGCGATTATAACCCTTAAAGACTAGTTTTTGACAGTACCTTTTCAGGATATTTTGAAAGTATACTAAATTTCCTACAATATGAGACTAGAATTGTCTCTGTAGACCCAATAGTTTCTTTAGATAAAGCTTTTCAAAATTGAACCGTTTTTTCCAGAAGAGAAGGGGAAGGGTAAACGGTAAACTGTTCTGGGAAAAACGATTATATTTTGAAAAGCTTTATCTCGGAAATTATTGGGTCTACAGAGACAATTCTAGTCTCATATTGTAGCACATTTAGTCTTCTTTAAAAATGTACTGGCAAAGTACCATCAAAAATCAGTCCTTTAGGGTCCTAATGGCCAAAGTCTAAAAAAAAAAACGTTTTTTCGATTTTTGACAAAGTTGCGTTCGGCGCTCGAGGTCACAAACTTGGATTATTCATTGGGCCAACATCATAAACAAGTCTGCAAAAAATCAGATCTACCAGATTTGACGCACACTACCCCGTACTTTCAGGGGACAAGATTCCTGGATTAATTTATTTTTTAAATAACTCAAATAGATAGGTAACTTAATTTTCAACTATGACAACCATTAAAATAGAAACCATTAACAGGGAGTCTCAAAGTCTCTAAAATAATTGGGCAAGTATTTAATTCAGTTATATTTCTACAAATTATCATTTTCAAGACGCTTTTATCAATTTAATATTTCAGTCTGATTTAAGTTTGAAAACTTTCATAGGGAAAATAAAGGAAATTATGAATAATTCTGTGATAATTCTCAATTGAAGATTAGGGCAAGGCTAAAAGGCTCGCAGGTAAAAAGGTCCATAATTGTGAAAATCCATTTCCATATTGAAAGGGCCCTTATGGTCTTTGTGGTAACAGTGAATCACCCTTCCACCACCTTTCTTTCAGAGCGACGTAGATACGTCACTTTATTAGTATGGAGGTTTTTACTTAAAAAGATTGAAAGGTAAGTTTATTGTAAATAAGACTATTTTTATTATTCTTATTGCAATAAAGTTCCTTTACTTACTTATACCGTAATAAGACTGGCAAAGAAAGTGCACGAGTCGTTCTTGCTTACTATTGCGGTGCATTTTTTGGGCTGATTGTGTATCCATCATATTATTTGATTTGTGTGTTAAGCTAATTAATTGTAAATACCGCGTCCGCTTTGCTATTTTTGCCGCTAACTGTCCTCAATCAGGGTTTCCTCAACTCCAGGTGACGTGAGGTCTTTTTGACAGCAGCTGTCAAAATTCACCAATCAAAAAAAATATTAATATGATTGGTGAAGATAATCGTTTGAGCTCAAGATGGCTGCGGCGTCTTTAGAATAGGTTTTTGTTTTTTGCTCGTTTACGTAGTTCAGTGTGTAATATCGATAGCTTATTGTGCGGTGACCTAACGAACAAGAGTGCAGATAATGAAAAATTAGTTTCAAAACGCGCGTAACCACCCTTTAGTTAAACAAATGGTTATCCGGGGTCTCGGCCACCCACGTGTTTGTAGGGAGGCTATCACCTTATAATCAGCAAGGCCTCAACCGAACAATGTTGCTTATTTTATTGAAAATGAATAAAATCAAAAGTATACACCTCGACATTGGCAGAATTCACCTCGCTAAAACCGGCGTGGAGTAAAAGCCATTAAAAAAAAACCGGCCAAGAGCGTGTCGGGCCACGCTCACTGTAGGGTTCCGTAGTTTTCCGTCCGTCACAGTAAGTGTCCCCACTTAAGAGTTAAAATAACACCGCCATGTAGGATATGATATGAGCGTTCCACGTACAGCGACATCTATCGGCAAATTAAGTAAACTAGCGCGCGAGCATAAAGTATGGAAGATGATTTTTATGGGATAATTCTTTATTGCGTGAACCGATTTTCACCGTTTTTACTTTATTTGAAACGTCACGTCATTTCATTGTAATTTTGTAGAAATTACAGGTACAATAAACACCTGCTTATACGGTTAAATTACAAACTTAGTTCAGAAATTATTTTGTATTTTTTTTTCAAAAACTATTCATCCTATCAAGTTCAAAATAATTTTCCTAGAAAGTTTTTATAAAGTTCTACTTTTGAGATTTTTTTCATATTTTTAAAACTTATGGTTCAAAAGTTAGAGGGGGGGGGACCCATATTTTTTTACTTCTGGAGCGATTATTTCCGAAAATATTTACATTATCGAAAAATGATTTTAGGAAACCCCTATTCATTTTTAAATACCTATCCAATAATATATCACACGTTAGGGTTGAAATGAAAAAAAAAAATCACTCCCCACTTTACGTATAGGGGAGGTACCCTAATAAAAAAATAATTTCCACTTTTTATTTTACCACTTTGTCGGCGTGATTGATATACATATTAGTACCAAATTTCAGCTTTCTAGTGCTAACGGTCACTGAGATTATCCGCGGACGGACGGACGGACGGACGGGCAGACATGGCGAAACTATAAGGGTTCCTAGTTGACTACGGAACCCTAAAAAACATGATTGGTGGATTATGACAGCTGGAGCTCTCGCCACGGTGCTACCACCTGGTGGCAAAAATCGGTTAAAGAAACCCTCATTCATGTCAAATATTATTTAAGTTTCACACTGATTATTACGATCATCGAAACATGTCGGTAAAATCGGTAACTTTGAACCGTTTTGTAAGTTTATGTGGCGCGGCGTCCATAGAATACTACAATATTTAACGACCAATAAAAAGAGGACGTAACGTTAAACGTGAGTCTGTAAATAGTGATATTGAATTTAGTCTTTAGTGTTTCATAAAACGGTTTCCAAGCCGGACCGCCATCCTGAGTACTTAAACTAACGAACGACCATGTTAGAGGAAATAACGCGTTAGATAATCCGATTAAACATCCAATACGTCCAGTTTGCACTATGTGATTAAGCGGGATTTTGTCAGAAGTTCAACATAAAGTTATTTCTAGGATTCCCGGGGACAAAGGATTCCTGAAATGATTTTAAATAACTGCTGAGCTCTGAGCACCTTCGTCTATCCTTTACACTACATACTAAGCGCCATATTCATAAACGTCTCTTAGGCCTCAATTTAAGGTGCGACCACACCGCTGCTTAAAATACGGTGACGCTACGGAATCGCAGTGACGCATCGTATTCGTACCGTTTTAATCGCATGCCCTCCACACCGCTGCTCAAAATACGCTGACGTTACGGAATCGCAATGACGTGCCGTAAACGTCATGATCAAAATACGGTTTGGAAGGTTCAAGGTTTAAATTGTAACTATTTTACTTCAAATTCACTTATATCAAACAAATAAGTTATAAATGTTTTAATCATTGATTTATTATATACTTTATCTACTATAGGTACTTAGTTTTTTTGAAATTAGAAATCGAGTAAACACAGTAGTTGCCAACCTCTTCTAACCTGTTATGTTTGAATGTTCAATTTAAACACACTGCCATTACACCAACAAACGATTAGTTAATATGATTGAGAGTTCACATCTGTGAATAAATAAAATTGTTATTATTATTTTAATATTGCAAGATTAAATAATCCAACACAACACAAAACCCATTGATTATCACGTTAGAGACACGTGAAAATTTAAAAACTGACAAGACGCACGTACATTCTAAAACGGAAAATAACATCTATTTTTGAATGGCTGAGAGACACGAATGACAGATGACGCGAGAAAAGTTTTAAAAATCGAACCTCTCCATTCGTTTCAAACCTCTACTTCTCTAGGTCTTTACTGTGCAACATTCACTTAAAAAAGATAAAAATAAAATATTTCGTGCAAATAACTACTATTAAAATATTGTTAAATATTAACCCCCTTATTCATAAACGTCTCTCAGGTTAGGCCTCAGATTAGTTAATTAATGTTTTGTCTGTTTCTAACAAACGCAACTGTCAAAGCGACAGATAACGACAAAACATAATTTTACTAATTGAGCCCTGAGAGAAGTTTATGAATAAGGGGGTTAATATTACTCAATATACATAACATTTACAAATACGTAGGCATGGATTGCCTATAAACACTAATATATTTAAGTAATTTATAATGGCCGCGTAGGCACTATCGTGCCTGATAAAGAACCTTGTACATCGTTCTTTCAACTTTTTTCTAATCTCAAAAATAAACGAACTATACATGGGCTATCTAGAACAAAGCTTGTGGGCCATGTTTGGCGGTTGACACCTGTCAGTTGCTTGGCATCATGTCAGTGGTCCAAGTGGTATGGACTTTAAGTGCCGGTCACTTAAACTCATGGCGAATTATTTAACTCAATGGTTGTAATATGATAAATAGGTATACTTATTTTGTCGTATGGCTACATGTCACTGGATATAAATAGGCTTTTCTTCCCTGGAGTAATAGTAGTGGTAAAGCAGATGATAAAGAAAATCCAGTGAGTGCTGCGAGGTCCAGATGGGACAGTGCAGCTGCCAAGTTTGTTACTCTTTTAGCACCACCCAGGGATCACGTGTAGGATTGACTAAGGTGTTTCCTACGGACGCAGAGTAACATTGATCCCCAAGTAGCAAGTATTGATTAATAGGTATACTTACGAAGTATGAAGGAATACAGAGAATCGGTGGCAAGATGAAGCTAATAAGTATGGCCATGGAGCAGCGGCGATCGGTGCATAGCATTGGGCTGTACGAAGGATACCTGCAATAAAAAACATGTTGAACAAGTACATAGAATTACTCACAGCTCACCAGACTCCAGAGTGACCAGAGTATGAAATACTATTATTTATTCTGTGCCAGAGGGCTGACCTGTCCGGTTCTCTCACGAAATTTTTCTGTACCAAAAAGCGACTACTAAATCTCAAATCATATTAGTACGTAAATTCCGAAAAATTCATTGGTACGAGCGGGGATTTGAATACGAGACCTTAGGATTGAAGCCGGATGTCTTACCACCAGACTAGCAGCGCTCAGTTTTTGCCTATAGTAAATCAACATATGTGATAATTAGTGATCGGCAAACATGATGCTACAGTGCAGAATTTTGGGTATATTTTTTTATATGAACATGATTATTAAAATGTAATCCCGCAAATGTAATTCTTACATTGGTGGTTAGTATTTTGTCTTATTTTAGAGATTTATTTACTTGTTAGTTATTTTTATTAAATGTACTTTTTTTTAACTAGTTATATTGGAACCCCTTTTAAGTGAAATCCTCTTCCAAAGATTTCCATTTTTCGCGGTCTTGAGCAGTTTGTTGCCAATTTGGACCAGCTATTTTCTTTATGTCTATATTAAAATTTAAAACAAAATCTCTTTGGAGTACCGGGATGTGCACCGTGTTTACTAATATTAGATCATTGGTGATAATCCATACTGAAAGAGCCCTTATGATGCCCGGCGCTTACTTTACGCCCTTATTGATTGAAAATTATATTGTACTAGCTTTTGCCCGCGGCTTCGCTCGCGTTAAATTCGAGGTAACACGGTTCCCCTTTCCTGATTGCCCCCCGGAATGGTCCATACAAACTTCCACCCCCCATTTTAGGGAAGTGGGGGGTTAGAAAGAGACAAAAAGTAGCCTGTCACTCTCCATCCCTTCAACTATCTCCACTTAAAAAATCACGTCAATTCGTCGCCCCGTTTTGCTGTGAAAGACGGACAAACAAACAAACACACACATACACTTTCCCATTTATAATATTAGTATGGATCTGTAAATACAAGGACTACAACTTAAGCACCTGCCGCCATAAGGGCCCTCGATATGGATTATCGTTACATATTTATAATTGTCATTTCAAGCATATTTTATGGATTAAAAGACTTAGGTGCGTCATTTTGTAGCAATGCCTCATTAATTAAAAAATATCTCAGAAATTGACCTAATTTAGAATACTAGTGTCTTTGAGAAATTAACTTACTTAATTTAAGCTCAGGAATGTACATTGATACTTGAGATTAACGAAACCCAAAAAACACGGTGTAGAAAAATGATAATTATATTTTATTTGAATTATTTTATTTATAGGTGGAGTTGTTTCTCGATAACTATGAGGTTTTTAATCCTAATTAGGCTCATTGTATTGCAAATATAGTCTACTATAAAGTGACATTTGGGAGCTTTTGCCATACGTCCTTTGTAAGAAAAAATGTTAGAAACCAAAAAGAATACGAATATTTTAGTGTTTTTTTTAAGAATTTGACATTGACCCGGTGTGGTTTTGAGGTCGGAAAATCTTGTCTAACAATTTCATCCTTACTCGTATTAAAGTTATTGACATATACAAAAATCAACCAATCTGGTATTGACAATTTTTGCTGATATTTTTTTTTGTAGAAACAGCAGGAGGAGTATACTTATATAAATACTAGCCTTTTCCCGCGGCTTCGCCCGCGTACTATAACTACTCAAAAAGGACACGATACCCATGTTGATTTTCAGACTTTATGACCACATTTGGCCCTTTTAGGGATTGAATTATCAAAAAACCTGAAATACGTGTTTACTCATTTATCGTTAGGAATACTCCTGTGAAGTTTCGAATAAAATAGTCTAACAAATCTTGATTCGCCATACAAACTGTGGCCAAAAAAACTTGCGTTTGTCGCTTCACCTCGTTTTGAGAGCACTTCTTTAACTGCCACTGCCAGTGTCCGAATCCTCGGCGTCGACATTTCGAGTATAGTCCAGTTCCGCGGCTATTTAGAGGGTAAGGCCAAGTTGGCCTCAAAAAAGCTCGGTGTGCTCAGCAGATCGAGACTATTTCACTCCGGCCCACCGCCTCCAGCTTTACAAGGCACAGGTACGCCCACATATGGAATACTGTTCTCATCTGTGGGCGGGAGCGCCCCAGTACCAACTTCTCCCTCTGGACCGCATCCAACGGAGAGCGACTCGAATTGTCGGCTGCCAGGATTTAACGGATCGGCTTGACTCCTTGGCGCTACGTAGAGATGTAGCCTCGCTCTGCATCTTCTACCGCCTCTATCACGGAGAGTGCTCCGAGGAATTGTTCGGATTAATCCCTGCCGCCTCTTTCCGCCATCGTCCTACGCGACAGCATTACTCAGATGGTTGGCAGTCCTCAACTGTGCGTTTCTCGAGAAACTTCCTGCCTCGCACAACAAAACTGTGGAATGAACTGTCGTCTGCGGTATTTCCGGACCGATACGACCTTCAAACCTTCAAGAAAAGAGCGTATTCCCATCTTAAAGGCCGGCAACGCGCTTGTGACCCCTCTGGTGTTGCGTGTGTCCATGGGCGGCGTTAATTGTCAGTCGGTCGGTCGGTCGGTCGGTCGGTCGGTCGGTCGCGGTCGGTCAGTCGGTCGGTCGGTCGGTCGGTCGGTCGGTCGGTCGGTCGGCCGGCCTACGCGGCATACGCGTAATCATCATATCATTATAGACATCTCGGTTTTTACTCAAGAAAAATCATGACATACATATTTCATGCGTGTCTAACCATCGGCTCATACAATGTTTTATGTGTACGTTATCTCACAAAAAATACCTAGACAGACCTATAGACATTGTGTATGTTACGTAGGTACGTATTTGCTGCTACATAAGATATTCCGTAGCACACGTTTTGTACATAGCGAAATACAATAAGAAACGAGAGCATCAAAATATACGAGTATTCACATAGACATAAACAAAAAGGAAGATGAGTGACGTTCATAGTAAACAAAACTGAAATGTGGTCCAGCACCTACACACTTGTAAAATGCTACACACCACTATAATGTATGTGCATCATGGGCAAAAGAGATAAACTTAACACGGGTATGCAAGGGACTATCCGTATTTTGCGCATTGCACAAAGTTTGACTGAGAGACTCAGCCACACGACTAATTCAATATAGGTCCCGGAACCTATATTTGATGGCACACGATCGAGCGCTTGGTACCATGTCTCCCTTTTTGCATAAATCAATGAGTATTCATGCCAATATTCAGGAAATGTTAAAGATACCTATATAATAATAAGGACCACTTAGCATTACAAAAACTCTCTCTTCCCTACTTTGTGACAATTAAATTTGCATAACATCAAATTTTATGACAAGTTGAGAGCACTCAAGTTGATTTAGGGAAATAGACGGCAAATCAAAAGCCGACGACTCTTCAGTAACTTCTCTTTCGAATTTCTTACGTAGGTTTGTGGATTATTGTATGGAGACCTATTTATGTCAGACAGAACATACATAGTCTATTTTTTAGTTGGTACAATAAACTAAAATAGATAAGTTCTAGCTATGCCAAATTTAGTCTTTCAAAATGACTGTATTTGAAAATTGAGATGTCGATATAACGTGAAATTGTATTCTCTACAACTTTTATTCTAAAGGATTTTCAACAGGAGTCATCTGTTTCAAAGATATGTGGTATGGAAGTCAAATTATGAGATTTTCAATTAAATGAGACATTTTCCCGGTTTATAACTTTTGATTTCGGCTGTACCGCTGAACTGAATTAAAAGTTAAGTTGCTCATTCGACACAGAATTTAACCCTCTTTAATATTGAAACGTATGACATTTTCCGTCGGACGTACTGTTTTCGAGCTACAAGCAAAAAACTGACAAAGAGCAAAAATTTCGCTAAAAAGTTATGCACACACAGTTATGATCTTATTTTCTTGGTCTTTTCGTTCTTGTTTTCAATATAAATTATATTTCCAAATGAACATATTCTTAAAATTATTTTTGCACATATATCATGCCTTTTTAGGGTTCCGTAGTCAACTAGGAACCCTTATAGTTTCGGCATATCTGCCCGTCCGTCCGTCCGTCCGTCCGTCCGCGGATAATCTCAGTGACCGTTAGCACTAGAAAGCTGAAATTTGGTACTAATATGTATATCAATCACGCCGACAAAGTGGTAAAATAAAAAGTGGAATTTTTTTTTTTATTAGGGTACCTCCCCTATACGTAAAGTGGGGAGTGATTTTTTTTTTTCATTTCAACCCTAACGTGTGATATATTGTTGGATAGGTATTTAAAAATGAATAGGGGTTTACTAAAATCATTTTTCGATAATGTAAATATTTTCGGAAATAATCGCTCCAGAAGTAAAAAAATATGCGTCCCCCCCCCCCCCCCCTCTAACTTTTGAACCATAAGTTTTAAAAATATGAAAAAAATCTCAAAAGTAGAACTTTATAAAAACTTTCTAGGAAAATTATTTTGAACTTGATAGGATGAATAGTTTTTGAAAAAAAATTACAAAATAATTTCTGAACTATGTTTGTAATTTAACCGTATAAGCAGGTGTTTATTGTACCTGTAATTTCTACAAAATTACAATGAAATGACGTGCTTTCAAATAAAGTAAAAACGGTGAAAATCGGTTCACGCAATAAAGAATTATTCCATAAAAATCATCTTCCATACTTTAAGCTCGCGCGCAATAGTTTACTTAATTTGCCGATAGATGTCGCTGTACGTGGAACTCTCATATCATATCCTACATGGCGGTGTTATTAACTCTTAAGTGGGGACACTTACTGTGACGGACGGAAAACTACGGGACCCTACACTGAGCGTGGCCCGACACGCTCTTGGCCGGTTTTTTTTAAGTAATAAAAACATTATCATGCCTTTTTAAATTATTAATATCTGAAATAATTTAATTTTCATATTTCTGAAGGGCATACATTGTACCTTAATTTAAACTTTTGCATTGAGAGTTACTGGAGCGAAGCCATATTTTTTGCAAGTGAAATCAAACTCGAGGTCTAAGTCTATGGCATTTGAAAAGTTAATATTTAAAAAGTTATAACATAATTGACGGCTTCGTTTTTGTATTTAAACTAGTCTATTTTCTTAATATCAAGAAGTTTTTGTTAATTTTGATAAAATAAGTGACAAGAAAACTTCACAGTGAATATCCGAAGACTTCGGCACAAAAGTGAACGTTAATAAGTTGATAGAAAAATATTTTTTTCTTTTAACAAAATTCATTTATGTACTCTTGACACTGAACTTTAAAATTATTTATTAGGTAATTCAGTTTTTGCAATTGTTTTAGAAAAAGTTTCGTTTGCAACGGTACATAATTATAGGTATAGATCTTAAAATTCTCGGGTCTGTTATTTATTACAAAATGAGGCGAATTCGACCCTCGAATCTTAAGTACCCTTATTATGTACCTGTTGTACGGTCAGCTGCAGAGAAAAAGGCACTCGCTGCATACAAAGTTTGTATGCAGGGGGGGTAGTTTTCTCTGCAGCTGACTGTACAAAATACTATTATACAATCGTAAAATAATGAAGAGGTTACGAGAACGAAGAGATTAATTAGCTCAAAATAGGCAAGTCGGTAAAAATTGAGTCCGACGAATGGCATACAACCTGCTCCCTCTATACAATTTAGCAACTAATCTCCCGGTAGATTGTGGCGGCGGTCAGGGAGGAGGACAAGGTGCTATAATATTGTATGAAAACCCATTTCAGCAAAGTAGACGGTGCTAAAATATGCGACCATCGAAGAGTATGCGCTAGTCTAGTAGTTCGGTCTACAAACTCTCAATTAAAGCATTATAGTCGACGAGTAGAAAATAGTAGTTTTCGATACAAGTGCAAGAAGTATGTCATTCTACAGGAGTACCGAGGTTACGAGCCGAGAGGCGAGGGTCAAGACTCGGGACGAGTGAAAATGACACTTCCGCACGTGTGTCGAACAACGTTTTTTAATACAATTGCGAAAAAACTACAATGAAATAAAATTACATTTATATTCTGTCAGTGTACGAAAGACAGCTTCATTCAATCGCGCGTTGTTCAAGTAATACTATTAGGTCTCACATAATACTCCTTTTTGCCCAATCGCGCGTAGTTCAGGTGGGTTATTTATAAGCGGGTCTCGCATAATACTCATTTATTTAAAAAGTATCAATCAGATTACTTTTTAGCACTAGTGCATAAAATAAAACTTTACGCACGATTTGCAGCTACATAAACTAAACTTTTTGAGCAATTGTATTTAAAAAACCTTATATAGCGGTTTACGGTCTTAAGAGCAATGTCACTAAAATTGAGACTGTCATTCAGGGACCGGAACCGGTAACCATTAAAGGGGTATTAGATTGGGTATTTGATAGAGTTGTTTTTAAAAACCCTATCAATTCGGTAAGCGTATCGTTTGACTTACCCGAACGAAAGGCTAACCATGTCAATAGAGTTAATTCGGGTAAGTGGTTACAACCCAGCATATGGTTTCCCTATCAGATAGGGTTTTTCAAATGCGATTAAGCTATTTTAAACTCTGTGACCAATACATTTGACTTATTTATTATTCGAGGACCCTACGAGCTAAGCGCTGCCGGGCGGCACGAGCGAGCCTACAGACAAACAAGAATCTATTTGCGTACGTTTTCGTACTTACGCCTTTGATCTAGACGCTATTATTGCTTGTTAGTGCGCTAAAAGATCGTTGTGTGGTGCCGGTGTTTTTGTTCTTGCCATTCGAGCGTGACGGCTCGTGTCGGTTGAATCTTAGACCCAGGCTTATAGGAACCAAAATCAAATGCATATTGTGAAGTGTTAAAATATATAATTTTGTGTTATTCTAGTTATAGGTAGTACTTTGTTTCAATGGCTCCAGCAAAATGTGACGCCGTTCACCGATACTTCTAGTATAATGAAACGATCAATATCAGTCATTGTTGGACACTCAAGAATAAAATGATTATTTGAAAAAAATATCGTAAGAATAAACTTATGTTGATTGTATTCCCGTTAAAATGATTCAAAATAATTTCGTCGGGACTAATATATGCGAGAAAATGTAATAAAAATAATTGATTCTTAACAGAATCATTTAATCATGCTTTTTATTTTAAATAATGTTCCGCGTATAAGAATGTATCTGGGTTTTTCGGTGTAAGAAAACATCGTGTGGAAACTGGACCTAATCCCAATAAGTTCAGGCACTTTTTGCGCGCGCGGCGGCGACGCACTATGGCCCAAACGCCCGATCTAGCTGTACAAAATTATTTTACGCTCATAGACTAAAATTTACTATTTTTATTATTATTTTGCTATAATTCATGTGAAAAAAGGTTACCCAGTGTAAGTTGACCTTTGTATAAGAATAATTACTAGGGCACAAGAGGTCAGCTAAACTTGGTTATGTAATTTTAAGAGAAATGAATCATTATTACAAATAGCACCTAAAAAAATTTATAATTAACTTAAACTATATTTAAGTATTTTAATTCTGCTATTCTTATATTTTAGGTGCCATTTGCAATAAAACTTCATTTCTCTTAAAATTAATAACCATGTTTAGCTGACCTCTTCTGCCCTAGTAATTATTCTTTAACAAAGGTCAACTTACACTGGTTAATTTTTTTTCACATTAATTATACCAAAATAATAATAAAAATAGTCAATTTTAGTCTATGAGTGTAAAATAATTTTGTCCAGCTAGATCGGGCGTTTCGGCCATAGTGCGCCGCTGCCGCGCGCGCAAAAAGTGTCTGATGGTCATAGATTATTTAAACAAGTTTATTCCTTGTCAAATGATCTGTAAATTTGGAAATTTGTAGTTCAACTCCTCCTTAATGCATAGAAACCGAAATTATAACGTTTTTCGAAAATTAAAATACCCTCCCAATCGATTTAAAAAAAAAACCGGCCAAGAGCGTGTCGGGCCACGCTCAGTGTAGGGTTCCGTAGTTTTCCGTCCGTCACAGTAAGTGTCCCCACTTAAGAGTTAATAACACCGCCATGTAGGATATGATATGAGAGTTCCACGTACAGCGACATCTATCGGCAAATTAAGTAAACTATTGCGCGCGAGCTTAAAGTATGGAAGATTTTTATGGAATAATTCTTTATTGCGTGAACCGATTTTCACCGTTTTTACTTTATTTGAAAGCACGTCATTTCATTGTAATTTTGTAGAAATTACAGGTACAATAAACACCTGCTTATACGGTTAAATTACAAACTTAGTTCAGAAATTATTTTGTAATTTTTTTTCAAAAACTATTCATCCTATCAAGTTCAAAATATTTTTTCTAGAAAGTTTTTATAAAGTGCTACTTTTGAGATTTTTTTCATATTTTTAAAACTTATGGTTCAAAAGTTAGAGTGGGGGGGACGCATAGTTTTTTACTTCTGGAGCGATTATTTCCGAAAATATTTACATTATCGAAAAATGATTTTAGTAAACCCCTATTCATTTTTAAATACCTATCCAACAATATATCACACGTTAGGGTTGAAATGAAAAAAAAAATCACTCCCCACTTTACGTATAGGGGAGGTACCCTAATAAAATAAAAAAATCCACTTTTTATTTTACCAATTTATCGGCGTGATTGATATACATATTAGTACCAAATTTCAGCTTTCTAGTGCTAACGGTCACTGAGATTATCCGCGGACGGACGGACGGACGGACGGACGGGCAGACATGGCGAAACTATAAGGGTTCCTAGTTGACTACGGAACCCTACAAAGGTCACTTTTTGCAAAAGTCGACGGTTTGCAAAAAGTTTACAACATTTTAATTTGAACAATTAACTGTAGTTAGAGGACCACAAAACTGACATCATATTCAAATTTCAGCTCTCCAGCACTTCCGGAACGCGAGTTATTGAATTTACAATATTTGCAAAAAATAATGTGTTTTTTTTTGCGAATTGCGGACGATCCTCCGGACCGATTTTGCTCTACCGGGGCTCATTCTCTTTGTTTTATAATTGCGCACATTTGTTATATTTAACTATTTTTTTGTCCGACCCGTAGTTTTTCCTCTAGAAGCGAAAAACTGGTTTTTACCATTTTTTTGGCACCTTAGCGCCCAATATTCACTTATAAATTTTATTAATATCAATTCCTGCCACTTTGACCTATACAAACAAATTTTTTCCCGTCCAATAGGAATTGACTGTACTTTTTATGATTTTTCCGCTAATTCTATCTGAGTATTGCTATAATTATTTAAATTGCGTGTTTTCTATAATTAAATAAATGAAATCAAATAAAATAGGAGTTGATAATAGTTTAGAAATGCCCCGAAATGTTTTGATGACTTGGCAGAAAATTTCTAAATTCACATGTTAAAAATTCAAAAAAATATATTAAAAAATTAATTGGTTGGAATCATATTTGTTTTCATTGTAATATTTTTGTCACAACTTGAAATTGTTTTACGATTACCGATAAATAATTTCCTCGCAAATGAAGTGAAAATTAGAGTGTAACCCTCGTCCATAAAACCCATTTTACACTCGACTTTTAAACGCCTCGCGTAAAATCGTACGTTTTATGCACTTGTTGTACAATTTACTATTATAATATAATAATAATAAAATAAAATAAAAATGAAATAAAAATGAAAATAAAATGAAAATAAAACGAAAACGAAACGAAAAGGAAACGAAAACGAAACGAAAACGAAACGAAAACGAAACGAAAACGAAACGAAAACGAAACGAAAACGAAACGAAAACGAAACGAAAACGAAACGAAAACGAAACGAAAACGAAACGAAAACGAAACGAAAACGAAACGAAAACGAAACGAAAACGAAACGAAAACGAAACGAAAACGAAACGAAAACGAAACGAAAACGAAACGAAAACGAAACGAAAACGAAACGAAAACGAAACGAAAACGAAACGAAAACGAAACGAAAACGAAACGAAAACGAAACGAAAACGAAACGAAATCGAAACGAAAACGAAACGAAAACGAAACGAAAACGAAACGAAAACGAAACGAAAACGATACGAAAACGAAACGAAAACGAAACGAAAACGAAACGAAAACGAAACGAAAACGAAACGAAAACGAAACGAAAACGAAACGAAAACGAAACGAAAACGAAACGAAAACGAAACGAAAACGAAACGAAAACGAAACGAAAACGAAACGAAAACGAAACGAAAACGAAACGAAAACGAAACGAAAACGAAACGAAAACGAAACGAAAACGAAACGAAAACGAAACGAAAACGAAACGAAAACGAAACGAAAACGAAACGAAAACGAAACGAAAACGAAACGAAGATAAAACAAAAAAAAAGGAAAGAAAAACAAAAAAAATGAATACACTGCATTATTTTAAATATAAAATGAAAAAAAAAATTTATATATATACACGGTGAATCTGAGTATCCCGACAGATTTTAACCATACACCCCGAATAATTAACCGAAAATAAGTACCATGACTATTTTTCAGTAAAAAGTATATAACCATCCGCCATCTTGGATTATAAAACAGAAATAGTTTTCGAAATTACATCCCCTAATTATAAATATTAATTATTTGAAACGGGCTATTTACCTCGCACCCGAAATATCGGGTGCCCAATAACGCTAATATACATAATACATGGTAAATACCCCGTTTCAAATAATATTTATAATGTGAATGACCATGTGAGCTTAAAAAATCGTATATCCCATAATTAGCTGAAAACGACTACCAATCCCTACGCCAATTCATAGGATTAGGTTGCCAAGCGGACCACAGGCTCAACTGAGCCGTGGCAAAAGCCGGGACAAACTCTAGGAGGATGAATATTGGTTTGTGTCAAATCGATTTGAATATGAATAAAAATTGTGTTTTTATTCTTATTCAAAATAATTATTGCCCATCTCATCAGTACGTGCGAACTATGCAAAAATAAACTGAAGGTAAGACACATTTCTTTAATTTAAAGTTGTGTACGTGAGCAGAGGACTGGACTGTGAGTGTGACTTTAGCAGAATGAATAAACGACAGCAAATCTTATATTTACTCAATTTGTTCCGCCGCCACCTCTCCTGTTCCATTTCAAATGAGAAAGATAGAACCGCCTGCCTGCGTGGAAAAGAGACAGGAAAAGGGTAGCCCTATGATAGGGTAAGCGGTAAATATTAAAGCTATCTTTACCCCATTCGACTCGGAAACCACATTGAAAAGGGTTAAGCCTATTCAAAATGACTTCCATATCGATAGGGTAACCCAATGATAGGGTAACCCTATCATTAGGGTAAGACTTTAATAGGGTTACCCTATCGAAACGATTAATCAAATGAAGGGGTTTTCCGGTCCCTGCTGTCATTCCTATTTAGGTACGATATGTAGAACAAGTATGCATACATAAAAGTTTACCAGGCTGCCTTTTAGTTCTTATTTACAATTCAATTAGTGCCAATTTTAATAGTAACCAACTCTAGTTTAAGTGCTACTGAAATAAGTGACGACGAATTTATACCTGCAACTTTTCTACGTAAATAACATTCAATTATAGACTTTGTGTATGTTTTGTAGTCTTCGTCGCACAAATCAACAAGTAAATCCATTTAACTGAAGCGATTGATAAACAACTCACACTATGATTCTCGAGTAGAAGTTTGATCAGTTTTGGGGCTGAAACTAGTTTTAACACTTTCACTGCCAGGAACACGTAGTGTGCTTATCTGGTATAGGATTTAAGGAGCTTGGCACTCGTGTGTTAATATTACTTACATCCTTATGTAGTTTACATAGGTAATGCTAATCAGCTTAATATATCCAAGTATTTAACTAGTCCGCAGTTAACTAAAATAACGTCTCAACATTGAGTGCATAGCAAACTATTGTAACTTAACCGCGAGCTAAAACGTATTAGCACAAGAACTGCTTACTTACGGGCGTCCAGGAGGAGTTTACACAAGTAAGTTAAACTTAGTCTACTTGTTAACTAAATATAAATGTCACCAGACAGATAGAGATAACGAAAGGAGAAGACGCAATGCACATTCTGGTATAGATTTAAAACATATTGAAACTTCCGACCAACTTCACCAACTGTCATTCATTCATTAGACTTCAGTCCCTCGGCACGACACCCGCCTATAGAGATATTTCTATTGTGCCTCTATACTTTCTCCACAAAGCTTTGTTTGGAAATGGTTACCCTGACTAAACAAGCCTAACAACTTATTAAAAACTATGAACGGTAATTTTGGATGACCAACATCCGTTCAAAGGTTGTTTATTAAGCCTATTAAGGGATATGTTGCGGCACTTACGTCATTTTACTATGCGGTACTAGGCGTTTTTGATTTATAACTCAAAAACGGCTCAACCGATTTTATTCAATATAGTTTTCATTGAAAGTACTTATTAGACCTCACTTTTATGACGGTTCAAAAGTTACAGGGGGAGAACGCACTTTTTTAATCTTTCGGAGATATTATTTATGAAACTATTAGATCCTATTAGGTCTGTCGTCCGCGCTCGCATGAATCGGACGTGTTACTCTTGCACTAAATCTTTATTCGTTTATTTTAAAATCTAAATTACGATTGGTTGAAAAGTGTGATCGCGATTCCTTGTTCCTCCTGTGCGTCTGTTATGCGTTGGCTCCTCCTTGGGGGCGGTCATAGAAAGAGACATCAACTTTTTGGAAGTTCGCTGGGATCGAGCCCGAGGTGCTGGATTGCGAAGCCATCGTCGTTGCCGCTGAGCCGAGTCCTCATTACGTGCTAGCGACGAAAGTAAGCAACGCAACGAGACGCGTAGTTTACCATCTGACGTCATTGCAGCCGCGGGCATCGCCTACGCCATCGGCGCTACGAAGTGCTACGAGTGTGGCGTCATCTGCTATATCGCTACGTCGGATCATTGTAGGTGCTTTGTACCCAGGTGTGCTAATTTGATCCCTATTTAAGCCGTGTTACGAGTGAAATCTTTCTGCAATGGCGGCAATGCAACGAGGCGATAGTACGGATACCGATTTAATCTGTCACGGCTGCACACAGGAGCTTGCGGTCGGTGAGGGTTACATTCAATGCATGGTGGCGACTTGCGGTAAGCTGTACCATCATCTCTGCATCAATAAAACTCTCACGCTGGCTGAGCGAGACACCTGGATGTGCCCTGAGTGCAGGATCACTTTCAAGGAAACAGGATCAAATTGCGGGACGCCAGTTGGTACGCCATTAACAACTAAAAACATTAGCGTCAGGAATAAAGGTGAAACGATCGTACTGCCCACACAAAGCACACTGAGACCGTCAGCTGGCGAAGCTGCGTCGATGGCCGCTGAGATGAGCTCTATTCGTGACCAGATGAGCATGTTATCGGAGCAGCTGGCCGACGCCTGCTGTCTGCTAAGCTTGATAATGTCAGTGAGCGGCTGCAACAACTTGAGCGAAACCCAGCGAGCGAATGTCACTGCGAGAGACCGGATCTAGGGTCCTCCTTCACTGATGTATCAGAGCCGAAATCAAGGCGGAAACGTAAGGCCCGGAAGGCAAAGAAATCTACATCAGTACCAAAGGAGAATGTAGAAGATGTCAGAGCAGATGCGGCTTCCGGCAGTGTCAGCGTTGCAGCTCCGTCGTCAGCCGAGTCCGGGGGCGACAGTTTGGCGTGTGGTGGTGACATCTCTTCGGAAAACGAAACGGACGCTGCCTACGTCAGCCAAGACCTAGGTAAGGACAAAGTTTTTCTAAAGAAGCGTTTCTCCTCACTGCGGTGCACGGCTGGGCCTGAAGTTACGTCACTAAAGGCGGTAGAATTCCTCAAGTACATACACCTTTGGAATATGGCATCGGGCCCCGACGAAATACGTGCGTATTTGGAAACTATGTGCCCGGACAAAACTTGCACGGTCCTTGAGCTAAAACCTAAAGGATCTTACAGGTCATATAAGATTGGCGTCCCGAGCCTGTTATATGTCAAATGTTTATCGGCAGACGTGTGGCCTAGGAACGCTCGGGTGAAGGCATGGTTTTTTCGAAGACGACAAAGCAGCGGCACAGATTCGGGAAAGCCCAAGCACGAAGACGAAAGTAGGTCCGACGGTAAACATGATATACCAAAATGTCAGGGGCTTGAACACGCGGCTTCAGTACTTCAGACACAACCTGCTGGCTCTTTATTGTGACGTCGTAGCAGTGACGGAGTCCTGGCTTACCGGTGCCGTTAACGATGCCGAGTTGGTGAGCGGTGGGTGGAGCGTAATGCGCCGAGACCGCGCCACCGGAGCGCGCGGCGGCGGTGTTCTCCTCGCGGCGCGCCCTGGCATCGAGCTTCGGCGTCGGGCGGACCTGGAGACGCTTAACGGCGAGGACTTATGGGTCACCTTCGTAGCGAATCAGGTGGTGTTCAATGTGTGCGTCGTGTACATTCCTCCCAGTGCTTCCGATGAAACTTATATGCGGTGGTTTGAGAAAGTGGAGTCAGTGATTGACACACTTACAGGTGTAGTGCTGGTGGCCGGCGACTTGAACTTGAATCCGTTGTATGCGTCAAAGAGTGTACTTAGCTATTATTGTTATTTCTCATCAGTATGTAGTTTGAATGAGATGAACGAGGTGACGAATGTACACGGAAGTAAGCTGGATGTCGTGTTGATGTCGGAGCGCGCCACTGATGCTGTGGTCTCTCAAATGGCAGGTGAGGGATTGGTCCCGAGGTCTGATGCGTACCATCCTCCATTGGAGATTTCTATTCCCGTGAGAAGCTGTGCGCGTCGACCGGCTGCGGAGCGTTTGGATCCCAGCAATGTGGACATGCGTCGGGACTGGAACTTTGCTAAGGGCAATTTTGAGCTTATGTACAAATTAGTCTCCGAAACAAGTTGGCAAGAAGTTCTCGGCTCCGACGATGTCAACATCGCTGTAGACGTATTTTACAAACTAATGTATGCAATATTTGACCTCTGCGTACCCAAACGGAAGCGGCCTACCGGTTCTTGTAGAAGGTATCCTGTGTGGTATACGGCTGACCTGATCAATGATATCAGACAAAAAAGTAATCTGCATCGGAAATGGAAAGCTACAGGGGATAAGGATGTATATAAAAAGTTTGCTTTATTTAGATCCAAGGTTAAAAATCGCTTAGCGTCTGCCTACGATAGCTACATTGCGCGTATCCAAAGTACGGTTAAAGTCGATCCTCGCGCATTTTGGCAGCACCTGGGCAGTCTTAAGACAAATGGTGGTTTTACTTCTCGGGTAAAGTTCAAAGACAAGCAATTTGTCGGTAAGGACGTGGCTAGCGCTTTTGCTGACTATTTCTCGAGGGTCTTTCTACCTGATTCCCCGCTTCTTGATCCATCTTTGTTGGAAAATGCCGATAGGAAGTCTAACGCCAACTGTATTAATATTAAATCAATCTCATTAGATGAGGTTGAAGCTGAGATTAAACGTTTAAAGGCCAATAGCTCCGTCGGACCTGACAATCTGCCGGCGTATATTGTTAAGGGTTGTATAGAATTTCTAAAAATCCCGCTTCAATATATTTTTAATCTGGCGCTCTTTTCTGGGTCATATCCTCAAAGTTGGAAGGAGTCTAGAGTGAGACCTATCCCGAAAGGGGGTGACACGTCTGACGTTGAGAACTATAGACCAATTGCCGTTCTTCCCACTCTTGGTAAGCTCTTTGAGGCCATAATTCACCGGGCTCTGTCTTCGCAGGTTCGACCCTTTTTGTCTGACGCGCAGCATGGCTTTCGGTTTAATCGCTCGGTTAACACGAACCTTTTAACACTAACCGACTCCATTGTTGTGCACCTTGACAGTGGTATTCAAGTCGACGTCGTCTATTTCGATTTTGCGAAAGCTTTCGACCGCGTGGATAACGACGTGCTACTTAAGAAACTTGATGAAATTGGTTTCGCTCCCAAGTTGCTTACCTTTTTCGCTGATTATCTGCGCGATCGGAAGCAATTCGTTCGACATGGATGTTTTGTCTCGACTCCTTACCATACCCGGTCTGGTGTCAGTCAAGGCTCCATCTTGGGGCCATTTTTTTTCGGCATTATGATTAACGATCTCCAATCGGTTCTTCGGGCGGCTCAGTGCCTATTGTATGCCGATGATCTCAAGTTGGTATACGGGATTGAGCAAAGAGCCGATTGTGAGACGTTACAAAAAGACATCGACTCGGTGTTGCGGTGGAGTATTGAAAATAAACTTCTTTTTAACCCTGCGAAATGTTGTGTGTGTACATTCAGCCGCTCTAGCAACGCTATACATGCCCAATATTTGCTTGGGTTGAATCAAATAAATCGTGTCTCCTCTGTCAAGGATCTTGGCGTGGTGTTCGACACGCAGCTCACTTTTCACGAGCATATTTCATCTCTCGCTAAAAGCTGCTTTCGAAGACTGGGTTTCGTGATCCGAAATCTCCGCCATTTTCATGACCCGGTTTCCATAAAAATGGTTTACAACGCTCTGGTAAGGAGTAAGCTAGAGACTTCGTCGATCGTATGGAACCCCTACGAATCGACGTATACCTTACTTCTTGAGAAGGTACAGAAGGCATTCTTAAGATTTCTTTATAAGAAAATGTTCGGATTTTACCCGTATCTTTACCCAACGAAATTCCTACTCGGCTCCCTTGGGTACAACTCGTTGGAGGTCAGGCGACAATACCATTTGCTAATTGCAGCATGTCGAGTCTTGCGTGGCGAGTCGGACTGTCCTGAACTCGTAGAGCGTCTCGTACGACTGTTTGTTCCGGACGTGGCCAGGATTGCCCTCAGACCGCGGCGCCGCAACCTGTTGGCCGAGCCGTCGGCGCGCACAGTGTCGTGCAGGAACTCGCCGCTGCCCCGAGCTCTCTCACAGCTGAATGCGCTCTTGGCATCAACACCGGAGTGCGACTTGTTTGCTTGGCGATGGGCGGCAGTGTGTAATGAATGTCTGAAATTCTGTGAGGCGATGGATGATAGGTGCTCTACTGTTCCAATATAATCTGTTTGTTTGTTACCAGTTATTTGAGTTACTTAATGTACATATTTCTAGTTTGTTAGTCTAAGTTTCGTGACGCATTGGTAATGTAACTGTTATGTCATGTAAACATTTTTACAATAAAAAATAAAATAAAATAAAAATAAAAATAGATGTATGCGAAAATTGTAATAAGAAAACCCCAATTATTTTTGAAAGACCTATCCAACGCCACCCCACACGCTAGGGTTAGAGTGAAAAAAAAATCCCACCCACTTCATGTGTACGGGAGGTACCCTAATAAAAATATGTTTCCAGTTTTTATTCTAACACTTTGTAGTGCTAACGATCACTGAGCTGAGCCGCGGACGGACGGACAGACAGACAGACAGGCAGACAGACGGACATGGGGAAACTATGAGGGTTTCCCCTGAGAGAGAGGGATTTGGTCCATCGGGCTTGGATTTGAAAATTATAACCTGTATACGCACGCGCACCTAAAAAGTTAGCTTCGGTTGGGTCGGATCGGACATTGTACTACTAAATAAAGTGCAGCAAAAACGAATATAGATAAAATACAAAGAACTCAAAACAAGCTAATAAAAATATTATTCAATTATGATTATTTCACAATATAATCATAATTGATGATTATTTCAAAATACTATTATGGTAGGCCATAATAGTATTTTGTGCAACAGGTACATAATAAGGGTTCTTAAGATTCGAGGGTCGAAGTTACAAAATGAGGCGAAGCCGAATTTTGTAATAACAGACCCGAGAATTTTAAGAACTAATTATGTACCGTTGCACACGAAACTTTTTCTACGACAGTAGCAAAAACTTAATTAATAAATAATTTTAAAGTTCTTAAGTATCACGAGTACATAAATCAATTTTGTTTTAAGATTTTTTTTATCAACTAATAACTCTTACTTTTGTGCCGAAGTCTTCGGATATTCACTGTGAAGTTTTCTTGTCACTTATTTTATCAAAATTAACATAAACTTCTTGATATTAACATAATATACGAGTTTAAATACAAAAAATAAGCCGTACATTGTGTTGAAACTTTTTAAATATTAACTTTTTACTTAATGTCATAGACAGATCACGAGTTGGTTTTTAATTGCAAAAAAATATGGCTTCGTTCAAGTAACTCTCAATGCAAAAGTTTACATTAAAGTACTATTATGCTTTTCATAAATATGAAACTAAATAATTTAAGATATTAATACTTTAAAAAAGACATGATAATGTTTTTATCATAGTTTGTGCAAAAATAATTTCAAGTGTATATCAATTTGAAAATATAATTTATATTGTAAACAAGAACGAACCCTTTTTAGACATGGCACCTGGAAGTCAGTGTATTAAAAAAACAAAAACAGTTGCACAATATGTTTTGTGTGACTGCTAGCAGTTATAGAAAGTACCTATAGACAAATAGACTTTAGCGCCTTCACTTAAATGATGTAGTTTTAGATACCACTATCAGTCATTTAATTAGCATATAGAAGTGCTGGAGTAGAAAAAAATATATAACGATACTAAAATCCTTACGATTAAACAATATTATATTTACAAAACCTGTGTCCTGATACACAAAGTAAGAAACAAACAAGTACATTCTCAACTTAATTTTTTTACTAACAGAGAAAAAGGCTTGCGGGAAACCCGTCGCTCGAACAATTTAACTTTATCTAATGCCCGAACTAACCAATTCGGCCACCAAAATTTTACTCGGGAGGGACCCAAACTTTATAATAGCTTACCAACTGAAATTCGTAACTCAATGACAATAAACATTTTCAAGAAAAAGCTAAAGTGTCATATACTCAAAGTTTTCTTCATTTAGTATGTTTCTGCTATACGTAAACATTCAGTATGTGTGCATGCAATTTGTAACTTAAATTCTTATGTATGTAAGTTAATTTAATGTAATTCTCATATAAGTGAAGTTTGTATATCTTCTTTTTGAGAATAATAGTAGATTGTACACCAAGGGGATAAAGCACTGTTTTATGTCACGGGCGCTATATTGAATCCTGAACGTAACGAAGGACTCCAGATTTTACTCCCGAGCGCAGCGAGGGGGTTATGATTTAATTCCCGAGCGAAGCGAGGGAATTAAGACTGAGTCCTGAGTGCAGTGAGGGGTTCAAGCGCGCCCGTGACAACAACAGCTTTATCCCCGAGGAGTATACTCTACTTTTCTCACCTCTTGCGAGACAATAAAATAGCTAAGGCTACTAGAAACGGATTTTTATTAAAGTAAATCAAAAGTAAAAACCGGCCAAGTGCGTGTCGGACCACACATAGCAGGATTCCGTACCTTCAATGGAATAAGAACCAAACTAATACCAAAAGGTCGTATCTGATGCCTATGGAAAAAGTTTTTTGGAGATAACTCAAAAATGGCTAAACCAATAATGTTCAAAAAATTTTCCTAGAAATTATATGATAAGGCGCGTCTCCTCAATTTTTTTCATATTTTTTGGATTTACGGTTCAAAAGTTACAGTGGGGGGAACAATTTTTCTGACTTTCGAAGCGATTATTTCAGAAAATATTCACTTAATCACAAAATGGTCAAAAAACCTCAGTGTTATTTTTAAAGACCTATCGATTTATGTGTGACATGTTGATATTTAGTCAAAAATATAAAAAATAAAAATTTTGTTACATGTATGGAGCCCCCCCCTGAAAAAATTGTTTTTTTTCAAATTTAACTACATAACTGAGTAGCGGCATACAAAATACACCTTATGTGTAAATTTTATTCAGATACGTCGTATAGTTTCCGAGTAAAATAGCTGTGACATACGGACGGACAGACATACAGACAGACATGACGAATCCATAAGGGTTCCGTTTTTTGCCATTTGGCTACGGAACCCTAAAAATTTATTCTTGATACATTAGTCCATTTTATTCTAATTTTATCTTCTATTTTTATAGAACCTGCAGTTTTACTCCGTATACTGCAGCGTCTTATGACACTCGCGGCATTTGTTTTAGGTATTTAAAATTGAGGTGGCCAGCACGATTTTCCGAATAAATACGATTTTCAAATCAGCTCGACGCGGCGGCGCGGGCCCCGGCTGGCGTCGCGGGGCACAGCCGTGCGGACTTTATGAAATTAGACTTTAAGCACATAACAATAAGAGCTATGGGAAGTGAATTCACATTATTAACCAGCGGGTTATAATGAGATTTAGTACAACATTATAACCCGGCTAAAGCCAAGGGCTATAATGATTTGCTTTCGGTGAGGTTTGCATGATATATAATTTGGCATTGTCGAGCAGGTGGTGTGAAATAGTACATTACTGCAGAGACCAGTAAGTAAGCTTTCCTGGCTGAGTATTTAGTAGCCGTCCGAGTCGAAGACGAGGACGGCTACAATACGAAGCCAGGTAAGCTGATTACGGTCGAAGCATGTATAGTGCTTTTCTCAAACATGTAAGGAAATATTTTAATACATACCCAAAAATACCACCTAAACTTAAGCAATTTTTCTTATAATTGCTCTAGGTAAACGTACTCATGTTTAAAAAATATGTATGAAAATGAAAAAAAAAATTACATTTATTCCTTAAACGACTAATTTTCAAACTTATTTATATAAAATTACTTGTTTAGTGCTTCAGTTACTGGCTGAGTGATTTAATGTTGTATGAAAATCCTTTACGTACGTCGCGCTGAACCTGCCTTGGAATAGAGTCCCTACTGGTCTCTAATTACTAACGTAACAGGAACATTTCCGAGCATGTTTGAGAAAAGTATCTTAAACCTGAAATTCTTGGGAAAGTAATTTATTTCCATTTTTCGGCAGCTATTTCTGTTTCGGTAGTAATTTAGTAAGTAAAATAATAAGTTTATTCCGTATAGGTATTATTACTTCGGCCTGACTGTTGTGTTGTCGAATTTTTCTTATAAGATTCAAAATGGCGCTTAGAAGTTACGAAGTAAAATTTAAAATTGAGTATGAGTGGTTTACGGACACAGCCGCTATGATTAAATCAAAGGATTACTCATCGGGATTATTATCGGCTCGTATTATCGGCTCGTATTCGAAAACTTTGAAGATACAAATATTAAGCGGCTTAATCGTTTCCAATTGTTACAACGCATTTCGCAACACTTCTGGCTACGGCACCCTAAAAAATACGCCAGAAAGCGAGCGACAGTGCCACAATTTAAAGCGCAGTTTAAAATGTCTTCGTACTCAATTGAGTAATTACTCATGACCGTCTTTCTAGGTTGATAAGATGGAAGATATCGGCAATGACTTACTTGATAGCTATGTATCGCCAGACAGCAAGAGACAGCGTGAGAAGTATTGATGCAGTGTGCAGAATCTGCGTGAAGTGCATGTGGAACAGCATGTACACGGCCCATGAGTGAGGCCTCTCCTCTTGCGCCGGTAGAATCTGAGTGAGAAGGAAAACAGCAAGGTCAAAATTAGCGGCAAAATACAATAAAAACCGGCCAAGTGCATGTCGGATCACACATAATGGAGGGTTCCGTAGCTTCAATGTAATAAGAAAAAAACTGGGAGTCTATTCGACATGGCATAACTGACAGTCGCATGCGAGACAACTATGATATCACACTTTTGTGACAGTTGATTCACCTAACCACCTACGTCAAAATCAACAGGTCTCGCTAGAGGAATTTCTCTATTGGCATGGGCGCCATCTTATTGTTTTGACGTTGACGTCAGTAAATTATGGGTTATGGGAATCCCACGTAAGGCATTTGTTTACCTCTAGTAAAGAGAGCCTTGAAGCATTTTATGAAAACTCATTTGAAAGCGACATCTCTGAATGTCTTCTGAAACTAAATACGTGTGTGAGTATGTGTGTAAATCATACGTGTATTTTCGTGCTACAATACTAAGCTAGAACTAGGGTAGTCTACATAGACGGCTTACAAGCAATTTTTTAGATTTGACGATGCATTTTTGGGTGTAGCAACTATGACGAAACCTGTGCTTTGGGTAAAAGATATGTGACAAATATTACATATTGAATAAAAATGACTGGTATGAATGATTTTAAGATTTCTTGTAACCAATAAATGTTTTTTGTCACAAAAAATCAAACAATACATTGACTTGTAAACCGACCACGTAGATCCAATATTATGTAGAATAGGTTTAGTGTAAATAAATTATAATATCAAGAATACAACCTTGATATCTATCTCACGTGTTTATATCGAGACCCGAAAAAGTGAAAGATTACAAAATTATAACTAGTGTATGGTTAAAAAAGTTGTATCTTGAGCGTTGCGGGGGGCACTAGAAGCAAACAAACTGCTGCCGAGAGTATTACAACATTTTTCACCACGCCACGGCAAAAAAATACAAGCTTAGGTAAATACATAAAACAAAACAAATTGATTCTGCCAAATATTTATGGTTCAAAATCATCGTTCTATAACGTAAAGTAATAACTGTTCTCCCTTGTGAAAAAAAAAAACAATTTTACTGACGCTTTAAAAAATCAAGATAGGCTGTGGTGCTGATGTGGTGAAAAAGCATTCATACACAAGAAAATAATTTTAATAAGAAAACCTAACTACTAATAATATAATTATTTAATTTTGCAATGTTTCTGTCTGTTTTAATACCTACTTATAGTGCTGCAGTCTTTGTTACGTCAACGTCTATGGAAAGTTTGAGGCATTTCAAAAACATCAAAAAAGAAATTAAATTCGAGAAATAAATGAATCTTACACAAATCGCCTAGGCCCACAGTAAGCTCAGTAAGGCTTGTGTTATGGGTACTAGACGATATATATATATATATATATATATATATATATATAGATATATATATATATATATATATATATATATATATATATAGCTATAGCCGGGTATATATATATATATATATATATATATATATATATATATATACCAGGCTACCGATAGAAATAACGGCCTCCTAGCCCAGTAGGTAGTGACCCTGCCTACGAAGCAGGAGGTCCCGGGTTCGAATCCTGGTCAGGGAATTTGTTTGTGTGTTTATCACAGATATTTGTTCCTGAGTTATGGATGTTTTCTATGTATTTAAGTATTTATCCATATTTATCAAATATATATATATATATATATATATATATAATACTATGTATAGTATATAAATATATGTATTTAAGTATTTATCCATATTTATCAAATATATATATATTTGATAAATATGGATAAATACTTAAATACATAGAAAACATCCATAACTCAGGAACAAATATCTGTGATAAACACACAAACAAATTCCCTGACCAGGATTCGAACCCGGGACCTCCTGCTTCGTAGGCAGGGTCACTACCTACTGGGCTAGGAGGCCGTTATTTCTATCGGTAGCCTGGTAGTCAGTGCCTTAAAGGATTGTTTGACATTTAATACTTCACGCAGATAAACATAGTAGAAAAATGGAGCAACAGTATAGTAATTATCAAAACAAACTCTGGTAGCCTGGCGGCCAGACGCCCGACTTACGCTCTAAGGATCGCGGGTTCAAACTTGGCTCCTACTACTGCCTCCTAACTTAACTAAGGTTTTAGACACTTCAAACAATTTTACACATATTCTTCATAGATTCTAATCTAATGTAAGACTCTTATATTACAAAGGTATTCCTAATACTGAGAGTTGAGGATGTTATGGAAATATAAACATATCAGGTAAATAAATACACTGCACAGTAGTACTAGTCATAATCCTCAAGATTATAACTAATTGCCACTAACAAGACCCAAGTTTTGAATTACTATTTAGGAGACTCGGGATATGAAAACCAATGGGTCTTCATTTCAAAAAAGAAGTTGACGTTTACTGCAAGTAAATGTAATTGTGTATCTGACTGACTTACGTGTAAGTTATATTCCAATATTATATCATATTATATTTCTTATATAATGAATTGATATGGTTACACATGGCACTTTAAACTATACATACTTGTTTCTTTAAACATCGATTTATTTTTAAGGGTGTTCAGTTTTTCAGCTGCTTTCGCCACCGCATCTGTATGTTTATTGGATCCGGTGAGGTGAGAAGCCGCCAGTGTGTCTACGCATGTAGTATCCCACATGCACATGTACATGGGGAATGGCTATACAGCCGCATACAGTCAAGGCGTTGTAGGAGATTTATTGCTAGTGGCTTGCTTAATCTGAGGAAATCTACTCTAACATAGCATCCAAATTACACAAAATAATGCAGAGCACAGTGAATGCAGGGTACTGTAGAGATATTCCCAACAGCAGGAAGGAAAAACCTTTAACTCATCGCACTTTTTGATGTTTATCCATTCGCTCCTCGGCCAGATATCGACATTTCTTTTATGGCATGTTAATTGAACTTTAGGTTAAATAGGTAATGCCAATCATATTATATTTTAACAGTTATATATTTTTAATAAATACCTACAATTAATAATCATAAAAATTATAAATATTAATGTGCTCTCAGTGAAAATGTCTTAAAATCATATCAATTTTATAATTACTTCTAGAGGTAGGTATCTTACCTAGTTTGAATAGTCAGAAATCAACTTCGCGCAAAAGTTTCGTGGGGGCAATTACTAGAGGTCGCCTCCATCATTACTATCGGTAGCCTGGTAGTCAGTGCCTTAAAGGATTGTTTGACATCTGATACTTCACTACTTAAACATTATAGATACTGGTGCCGGCTATACTGTAAATTTATCAAAAATCAAAAATTACCGGTCGGCTTCCATATAGCGTTGACAGCGTTGTAGAGCCCATCACGGAGATATTGAAAACATAAGTCTTAAAGGTCGTAAATGGGCGCTAGTATATTTGGCGTCAAGTTGAAAATACAAAAAAATACGTTAATTTATCGTTACGCTTAAATTTTGACACACGGCGAAGCCCACTTACTTAAACACCCACAAAATCTACATACTTACCAAATTTAAGGCCATTACGGTGGGCATATAAGGTTTTAAGACCAGTTGAAATCGCAATTTGTTGAGCCTTAATTTATTTTTGAGCTTACTGCTCGAAATTTTTACAGAAGCTATAAGACCCGTTTAGTAAGAAAATACCAAATTTAAGACCATACCGGTGGGCGCATAAGGATTTAAGACCATTTTAAGAAATAGTCGGCTTCATAACATCAACTGTAAGACACTCCTCCGTCTACAGCTCAGCCAGCCTCGTAGGTAAAGTCACTAAAATCTTACAGGACCCCCACCCCCAAACCATGGAACTGTGGGCTTAGAGGAGGCCAAAAAACTTGGTGAAGTGGTTGGCGGGTCAGGATGTTTTTACCCATCCAAATTGCCATTGGAGCTGGGACGACGTATTGTGCCAAATTTCTTATGAGTCACTCACTCCTAAGCCGCAGCACTGGCTACCGGCTTAACCAAACCGACCAAACCTCCTGTTTGGTGACGGGTGGACAGCTTTTCCAGACACTGTCAGTAATAATGAAATTATTTCTCTACTCATCTTGCTCATTTTTTATTATTTTTTTTATACTACGACGGTGGCAAACAAGCATACGGCCTGCCTGAGGGTAAGCAGCTACCGTAACCTATGGACGCCTGTAACTCCACAGGAGTCACATGCGCGTTGCCGACCCTTTACAAAAAGGAGGATTCACTGTGTTGACGGCTAAAGGAACAAGAGGGTCCCTCATCGTCAACACACTGGGTCCTCTTTGAGCTCTTTGGCAACCTTACTCACCAGCAGGAACACAACACTATGAGTAGGGTCTAGTGCTATTTGGCTGTGGTTTTCTGTAAGGTGGAGGTACTTCCCCTGTCGGGCTCTGCTCCAGATTTGAGCGAGATGACATTCACTGAACGTGCCCTACCACACTATCCGAGATGCCATTCGCAGTGCCCATACCTCTCTTTTTGGCATAGTTTAAGGACATACCCAAGTCCGGACGTAGTTTAAGGACATACCCCGGGTCCAATCCAAAAGGCTCATCCTTCATTCATATACATAGAAAAGGATGGGTACAGAAATATTGACATTATTACTGGATAGAAAGAAGTCAAATAATAATAACATTAAATAATTAAAATACTTAAAAAAAAAAGAAAAAGAAAAAATATATAAATGTACAAAAATGTATAACATAAAAAAGTTAAAAACTAAAATAGAAACGTCTTCTAAGGCTTTTCCACAAAATATGCACTTAATGAATACACACAAATCATATGTAAGTTAACCAGTGAACGCACCGGGTAGTTCGGTTTAACTGGTCCCTATGCACGACATTACATTGTTGCATTGCGCTTGGTGTTACCGAGCGCCTTTGTTCTTAACTCGTCCACCAGTTTTTGCATTCTACCCTCTCCCATTTAGCTTTAAGATAAATATTGTATTCTCATTAAGTGATTTATGTAAATCTTTTTGAGAAATAAATGTCTTAAACCGTATAGTATCTGGACCGGCACCTGATTGATTGAAATCTAATTCCGGCTTTGAGTCCGTGTTTGTGCTCCACACAGGTGTTCTTGCGGTACTTAAGTAAATGCCACATGCGTGCCTGTGGGATGCTATATGCGTAGACACACTGGCGGCTTCTCACTTCACCGGAACCAATAAACAAGCAGGTGCGGTGGCCAAAGAAGCTGAAAAACTGAAGACCCACAAAACATTTTTAACCTTTCGTAGTCGAGACCCTTGGCGCGTGGGGACCCAGTGCTCAGTAACTTTTTAAAGAACGCATAAAGAGGCTCGTCGACTCAATTGATGACCAAAGAGCTGGCAGCTTCCTCGCTCAACTCATAAGTTTTGCGATACAGCGGAGAAATGCTGCCACCATCCTCGTTTGTTAGTTTCTAACATGTCGATATATATAATATATCGGAACCTCGACAAAACAAATACCCATGGTAAATACCCCGTTTTAAATAGTTTTTGTAACTTCCATAAAAAAAATTGCGTTCTACGACGTTAAAAAAAAATGTTTTATTTAGAACGTCATATAAATATTGAATACCATTTTTTTTTTCAAAAATAAAAAAATATAAGGATGAACATTTAAAGCATTCTTTTAGAAACATGAATGAATGAATGAAAGATTTATTCATGACAATTACAAAAAACATAATAAACAATAACATATACAACCCGAAACATTAATTGCCACGAAATCGTCGCAACTCAGCGTTAAATGCCGGCAGGGCCAGCGCTGGTCTTCCGTTGCAATCATTTGACGACACGGCGCATTGACGCCACGATCACATCCCCAAAGTAAGAATATCTTAATCAAAACAAGAGAAAAAAAAACAATAAAAAACAGGAAAAAAAACATATACCTGTTATACACTTTATAACGGCATCTTAAACTATAAGCCACTTAAACGTGGATATGCAGTTATGTGTGTGCCAATTAAGTAAATTTTTGAAACTATTTAAAGTATTTTTTTCAAAACTGTCCCGCAAGGTTAACTTTTACGGTTTAAAATAAGGCGGGGAAGTGCCTAGTTTATGGTCAAATAATTTGGAGTGGTTAGCTCAAAAATAATACAAATGCAAAAATTGCGATTAGATTCGAATCTTAAAGTAGGCATGATGACACATATTGATTTATGCAATAAAATTTAGTTGATAGGATGCAAAATGATCAATATATCCAACTAAAGTGAAAATTAATAAATTCTTTTGAAGTGGCTCAAAGATATCAAGCTGCAAAATTTTAAGATTTTTGAAAGTGTGAATTGAAATGATTTTTAACATTGTACTGTAAAATAAATTGTATGGCAACCATACACATAAACGCAACATTTCACTGTAAAAATAGCAATTTCATATTTTTTCCATACTTTAAACAGGGCAACTATGTGATCACGTCACTTTTGCACATCATTTTGTTAGGAGCGTTTTGAGAAACAAATGCAAATCTCGGACTTTAAGTCTCATTTCTGACTTCTCTGTTGCTTTAACGCAATTAGCCCCATATAGACATTTGATCCTCACAACAAAACGAATCGATTGATTCCATACATGAAAAAAATTCACCATGCCTATTGTATGCTCCCACCGGAATTTGGTATGTAGGTTATTTGAAGTAGACTTTACCGTGAGTATAAATTTGGAGCGGTAAAACCACTGATTAATTAACGTTATTTTCTTGTATTTTCAACTTGACGCCATATGATATGATATGATATTTATTCAAGAACAATTTACATCGTCTTAAACATACTAGCGCCCATTTAAGACCTAGTAAGACTTATTTTTTCATAATCTCGAAGATGGGCTCTATATCTCTATATGGAAGCCAACCGATAAGATTTTTGATAAATTTACAGTGGGGCGGGCTCCAGTAATAACAAGGTGTAATCTGTGTTCGTATCACGGATTTATATGAAGTGGATCTTTTTCTTAAACCTTGTCCCTAACCAAGGATGTGAATTTCTGTCACTGAATTTGACAACTAGTATCCGTACTTTTGCCTAAGTGAGAAAGAGAACTTGCCATGCGTGAAGAAGAGACAACATGATTCGTAACCTCTGTATAGTACTATTGTTTACTCGGTGCCCTAGCCACAGTTGAAAATTATTACCGAGTAAAAGAGTCGTTCATAGGCGACTAGCATAAAACCGGCCAAGTGCGTGTCGGACCACGCATAATAGAGGGTTCCGTACCTTCAATGGAATAAGAACCAAACTAATACCAGAAGGTCGTATCTGATACCTATGGAAGAAGTTTTTTGGAGATAACTCAAAAATGGCTGAACTGATAATGTTCAAAACAATGTTCGTAGAAAGTATGTAATAGAAAAATAAGATAATCTTCTCAAATTTTTTTTAAGTATTTTATATGGACTTAGGGTTCAAATGTTACGGGAGGGGGGGAGGTTCACTCAATTTTTCTGACTTTCGAGGCGATTATTCACTAAATCACAAAATGTTCAAAAAAACCTCAATGTTATTTTTAAACACCTATCGATTGATGTGCAACATGTTGATATTAGGGGAAAAATTGTTTTTTTAATTTAGTTACATGGAGCGCCCCCCATAAAAATATTTTCTCCTTCAATTTAACTACATATAGTCTGGCCATCCAACGAACGCAGTAGCAATGTACAGCGACCAAAAGTATGACAACACTAAGAATCAGTGAAAAAAGCAGCAATGATCATCGAATTCTGTTTTTAATTTTAGTTGGTATTTCCACCCCTTTCATTACGTGACATTCACGGTGTGTAAAAAGGAAACGGATATATTTCGTCTGATCTGTCATCAACTGTAACACATAATCTGGTTGAGGCAATTGACATATGCCATAAAAACGAATTTAATTTAATTTCAATGTAGAACGTTGCAGGAGTTCTATCTCACTCGCGCTTAAGACGAGAGAGTGAAATGCACTACTAAACAAATTCAATGTAAAAGAAATGTGAATTGAAATGTTCGTCACGAACACGGTGTCTAATCACAAAGGGTTGGCACATGTACGTATTTTGAATTTGCCGCGCTTTTCTACTGAAAAAATGGTTTGCCAGACTATGATAGAGAACATGCATGAAAAATATTTAATTGAATCTGTTGCATAAACACGTTCAACAACCCCAAAGTAATATAAATAAGTGGAAATCCGTAATAATTTTTAACAGTTTTTTAAAGATATTGCGGTTTGAAAACGTAAAATTTTTGGCATTTTTTTTTATACATCAAATGTATTTTCAAAACTTCAGTTCGATTACTTATGTCCTAACAAGAAAAAAAATGTATAACAACTATATAGCTAAACGCATTTTTTCGTGCCTAAAATTACAAAAATCTTACAAAAACTTGTTCCTTCCAAACAGTTTTATGCAACTTTGTGAACGGTGACGTCACAATTCGCACACTTTTTGTATGGGGCGTTTTGACACGCGGCGCAGACGCCTAACGTATTTTCACATTTTTGACGTTTCAGGGCTATCATAGATAGTAGGTTTATTATAGACATTTGAATCTACAGGGAAATAGAATCGAATGACGTCTTCCAAAAAAATCATGCATATTCCTAATTAAATAGCGGCATGAAAAATACACCTTATGTCTAAATTTTATTTTATTCGTCTTATAGTTTCCGAGTAAAATGGCTGTGACATACGGACAGACGGACTGACGGACAGACAGACGGACATAAGGGTACCTTTTATGCCATTTTGGCTACGGAATCCTTAACAGTACTAACAACGGTCCGATAGAGAGCATAATAGTGGGGGGCGGTGCCTCACTCGCACTCGTTACAAAATTGTCACATTTGACACATATTCACATTTTGATTGTCTGATGACGTCATTACCTCCTTAGTCAAAACGAGACACTCCCTTAGATAAGCTTCTCTGTCGGCCTCACTTTGTGACCGAAGAATGAGATCCACTTCATATACATCCATGGTTCGATACCTACGTATACCTACTAAAAAAAAACACCAAACTCTCTGCCATGGGATTCCCAATGTCCTGTCAACATATCTAAAATGGTGGCCATAGCCATAGACAAAACGCTCTAGCGAGACCTACTGACAGCTTAACAGTTAGGTGTATCACTCTATCACCTAGTGAGACAAGTGTGAGAGCAACGTCTCGCAGTTTGGCATCTCGCATCGGGGCCCTGATAAATACCAAAAGCTCGTATTAGGCAGATATTTGTTTCTTTACGATCGCAGAGCAACTCATAGTTAGAGAGTCCACGACATTGAACCTAGTTCGATAAGTCTCCTAGATGAGATATATAAATAAATAGCCTTTTCCCGCGGCTTCGCCCGCGTACCGTAAGTACTCAAAAAGGATACGATACCCATGTTGATTTTCAGACTTTGTGACCACATTTGCCCCTTTTAGGGGTTGAATTTACAAAAAACCTGAAACACGTGTTTACTCATTTATCGTTAGAAATACTCCTGTGAAGTTTCGAATAAAATAGTCTAACAAATCTTGATTCGCCATACAAAATTTGGACACCCATTTTACCCCCTTAGGGGGTGAATTTTGAAAAATCCTTTCTTAGTGCATCCCTAAACCATATAAGGAACCTACGTGCCAAATTTGGAATCTCTAGAACCAGCGGTTTGGGCTGTGCGTTGATATGTCAGTCAGTCAGTCAGTCAGTCAGTCAGTTTCTTCTTTTATATGTTTAGATTTGTTGCGTCTTTAATGGGGGAACACGAAATGCCGATGCTGCAATGCAAAAAAAGTGGTGGCGTATTTTATTTTATTTTTTGAAAAAAAAACCGGTTTCTAGTACGATAAGTACCTAGATTTGCTCCACCTTTGTTCCTCGAAGCAGGGGAGGGGCAGGGCTACACGATAATGTGGTGCTGGCGCTTTGTTTTTTCATACATCTACAATCTTTTGATGTGTGCTGCCACTGACAAGGCCACGCACAGGGGCTTGCAGCACCGCATTATCGTGTAGCCCTACCCCTCCTCTGCTTCGAGGAACAAACCGTTTTTTTTTTAATTTAAAATACGCCACCACTTTTTTTGCATTGCAGCATAGGCATTTCGTGTTCCCACATTAAAGACGCGACTAATTATATATATCTCATCTAGGAGACTTATCGAACTAGGTTCAGTGTCATGGGCTCTCTAACTATCATGGGTAGTCGAATTTATAAGCAAAAGTCTACTTTTATTTCGAATACGAACAATTTAATATATATTTTGTAACACAAACCTAATCGCTATACAAGTTACCGATTACAAGTACAATTTCTTTAGGTAACTTTTATTGAACAACTGAGGTAAGTAAAAAAAATTAAGATTCAATTGGCGTTGACCATAAATGATTGTCACTTAGCTAGACCCTCATGAGTTGTTTTTTTTTACTTGTATGTTATTAAGTAAATCCCAAACTTTTTTATATGTAGGTACTTGAAAATTTTTAATTGATGTTTTTTTTAAGTTTTTGGTTACCATTCGATCCTCTTTTCAGGATTCGGGAGAATATCTACTCTGTATGAAGTTTATGATGACGAATACGTCCTGACTGTAAGCTTAAGTTGCTGGTATTGACACCACTCACCAGGAGCACTCACCAGGTACCTGTAGACGGCGAAGGGCACGTACTCCATCATGACGAACACGTCGGCCACGGCCACGGCCACTTGAGCAGCCGGTTTATGGGTGCTGCGGCCAGGTCGCGCCGCGTCAGCACCGCTACGTTCAGGGCGTTCGAAAATGTACCAACATGAACAGAGAGTACTCACCAGGTACCTGTAGACGGCGAAGGGCACTTACTCCATCATAGCGAACACGTCGGCCATGGCCAGCCACTTGAGCAGCCGGTTGATGGGTGCTACGGCCAGGTCGCGCCGCGTCAGCACCGCTACGTTCAGGGCGTTCGCAAGTGTACCAACATGAACAGAGAGCACTCACCAGGTACCTGTAGACGGCGAAGGGCACGTACTCCATCATGACGAACACGTCGGCCACGGCCAGCCACTTGAGTAGCCGGTTGATGGGTGCTGCGGCCAAGTCGCGCCGCGTCAGCACCGCTACGTTCAGGGCGTTCGCCAGGCTGCCAAACAGGCATACCTGCACAACAGTGTGAAATTTAGGTACCTAAATAAAACAGAAGCTTAATTCTGTTAATAATAAATGTTTGTCAAATCAATAATGGTTTTAACATACTATTCAAAATTCATCCTTTCTTGTCTTATCATGTAAACAAACACTTCTCAAAAAGATTACCACAGTTTCCTCTGGGATTATTGATTAAAATATTTTTATATGTATGTATACTTAAAGAAACTCACTAAGGGTGGGTTGCACCATGCACAATTAACGGACTCATTAACGTTAAATATGGCGACGGAGCTGTCATCCCATAGAAAGGGCCCTATTGAATCCAAGTAACCACTGAATATTATAATTTATAATTGCTAATAAAAAATTCTTCAAGAATCGAAGTAACCTACGAAATAACACGAAGTATCCTACGAAGTATCATAAATAAATGACATTAGGTGCTAGCTACGTCTAGATTGACATTTGTTTGTACACATGATAAGCCAAGTTACGATGAATTCTGTATATATTGAGATCACTACGATAGCAGGCATATTTTAGTATCTGCCCAACGTAGGTGGACCCAACAGCTCCTGCAGGAAACTGTTTGCGGGTGTGCTTAGGAGCATGGCACTATATGGTGCACCAATATGGGTGGACCGGCTGACGGAGCGAACAAAACCTTTGCTCCGTCGGCCCCAAAGGATAGTGGCGCAGCGGGGAGCAAGGGCCTACTGCACCACAGCTTTCGCCGCGGTGTGCCTCCTCGCCGGTACCCTGCCGTGGGAGCTTGATGCTCAGGTACTGGCGGAAAGGTACAGGGTGAGGGCTGAGGCTCGGGAAAAGGGTGAGCTCCCGGACCCAGAAGAAGTTGAGTGGGCGGCGCGGCGGGCTCTGGACAGGCTCCGGGAGCGCTGGAAATCTGCGCTGGAGGATAGCCTCTATGGAACCCGCACCATAGGTGCTATTCTCCCACACTTCGAGCGCTAGTTGGGCCGGAAGCATGGGGCCCTCACCTATAGGATGACGCAGGTGATGACTGGACACGGGTGTTTTGGGCATTACCTGCACCAAATCGGGAGGGAGTTGGGGCCCCAGTGCCTGTATTGTGGAGCGATGGCCGACACGGCCCAGCACACGCTGGAGGGGTGTCCCCGCTGGAACACAGAGGGCAACGCTGACGGCAGCACTGAGGGTGCGGGATCTCTCGCTGCACAGCATTGTCGAAGCGATGCTGGGCAGTGACAGATGCTGGAGAGCGGTGGCAACCTTCTGCGAGGAAGTAATCTCGCAGAAGGAGGCAGTGGAGCGGGAGCGTGAGAACAGCGCGGACGCGCCACCGCTCCGGCGGCTAGGGAGGAGACGTAGGCAATATGCCTCCCCAATGTAGGGCCCGTGGGCTGGGGACCTACATACCAATTGGCCCTACCCGTCTGAGAAGAAAGTCAAGCGTCATGGCTCTCTTCTCCCAAAGTGCGGTAGCTCGGCAATACCGGCTGGGCTACCGGGGAACGCCGCGGACGAAAAGTTATCCCGTGGCGTTCCCCCCTTACGGTAGTGCGGACGACGCCGGTGTGTTTTTAGTGAGTAGGCCCTCTCACCTCCCTCTGGCTAGCAGAGGGAGTTACGGGAGAGGAGAGTCCCACATACCCCCCCCCCCCACCATGGGCCCTCCCTAGGCCCCCGGGGGGATGCGTAAAGCATTTTCACACCGACAAAAAATAAGGCATATTTTAGTATACCTAAGTACAGTCATACTTTTATTATAGGTATTCCTATCCAATTCACAAACCTAATTTTACCAAATTTCAAGACAAGTTCAAATCTGACGACCGAAATTTGTCCCAAACAAGGCCATTTTTCAATCGACTTCAAGATTTCGAAGGAGGAGGTTATCAATTCGTCGGGATTTTTTATTTATATATGGTCACCGATTATTCGAAGACGGCTGGAACGATTTGGAAAATTATTTTTTTGTTTGAAAGAGTATTCTTCACAGTTAGTCCCATTGTAATGAGGTCAGGATCTGATGATGGGATCCTGGAGAAATCGAGGGAACTCTTCAACTATTATAGGCACACCTATAGTGATTTGAGTATTTTTTACAGCAGCTCGAGCATTTGCTTTTGTAAAGGTGGATGCTAAGTGAAGTCGATTCTTTTTTGTTTAAAATTATTTAAATAATCAAGGCAAAATATAGTACATTTAACTGCGGATCGAACTCGTCGAGGCACTACCATGTAGTCTTGTAGTCTTCGGTAAAACGTTGGACTCATCATCGTCATTTTACCTTCGCGACCATGAATGTAGATCGATTAATCAGAAATACTAATTCATATTAAATTATTTTTAATAAAAATGTTATTAAATTCTTAAAAAAAGTTCTTAAGCTATAAAACCTACGGCCTTATTCTATCACCGTATCGCTCGCCGTCGTTACAGCGTCCATCCTCACACCCTGAATGGCACACCCTATGGCATTTTAACAGACTCGCTTAATCTATTTTACAGTCTAAAGTAGGTACTACATCTAAATTTTTCATTCACTGGGATGCGTTTGCATCAGATGAGTAAAGATCTATGGTATTTCCTGGATATTTACGCCTCGGGCAGTCGTGGATAATAAATACGGTGTATACATAGTTTGTACCGGTGCCCCGCAGTCACACGCTGGGGAGTCTCGCCAGCCACACTTAAGCATAGTCCGCACAGCGTCCATATTCCGTGCGGAGACCATTCCTTCCCGGACGCCGAGAAGCCAAAATGGTTTTCGTGTAGGGTCGTAAGTGTTTAGGTTAGGGCGGTCTTAGGCAGGTTGGATTGAACGTGGCGGTGTTTGTAAATCGGTCAATAGTAAGAAATGAAATAATAAAAATACAAAACTTATTACTTCTAATATCTGCTAATTCATTTTCTTACCAATAAACAAATCAAAACCCAGTAGGAGCAGGATATATCAATCAATCAATCAATTTTTAATGGCCTCTATCCATTACTTAGGACAATTTTACTAGTGTCAAGTAGCGTAACAAAGTACGGTCAAATGTTAAAAGTTTGATCTTATATTTTGATGTTGTTTGGTAGAAGCCTTGCTGTTTGTAGAGTGATAGCTGCTTGCTACAAACAGCACGTGGCAGCCGTGACTCGGACAACCAGTTATTTAACCCAAACAGTTATACACCAATTCTTCATTAACTGCACACATGTTCGTTCGTTCATAGGATCTACTTTTAAACTAAATGTAACTTTAAATCCGACGCACATTATTGGGATAATTTAATTTGAATATTTGTAGTAAGCTAAATGCACTAAATCAAATTAAATAGATTAAATGACCTGTGCAGCTAATAAATACTATTATTCGCTTCCGTCTGACATATTTCAATACTAATTTGCGGTAATCGATGTTTGACTTTATCTCTATTAGCAATGTATTTTACGTACATTTGTATATTTAATTTAGGGCTAGAAAAATATAAATTGTTTGAATTGACTTTCAGTTCATAATAAAAACAAGTTGAATTAAAATTATTTGAAAACCCGAATGCGATATGACTTCGCAAGTAATCTAATTTTTTACTCCATTTTAATATGCTCCTAAATTCGAAACGAATCTAATGACGCCTCACCTCAGAATTGTGTAAGTTAGAACTCACCAACAGGCTAACGTATCCATGTATACTGTTGTAAGCAAGAATGTTGTCCCGAAACTCCCCTGAACAGTAATCAAGGTCTGAGCACTTGCTGGCAACCCTGACGGAGATGTTGTTCTTGCTCCTCCAGTCTTCCAGGGCAATGAGCACATCCTTGAAGCTTGACCGGTTTTTGCCAAGGAGCGACAGCAAACTCGGCTTGTGTATGAAATTGAATCACTTTTGCGTGCAGCAGAATAGTAGTAATAAGTTAGAACTCACCAACAGGCTAACGTATCCATGTATACTGTTGTAAGCAAGAATGATGTCCCGACACTCCCCCGAGCAGTAATCAAGGCCGGAGCACTTGCTGGCAACCCTGACGGAGATGTTGTTCTTGCTCCTCCAGTCTTCCAGGGCAATGAGCACATCCTTGAAGCTTGACCGATTTTTGCCAAGGAGCGACAGCAAACTCGGCTTGTGTATGAAATTGAATCACTTTTGCGTGCAGCAGAATAGTAGTAATAAGTTAGAACTCACCAACAGGCTAACGTATACATGTATACTGTTGTAAGCAAGAATGATGTCCCGACACTCCCCCGAGCAGTAATCAAGGCCGGAGCACTTGCTGGCAACCCTGACGGAGATGTTGTTCTTGCTCCTCCAGTCTTCCAGGGCAATGAGCACATCCTTGAAGCTTGACCGGTTTTTGCCAAGGAGCGACAGCAAACTCGGCTTGTGTATGAAATTGAATCACTTTTGCGTGCAGCAGAATAGTAGTAATAAGTTAGAACTCACCAACAGGCTAACGTATCCATGTATACTGTTGTAAGCAAGAATGATGTCCCGACACTCCCCCGAGCAGTAATCAAGGCCGGAGCACTTGCTGGCAACCCTGACGGAGATGTTGTTCTTGGTCCTCCGGTCTTCCAGGGCAATGAGCACATCCTTGAAGCTTGACCGGTTTTTGCCAAGGAGCGACAGCAAACTCGGCTTGTGTATGAAATTGAATCACTTTTGCGTGCAGCAGAATAGTAGTAATAAGTTAGAACTCACCAACAGGCTAACGTATCCATGTATACTGTTGTAAGCAAGAATGATGTCCCGACACTCCCCCAAGCAGTAATCAAGGCCGGTGCACTCGCTGGCAACCCTGACGGAGATGTTGTTCTTGCTCCTCCAGTCTTCCAGCACAATAAGCACATCCATAAAGCTCGACTGGTTTTCGCCACGGAGTCCACTTTTGCATGCAGCAGAATAGTAGTAATAAGATAGAACTCACCAACAGGCTAACGTATCCATGTATACTGTTGTAAGCAAGAATGATGTCCCGAAACTCCCCCGAGCAGTAATCAAGGCCGGAGCACTCGCTGGCAACCCTGACGGAGATGTTGTTCTTGCTCCTCCAGTCTTCCAGGGCAATGAGCACATCCTTGAAGCTTGATCGGTTTTTGCCAAGGAGCGACAGCAAACTCGGCTCGTCTATGTAGTTATCGCTTCTGTAAGTATCATTGCCGTACCGAGCGTCGGCTAACATTGTCGCTTATTGTTCATCACTTAACGCTACATTTGAATGGTCTACAATATTTCTCACGATTGAGTCATCTCTGCTGAAGTTCGTGTTTGAGCAATAATCGTATCATTTCGTTTGTTGGCCTGTAAATAGAAACATCTAGGATTAGCTTAACTTATAAGAAAACGGTTACTAAGAACGAGTAGATATATAATGCTAACAATATAACGTAGTGAGTGGTGCCAATTGTGTAAATCGAAAGATGAGAAATAATACATTACTACACGAAGGTTAACTGGAAATAAGGTTAACTTTAAAGCGATATTTTTTTGTAATTATTGGTTCCTCTAGCCAAAATGACAAAAACGGAACCCTTATAGTTTCGTCATGCCCGTCTGTCCTTCCGTCCGTCCGTATGTCACAGCCATTTTACTCGAAAACTATACGCGATATCTAAATAAAATTTTAACATAACGTGTATTTTGTATGCCGCTATTTACTTATGTAGATAATATTTTAGGGGCGCGCTCAATACATGTAACATGTAACTCAATTACAAAATTTATTTTTTACCAAATATCAACATGTTGCACATCAATCGATAGGCCTTTAAAAATAACATCGAGGTTTTTTGGAACATTTTGTGATTAAGTAAATAATCGCTTCGAAAGTAACAAAAATGTGTCCCCGTCCTGTAACTTATAAACCGTAAGTAAAAAAAATATCAAAAAATGGAGGAGATGCGCTTATTACATACTTTCTACGAAAATTGTTTTGAATATTATCAGCCATTTTTGAGTTATCTCCAAAAAACTTATTCCATTCGTATCAGATACGACCTATTGGGATTATTTTGGTTCTTATTCCATTTAAGGTACGGAACCCTCCATTATGCGTGGTCCGACACGCACCTGGCCGGTTTTTTAAGTACAATAGAGCATGTCATGTACATGCTCTATTGTACTTTTTTATTGTACATTTGGTAAAAATCAATATAGGTACGTGGGTTTTGGATGATAAAATGTAGGCACTAGTATTACATTAGGAATACAGCGCTACGCCACACCATTCAAATATATGTACCTATAACATGATAAAACGTGGGAAACAGCAGTAGGTTTGCGGTCTGATATGCTTGTTTACAATTCAAACAGAGCATTAATATTCAAAGTCGTAACTTCTTAGGATATGTGTAGTATAAGTTATATGATGTACTGAATTATTTGAGACGAGCTATGGTCGGACGTGTAAATATATACATACATATATTATGTAATTAATCGTGTACCATTTAGTAAAGTCACTAGTTGAAACCAAAGTTTTATTCAAATATATCCTGATATTTATTTGATTTCAATGGGAAGGCTAGTGAAACTTATTGTAGAGGGCGCTGTTCCAGATTCCATACAACGAGAGAAAGAGACAAAAGATCCTTTCAAATATACTGAAACTATACCGGGTGTGGCCTGTAATAGGAGCAAAAAATTAAAACGTAGATTCTACTCCTCAAACTAGACAATGTTTGTTCAACGACTTTTGAAAGTTATGTAGATTTTAGATTGTCTCTTTTTCAAACAAACTAAATAGTATTTTCAATGTACATCAAGTTCCGCCTAAATGACATTGCCTGTCAATCTTGTCACCCTACAGATATTAATCGATGTTGTAATACATTGCGTGTTCGAATAAACTTTAAACTGTAATGAAATTCAAACTACAAGATATTTTTAAAAGTTGTTGAACAAACGTTGTCTAGTTTGAGGTGTAGAATCTATGTTTTAATTTTTTGCTCTTATTACAAGCCACACCCACCGGGTACCTGTATACCTACCGATACAGTCAGAAGATTTTTCATATGGAAACTATAGCTATTATATATATTGTTATTAATTATAAAAATTGTATATTCTGTAACAGCATTTTTATTTTAGAGTATTTCGGACACCTGCGTATTTCCCTTGGGGACCAATTCGAGACGAAGCAGTGAATCATTTTCGCTAAAATAAATAAAAACTACTTCCCGCCATACAAATTTCGCTTTTCCAAGGACCATTGTTGGAAATGTCACTGTGAATGTTCCCTTCCCCATTTGATATTGAACGAGATGTCAAAAGTGACGTTTGGGTTATAGGGTTACTCAAATCCTCCTTTTCTTGTTATAAATTGACACCGATATGAAATAAAGAACGGGATACACAATCCCAAAAAAATGGCCCCACAATAGTGCTGTACGACCGACTCGTACAGTAGTTTTTAACACAGTTGCTCACAAAAGTGCTTTACGTAACACCTGGCCATAATGTGAGTATTACCGCATGCTACGTGTACGGTAAAACTCGCATTATGGCCAGGTGGAGACGTAAAATTGTGTACTCACCACGGGCAGTAAAAAAGAAAGCCCTCTATCGCATATTTACTCGCACTAGCGCTTTCTTTTCCAGCCAATCACGGCTCAGGATTCATGATCACCGCGCCGCACCGCACCGCGCGAGAGCGTTCGGATATATGTACTAAGGTAACCTCAAAGTGACTAATTGCCCTTTTCGTAATTTTTTCGCAACTGTATTAAAAAACGTCGTTCAATACACGGACGGAATGTCATTCCTCACTCGCCCCGAGTTTTGCCACTCGCCTACGGCTTGTGGTAAAATGTCTTGGAACTCGTGGAATAATGACATCCTTTCCGACCTAGTATCGAAATGTACTATTCTCTGACAGTCTTATTATTTATTTTCACGAGCCATATTTTTGGTAAATCTTGTTTGAGACTATCTAAATTGGATATCATATGCTTGTCGAATAGACATGAAATTTAACATCATTCGGTAACATAACACCTACGATTCGGTAAACGTTTCAATGGCACTGGTTGTCAGATCACAATTTGTGTAGATACCTATCATTATGGCTACACTAGCTTGGCTTCGCCCGCGTACTAAAAGTACTTAAAAAGGCGTTTCTCAGTTTGAACCATATGTTTGTATGTACGAACGTAGGTATGTATGTTTGTCCGCGATTATCTCGCGTTTGGGTGAACCGATTTAGACGCGGTTTTCGGAAAAGTATTTGTTACCAGAATGCTGCCATACGACGTTTTGGTGAAGGCGGTTCCCTTATTTCTTTAAATAAATTATTGCAGTAATTGTTGAATCGTTACGCCCACAACTACATACTACTACTAAGAGATTTTGATTAATGTAGATTTCTACTCTTGAATAAAAGCTTTTCCCCGCGACTTTGTCTGCGTGGAATTAGTAATCCACCCCCCTTTTCACCCGCTTTAGGAATGACTTCTGGGATAACATCTATTATATATCCTTACCCCTTTACCAAACACTTTTCTACCCCTATAGGATTGATTTTCGGGATAAAAACTGTCCTATATTGTTTCCCAGGACTCAAACCATATACACAAAAAATGTAATATATTTATATTGGCTGTTGGCTGTTAAAAATTCTCCATACCAACCACCAACTCCCACTTTACCCTCTTAAGGATTGATTTTCGGGATAAAAACTGTCCTATGTCGTTTCCCAGGATTCAAACTATCTCTACCCCAAGTTTCATCTAAATAGATTCAGCTGTTAAAATTTTCCCATACAAACTTCTAACCCCCTTTTCATCCCCTTTAGGGTTGATTTTCTAGATGGAAACTACCATATGTCATTTTTGACTATGCGTTGATATGTCAGTCAGTCAGTTATAGTTCTTTTATATATTTAGATTTGATTGAGATTGCAATTTTCATGTCCACAATATTAAATTTCCTAATCGATGCCACTTTCATAATTAACGTCCCAAAAAACCATAAAAATGACACCCATATTGATATTTAGACATTTCCATAGACTAATAACCCAAGACGCCGCATAGCCGGGCGAATCCCGCTGCCACGCATACAGTCGCTTCACTCGACGGTGTGAGAGAGAAAGTTGTCTTTCCTTTCAGTCCTGTATGTAACATCGCTTGCTTGCGGCATTAAAACGCATTATTGTTGCATTTAATTGTGACGCAGAAACACTATAACATCTGATCTACAAAATTTTGGCATTTAATTTCACTGGTAAACCGTTTTTTATCTAAATTACCTATTAAAATTTGTCCGGAAAGAGAAGTGTCGTAGTTTATAAGGAAGCTCATACATTCTACGACACTTGTCTTTCCGGACAGACTCTAAATATAATTGTAATTATTGGATGTGACAGTCAACATAGTGTGTTACCATGGCAGCCATTAATGTTTGTCTCTCTCTTATGCACCACGGACCACGGAACAATCGCGCGTTCCCTGTCTAGCATTGCCTGCCACTGCATAGAATGAATTAGTGATGTGACACGTTTTTAGGGTTCCGTAGTCAACTAGGAACCCTTATAGTTTCGCCATGTCTGCCCGTCCGTCCGTCCGTCCGTCCGTCCGCGGATAATCTCAGTGACCGTTAGCACTAGAAAGCTGAAATTTAGTACTAATATGTATATCAATCACGCCGACAAAGTGGTAAAATAAAAAGTGGAAAAAAACATTTTATTAGGGTACCTCCCCTATACGTAAAGTGGGGAGTGATTTTTTTTTTTCATTTCAACCCTAACGTGTGATATATTGTTGGATAGGTATTTAAAAATGAATAGGGGTTTACTAAAATCATTTTTCGATAATGTAAATATTTTCGGAAATAATCGCTCCAGAAGTAAAAAAATATGCGTCCCTCTAACTTTTGAACCATAAGTTTTAAAAATATTAAAAAAATCTCAAAAGTAGAACTTTATAAAAAATTTCTAGGAAAATTATTTTGAACTTGATAGGATGAATAGTTTTTGAAAAAAAATTACAAAATAATTTCTGAACTAAGTTTGTAATTTAACCGTATAAGCAGGTGTTTATTGTACCTGTAATTTCTACAAAATTACAATGAAATGACGTGCTTTCAAATAAAGTAAAAACGGTGACAATCGGTTCACGCAATAAAGAATTATTCCATAAAAATCATCTTCCATACTTTAAGCTCGCGCGCAATAGTTTACTTAATTTGCCGATAGATGTCGCTGTACGTGGAACTCTCGTATCATATCCTACATGGCGGTGTTATTAACTCTTAAGTGGGGACAATTACTGTGACGGACGGAAAACTACGGAACCCTACACTGAGCGTGGCCCGACACGCTCTTGGCCGGTTTTTTATTCAGTTATTATCGACAATTACATGTTATCTCTAACATTATCAAATAATGTTCCAGTTATATAATATGGAGCAAAATTATTAAAAATACGGCCCACATTACTTCAATGTGCTGACGGAGTGATGATTTTCACAATTTTTTTGCAAACCATTGAGTTAGAATATAGTAGAAGTTCAGTCTCAAAGAAGTTTCACCGAAAATATGGCATGGCTCGTGAAAATTTGTAACCGGTCTGTTTTGTCAATGACTAAAGCCTGATAAAACTGACCCAGAAACGACGAGTCGTTCTTAAAACACTTTCATGGGGCCGTTTTTTAGGCTGATTGTGTGTCCTGTTCTTTATTACATATCAGTAGTCCAAACATAAATACTTGACATATCATCGATATAAATTGAGAATTTATCGATCGCGTCACATCACTAGCGACCAGCTGTGCATTTTATTTTGACGTTCAGGTGTCACTGATTTCATCAATGACAGCGCGGCAATCGCTCGGTTCCCCTCCCGCACCCCTCGGTTTTGGCAGCTTTGGTTTCAAAGAAATAACGCGCTAAGCGGAGTATAGAAATATTTAGTATATGGACATTTCAATCCGATCGCACCCAAACAGGGGTTATGGTAAATATTTCACGTCCGCCACGTTGGATTTTAAAATCGTTGTTGTTTTCGTAATCTGCGACCCGATAAACCATAGAAATAAAACCCACGTTGATTTTCAGAATTTGTCACCACATTTCCCCCTTTTAAGGGTTTAATTCTCAAAAAACCTGAAACACTTGTTTACTCATTTATCATTAGGAATACTCCTGTAATGTTTCGAATAAAATTGTGTAAACTAATCTTGTTTCCCCACACAAAGTTTGGTCCCCTATTTCACCCCCTTAGGGGGTGAATTTTGAAAAACTGTTTTCTTAGTGCACCCTTAAGCCTTATAAGAAACCTACGTGCTAAATTTGGAATCTCTAGAACCAGTGGTTTGGGATGTACGTTGATATGTCAATCAGTCAGGTTCTTCTTTTATATATTTAGAAGAATGCAATTTGGCACAAATACTAAATAATAACGTTTAAACGTATGTTACGTAAACACCTTTCTAAATAGTCTAACTCACTTAAGGATTAATTATCTGCATATTACTTATAAACATGGGTACTATATTTTTATTTATGTATGTATATGTATTTTTATGTTATGTTTCTATATGTGTATGTGTATTTATTAATAAATAATAATGTTGATTTGTGTTTCTAAATATATCTCGATTTCTATGATCCTGCACCAATTACAAGTTTCGGTTTGATCCAATGGTTGACTGGTAGAGAATGCCTTAAGGCATTAAGTCCGCCTCTTGTACACTTTTTATTTGTGCAATAAAGTTTAAATAAATAAATACTTCCAAGAATGTTCATCATCATGAATGTGAATCATCCTGTCATTGAAATTATTGCCAATGTAAGAAATTAGTTCCAATGAAATTCCGCAATATGGCGCACGATCATATATTTCTGGTCAGGCTTTAATACTATTGTATTATTCTGTGGTTTCGCCGACGATTTATTTTGACGACTAAAACTAACATTTAACAAAAGTATGTAACAAAAGTAACATTTAATATGATAAAGTTTCACTTCGTAAATTTTTTGCAAAATAGATTATAATGACATATAAAAATAAATATTTGAATAAGCACATTTCTTCATGGACTTGCTACGACCGGGTGGTAATGTCCCGTCCATTCATTTATTAGAATTATTTGATAATTAATGCAGGTACATTAGTTAGTGCAGGACAGGAATTGAACATAAAAGATAGATAAGAAATTGAAAATATTGTCACGGAAGACTGTCAATTGACACAAGTAAAATTTTACATATGTACGTATGCACAATGATATTTACTATGGATGGGTTATACTCTAACAAAATGAGCAGAAAAAATACTTCCAGAGTTATTTTGACAATCATTACTTCTTTGTCACTATTATTGTTAGAAAATTACAGTTTATCTCTTTCTCACGCGGGTGGCGGGAGCTCATTGGCACGTCCGCATTTTACGCTGGCCGGTGCGCGACTAGCGTCAATTGTTTGAAATCACTTATTTTAAGTGCTTCACTTTTGGAGCGTGCGTAACCCATCTGTCATTATTATATATCATAGTGTATGCATGTAAACACTTTATTGTACGCCAAACAGGTAAAAATACAATCATAACAAAATAAAATACAACGCGAACTTATAACTGTAAATAATCTCATCCAGCATACCATTGAGCAATTTTTGGCAACAATTGATACATATAACATAACCGTCACAACCAAATAATTGTACTTATTGTGTAAATATTGCTTTCCGCCTTCGGATATCTTTCACTTTTTAACATGAAAATTCAGTTAAAAATGAACTTTTCTTATATAAATAAGAGTTCCATTCTGACATTTAATTTCGATTTCACAAATGTCGATTCCTTTGACTTAAACGTTCATTGAACGTTTTCTCAAAATTTGTTGTTGTTATGATGTCGAACTCTCATTTCGTTCAAGCGCCAAAACATTTTGTAGGAAATGCGTAGGTACCTTTCATATATACTAATATAAATTATTAATTATATATCATAGTTACTAAACTATGATATTTAATAATGACGGATTGGTTATGCACGCTAAAAACGAAGCACTTAAAATGAGTGAATTCAACCAATTGTCGCTAGTCGCGAACCAGCAAGTGAGGGATACGGACGTGCCAATGAGCACCCGTAAGAACCGCTTAAGAAAGTGACTAACTGTATTTTTCTCACAACGAGAGTAACAAAGATGTAAATATTGTCAAAATGGATAAACATAACAGAATCATTGCTAGGTTATGAAATACCTTTGGAAGTATTTTTTGTGCTCATTTTGTTAGAGTATAACCCATCCATAGTAAATATCATTGATAGATACCAAACTTCTACTTATTGTTCTCGTAAAATATAGTACAAAATTACATATACACGGTGCCCGTGAGCATTGCGAGAGATTTTAACCACGCATTTCTGAGGTCAAAAGAATGAAAAAACATTATATGACTTTTGTTGTAAAACGCCAAAAAATATTTATTTATTTTTCCTTTTTTTTCACTTTTTTTTGAATGCTGTTCTAAATAAAAAGTAAATGTCATTAGAAAAAAGTAACGGAAAAAGTAAATTGCTACATTTTTTCTCGTAAAAACTAGTCCATGCAAAGTGTTTCTTAGGTCTTTGATATCAGTCAATAAGAGATGTCTAGACTATGCCCCATACCGGTGAGATCGCCATCAAAAAATCATTTTACACTGAGAAACAATTCAAAATGCAATTTTTTGTAAGTAGTATTTACACTGAAACTATGGCGAATTTCGAAAAAGTTTAAAGGACATTTTGTTCTCTAAATATGATAATGAATACACTGTTAAAGTCTCTCGCAATGCTCACGGGCACCGTGTATATGTAACTAAATCTACGAAATGTAAACTTATTGCAAATAAAAGTGTTGTCTATTTTTTATTCCGATTATTACGAAGTAAATGAAAATCCTACAACGTTACCCTAGAAGACGTTATCTTATCAATCAGAACACCCTCTTCTTTGTTGTTATAAATTTAATTTGTAGCTAACGTAATAAATTGCTATCCAATTGAAATGAATTTACTTTCCAAAATATTAGACCGTATTTTATTCAATTATCTGAAGTCGTAAACAAAATACAATAATGAAGCATCAAAGGCCTTAAGTATCGACAAATAAGAACATAATTTTAATTACGTAAGAAATTATTATAGTCTATATTCCGCGTCAATTGAAAAATAAAATAAGGTAAACAAATATGGCTGCGTTTCTAGGCAAACACAGTATTTGAAATTGACAAAATATTAATTAATAAATTCGTTTTGACTGAAAAATAAGTAATTAGCAGATATTTTTATTAAAAATGAATATAAATAACAATTTTATGTGTTTATAAGCTGACAATAAAACCATAGTTGTTTTTTAAAATTGCGTGATTCCGAAACAATGAAGGTAAATGCGATTGTTTACTTTATTTGACTGTTCTATTGACCCCGAATTTTTTTATACCTTGATTAATTAATCGTTTTATTAGTGTTTTTATGACTCTGTGAGCTAGGACAACTGCTGTTTCTCGCATCGGCCATGAAACGCAAGCTCAGAGCGTGCACGCTCAAGGTACGGCGGTCGGTGTGTGTCTATAGAAATGTTGCTATCTTTCCATACTTATAACGTGATGCTGTGTACTGCGTGCAGCGTCAACTATAGACTACAACATACATATTTTCATGTTTGTAACCTTCATAAAATACTCTGGTTTTATTAAACCAGAGTATTTTATGAAGGTTACAAACTCATAGTAGTTTAAAATACATTAGACGGCAACTATAAATAACGACTTTGGACCGTTACAAATACCGCAACAAATCCTCGATAAATCTAAACAATGAACTTTAGAGTTCCATTAAATTAAAATTATCACACCAACTAGTTGGGAAATACAACTAAAGAACGAAGCATTATTTTTTTAGTTTCCGCTGTCTTATATTGTAACACATGCACTTTATATTTTGTTAATTGAAATAGATGTCTTAGACATAGACATCTGTATGAAAATCCCCTATTGGCCGAGGCGGCTTCAAATCAGTGTTTTCAGTTTAAGTGACTAGCACCATAACCTCCAGGCCACCCGATTAGGGAGCAACCCGATCCGTCCCAATTCTACTGCATAGTATATTTTACATACCGCATAGCTATGTTAGGTTTCTGAAGCGAGGCGTAAGCTTTAAAACCAATCAGCTTCAAATCAAGCTAATATACATTTATAAGTAGATGAAATATCATAAACTTTGAAATGCCATCGCCCATAGTCACGGTTATATCACACGACTGTATTTCCTAAAAGCTTACTTATTCATTTATAATAAACTCTTCGTTGTTTAAAGTAAAACTAAATAAACCAGTGCTCGAAAGTGGATTCCAGGGCTCTCTACTCTATGTACCTACTTGGAATTTGTTGCACGAAATTATGATAAAATTGATAAACAATAGATGACGGAAGGCAGATTCCGGAAATATAAAAATGTTGTTATCGCAATACCTAGCAAGGCTAAGTAAACAAATATATTAATTCATATTTCGTGTATTTTGTATGTAGTGTAGCTTGACGCTACGTCTCTCAATCGACATCTGTCGACGTTCTTTGGAACTACTTCCTTGTTTAGTTTGTCTAAGGAAGGTCTAAGGCTAGGTCGTGGTTTATTTATAAAAAAGTTTACATTGTGATTCACGCCATTACGGTTAGATGGCGCTTATATCAGTCCACATTTTGTCATAGGCTACTGGCAGTTGTAAAATTGAGATAATATTCGCGCCAATTTTGAATTAAAATTTTTGAGGTATTCGAGATTGTAAAAAGATTGAGTTTGTTTATTGGGAGTGACAGATCGACTTGGAGATTTGAAGAAAAAGCAGGAATTATCCTTTTGAGTCTTTTTTTGTTCCCTGGAAGTTTTCACCAGAGTTATTTAATTCCCTAGAAGAGGGTGGCCGTCAATACAGGTTTTCCTATACCCAGTGCTCCCCTTTGGCTGTGTCTGAGGGTGCGGGTAGTGCCTGCCGTGGTCGCCGGTGCTGGGACCGTTTGAGCCGGGAGGGCTCCGGAAGGCGCTCGTGGGTGCCGGTCTTGCGAGACGATCGGCAACCGTCGTCGGAGGACTAGGGCCCGTGTTCCGCATGGTTCTTCACCGTCGTCGGAAGACTAGAGCCCGCATTGCGCGTGGCTCTCCAAGTGAGACACAGGGTTCAGCGAGCTGCTGCCCACGTATTTTATTTAAATTCAGTTTTACTTTTCACCAACAGGGTTCAGCGAGCTGTTGCCCACGTATTTTATTTAAATTCAGTTTTACTTTTCACCATTTCCTGACTTACAAGAATATTATTTTATTTACATTTTTTAAACGTTATAAATCCGATTCCCTTTTTGTAACCAGTGTTTTTGTGCCATAATAGTTTTTTTTGTTGTTTTGCCAACCTTTTTAACCATTCTCAAAATTCTAAATAGCCTCATCTGACGGGCGTTATAAATAATCGGTTTTAAATTTAGGTTTCCTTCATCCAGTGAATCAGCCATCATCGTTCATATCAATCGCATCTCATCAATTCATTTATCTTTATAGCTAAATTTTCAGCCGAGTTCTGTTCTTGTACCTACTCCTTTTTTTCCATTTATGCGGAAGACAGACATCCACCATTGTTCGGATAAAAATAATCTGTTTAAATTGTGCTTCTATATTTTTTTGTATAAAAAAAATGATTAGTTTATACACCGTGTAAAATTGGTGACCGAAATATTAATAATATTTTTTTGTGTGAAGTAAAAATTATACGTGTTCTGCAAAAGTGATTGTTTTACTGCAGTAGGTATGTATAGTTACATCACTAAGTGAAAAAATGCTATTGTATCTAACTAGCGGATACAAAATATCCTGTAAGCTTTCAATCAAAAGTTACAAGTCAATTTATTACGTGTATCTGCCTATTTATCAGATAGGAATCTTCATTCTGACCCGACCCTGACAAAACCCCTTGCAATGCAAAAGGCGGAAGATGAATGGTTTAGATCAATAAAATATAACTTACTTATATAACACAGTTGCGCTTGTATCGTATGAGGCATACAGCCGGGAACTGAAGAGTCCGGTAACGATTTGAAAACAGAAATCGCTAATAATGAAATAACGCACATGAATTGTTTTGTAAGATAGTTTGAAGTCTTGTTATAGCAAAAAAATACTTTTGGTACGCATTTTTTATTATTTGAATACCCGAAACCTTAATTCTTGCAGAGCTTGCTTAGCGAGGACGTTGATTCGTGCAATATTGTCACTTGATTTTTTATTATTATTTGTTATGCCCTCCAATATGTTTTATATTATCTGATTAAAGCATGAAGTTTATTTCTACATTTTTATTTTATGAAATACTTTAATCTTCTTCTTCGTCGTTCCCTCATGACTGAGGATCGTGACCAACAACTATGTTCCTCCATTTAACGCGATCAAGGGCTATGTGGGCTGCCCTCTGCATGGAACCACAGGCTTGTCTAATGGAATCCGACCATCTTGCAGGGGCTCTTCCTCTAGCACGCCTGCCCTCAACTTGCCCCAGTATGATGTCACGTTCGAGGTTGTGGTGTGGTGACCGCATTATGTGTCCAAAGAATCTGAGAGCCCTGTCCTGACAGATTGTTGAGAGTCGTTTGGTAATTCCTAGTTCTCTCAGGATGGACTCGTTTGTTCTCATTGCGGTCCATGGGATTCTTAACATCTTTCTCCAACACCACATCTCAAAAGCATCGATTTTGCTCTTATCCAGGCTTTTGATGCACCAGGTTTCTGCACAATACATAAAGATGGAGAATACCAGTGACCGTACTAATCGTACCCTGGTACCAAGGCTTATACCTCGATTCTTCCACAGCTTTTTGAGGTTAGTCATAGCACTTTTAGCCATTCCAGCACGTCGGCGAATCTCTTGCGTGCAGCCACCACCATTTGTTATTAAGGACCCTAGGTATACAAACTGGTCCACTTTCTCATAGCTATCTAGAGCATTGGATTGAGGAAGGACTTGTGCTCTGTCCACAACCATGATCTTGGTTTTACTATGGTTGATTTTCAATCCAAGTTTGATGCTTTCTGCTTCCACTTTCTTCAGCAGAAAAGCCATCTCTTCCTCGTTAGATGCTGCAATAGTGGTGTCATCAGCATACCTCAGGTTGGTTATCTTACGGCCGCCTATTGTGATGCCAACCTCTACGTCCTCCAGTGCTTTCCTCATGATGTACTCGCCATACAAGTTAAATAGTTTTGGAGACAAAATGCAACCCTGACGAACTCCACGTTCTGTATGAAACGGTTTCGACATCTTGTCATCTAACTTAACAAAGCTTGTACCATCCAGATAAAGATTCTGTATCAGGAATACAAGGTGTTCAGGTACTCCCATCTCTATGAGCACATCCAGCATTGTACTCCACTGCACACAATCAAATGCTTTAGCATAGTCAATGAAGCACAGGATCACAGGTTTATTGAATTCTCGGCATTTCTCAATGAGCACACGAACATTCATGACTTGAACCCTAATACGCTAAATACTTTAATACGCTCCTATAAATACCACCTAAACTTCGGCAATTTTTCCTAAAATCGTTCTAGGTAATAATACTCTTGCTTAAAAAATATGTTTGAAAATGAAAAAAAGCTGTTCCACTTACTCCTTAAACGACTAATTTTCCAACGTATTTATATATTTTACATACCAGTTTAACATCATTTTAATCAATAAAATATCTAATCTCACTGTTTTCACCTCTCCAAGCAAAAATCGCGAAACAGCTGTTAGATTAAGGTATATAAATGAAACATGAAATAAAAAAATCTTCCACTTATACAGTTTAAAAAGGAACTATCTTTCAAAATATGTATACAAACTAAAAGTAGTCTTATTAGTTACTGTAAAATAGTATCGAAAAGTTGAGCGAAATTGAAAAAAAACTTTACCGGACTCTGAATTTATTATTTGCTATGTCAATATACTCTGTCAGACGTGGCAGAGATGGATCGGACTTTGGATGGTCTGCCAGAGAAGGTCGGACTAAGGTAGGGAGAACATGGAGTACAATATGCAATATGGAGTATAGTATGGGTTTTTTGTAACAATATGCAAAGGACTAGACCACGGACTCTTTGATGGTCTACAAATACCCATCTCCTGCATATTTTGAAATTCCTTTTTTGCTTTTTCATACCTATCAGGAGGCAGCGGTCTAGTTCTTTGGTGTATAGGAGGCCCTGTTGTCTCAATATGATGATAAGTATTGTGTTTAGGTGCCTCAATAAACGACAACGGGTTTAATATGTCTGGGTACTTGAGCAATAAATCATATGCCTTATTATCCGTACCTACTAAATTAATTGATGAGTCAGTATGGTTTATGATTGTGCCAATTACAGAAATACTTGTCAAATTATCAATTAGTCGTTTACCAAACAAATCTACCAGCAACCTATAATTACGCAGAAAATCTGCACCTATTATAGGTTGTTTGACGTCGCACACAATAAAATTCCATTTAAAATTACGTCTTAAATTTAAATTCAACGTCAAGGTAACATATCCATACGTCCTAATTTCGGTATTATTCGCGGCATATAATTTGCAATGTACTGGTTGTAACGAGTCTTTACAAAATTTAAAGTTCTTTGGAATTACACTCACATTTGCACCAGTATCGATCAAAAATTTAAAATTTGAATTTCTGTCTGTTACACTAAGGCGATAATTATTTACCGTTGTGCAGGGTTCCGCCGAAAACGTCTGCACCTCATCTAGTTTCCCGTCGGCGGTTGACCTTTCCAGCTGCAAGGCTGTACACACTTGTTGGCCCTCGTCTTGTAGCGGAAGTGGTAGAAACACAGCCAATCAGGGTTGTTAGGGGTCCTTCCAGCGCGGCTGTTGCTGCGCGAGCGACTACGCGCACGCCCTTGGCTGCGGTTCCTCCCTTGGCTCCTACCTTGTTGACTGAAACTGGCTAAGTCACTGATTCGATTGTTGATCTTCGCTAATTCTGCTGTTATGTAGTCTATCGGCGTTTGTTCCGAGGTCCCTTGAATAGCGGCGACCTCATTTGGCTTAAACGTCTCTAATATTTTGTCGGCAATACTTGCCAAACTCTCAATATTCTTTGAATCCGCCGAGGCAACGACGGCCCTCACCGACGGTGGTAAATGCCCTTGCCAGAAGTATATCAAGGTCTCTTCTGGAATTTTATCGCGCGCGAGATCGCGCATCTTTCTCATCAATTGCGACGGCCGTTGGTCCCCTAGCTCCATATCTGACATGAGCTGCTTTAACCTTTGGGCTTCGGTTTCCTCGTAAACACTGAGCAACCTTGCTTTTAAGGTTTGAAATTTATTCGTATCCGGCGGCTTTTCTAGTATATCTGCTACTTGCTGAATTGCTTGTTTGCCCAATTTTGCAATCACTATGTTGTAATTTGACTGATCTCCTGATTTTTGTTGGTCTAAAATTGCTTCGACTTGCAAGAACCATAGTCTTGGCTGGTCCTGCCAGAAGTCTGGAATCTTCGATGTTAGCGTAATCGCCGACAACTCTATCGTTGTCGCGGTTCCCGGTAGTGGTGGTGGGTCTGGAGCCATGCTGCAGCACCGTTAAATTTGCTTCCGTTTACCCTGGAGCGCGGGGAGTTGTCTGCCCGATAAGCGATAGCGTACGGTAACACACGCGAATGCGTAACGATATACGAACGTGACTCAACCAGAATTCCTTTATAGTTTTATACACAAAAATCACTTATAAGTTCACTGCTATTTAAGTTCAAAGTACACTTAATGTTCAAAGTCAATAGTCGGGGTCACCAGTTATATAGGAATTAACTATCTGGGAGTTGAAATGATAAAGCCGGAGTACTTAATTATGAATGTGTATTACTACGCTCGCGACCGGGAGACAACTAAAGAGCGAGCTTAGCGTTGGACCTCCCGTAGGCGCGTGGAATGCTGACAACGCATAAGCTGTCCCTATACTGCACATGAAGAGTTATCTGGATTCAACACAGCGTAGGGATAACCGAGTGGGATCACATACAGAGGCGCGGAACAAATGTCCAATACTTGGGATGTACAGTCATCGATACCAATCAGCGAGAACGCTATACTGCGGCTCTTGACAAGATGTTGATGTCCAAGATTACTAAGATCCGCATTTACATTCCGTCCGATTTTGGTTTACGGCTGTGAATCTTGGACTTTAAGCTCAAAAACTTCAAAGAGGAGAATAAACTCTTGGTCACTGAGAGAGATCGCTAGGGCCGATCTGGGAGAATGGTAGATGGAGGGCGAGGAAGAGTTTGGAGATACCAGATCTTGTGGGAGAACCCAACATTGTTGGAGAGACGAAATCGGCGAGATTGTGTTGGCTTGTAGAAATAATGGCGGAGGCTCGTGCTGCGAAACCTCCTGGGATTGGGCAAACTCCAATTACACGCATTTAGGATCCAATGAAGGTATTAAAATGATTTCCAGCCAGCTGGATATTAATTCCTAAAAACGCTTTTTGTGGATCTTATTCGATTGGCCTAGAGCGCTTCCACATTATCCGATCCGATATCGGATATCGAATGTCGGTCCTACATCCTACATCCGATATCGGATCGGATAATGTGAAAGCGCTCTAATAGACAAAGCAAAACTTATAAAGTATTTGAGCTTCGTTCAAGTCTAATTTTACCTTCTTATTTAATTCCTAGTTATTTTCCATTCTCCGTCATTGTCTGGTTTGAGCCTTATGAAACATAATATCTCTTAAGAAATAGTTTTAAAAACAAACAAAAAACATTATGTTGGAATATGAGTAAGTGCGAGTTGTTTGTGAACTCCGATAAGGAAAACAGGTCCCAGGTGATAGAGGATTTCGAGAGCACCTGTCCAGGCATTAATATAAAGGACTCGAGTTCTTTGCATCTGCTTGGTGGTGGTTTTTGAGGAGTCGATTCCTGATTTTGTTGACGGTTTAATCCATCGTTTCTCCCAGCATGCGGACTGTTTACTCCGAGTCTGCGCCAGTTGTGTGAAAGGATAGATGGTATAATTCACCTCAAAATCCAGAAAATCCTCAACATCCAAATGGATCATCGACAGTTTTTGTACGCAACGTTGCCGATTCGATTTGGTGGCCTGGGTATTCAACGGGTCTCTAGTGTCGCCCTTCCCGCTTTCGTCCGTGCACAGTACGCTTCCCCTCGTAGAGAAAATTCTTAATCCATCCCTGTGTGATTTCGAGGTGGCGTACTTGTCGGAGGCGGAAAATGCTTGGAGCTTTGCCTGCTTGAGGGAGGAGTTGCCTACTCAGAGGAGCGTCCAGAGGGTGTGGGATGAGCCTTTGTGTCGCAAGGTACAGGTCGATCTGCTAGGCTCCGCTAATTCGACAGTAGAGAGGGCTCGTCTGCTGGCCTCGGCGGAGAGGGAGTCAGGGTTCTGGCTGCACGCGTTCCCGTCCAGGAGCTGCGCCACACTCTTGGACAATAATTCAATTAGGTTGGCTGTCGGGCTTCGTCTGGGTGCTGACATAGTTGTCCCCCACCGTTGCATTTGCGGTCCTGAGGTGGACTCTCTAGGAAGTCACGGACTCTCCTGCCGGAGAAGCGCTGGCCGTATATCCCGTCACGCCAGCCTCAATGATGTGATCCGTCGGGCTTTTGCCAGCGTGGGGGTGCCGGCGGCTTTGGAGCCACCCGGTTTGGCGCGTGACGTTGGCAAAAGGCCCGATGGAATGACGCTTATACCATGGCAATTGGGACGGCCGCTTGTTTGGGATGCCACGTGTGTGGATACCCTCGCGCCATCCCATTTGGCCATCACGACTGTAAGGGCGGGTGGGGCAGCGTCATCAGCGGAGACGTTAAAGCGGCGCAAATATGCTGGGCTTCCTAACAGCATGGATTTTTCTGCTTTTGCCGTAGAAACCCTTGGTCCGGGGCCCAGGTGCCCTTAAGCTTTTTAAGGAGCTTAAGAAGAGGTTGGTGGAGGCAACAGGTGACCATAGGGCTGGCTCATTTCTAGGCCAAAGATTGGACATCGCCATCCAGAGGGGAAATGTAGCCAGTATTATGGGCACCCTTCCCGAGGGGAGTGATTTGGGGGACATCTTTGGGTTGTTATATTAGGTTTTTAGTTAAGTTTTAAGTGATATTTGTCTGCCTTGTAAATTTAGATAATTAAAATGTATGCCATGAAATCTATTGAATAAATATCTTTATAAGTACAAAAACATTACGTTTGATTTCTTAAGTAAATACCTATTTTTACAAATTTTGCGTACCAGTAGCCCTAGCACATGAGTGTAGCGACAGTATCTCGCGGTCGATATAGACATCTGTCACTGTCAACTGTATTCATCAGAAAGTGACAGATGTCTATATCGACCGCGAGCCACGGATCAGAAGACAATCCGGATAGTACTTTTACTATATTTCCCTAACCACAGTTGAACCTTATTACCGAGCAAAACAGTCGTTCATAGGTCACTAGTAAAAACTAATAAAAACGGTCCGATAGAGAGCATAATGTAGGGGGCGGTGTCTCACTCGCACAATGCTGCCAACTTATGAAACTTACCAATGTGGTTTTATTTATCTACATTTATTTTAGTGACACACTAGAAGTTACTTCCTACTTATAATAATTTATTGTAAGATTTGAATTAATACTTTGTTCCCTTTTAGCTGCTTTGAATTTTTTTACCACGTAAATATTATTCATTCATTAAATTAAAGAATTGCAATTAATATTGCAGACAGTAGTAAGTTTTGTAATATTTGAAATACGGTCTGGTATCCCCATCCCATCAGTCCCATTACTGACATAATATGTCACTGATATTATTTCAAATGACGCCGCTCAGCTCAACAACATTTCGTAACAAAATTTTTAAGTAAAAATGGTCAAGATATGTTGCGTAAAAGGGTGCAGGGGTGAGACTTTACAATAAAGTAGACTTTCCTTTCACCGGTAATCCACAATCATTCAACTTTACGATTTAACAACAAGTTAAGATTGTCAAACAATAGGGTGACTATGATGTCGGCAAGCTGCGGGTCGGTTTTGTTGTTTTTACAGAAATGTGTATAAGTACATGGTCTGTTCCTAAGTATTACTTACACAGGACAGGAGCAGCCCGCGGGTCTTTTTAGGCCCTTTCGAAAGGGTCCTAAAATGGCACAAGGCCATACAAAAAATTATAGTAGTGGCAGTATACGTAATAAATAAATAAATAAATATTATGGGACAATCTTACACAAACAACCTAGTCCCACAGTAAGCTCAATAAGGCTTGTGTTGTGGGTACTAGACGACGATATATGTAATAGATATGTACATATAAATACTTAAATACATAGAAAACATCCATAACTCAGGAACAAATATCCATGATAAACACACAAATAAATGCCCTGACCAATATTCGAACCCGGGACCTCCTGCGTCATAGGCAGGGTCACTACCGACTAGGCTAGGAGGCCGTTAAAATATACTTTATTGTACAACATTTGTACACATACATCATAGTACATATGGTCACTCTACTTAGAATGAGATGCAGCCCCCTACATTACCATCTCTTTCGGCCTCACTTTGTGGTCGAAGTATGACCTCCAGATTGTATTTAGCTTCATGCCGCGAGCTCAGAGAAATACCGCGAGATACCGTCGCTTTATTCATGTTTTTTTTTCTTTATTTTCACAAAAAGAGATTCACATTTAATCAATTTCATCTATCTGCCAAACTGCACAGCAGTTTGTTGGCAGAAAACTTATTTTACCCTACACCATTGTACTATTAATTTAGGTACGTACTTATGTGGCTGTGGGAGTGTCTGTTTACTCCATGTGCTAGGCCTACAGGTAGCTACCTAAAATCTAACCAAATTACATCAGTACTCGAAACGTATAAATATAAACATAAATTGATATTTATACTTGAACTCCTTTACAGTTTTATTGTATTTAGTCCTTCGTATTTTTCTCTCGAAGTAACCTCTTTGTTATTGTCCGGTAGACGGTATATCGATATTAAACTACGAGCTGGCCAAGTCAGATATGACACAATAATGAGAGCAACAAAACCCGTCTAGTTAGATTGCTATACTATCCTTATTTCTACATCTAGGCATCTGGCAGCTTTTAATGGGGGTCAAAGTGATAGCCCAGCAAAATTTTGTAGTTGGAAAATAGTAATACCAAAATAGGTTAAAACTGCCGAAGTTGTCATATATACAGGGACAGGGCCTATATTTTAACATTCGACCAAAAAACATTGCGTATTAGTGCGAAAACAAAAGCAGTAGGCGACAAACTATTAATTACATTATACATCATTTTGGCACAATTTTCCCCCAACATATTTTTTTTACAATAAATAATTATTATAGGACAAACTTACACAAATCGACCTAGGCCCACGGGAAGCTCAATAAGGCTTGTAAACAATGATATGGATTTATATAATTTCTGATAGTATTGCATCAAAACCAGAACTCTAGGATATGTATTTTTGAGGTGGTTTGCATTCTTTGACCAATGAACAGCTGCCAGATGTCCGGAGCAAGAAATAAGCATAGTATAGCAAACTAACTAGAGGGGTTTCGTTGCTCTCATTATTGTGTCATATCTGACATGGCTAGCTCTCCGTCTATATGTATATGCGATAGCCGATAACCGATAATACGAGTGACGTCCGGTGATTAATATTCATCGCTTATTTAAGTTATCTATCAAGCAAAGTATTAAAATTGACGCAACCTTGTCAGATACGATCAAATTCTCTTCAACGCGGACCAGCTTTAATCTACTTTTTCTGCAAATTTTAATGAAAAATCGAAGGGTCTATAGAAAGACAAAAATTGAGTAACAGCAACGATAGCAAGTTTGTTTCCTAACTGGAATAGAAAAACTAGTAAGCAAGTGCGTAAGTAAGCAGTATATCTGTATAAATACTATAAATGCATAGAGAGCTTGGCGAACTGTTATACTGTGTTGTTGTTGTGTGTGTGTTGTGTGTGTATATTACGAGCAAAAAAATAAAACGAAGATTCTACTCCTCAAAGTAAACAACGTTAATTCAGCGACTTTTAAAATTAACTTGTGGTTTAATTTTTAGTACACTTTAAAGTTTATTCGAACACGCAATGTATTGCAAAATTGATTATGTCTGGAGGGTGACAAGACTGACAAGCGATGTCAATTAGACAGATTTAACGTACATTGAAAATATTATTTTTTGTTTGAAAAATAGACAACCTAAGGACTACATATTTTTTTAAAGTTGTTCATCAAAAGTTTTATTGCTTAAGACTTAGAGAATTCAACCCGGATGGAGTAGACATGTCTGTAATTTTCTATACAAAAAAAGTCTGCCGATTTTGGCGGGGGAGGGGAACGTCAAATGTATGGCTATTCGTACGTAACGTACAAATAGCTACGTCAGATAAACGTGAGTCCATACATGTGTATGACCACTGGTCATATGTTTTCGGCAGAGGTGAACACCTGTCAAGGGCGACTCCGGTTGGTTGAATTCTAAAAGGTTTAATGTACTCCTTAAACCTTTTAGAATTCAATTTACGTTTTAATTTATTGGTCATGTTACAGGCAACACCCGGTATATATACCGGCCTCCTAGCCCAGTCGGTAGTGACCCTGCTTATGAAGCAGGAAGTCCCGGGTTCAAATTATGGTAAAGGCATTTAATTGTGTTTTTATCACGGATATTTGTTTCTGATTTATGGATGTTTTGTATGTATTTAAGTATTATATCTATATTATTATATATATCGTCGTCAGCGTCGTCTTGTACCCACAACACAAGCCTTATTGAGCTTACCGTGGGATTAGGTCGATTTGTGTAATATTATCCCATAATTTTTTTTTTTCAAGTCGTGAACTTCTTCATTCTTTTGATCAAGTTAAGGTGTTTGCGACTTTAGCAGACTATAGCTTCCTAAGGTCGTAAACGTTTTCTAACATTCTCGAAATTCTTGCGTCCTTTGAAGGAGTTAAGAGAATTGCGGCTTTAATTTACTATAATTTTATTATATACATACGTAATGGATCAAGTGTAATAATAACACTATTCATGTAATACATACATAAGTTATTACATGAATAGTGGAAACATTGGTGAAAATTGGATTTTGAAATATATCTCATAAGTGGTTGGCTCTACTGCTATTAGTAGAGGTGTTCGTCCTAGGTATTTCATGTCATGATTTAAACATAATATTTAGAACACTATTCAATAGTTATTTTATATGTTTCTTTTTTAGTTCGCATTGCTTTGATTTTTACTGTAATGCTGTGTAACTGTTTTGAATAATAAATAATAATAAAGTTTTTGGTTTTGCCACTTTTGACCGACAACATTATTGTATATTAACTAATAGAGCGCCGAGCTGGTATCCAGGAGTCGCGAGTTCATGTCTCACCCGAGACAGTTGAGTAATTTAACATTTCTTTATTTCAAAACAATATAAGACAAATCCTTTGGGTACTGAGCCTTAACCAAAGAGAATGTATAAATAGAGAACTCACTCAACTCAGAACTTTTTGAGGCTCCAAGTTTAATAGCTTAACTAGATGGCGCTGTACATTATGCGGTAAATTGTAAGGCCCTTTTGAACCAGAGTTACCGCATAATTTGGCTAATGGGGCTCTACAGCGCCATCTAGTAAAGCCATCAAGCTTGGAGCCTCAAAAACTTCTTAGACTGTGCTCCTCTATTTATTAAATCTCTTTGGCCTTAACCACCGACAGGCGCCGGGCGGGCGCACCGCAGACATACAATGCTCGTTTTCGCGCATTTGCATATACACGGTTTTATCATACGCTGTACGTTTGTAACCTTGACTTATCGGCAAGGTTACTTCACTTGTTGACGCTGAAATCGTCAGTATTTACGTTTCCAAAAATATATGTAATTATACTTAGTAGTTAACTTCATGATGATTGATTTGCGAAAATATGATTTACTTCTTTTATGTACAATATAGTAGCTTATGTAACTGTTACGTAATAAGGGTCCTTAAAACATGAGTGTGGTTTTATGAAACGAGCCGCAGGCGAGTATTCATAATAAGATCACACGAGTGTTTTAAGGCCTAATTACGTACAGTTGCATACACTGCTTTATCTACACTCAAATTATTTATCCTAAATGCCGTATTCCGAAACCATAGAATGGCCGCCATTGCATGCCATGGCCAACTCGATTGTGCCGGCGGTCGGGGAGGCGCGTGTCGGCGGCCGCGCGGGAGCGCGCAGGTGTACATTATGTTATCATAACTCATAACACATCAATAGTTGAGCATGTAAAGTTAAAATTACGTTACTGCCACACATAAAAAGCTTATCATAGTAAAATCGGTTGTGGTAATGCTAGCCATTGCCTACCGTTTTTGAACACGTTTTAGAGGACTTACAATGTGAGTGTAGATAAAATACTTAAATACATGCTTACACGATTAATAAAATAGCTTTATGAAGTTATGTTTTCATGGTTTAGACCTTGATTCATTTAGTACAGTCGACTACAAAGAGATGTATCCACTTTTGGTCCTTATTACAACGCCATAAGGTGAAGATGTGGATATATCTCTTTGTAGTCGACTGTACAACAACATTTCAATACATGTATAACCACAATAAGTCAGGGCCGCGATTCGACATGCCAAACTGTGAGACGTGGATGTCACACTTGTATCGCTAGTGGATAGAGTGATATCCATCCTGTCCACACCTAACTGTCAAGCTGTCAGTAGGTCTCGCTAGAACGTTTTGCCTATGGCTATGGCCACCATTTTAGATATCACTCTTGAGTGATTCCACCCTGATTTCAACTGTCACAAAAGTGATATCATAGTTGTTTCGCGCCTGGATAAGTGCGCCCGTAGACTTGCGCCTACCATAGATATCGCTACTGATCCTCCTTCGTTCTTCCGCCAAAACCGCACTTTTCATGTCTAGTAAAGGGAAAGGTTAATCACTAAGGAAGGACAGCAAATCAATTATTTAAGGTACAATAATAATTGTTCCTACAGTGTAAGTGCATTTGTCCCGACTCACCTCAACGCGCTACCTATACTTCGTTTTTTTCAGATTAAAAAAATCGTGCGATTGCCGTCGTGAAATTTCTGGAAAAATTATTTAAAAACTCGTCAACTTGCCTCTTATCGTCTTAAACAATTACGCGTTTAAATTTTTCCCAGATATGGCTGAAAAAATAACCGTTTTCTATGGAGACGCCAAAAAAATTTTCACGATTTCGGAGTTGGCCCCATAATAAAAGTTGTTCAGTATGGCCTGCCTAATCATCTCGCTTAATATGAACGGTGATTAATATTTCAGCCCATATTTCTAATCCTAAAAAACGAGGTATATAAAGTCACCTAGCTTGCCTAGAATGTGTGAGTTAACAGTTAAACCAAGGTGCTGTAGCGAATGATCTTCCCTGCTAACAATACTTACCTACGTTGACGCTTGTGATAATTTTTCTATAATTTCTTACTTCAGCACAGTCTACTTTACTATTTTTGCAACTGTATTAGGATAATACAATCCGTTTAAACGATTGAGATAGAAAGAAGAGTTACCCTGTATACATATATCTCTTTTTCCAATTCATCTAGGACTTACAGAAATTGCTAATAAACTAAGGATTTTGCTAACCAACTAGATTGAAAATTTTTGCTTATCATATTCGCTCAGTAAAATACCGATAATACGCTATTATAAAATTCAAAATAATAATAAATTTTAAAGGTTATACATATGAAGCGGATAAACATTAAACACCCGTTTCATCTTACCATTTTACGTTGATAGCTGACAGTCCACAGTGTTTTATGGAAGCCAAAAAAGTGACATCTCCATTTTATTAAAAATTACTGTAGTTCAGAGAATTACAAATGCGAGACTTAAACGCCCGCGTTTCTAATATGTGTAGTTTTTGAGAAATACATTTTTGAAAATCTTGATTCTGATACCCGGATATTACGAAACATAATTATGTATTGCAAATTAAGTAACAAACTTTTCTATTGACCAAAGTGTTGGATGAACCTTTAAAAAAAGTACATTTAGAGGTAATTACAACCTTTCTAGGTACATTTGTTACAATGATATTCATTAATTTAATGATTTTGGTTTTTATTTTTTTTTCTTCCATATTCCACCGTAGTAGATCGCGATATGTGTATGACAGCTTCATTATTATGTCTTCTATCTACCCTATTTTTTACAAGATCTAATCCCGTGGAAGATTTAATCTACAGTCGATTAAAATTTTCAGTCAGGGCTGCCACTAACAATATCCGGATTTACCTGGACATAAAATAAACACAGTATATAGGGAATGCAATAACCGGTAATTTTTAAAGCCGGGTATTCGATCGGTTATGGTCAAAAAATAACCGGTTAAACCGGTTATACTACAATTATGTGATTTTTTTGGAAGGAACGGCTATAAATGTCTATTATGCAGCGCAAAATTAGAAAATATTTTTTCTAAAATATGAATTACTACAAAATTATCAACAACAAAAAATATTGAAAACGTATATATTTGTAAATAGTAATTTAAAAATCAACATTGAAAATAAAATCATTTATAGTAATTAAATAAAATCGCAACCATATCTAACAAGTAAAATGTGGACGAAAAAAGACTTAATTGAGGCCATAACTAAGAACGAAATGTTTGCAATTCACCATGATTAACGGAAATAAAAAAAACACGGTGTATATGCTCTTACGCTCAAGGGCGTATGACAAGACAAGTCAACACAAGAAGCATGACAAGTCATATTATGTCTTCTTCTACTTCCAGGCTCTCTTCCCCATCTCGCACCTCATAATAGCTGTCGTCTGGACATAACTCTGATGATGGTGTTATGTTTTCATCCGATGGCGTTATAAAGTACCAGTCGGAATTGCACACTGAGGATCCGTGTTATAGTACAATGTATGACACGCTTTATTATTTTTTTGACCCTTCGTATGCGAACCCGTCTGCGTCCTGCGTCTATGCGAATACTTACTAAACCAGTCCTCGAAACAGTGGCACCACATTTTCTTCCATATGTACTCAAAACCAAGAATTATAGATATTCCGGAAACAACGGCGTATAAAATTAAAAAACCGAAGTTTCAACCCTAGAGGCCGGATAACCCGGATATAAAATGTTTAGGTGATTACTTGATGGTCCATGGAATTAGGTCTTGTAAAAAATAGGGTAGATAGAAGACATAATAATGAAGCTGTCATACCAATATCGCGACCTACTACGGCGGGACATGGAAGGAAAAAAATAAAAACCAAAATTAACAAAACAATTAATATCTTTGTAACAAATGTATCTAGGAAGGTAGTGATTGCCCTTAAGTGTATGTCTTTGAATGTTTTATCGAACACCTAGGCGAAACAAACAGTCCATTCAATATCTTTCAAATTATTTATATTTTACGTAATTTCCGAGCGTCCGAAACAATATTTTCAAAATTTTAGTTCTCAAAAACTACACATATTAGAAACCCGGCAGTTTTAGTCTCGCATTTGTAATGCATTTGTAATAAAATGGGGATGTCACTTTTTTGGCTTTCATAAAACACTGTGCAGTCCCTAAACTCTGGGGTGCTTTAATATAAATTGTATAATGTAAGAGCCTGTCAACACGTTATTCTTATAGCGACACTACCTTAATTTTGGTTGACAACATACATTTTCAACTTGTTTTTATTTCTTGCCATGATATTCGAAGAATATCGAAGATTCTTAGTTAATCTGGGCAAAATCTGCTGGTCTATTGTTGGTCACTTCTTAACTTTCTTAAGTAAACTAAAAATGTTCACACAATAAATTTAAGCAGATTGATACGTAGGTTTCGTTACCTAAACAATGACAGGAAATATTTTTTAAACATTTGTATATTATAAATGATTCCCTATTAATTGCATTTGTCTAAGGCAAGATTAGAACCAATGGAATTTGCATCTCCTTTACCCGATTGAAAAAGAGTTTATTCACCCGTTATTCGGATTTGACTTTTTCTGCAAGTGATTCTATTAAAAGTAACGTATAATCGTTAAATTCACTCGTCTGATGCAGCTGTGTCACTACTGTCATGTTAATTATGATAAAAGTACGGTAATTCCAATGAAAAGTCATGAAATAGACATCGCTGTTGCGCCACCTCACCTGGCGTGACCTAAGCCCTCAAACTACTTATACTTCCGCCCTAACTCCAATAGCCGTCTTGACCTGCGCAAGATTTAGAGCCTCGCAATGAGGTTGCTAATGCCACAGCCATTTGACCTAAATAACAAACTACTCAGTGCGTTTCGGACTCCTTTAGCCACTTGCTACATGTGTCGTATTTATCATTAATCATTAAGTTTCTACGACGTTAAAACACCGTGGGTCGGAGTAACCTGACAGATTTTAACAGTGTATTCCTGATCACACTTAGAGACTAAAATGTCCAGTAAACTTTTATGGAATACGCCTAGTTTCAGAGTTAATACCAATTTAAAAAAATACATTTTTCATCATAACAAAAACGCCTTGTTGATGGCGTTCTTATCACTATTGAGCTAAGTCTGCAGATATAGTTATTGACAGATATACAAATTTTTCGAAAAAAAATGGTCCCATTAGTTATCAGCGATCATTTTAACAATCAAATTTACTTACTTTTTATACCAATAACATATACATTTATTAAATAATCTATTAAATTTTTTTTTTGGCGAAACGATCTAGTCATTATAGTGTTTTCCTTCTTTAGGTCTCAGAAATGCGTGGTTAAGGTTTGTCGGGTTACTCGGGCCCACCACGGCGTAAGGTAAACCTGAGGAAAATTGTTCACTAGCTGCCTACTTTCCGCAGTTTAAGAAAGCTAAAGTTCAATAATATTTACCTGTATACGGGACTCTAAATAAGAATGCGTGAGTGTCGTGGAACACTCGGTTGGAACGAAATTATGTTGTTTTCTTTTGTTTTATTTTATCAACCGACTTCAAGATTTCGAAGGACGAGGTTATCGATTCGTCGGGATCTTTTTTTACAATTTTTTATTTCTTTATGTTCACCGATTATTCGAAGACGGCTGGACCGATTTGGAAAATTATTTTTTTGTTTGAAAGAGTATACTTCATAGTTGGTCCCATTGTAACCAGGTCAGGATCTGATGATGGGATCCTGGAGAAATCGAGGGAACTATTTAACTATTATAGACACACCTATAGTGATTTGAGTATTTTTTACAGCACTCCGAGCATATGCTTTTGGAAAGGTGGAGGCTAAGTGAAGTCGGTTCTTTTTTGTTTAAAATTATTTTATTCTCATTCTCATTACATATTTCTCAATCGTATGGGTTGTAACGGGTTTTCGTGACGGTCAAATCTAACACTTTTTTTAGGCTAGCCCCCATCTAAACCGCCAACCGTGCAACCGTCCGATAAGGAACTTCGTTCCAAAAAAATCTAATGACATCTAATGACATCTAATCTAATGACAAAAATCTAATGACATTTGTAAATTTGTTAGCTAGTCAAATGAATCCATTCTATTGTAGGTTGCTTTGTCAATAATAGTAAATTGATTATCCTTAGTGTTCTCTAAATGGAGAGCGAAATTCGCTTGTACTGACATTGAAATATAATATTCCGACACTTAGAAAGCCTTTGCCGTGGCAAGGGGCTCCAAACGTCGGGATATATCTTATAGAATTAGTATGGGTGTTAAGTGCACAACCTCAAATTTTTATGCACGAGTATAAAATTTGGCACAGTTGTTTCTTGTCCCTAGACAAGCTGATTAAGATCGGTACCCCAAGGTACCCCCCCTTCTGGCACCGGGGAGGGGGGGTTAAAATACCACTCCACCCGGCTTCATTCAAAAAATTCTAACTGTTCATGTTTAGCTAGTAGGTCAAGTTTGGTATCAATTTCGGATAAAACGACCACGTAGAATTCGTTTCTGGTATTAAAAAATGCAATTTACTCAGTAATATTTAAAAAAAATACGAAAATCGAATATCTCAACTAAATTTTTCATATTCCAGTCATCATATATATTAATTTGCTAGTTATTTTCATACACAAAAAATACTATATTAAAGCATATTTTATGTAGATTCAAAAAAATATAACATTTGAGAACCTTTACTAACAGTAAATGACATTAAAAAAAATTGCGTCGGGCGTCGTGAAATTATTTTTACCGCCGTCGGCATCCGCGGTCAAAATATCCAAATAACGCACTGTGGATAGGTACCATGTAAACTTGTTATTTATTGAAATCGATTATTTATAAAACAAAGATAAAAACCGTACCTGAAGGAATGTCGCATTCCGTCAGAAAAGGGACTTTTAGTATAGGATTTGAGTGCGCAACCTTTTTTCCTTGTGCTAAAATAAGACAATTTATAATAAGAATAAAAAACCGTCACTTATTTAAGTTTAAGAAATGTGGACTTCCGTTAAAAGTTGCAGTAGCACATGAACTATTAGGTAACGTTATAATATTCGTTGAAAACGTTTCACGCACGTTTTCAACGAATATAAAACGTCTAGTTAGGAGTGGTGACGTTAATATCGTATTGACAACATATCGCGGCGATTATAGACCCCCTTACGTTCGGGAAGTTTCCCTATTCAACCACCTGGCAACACCACTACCGTGAAGTTAATAGTTTACGAATTTACTGATTTTTAATATGATTACACAATTAATTGTTTACTTAACGGTAAAAAGTTACCCCATCCGTTTTATTCTTTTGACCGGTGGCATTTCTGCAGCATTTGACAACGCACGACGGCATATTTTAATTCTTTTTTAACAGCACTTGACTGCATAGACGTTTGGACACGACTGTCGGGGGCGCTCCCCCGCTCATTATTGTTGTGAGTATGTGTGTGTAGTGCGTAACCACGAGGACACTGGCTCATTATGGAACCACAAAATGTTGTTAGCAGTACTCCATCTGAATAATTATATAATCTATGAATAGTACTATTTATTTATCTAGAACTTTCTTTCATTCTGTCACTTTAAATACTCGCTACTCAAATGCTGCGCAAAGTCGATATTTATATCGATAAAAGTTCATGATTAAGGATAAGCATCGACATATAATATTAAAACGAGTAAAGTTAAACAATGCTCATGTGAAAACTTAACCCATTTTCAGGTTTACAAAAATAAAATGTCTCATGTCTTGTTACCCAATAAAATACACATTTTCGAAGCGTAATTTATTTGTTAATCTTCATTCCTTAAAGGTTTCATGCCATTTCTCTTCAATCTTCCCTACAAAATCAGTGTTTGACAGAACTTTGACATATGAACGGTGGCACATGACGTCTACATTCTACATACAATTTTTCTTGTCGATTATCTAGGGTTGATAAGTACGCGATTAGTTTGATTGCTGGACCTGCCCTAATCTACCTGATACATCAGAAATTTTAATACAAAAATACATAAATGTAAGATTTATTACTTAATTTGCCCAATCTAACCGTTATTTTAACTAAACTACTACTATAAACTACATAAATATTTTATCTTACCTGTGGTTATGCAGCAAATAAACGAAGGGGATTTTGACAACCCCGTAAATGTAAGCTGTCACTTGGTTCAGTACACCCTTGTTTAAATCTTACTTAATGTAATTAAAATGAATGGGGAAGGCAACTATCACAATGACATTTCCAACATTAGTTTTATATTGATATTGTAAAAAAACCTAGCCTAAGAAGAAGGATAAATAAAGAGAATATAATAATAAAATAAGAAATTACTTTTCTTTTATTGCTGATGGCTATCAGAATCGGTATTCAACTTAGAGACTTCAACCCGGATGGAGTAGCCATGTCTGTCATTTTCTATACAAAAAAAGTCTGCCGATTTTTGCGGTGGAGGGGAACGTCAAATGTATGGCTATTCGTACGTAGCTACGTTAGATAAACGTCAGTCCATACATGTGTATGACCACTGGTCATATGTTTTCGGCAGAAGGGAACGCCTGTCAATGGCGACTCCGGGTGGTTGAATTCTCTAAGTATTCAATGGTCAAAATATTGCTAAGGGTTAATATATTTATCGACAAATTAGGCAGCCATATATCCGTAATTTCCTAATGGTTGTGCGCCCCTTGGCGAGCCAACTTCTCTAACTGCCAGTGTAAAATGACCGCGAGATTCGTAACAATGCGGCACACTTATACTGGTTAATTATCTACTGCTCACCCGTGCTGGGTCAGCAGTTGGAATTCAAATGTCATACCCTGTCTATGTTTAGTAGATATTAGCGCAATCTAGTGACGAGTAGCTGTATTATGATTAAACATCGGTATCAACGTTCTATTTTCATGGCACCCGGTAGGGATAGCAGAAAAATAAATACATTCGAATATTTAATTATTAATAATATTTATTTTCATTTAAATTTAATTATGATGCAGCTAACTTAAACTTTAATTTAGTCGCAGAAATACTGCGAAATCTTTGCCATAAACAAAAAAATTCGTAAATCTTTGCCATAAACAGTTTGATTGACTCAAAAAAAATTTCGTAACGCTCTTTCAGAACTTCAAGCAAAAAATTATTTCGAGAAATGTGTGAAAATATTCCTCTTTCGCCCCGACGAGTGTTAAAGATGGGGCACATGAATAAATGCTGCCTCATATTATCACTATTCACAAACATTATGCTCAAATCAGATTTGTTATCGACGCTTTAAATCCGCGTGAATCAAGTGCAATGTAGCTAAAGTAAAGAAATTTTTCCGCAACCGGGAAACTGAATGTTGAGTACTATTCATGGATAAACACTTTAGTATAATTGCTAAGTATGAATAATTGTTTTTAGATCCCAAACTGAGCTCTGTAGGTACAATAAAAACAATAAATTGGTTGCAAAAAATATATATTAAAATTACACCAAAAGGACTGACAACTTTATCTTAAATTAAATAATATTTTAAAGAAAATCTGTGTTAATAACACCATACAAATTATCAAAGAACTGTCTAACACCAAATAAGTTGAAATACCAGCAAGTGTAATAGTATAATGTGTGCAATATTTTCATTATTTCACTAACCTTCCCTAACTTCAGTGAGTGTGGAAAGGAAAGGTCTTTTGTTTATTGATCTAATCAAAGGCTAACAGCAAAATCCACGAAACACATTTTTATTTTCGATGGAGCGCGCATAGCATCGTCGACTATTTTAAAATGAAAGATTGAAGTTACTATACTATTGAGGCAGCAAGTTGTAACACATTCTTCGAACAATTCCTACTGGCTTGCCTATTTTGAGCACTCGTACAAAAAATATTGTATACAATAGTGACATAATTAAGTATGTCACGATTGTATAAAATACTATTTAGCGTCTTTCTTTTGGTAAAAAAAAAGAAATGTTCAAAATACTAGATGTATTTGTTTGTATTTGTTTTTCTGCAAACCGTACTTTGCCATGAAATTTGAACGTTGATACCGATGTTTAATTATGATGTGGCTTTGTAAGCTAAGTTCATTATTAGAACAAAACCTAATATGTCACATATTTTTCCATACCAATTTAAACGGAGAATCCTGGCTGTTAAAGTCGATTTCCTATTTAGAAATAACTATCGGTAATATCGTCTTGGCATCGAAAGCTGTCAACTAATAAGTTTTATTCGAGCGCCTGATTAATTACAAACAGTTTTCACAGATCAGAAGAAAATAAACCGCAGGCGTCCGGTATAAATGCATTTAACTTCAACCTGCCTCTTTTCCCCCCCATTGAGACATCTTCCACGTTATATTCCAATTATATACATCAAATGCCACGATATCGTACTTAAGCAAGAACTCTCAGTATTGCGTCGTTCCCAAGATTTTTAAACAACTTTTCTGGTCTGCTACTCTTGAACCCCCCGGCTTAAAGCTGCCAGATTGCCCGATTAGGTAATAACAATAGGATAGCAGTCTAACTATATCAATTTCGTTGCTCTCATTATTGTGTCATTCCTGCCGTGGCCAGCTCTCCGTCTATTAGCACTTCAGCGACAAAGTGATATTTACAGTAATATACAAAACAAAGGTCACGAGAACAGAGACAGCAATTTCAAATTAACTTTTAGCCGAAGTAGGCTATTTTATGAGAAAGTCATTTTCGATAGGTCACATTTAGACAACGTTACTTTCAAACAGACACTATACATTTATATAGACAAACCCAAAGTTTCCGTAGTCATACCGTAGTAATAGTACGTACCGCTATTCATACTAGATAGCTCTAAGGGGCAGAGAGTAGTCTGCCCTACATAAGGCAGCTTTGGTTGGTCTCGTTCAGATGGCGCTTCAGACTTGGAGCCTCAAGAACTTCTTAGAAAAAAAAAGATAAAAGATATTTATTCTTCAATTTAGGCACATTACAATGCACTTAAGAACGTCACAGGGAAAAAAAAACTACCACCGGTTCTAACCCTACACCTCTGACCCGAGAAGCAATATGACCGGCAAGAAACTCGGCGGGACTTATTTTTTCAAAACAGTAATACAGTAATATTATATCTTAAGGATACACAATAATGCGTAGTTCTATAAGAAGACAGCTTGAGAGACATACAATGTACGTATTGTTTAATTAAAATAAAATAATAATAATAAAATCCAAATCTGATAGACTGTGGCTGTCTATATAAATGAATAGTCTCTGCTTTCGAAGTAGATCACTTTTTAGGTGCCTAATCTATTTACTGTTTAGCATTAGGTACCGCATCTCAAGTCATCTAACCTGTAAATGACTAATTGAATTAGAGATAAAGATGACATTCAGTCGTTCCGGCCCCTAAAATAATACAAAATTAAGCGGTAAATTCTGATCTACATCAGAAATCGATAGAATGAGTAACTAGGTGCCGGATTCTAATTTTAAAATACATTAACAATACAATAAGAACACAACCCATCTCAAACACAACTCCAACACACAACAAACAATCAACCAATACTTATTGAATTTGTATTGGAGTTGCGATAGAATATTTCTCAAGCAAATTCTGATATTTCTGATTCAGATGTTTATGCCGTAGCTGTATTGCGTTGTTAATGCATTGGAGTTGTATTGAAGTTGGATCGTGTCTATAAGTGTTTAAAGTTAGAATACGGCCCAAGTTATAAACACTCAAATGTGTGGCGTAGTGAAATAACAGTTTAGGTTGTATGTTTTTATTATATACCACGACGGTGGCAAACAAGCATACGGCCCGACTGATGGTAATGAATGATTGGATAAAACTCTTACATGACCTTATATACTATTATGGTTAGAAGCATGTGTGGATAAGGCGTAGCCATGTCGTAGCACACTCTACAATACAATACGACTAGGCACCGTATTCTACATTCATTAAAAACACAATCGTTTTCAAACATAACTCCAACACACAACAAATAATCAACCAATATTGAAGTTGTATTAGAGTTGCATCGAAATAATTTTCAAGCAAATAATGATATTTCTGATTCAGACGTTTAGGCGCTAGCTGTATTGCGTGTAATCCATTGGAAATGGATTGAAGTTGGATCGTGTATACATAAATGTATTTTTCATCAAACTTGCTCGGAAAAGATTTATTTACACGTAGGCGTTGCGGGCGGGAAAATGAAATTTTCGCCCTAGGGCGGAAAAGTGTTTTTTTTTTTAAATTTGGGAGTGACATTTATATTATCCATATTGTTTAGTCTTTGGTTTAGTCCAATGCAAAGAAATCTTAAATAATTTTGTCATTTGTACTTTTTAAAACAATATTGTAAAATAACTTGTGTTGATGTTATCTGTGACCATGACCACCCCCTGTTTGATTTTTCAATACAATTTCAATGTTATACAGAAGTTTGTTTTTATTAATTCTCCTTTTTCCTCACAAGTGTGATGAAAAACATTGTGTGTGCCACGGGCGGTAAAGAAATACCGAACTCGTGAACATTTTAAGCCCTCGCTTCGCGTCGGGCTTAAAATTGCCACTCGTTCGTAATTTCTTATTTCCCGCCCTCAATACACAATGTACTATTAAAGTTAGAATACGGCCCAGTGTGGTATCCTAACTTTTGACATCTTGAATTGGAATATAACGAGTTTTTTATGAAAATCTTCTTTAGTCATGCAAAAACATGTACTTAAACAAATTTTGATTCTGATAACCAAGGTCACTAAAACGTTTGACATATCGTATTGATGGTAAGCAATCTTATTTTAATATTTATTGGGCATAAAATTTATAACACGAAAATTATGATCTTAATAAGCCAGAAAACGTCACTCATGGCAGGTCCGATCCTGTTCAATGTCAAATTTAAATCAAATCAGTGATAAATGATGTTCGAATAGACCTCTAGTCGCATTAATTAAACAATGTTCATGCTGTTTTGTATGCATTATTAAAACGATAAGCAAAGCAATAAATGATTTATCATCATCATTGCAGCCTTGTGTCGCCCTGCACCATACTGAGAGTAGACCTCTCGGTGTACACCGCATGTCAAGCGGCCGCTAATCCGCAGGGCCGGGGCGTGGTAATTTTAAATAGGGCATTTACTTTATGGTCAGGTCATAATCAGTGATCGGAATAGGCAGAGTATAAATACCTAAACTTGGCAGAACAGAGACAAAAAAATGGAGACTTCCTTACGACTACATATTTTTCGTCCCGGGAATTCCCGGGAATGTATTAAATGAGTTATATTGTTAAAAATAAGATAAAAAACAACGCGTGCCGCTCCAGTTCAATCAATAGACATGAAATAAAACAACCAAAAATATCGACGGATTCTTCTATATTTTTTGTAATTATACACCATATATACAATGTTTCTTAAATCTAAATGTAAATATTCTAGCTACTTAATTAACAAATACAATATCATACATATTCAATATCATCATCATCAGCATCAGATTCAGAATCATTACTAAAATTATTTTCTTGTAAATAATTAAAATATATTACCATTAATTTTTCTATATTTTCGACGGTAAGTCGGTTTCTTTTGACGCTTAAAATTAATTTATACGTTGAAAATGACCGTTCAACGTCCACAGACGTGAGCGGAGCAAATTTATAGAATAAGTCGTCATCTGCGTCGATCCCCTGTTTAAGTTTTTCGCTTTTGGCCCGCATAGTCAGGATTTCGTTCTATGACTTTCTCTAATTTATTTTCGACCGCCGCACTAGACGACCAATTCAAAACGCATCTTACGTTGGCAATAATTTCAAAATATTCTTCCAGTGATAATTTTGTGTCTTGTAACTGTTTAAGTCCCACTTGAATTATCGTATAATTTTCGTCAATAAAGTTAAGTTCTGATTCAATATTTTCACTTCTTATCGCGGCTTTTGCTTTTCTTATAGATATTGCTTCTTTACTGTTTAGATTATTTACAACGTTGGATATTTGTTGAAAATGTTTAGAGTAATACGACGTTAACTTTAGCCATGTACCCCATCTACACAGGTTGCGGAGGTAGCGGTAAATTAGGGTACATGTTTTTTAGTATATTTACTCTATTAGGTGATTTTAAAAATATTTTTTTTACATTCGCTACTAAATTGTCAACATTTCCGTATTGAGAGCGTACTTGTTCCGCTACTCTATTAAGGCCATGTGCTAAACAAGTTATGTGCAACATATTTGGAAAATCGATTTTCAATAACCGTCCGGCTCGCAACACATATGCCACGCTGTCAGAGCATAACATCAGCACATTATCAGATTTCTCGACAAATGATTCTCCCCACATTTATTTCAAAGATTCTATAACAAAATTTGCTATTGTTTCCCCGTTTACGCTTTTAAGCACCTTGCATGCAATTAAATACGGTCGAGTAGCTATATTTTTGATTAAAGGCATAACTAGCAAATTAACCACATATCTTCCCATAAAATCGGTTGTTTCGTCAAGTGATACCCATATCTTATTGTTTCCTATTGTGTCGTGTATATGTTTCAATCTATTCCTATAAAATTCACCAAGGTACTTTTTTCGTAATAATGATTCAGATGGTACATTCTTGTTTACGCAAACACAACAATCATTGCGGCAAACATATTTGTTGAAAAATAATTTAAACTCTGAATTACTAACTTGTGACCAAGGAATGTTACACAAAATCAAAAATTTGATCAAATCGAAGTAAAATTCTTTTTCAGGATTTTTTCGCCTGCCTTGATGTGTCGATCAACGTTGCCTTTATGCATGGCTTTCAAAGAAGTCTCACATTTGGTGCAGAAAATGATACCACTTGCTTCGTCATATACAAGTTCTGGATTATTAACAATCCAACTAGTCACCAGTTCGGGTCTCACTTGTTTCGCCATGCTGACCGAAATCGTATCTGAAATAAATTAGATATAAAAGTTAGCAAACGGAAACAGTTTGGAATGAAGGTTGCAACGCCAATAACTTATTTTACTTTGATTTGTTACAACGTAACATTTCAAATTTAAAATTTATTAGTGTCATTTAACAATTAACGTATTCGAAACTTTATTAACTAATTAATGCACTATAAGGCTATTTTTTTCTGGGAAAGCTCCAAACGCCCTCTAAATCAACACGTGCAAACGCGCAAAGGGACACAAAACCCCATTTTTTGAGGTAAAAAGTTTATTTTTTGCGTTTTCCCTAATTGAGTAGTATTTAACAACTACAGCAAGTATGTACTTGTTTATTTTACGCATTTTCACACTGTATTCCGTTGCAAGTTTGCACGTGTTAATAAAGCTATATTACACTAAGTATTAAATTGATGTCGGTTTGCTACATTACACAGTCAACTTATGAAACATTGGTAAATGACCCTATACTCAAGGTTTGCCACCGCACATTTGAGCTTTATATTTTCTTAATTTTAATTATAAGATATATTATTGGCCGGTACTGTACATACAAATACAAAAAAGCAATAAAAATACATCAGCTTACCTTGAAACTTGGTAGTCTTGCAGTAGCCATGGTATTTTTGTATCCAGTTAGTCAAATCCAATCAAAGCAAAGTCAGTGTCCGAGTTCAAGCCAGATAATCAGGTAATGCAGGTGAATTTCCAGTAAACAAGCCAACGTCAAATATTACAAAAACTCAGAATAATCACGTCCGTACTCTTCAAAGGGTTGTATGAAAGTGCACTGTCAACTTATTATTTAATGCACAAGAAGGGTAGCAGCGACCAGCGATAACGACATCTGCTTTCTATTTTACACAATAAAATAACAATAGAAACCACAAGCAATACAATAGATAAGCCTACTTTATCTATTTCTTTCACTCAAACACAATAAAAGCACTTGCGTAAAAGAGACGGACGAGTTTTAAATAATACAATGAATGTTATGTTTAACCCGGGAAGTCCCGGAAAAAAGTGTTATCAAAAGGAAGTCTCCACTTCATGACTTTGTTCTACGCCGAAGTTTAGGTATTTATACTCTGCCTATTCCGATCACTGGTCATAATCGATGTAAGTTTTTAAGGTAGGGCATTAGTATTTTTTTAATTTAGGCCATTAGGACCATTGCTCGAAAATGCTGCCCCCCCCCCCCCCCCTCCTTTACTACGGGCCTGCTATGGCAACATCGTAGTCCACCTTGCCTGGCGACATGTACCGCTACCGTCCAACTCCATTTTAGTTTATTAATGAAATATCCTACGTTTAATAATAGTTATGTATCTGTTTGAAACTCTAAATACCTTAGCGATTCCAATTGTTTATTTAAAATGTAATAAAATCGATTGTTTGGTTGCAATTAGTAATCACTTCGCTTTTCCAATACGAAAAGTAACGCTTATTGGTTATGCGTTTGTATTTAAGTATAACAGAGCAGTTAAAATTAATATTGTAAGTGTTAAAGAATCATTTATTGCTCTAAAGGACACACAATTTATCAACAATAGGCACAAATAGAGTTACAATTTTTCGGTACAAACTAAAACAAGGCGAGGGACGCGGAAGAATCACAAATCGTGGTAGCTTCTGTCAAAGCGGCCGACGGACTGCGGCTGATAGGCGCGCGCGGGCGAGTCACGTGTTAGCCATCTAGCGGTGGCGCTCGGTAACGGCCGAGCGCGGCGGAACGTATTTTATAAGACTATAAACGCGCGAAATTTTAACCGCGACGGTTTCCCGCGTTACACCCTCCCCCTCTAACCCAGGCGTTGCGTCCCGGAGACTGGGTTAGTCTTACGCGGTCTCCCTCTTTTACGTTTCTCCTGGACAGGAGGTTGAATGGGGCCAACAAACGGAGTCAGTAAAGCGACGTGGTACTTCCCTATAACGGTGCCGTCACTGATGCGTTCTAAAGCGTAGGTCATACTACTGACAACTTCTTGGACCCGATACGGCCCGTCTCGCCGAGGAATGAACTTTGGCGTTTGCCCCTTGTTCGCGTCGTTAGCTCCTTGGGTTTTTAAAAGGACCAGATCTCCTACCTTATATTCTGGTGCTGGCCGGCGGTACTCGTCGGCGAATTTCTTCTGAGCCGTCTGCGCTTTCTCGTGCACGTCTCGTGCGTCGAGTAAGACAGTAGACAGGTTCCTCAGGAATGGGGTTATCGAGACGACGACATTGTCGGACTCCAACACCGCTCGCATGTCCGACAGTACATCGGCGGGCGCGCGTATTTCGCGTCCGAAGTTTAAATATGCAGGCGAATGTCCGGTGCTTGCAGTTACAGCCGAGTTCATAGCAAACCGTATCGCAGAGAGGTGAGCGTCCCAAGAATCGTGATCTTTGCCCACTAGGATAGCGAGCTGCGGCTTTAGATCACGATTCTTGCGCTCAACGGGGTTCGCCTCTGGGTGATAATATGACGTGAGTGCCTGTTTGATGCCCATGACGTGACAAGTCTGCTGCATCACTTCACTCACAAACTGCACGCCATTATCACTGATAAGCCTCCTGGGCACTCCGTATCGCAGATACACCTCGTTCACCAGGGTCTTGGCGCACTCCTCCGATGTGGCGGATGGGAGTGCGAATAACTCTACCCACCTGGTGCAAGTGTCCTCCATGATCAAAATCCATTTATTGCCTGCAGGAGTCTCTGGCAAAGGTCCAAACAGGTCTACCGCGAGTACTTCAAACCGGCGCGACGTGGCGGGCACCTGTAATAGACCGGCGGGTTTTCGTGTGTCAGCTTTATACCGCTGGCATGCTGCGCAGTTTTTTATGTACTGGGCCACATAGGTTCTCATTCCAGGCCAGTAGTACTTACCTGCCAGACGCTGCAGCGTACGTTCGACACCGAAGTGGCCGGCTGTAGGGGCGTCGTGGTACTCGGCCAGCACGTTTCGGCGTTCGTGCTCCGGCACCACCAAGCTTGCATCGTCATTCTCCTCGTTCTCGGGTCCGTAGCGGTAAAGCACACCGTCGGTCAGTACATACCCTTTATCAGCCCAAGCTCTCCCCCTAAACGGATCGTCAGACTCCATCGCTTCGACGATCTTGAGCACTTCGGGATCTTTCAATTGGTTTTCTCGTACGTCCTTGGGGCTACGAGAAGGAAGGTCTATCACTGTCAGGCACAGATCGCAGTCAGTGCCCGTGATACATGGGGGGCGCGATAGCGTGTCTGCGACCACGTTCGCTTTACCTGGTGTGTACTCTATCTTAAGGTTGTACTCCTGGAGAGTAAGCGCCCACCTGGCTAGGCGACCACTCGGCGACTTCAGGCTCATGAGCCACCTGAGAGGTTGGTGGTCTGATTGTACTACCACGTCTGCTCCATCAATGTATCCTCGGAACTTCGACACTGCCCACACGACGGCCAAGGCCTCGCGTTCCGATGTGTTGTAGTTTCTCTCGGCGGGTGTGAGGAGGCGGCTGCCGTACTCAACGGGTCGCTCGTCTGGCCCCTCCCCCTGAAGCAGAACCGCACCGAGAGCGTACCCGCTGCTGTCGGTTCTGAGAACGAATGGCTTTGTCACATCAGCCTGACGAAGGACTGGTGCAGTCACAAGGAGAGACTTGATGGTTTCGAATGCGCTCTGCATTTCAGGGCCCCATTTCCAGGTGCTCGCTTTCTTCAGCAAAGTGGTCAATGGCGCGGCAATTTCAGCGTACCTGGGTATGAACCGTCGGAACCAGCTCGAGGTTTGCAGAAAGCACTTCAGGTGTTTCACGTTCTGAGGGGGTGCCATGTTCGCTACAGCGGACGTTTTATCAGGATCCACATGTATACCACCTGGTACGATGACATGGCCAAGGAACTTGACCGAATCCCTCGCGAAGTGGCTCTTCTCACGATTCACCCGCAGGTTGAACATTGCAAGGCGATCGAACACGGCGTTTAGATCTGCAAGGTGCTTTTCAAATGACCCCTCGGACAACACCAGAAGGTCGTCCAGATATGCCACCAAAGTAATACCTGGTAAGTTAAACTTAAACCGGTCGATCAACCTCTGGAAGGTTGCACCTGAATTTCGAAGACCCATCGGCATACGCTTGAAGCGGAAGGTACCCAGGGGTGTCGTGAACGAAGTGAGGTCCCTATGGGCCGGGTCGACACTCACCTGGAAGTAACCGGATCGTAAGTCCAACGTCGTCATGAACTTGGAAGTTTTCGCGGCGTGGAGAATGTCTTCGATCCTGGGAAGCGGGTAGCGATCAGGCTCAGTGACCGCGTTGAGCTTGCGGTAGTCAACACAGAGCCTGAAGGACCCGTCCTTCTTCTTTACCAATACGACGTTTGCAGCCCACGGGGACTCGCATTCCTCGATGACATCCGCTTCGAGCAGCTTTTGCAGCTCCTTTTCCAGGGCTTCCTTCTTTATTGGCGACAACCTATAGGGCGGCGAAGCAAGAGGCTCTTAAGTATCACTCACCTTAATCTTATGGGTTGCGAAGTCCGTCGGAGGGCCCTGGGCAGCAAACTGGTTCACCCTACTGCGTAAAAACGCATTGAGTGAGTCCCTGTGCTCTGGCGGTAGATCGAGTCCTTCTTCGTTACGTAAGGAGACGTCGGAGATATCTGCCTGCATCAGCTCGGTGTCCTTCAGGAAACCTGGATGCTCAAAAGGAAACGTCTGGTCGGGGCTGTCTGAAAAGAACCACGAATCCTGTTCTAGGACCGGTATAATACCATTGTTACGAATAAAGTCTCGTCCTAACAATGTCTGGGTATCCTTACCGGGGAACGCGACAAATTCGGTATTTATACGCCTACCTTCTAATAAAACCGGTACTGTGGCAACCAGTACTACTATTTGTTGTCGCGGGCCGAATGCAAGCCCGATGCTGCGTTCCTCCTCGTGGAACTGTACGCCGTCCGCTACCAAAATGGAGTATAACAACGAGCCGACGACACTATTCGAAGCCCCAGTGTCCAACATCGCTACACCTACCCTACCCGCAACAGTGACGGACACCATAGGTTTCGGCCCGTCTGTCGCGTGAGTTACGTTCGAGATGACATTAAAGTCGTACGATTTCGCGGTTACGTTTTTCTCACTGCAATTATCGCATTTCGATCGCACTACACCGGGTTGGCCGCATCCGTAACAACGTATCGGGTTAGGTTCTGTAGTAGAAATTTGGTTTTTACCGTCGGAATCCGCGCCTACAGCTTTCCGTTTATTTTCTTTACTTTGTAAATTACGACAATCAGCCACTACATGTCCATAAAATTTGCAAAACGAACAACGAACGCGCCTATCACGTTTCAAATTTTCGTTCGAGTTTTCAGTGACTTTCATTCCAGTAGTAGCGCACGAACCGGTGGTACCGCCGCGCTCGGCCGCTTCGCGGAACTCGCTCGCTCGCGCGCGCGAGTCACGCGACACTTTGTTATGGCTAGACGGTACCGAATTCGAATTCGTCGAATTATTATTGATAGGTTGTGTACTTACTTTTGTATCGGAAATGGAATCTTCTATGACCCTCGCCTTTTCTACAAAACATTCAACATCTGTTATGCTATCTCTGGGTAAACGTTTTCTCACACGTCTACTGATTAACCCGTATATCATGTCGATTTGCATAGCAACTGGCACTTCGTACGGTAACTTAACAATAAGAGAGCGCACTTTACATATGAACACTTCGGCTCTTTCGGAGTCTTTTTGTTCCGCGGCAAAGATTTCGCGTAAAATCTTGTGCGGTAATTGCTGTACTCCATACATGGCGCGCAGGCGCGCCACGGCGTCTGTCCAGGTGTCAACACTGGCGCGGGCGCCGCGCCACCACACGGCGGCGTCGCCCTCCAGCAGCAGCGGCAAGCCGCGCAGCGCGTGCTCGTCGCTTACGCTCGCGCACTCCTTATACACCTGCACGGCGTCGATGAATGCCTCGAGAACCTCCGCGTCGCGCGACTTCCCGTTAAACCTTGCGGTGCACTTGGAGAAGTTGCCTCCGGTCGCCGCGGACGAGAGGCCGCTCGGCACGCGGCTGTCGATCGACGGCGTCGGGGCTGGCGGCGACCAGGGGGCGTTGTTGTAGGGCAGCGAACGCAGGGTTTCCACCAGGGTGCGGTTAGTCTCCGCTTGCATCCTGACGAACGACTCCATGATGCCGGCCAGGAACATCTCGCTGCTTGCGGTACCGGCGTTGATAGACGTTGCAGCGGCTGCGGCTGCGGCGGCGGCGGCGTCGGCGGTGGCAGCGGTGGCGGCGGCGTCGGCGTTATTGGCGGGGGGAGCGCCCTCGGCGCTTAGCACCTCCCTCTCGTCGTTTTCATCGGATCCGCTTGTTTCCTTGACATTGTTTATGTTTTGCTTTTTATTCCGTGTAGTTTTAGGCATTTTGGCGCGAGATTTCGTAGGTACTCAAGCGCGGCACCGGCACTCGCGGCGAAACTGTAGGTTATTATTACTTAGTTCGTGGAGTTCGAAGCCACTAGTTTAGTTGGGCAGCCAATGTAAGTGTTAAAGAATCATTTATTGCTCTAAAGGACACACAATTTATCAACAATAGGCACAAATAGAGTTACAATTTTTCGGTACAAACTAAAACAAGGCGAGGGACGCGGAAGAATCACAAATCGTGGTAGCTTCTGTCAAAGCGGCCGACGGACTGCGGCTGATAGGCGCGCGCGGGCGAGTCACGTGTTAGCCATCTAGCGGTGGCGCTCGGTAACGGCCGAGCGCGACGGAACGTATTTTATAAGACTATAAACGCGCGAAATTTTAACCGCGACGGTTTCCCGCGTTACAATATTTATTTTTTTATTGACTAAGACATTTAAATAGAATGTAATTTCTTTTACAAGGCCCATCGTAGGCAAAACCTTTGAAAGGTTTGTGTGCCGACGGCGAGTTCAAAATCTCTACATTTAAATAAAATAACATAGGTTTTTTAATAACGATAATACAACCTGAATAGTGATTTTTCCACACCTCGTTCATTTAAGTACCATTAATATGCAGTGACTTTAATATTATACTATTAGGTATATCAGATTACGAATCATCATTCAATTTAGCAGTTATCAAACATATACATAATTATTCATTAGTAAGTAGGTACCACATTAATTTGTAGAAAATATGACATAATATTATGTAAATACATATATTAATAAGTAATATAAGGTACCATTATAAAATTATTTTATCGACACCAATATCATAAATCCTCTCTATTCTGGTTTTGGAAACAAAGGTAACGAGTCATCATTAGTGTTTTATCTGTGTCGGTGTTATAATAATGTATGAAAATTCATTACGACATCGATCGTAAGGCAAATCTAGCCCTCCCCCATACCACGATTATCCTCCTCCCCGACCGCGGCTATCCGGCACAATCCAGTTGGCCATGTCGGTGCTATACCGGTCATTCTAATGGTTTCCGAACACGCCATTGAAAATTTATAATATGTGTGTAGATGTAGATAAAGCAGTGTATGTAACTGTACAGTGATAGAGGTCCGCGCTGAAGGCTGATAGGCCGGCGGCGGCGCGCCGGCGTGAAGTGTTTTTTTTTTTATTTTGGAAATTTTAGAAAAAAACCCTCTAAATATTTTTTTACACAGTGTATGTTTTAACCTTATAGTTATATAGAAGTATAGTAAACACCCCTATGATAGACATGGCACTAGTAATGGGATGTATACCACAGATCCTGTAAAATAAGTACTTATCATCAGGTTTTAAACACTGCCATACAGGCAATATATTACCATAATCAAGAGCCGTGCTAAGTTTGACGTTTCATTGATTTCTGTTTATTTTAAAATAAATGGCGCCATACTGCCCATGACTGGCGGAAAAAACATACTTTTAATTTGTTAATTATGTTGAAACCAAATGCAATATATTTCATTAAACACGTCGAAAACATAAAAGTCAAATAGGATAATCCAACACTTAACGCAAATAGCGGTAGAAATTTTACACGTATCATTGAAATATCAACAATATTCCAATTTTTCGAAATATCTCATGATTGGTGCCATAATGCCGTTCAAGTTTATATCGTTACATTTTTTAAATTATCATTAATAAATGTTGTTTAGTCGACTTTAGTAAGATTTAGCCGAGACCGTTTCACCGTTAAGACTCGCCAAGCTACCGAAAAAAACCTTTCACTTGGCGTAGTGGCCGCTGTAGCCAAGGAAACGTCGAACTTTCAAGTTCCCAGAACTTTACACTTATCCTTCTTGGTCCACTTCATCTAAATTCGAGGAGCGAGCCTAGCCGTAGCTAAATATCTCGAACACTCTTAGGAAATTTCATCATCCTCGTTAAGAAATCTGCTCGAGTGCTTTTCGGCGAACTTTTTCAATCCTATTTCAACTATTTTCCGACGGGAGCGTGCGTAATTTGAATTTTAAGTTTTGGATATTTGGCGTCGGCGCGGATTTTTCGAAGACCGCGGCGACGGCGGCGCGTCGGGTCAACTCGGCGGCGGCGCGCCGGCGAGGCGCGGACCTCTACTGTACAGTCACCGTCAAATATATCGGAGCGTCCAAGGTACTCAAAAATATCTGAACAAGCACTCTATCGCCTTGACAAAAGAGGCGTTGTTAAGATATTTGTGACCACCTTGGGCGCTCCGATATATCTGGTAGCGACTGTACATGATTAGGCATTAAAATTAAAACACTCTTGTGTATTCATAATATTTAGATAATATCTTATGGGTGTCATTTAATCGATCTGCAGAATATTCCTATTTTGGTAAGCAAAAATATATATTTGGTCAGCAAAATTGGACACTAACCAAGTGTCCAATTTTGCTGACCAAATATATATTTACGGTCAACTTACGGTCAGCAAGTATTTCTAAACCAGTTCGCAATTAATATCATACTGAGCTGCTCTAAAATGATTTGGTTGGCAATTTAATTATTTGAGCGGCAGTAAGCTATCCGCCTTAAATCAGATTTCTTTAAGCAATCAGTGGGTAAGCGAATTATTTCATTTTGGATTACAATTGAACTGATCCGCAAAAATTGGTTCGCTAAAAAATCTGTTGATCAGCAAATGTCTTACCAACCTACCTTTCGCTGCACAGCTGATTTTTTTAAACAAAAAAAAACTAGGCATCATTTAATTACTTTCCTTTCATTTTGTCCTTCAAAAAACTTACTGCCCATTCATAAAATGGGCGCAAGTAATTCTTTGCTGGAGATGATTTATTGGAGATAATTTAAACAACATATTGATTCATCTATACATATAATAAAGCTGAAGAGGGTCGAAAGTCTGTACATGGAAGATAATCGAAAAAAAGTTGGCTGGGGATACTTAGAATCGATAACAGAACACGTTACAACAATTTTTAGAATTTTTGTCTGTTTGTCTGTTTATCTGTTTGTCTGTTTATTTGACCGCGCATCACGTGAAAACGGCTGAACGGATTTTGATGAAATTTTGCATAGAGATAGTTTGAGTCCCGGGAAAGGATAATATATAGTTTTAATCCCGAAAATCAACCCTGGTGGGGGGTGAAAATGGGGTTGAAAGTTTGTATGGAGAATTTTTAACCGCTGAAACGATTTAGATAGAAATGAGTATGGAGATAATTTGAGTCTCGAGAAACGTCATAGGATAGTTTTCAAACCCTTGTGGGGGTGAAAAGGGGGTTGGAAGTTGGTATGACGAATTTTTTACCGCTGAACTGATTTAGATGGAAATGTGTATGGAGATAGTATGGGTCTCGAGAAAGGACAAAGGATAGTTTTTACCCCAAAATCAACCCTAAAGGGATGAAAAGGGGGTTGGAAATTTGTATAGGGAATTATTAACCGCAGAATCGATTTAGATAAAATTTGGTATGGAGATAATTTGAGCTCTGGAAAAGGAAATAAAATAGTTTTATCTCGGAAATTATCCCTTAAGCGGATGCAAAAGGGGTGGAAGTTTACATGGGGAAGAAACAACCAATAACCGCTGTACGTATTTAGATGAAATTTGGTATTGAAATAATTTGTAATTTTTTGGTCAAGGTGTTCATATTTATAACATACCCGTCGATGCTTTAAATTTACCTTTACCCGCTCTTAAGAAATATTTGAAAATGTCATGAATGTCAAAGGATTATTCCAGGTTCGAGGACTATATATGACGGACAAAGATGCATGGCCCAAACCAAAAAACTACTACAAAATCATCTAACATTTATAGGACACCGTTTAGGTAGGAAAACATATCAAACGTTTTGTGAAGCAGTCAGATTAGGATTTATTTTTCTTTATAATTAAACAATGGGTACATTATCTGTCTCTCAAGCTGTTTTGATATGTCTTCTTGAAGAACTACGCATTATTTTGTATCTTTAAGATCTAATAATGTATTACTTACTGTTTTGAAAAAAATAAGTCCCGTCGAGTTTCTTTTCGGTCATAAATGTCATAATACTTCTTGGGCCAGAGGTGTGGGGTTAGAACCGGTGGTAGTTTTGGAACGAAGTTCCTTATCGGACGGTTCGCGGATGGGAGGCTAGGCGAAAAAAAATCACGTGACCGTCACGAAAAAGCGTCACGTCACGAAAACGCGACACCCATACGATTGAGAAACATGTAAAATGGAATGAAATAAAAAATATATAAAATAGAATAAAGTGAAGTGAATGAAGTGTAGTGAAAAGTTAAAGTGAGAAGTGACAAAGTGATAAAAGTGAAAAACTGAAAAAAGTCGGGAACCTAAAAGTAAAAAATGGCAAATATTTCAAAAATTTCAGATAAAATTTTTAAAATTTCAACAATTTCAAAAAAATACAAAAAAAAAATCCCAAAAAAAATTCAAAAATGAAATAACATAACTTCGTTCCTAGCAGCTAAAGCAGTGTATGCTTCTGTACATAATTAGGCCTTATTACGTAACAGTTACATAAACTACTATTTATCTCTTTTTAGGGTTCCGTAGTCAACTAGGAACCCTTATAGTTTCGCCATGTCCGTGTCCGTCTGTCCGCGGTCTAGCTCAGTTACCGTTCGCACTAGAAAGCTGAAATTTGGTGAGGCCTGATAAGAACTTTCAATAAAAACTATATTGAATAAAATCGGTTCAGCCGTTTTTGAATTATCAGTCAAAAACGCATAGTGAAAGGAAGTGCCGAATAGTAAAATGACGTAAGCGTCGCCAAATAATAAAGTGTTTATCTATCTATCTATCAAATATCCCTTAATAAACGACCTTTTGAACGGATGTTTTGTAACAGGGTGGCCTCTACGAAACTACACTGAGCATCGCCCGACATGCTCTTGGCCGGTTCTCATCTCATCATGCTCAAATTCAACGTCTAAAAGGGGGGGGGGGTAGCCAATACACTTGAGTTAAACTTGCATGGGTCATGGACCCCCTCCCCCCTCCAAGTGCACCTCAAATAGGAAAAAATCATTTCTGCATTTGTAAACCGCCCCCCCCCCCCCCCCAAATTTCAACAGCGCCTGTTCTTACCTTTCATGCTTAGACTGATTTGACGGGAGGATCGATTTGGATGATATTTGCCGTGGACATGAACGTATAAATACAAAAGTGGTCCTGTATCGTCCGATATACACCTACTACCTACTCTATGTCGTTTAAATCATGCCTAAAAAAAGGTATTCATTTTTGAGTGTAGTTAGTTTCATTAAGTGGTAATTGTAAAATATTTTATTAGGACTACTGTCCTCTAGCGTCATCTGTCAACTTTACTTCAAGTTCCGCCTCCAGGGTAGCGGGAGAGGAATTAGCCGCTTACTGACACAGACCGAATTCCACGCGGGCGGAGCCGCGGGCACAGCTAGTATTGAATAAAATCGGTTCAGCCGTTTTTGAATTATCAGTCAAAAACGCATAGTGAAAGGAAGTGCCGAATAGTAAAATGACGTAAGCGTCGCCAAATAATAAAGTGTTTATCTATCTATCTATCAAATATCCCTTAATAAACGACCTTTTGAACGGATGTTTTGTAACAGGGTGGCCTCTACGAAACTACACTGAGCATCGCCCGACATGCTCTTGGCCGGTTCTCATCTCATCATGCTCAAATTCAACGTCTAAAAGGGGGGGGGGGGGGGTAGCCAATACACTTGAGTTAAACTTGCATGGGTCATGGACCCCCTCCCCCCTCCAAGTGCACCTCAAATAGGAAAAAATCATTTCTGCATTTGTAAACCGCCCCCCCCCCCCCCCCAAATTTCAACAGCGCCTGTTCTTACCTTTCATGCTTAGACTGATTTGACGGGAGGATCGATTTGGATGATATTTGCCGTGGACATGAACGTATAAATACAAAAGTGGTCCTGTATCGTCCGATATACACCTACTACCTACTCTATGTCGTTTAAATCATGCCTAAAAAAAGGTATTCATTTTTGAGTGTAGTTAGTTTCATTAAGTGGTAATTGTAAAATATTTTATTAGGACTACTGTCCTCTAGCGTCATCTGTCAACTTTACTTCAAGTTCCGCCTCCAGGGTAGCGGGAGAGGAATTAGCCGCTTACTGACACAGACCGAATTCCACGCGGGCGGAGCCGCGGGCACAGCTAGTTTTTAAATATTTATGAAATCAAAATAAAATGTTAGGTCCATTGAAGTAACATAGAAACAAACTAAAAAAATCAATTAAGAGTTATACTCATTGTGCCAAAGTAATGTATGAAAATAAGGTTCAGAGTATAGCAAAGGGAGCCCGATCCCAGGACTAAAAAAAATTGTAAAAATTTTTTTTTCGCATTTTTACTACTTTGTTGATAATAACTTTAAAGAATGCAATAAAATAAGCATATTTTATTGATTTAAATTTTTTGATTAACTTGACCGTTTTTGAACTAGAGCGCTTCAAAGGCCATAAAAATACTATGAAGCCGAGACATGTAAAATGTACGATAAAAATAATTCATTAGTATGACCTACTCGTATGTATTTTATTACTGAATCATATAGAACATGCCAAAATAATCATCTTTTGTTGATTGAAGTTCTTTCATAAACCTAACTGTTTACGAACTAGAGCGGTTCAAAGTTGTGGTATTCTGCCATAGTTTCTAACCTACGAGTTATGAAGCCGAGACTTAAAAAATGGTAACTTCTTCTACTTTCGCTCTATGGGGTAAAAGATAACTAACAAACCTAACCAAGTAAAAATAGGGATCGTAACATTTCCCACCCATAAGGCCCCCCGTCTTACCGTTTTCCTGACTTTGTCTGGCGGTTTGAGGGTCACAGTGCTAACCTAACCTAACCCACTTTATTTGTAGCCGTTCGGGTCGGGTGAAGGTCACAGTTCTAACCTAACCTAACCCACTTTATTTGTAGCCGTTCGGATCGGTTGAGGGTCACAGTTCTTACCTAACCTAACCCAATTTATTTGTAGCCGTTCGGGTCGATTTAGGGTCACAGTTCTTATTTGTAGCCGTTCGGGTCGGTTGAGGGTCACAGTTCAAACATAACCTAACCCACTTTATTTGTAGCCAAATTTAATTATAATATAAATTTTAAAGTCTCTGGCTCCTTTGGCCGAATTCGCAACTTTGGACCGCTTTAGTTCTTAAAGGGGCAAGTTAATCCAAAAATTGTAATCAATAAAAAATAACAAAAATACGAAAAAGATGCACGCACATGATTGGCTGCTCGTGTCACGTTGGCTAATTTCACTCCGGTTAGAACTCTGCCGATTTTTCAAATCAAACGCCACCAACTTTATTATATCAGATTACCATTGCTTTAATATGCATACCTTTCAATTAAACTGCTTACAGCCATGTTTTTTCTACCCACCATTTTTTTATTCTTGCTGACAAAGTAATTATTTTGCAGCTCAACAATTTATTACGCAGATAAATTATAACAAAAGCAGATCAATATTGGTTATAACGTTGTCCGTATGTGAGTTTCTTGTTGAACAAGAGTTGTAGCTCCATTTTTATTTATTGCCAGCAAAATTTTTGTATGCTGACCAAATGAATTAATGGCTATTTTTTTTTGCGAATAAGTTTTAAAAACGGCTGATCATTTAATTACTTCCCATATCTTATTATTATGAAACGCACTTCGTCAGTTTCAAAAAACCACATTCATTATTAGCAGTCACGTAAACTATATGTGTCGAAGAGAATGATTTATTATCAATATTATTAACATAATATTAATATTATTTATTCACTCACAGTATCAGATTTTTATAGTTTAACAATAAAACATTTATATCACGCTACCTCGGATCTGGCCACAACTTCGTTCGCCATTGTAGTTGTATTCTCGCTTTTTAGGGTTCCGTAGCCAAAATGGCAAGAACGGAACCCTTATAGTTTCATCATGTCCGTCTGTCCGTACGTCCGTCCGTCCATCCGTATGTCACAGCCATTTTACTCGGAAACTACTTACCCTATAGTTTCCGGGTAAAATGGCTGACGTGTGTTAATAAAATTTAGACATAAGGTGTATTTTGTATGCCGGTATTTATGTTATGTAGTTAAATTAGAGAAAATAATATTTTTAAGTGGGGCTCCATACATGTAACTTTTGAAAAAAACAACAAATATCTTTTAATACTTAAGTTAGTAAGGAAATACGTATTTTTTCCATTTTGTAGAAGGTATTCTGAGCAAAATTGACTAATAATAAACAATACATACATTTGAAGATCAATGCGCTACGGATGTTCACGTTTCACATTGATCTTCGATACTAACTATGGAGAAAGCATATACACGAATGATCTTTTTTCGCGTAGTTTTTGTATGATTAAAGCTTTATAATTGTATATACACGGTGTATCATGAGGAAACTGAATAATTTTAACAGCGTATTCCTGATCATAATTGGAGACTAAAATGTCGTATAAACTTTTCTGGATTTCGCCAAAAAAAAATTTTTTTTTTGCTTGTTTTTCGATTTTTTAAATGCTTTTGAACATAAAAACATAAATGTTCTTGGTAAAGATGTCGATTAAAATAAATTCATCATCATCATCATCATCATCATATCAGCCGAAAGACGTCCACTGCTGGACATAGGCCTCCCCCAAAGAGTGCCAAATGACCGGTCCTGCGCCACCCGCATCCAGCGGACTCCCGCGACCTTCACCAGGTCATCAGTCCACCTTGCGGAGGGTCTACCCACGCTGCGCCTTCCGGTTCGTGGTCGCCACTCGAGAACCTTTCCGCCCCAACGGCCATCGGTTCTACGAGCAATGTGCCCCGCCCACTGCCACTTTAGTTTAGCGATTCGGAGGGCTATATCGGTTACTTTGGTTCTGCTGCGGATGGCCTCATTTCAGATGCGATCACGCAGAGAGATTCCAACCATAGCCCTCTCCTTTGCCCTTTGGGTGACTTTGAGCTTTCTTATGAGGCCCATTGTAAGCGACCACGTTTCAGTATCATATGTCATCACTGGCAACACACACTGGTCAAAGACTTTCGTCTTGAAACACTTCGGAATATTGGACAAAAAGATGTGCCGTAGCTTCCCGAACGCTGCCCAACCGAGTCGGATTCGTCGATTGACCTCTTTCTCGAAGTTGGATCTACCTAACTGGACAGTATGTCCTAAGTATATATAATCGTCCACAACTTCGAGTGTAAAGTCTCCGATTGTAACGGGAGTTGGTGCTACATGGGTATTTGACATGATCTTCGTCTTATCCATGTTCATCTTTAGACCAACTCGCTCGGAGGCTTTACTGAGGTCATCGAGCATCGTACTCAAATCCTCCATGGTCTCAGCCAAGACTACTATGTCGTCAGCAAACCGAAGGTGAGTGATGTACTCGCCGTTAATGTTGATGACTAATGCCTTCTCCAGTCCAGAGTCTTGAAAACATCCTCCAGTGCAGCGGTAAACAGTTTAGGAGAAAACACATCTCCTTGCCTGACTCCCCGCTGCAACGGAATAGGCTTCGAGTTCCGGTCCTGGAGTCGGACTGACATAGTGGCGTTCTCGTACAAACACTTCAGCACTTCGATATAGCGATAGTCCACTTGGCACCTCTGGAGAGATTGTAGTACAGCCCAGGTTTCGATTGAGTCGAAGGCTTTCTCGTAGTCCACGAACGCTAAGCAGAGGGGCAGGTTATACTCCTCAGTCTTCTGTATAACCTGACGGAGCGTATGGATGTGGTCTACGGTACTAAAGCCTCTTCGGAAACCGGCTTGTTCGGGAGGCTGGAAGTCATCTAGCCTGCGTGCGAGACGGTTCGTAATGACTCTTGAAAACAGCTTATAGACATGGCTCAGAAGTGAAATGGGTCGGTAGTTCTTCAGTAACGCGTTATCACCCTTTTTGAAGAACAATACCACCACACCTCTGTTCCATGCCTTAGGCGTTCTCCCTTCTAGTAAAACGGAGTCGAACAACTTCTGAAGGGCCATAAGGACCGGTTTACCACCCGCCTTCAGAAGTTCGGCTGTAATTCCGTCTTCACCAGGTGCCTTATTGTTTTTGAGCTGTTTAAGAGCCATTCTAATCTCGTACAGGCTGATGTCCGGGATGTCTTCGGTATAATTTCGGGTCAGTCTAGCTCTAGGGTCTTCCGCCAGATCAACTTCAGGTCTGCTAGTTGATGTGTATAGCTGTCCATAAAAGTCCTCTATGTCCCCCAGAAGCTCGGGTCTGGATGAAACAATTCTACCATCCTCAGTTTTTAATTTGGCGAGCTGGCTCTGCCCAATAGACAAATCTCTTGAGAAAAGTTTGAGCCCTTATTCTGCTCAATGGCCTCTTCAATACGATTTGTATTGAATTGGCGCAAATCACGGGTAAGGGACTTAGAGATCCGTTTATTGAGCTGCCGGTATAATGACGCATCTGCTGAGGATTGCAGAACCATTTCTCTCCTTTCCTCGATGAGTTTCTGAGTGGAGTCAGAGAGCCTTTTCGTTCTGTTGCTCCGCTGGGCTTTAAAAAACTTAGACCCAGTACTATGGACAGCTTCCACAAACCCGTCGTTGAATTCGTCCACATCGCCGCCTAGACAATCGAAACGGTTTTGGAGTTCCAGCTGGAAGCTCTTAAGGTTTTGGATTTGAAGTGCTGCTGGACGGAGCGTAGACTTCATCAGTCGAGAGCGCTCTAGCTTAACACATATATTCAATGTGCCTCTCACCAGACGGTGATCACTTCCGGTTTTAACCGTATTGATCACAGAGACATCATTGAATATATGCTTCTTCGTCGACATGATGAAGTCAATCTCGTTTTTAGTTGCACCGTCGGGACTCATCCAGGTCCACTTCCTGTGCTCACGTTTCTTGAAGAAGGAGTTCATCATGTAGAGTCCCTCCTTCTCCAAGAAGCCAGCCAGTAGTTGGCCCCGGTGGTTCCGACTTCCAAATCCAAATTGCCCCACTCTCAGCTCTTCACCATCTCTCTTGCCCAGTTTCGCGTTGAAGTCCCCCATAACAACGGTGAAGTAGGTTTTGGAGCTATGCATGGCCTTCGATATATCCTCATACATAGCCTCCACCTCGTCATCGGAGTGTGCCGAAGTCGGCGCATACACCTATATGACCTTCAACGAGTACCTCTTGGATACTCTGAGTATAAGGTACGCCACCCTAGTCGACACACTCTCGATCACCACGTTGTTCACGAGGGACTTATGGACGATGAACCCGACACCTCCCTGGGACTGTTGGTCGCCCTCCCGGAAATAAAGCAAGTTGCCGGACTTTAGGATTATCGTTTCCTCCCCCTCTCTTCGGACTTCAGATAACCCTATGACATCCCAACGCAACTTGCTCAATTCTTCCTCCAGTTCCACTATCTTTTCGTCGGTCCGCAGTGTACGCTAGTACCCCGGCCGCTACCATAACCAGGGCACCGGGGGTCGCCGGACACTCGGGGCCGTGGTTTTTTGGTTCTTATCATGGGGGGTGAATGCCGTAATCGCCACGCTTGGCATGCGGGTTGGCGATCGCAGTATCTCCACCGCACTCCGAGGATGCTGCTGCCCATCCCCCGGTTGTCTTGGCCGTAGTTTTAGGACATACTCCGGGTAAAATAAATTAGTACATTTTTTTTCGAGAAAATAGTTTACGTAAAGTATTCCTTGGCACTTTGATATCTGTCAATAAGAATGTCTAGACTAGACCCTAAAAAGGGTGAAATCGCCATCAAAAAACCGGCCAAGTGCGTGTCGAACCACGCATAGGAGGGTTCTGTACCTTCAATGTAATAAAAACCAAACTAATACCAAAAATTAATCGGTTACCTCATGTACACCGTGTATTTAGGAACTGCATTATATGCATATGCTTCGTTATGATATTTTTTTTATTTAAAAATAAATTACATTTATTAGTTGGATTACGTTCTAGAAAATAATATTTTTTGAGTGTTTTTCCTCTCCGCAGAACTTTTTTTTAAATATGGATTTTTACTTTATTAATATCAAAAATGAATTCTGCATATCTGTTTTATAAGGAAACGATACCACACAACCGCTCGCAGCCTTAACCATAGAGTAAAATAATATTGCACGGGACCCCTGATTATGACGTGAAGGTCCAAAACTTTTACGGACCTCCAATACTAAAAAATATTCATCATGGGGCACTCTATCCATGGTCAAAAATTCACAACTTTTTCTCGATGCGCACAATTTTTTTCACTTTTGTACTGAAAGAAAACCCTACTATAACGCACATCAATCGATAGGTCTTTAAAAATAACGCAGTGCATCAGATACGACCTTTTGGTATTAGTTTGGTTCTTATTCCATTGAAGGTACGGAACCCTTCAATATGGGTTACAGCAATTGGGTGTTCTTTTCTATTTAATTGTTTTATCTTTTCAGCACCGGTGTGGCCGATCCTTAAAGCGTCACAGTCATACGTCAGAGTCATAAGTTTGTTCTCACGCGGTGAGAATCACAATCAAGAAAATAAATACGAGTAGATATTCATAGAAAAAGTTAACCTATTCGAGGCAAATATCGCGCAATAATATTCCTATAAATATTATGATAGTGATTGAAATCGTTTGTCATCGAATCAATCAATCAAATATGGCGGTGACAGTACTAATACCTCGCTCCGTCGCTCACGGCATATATTCAAAGTTCAGGTCCAATTTATCACTTATCAGATATTTTTGACGTTTTTAGGAAAACGGTACCACTTTGTCAATCCATCCATACTAATATTATAAATGCGAAAATATGTCTGCCTGTTTGTCACCATTGTTACCTCTTCACTTTTAAGACGCTTTAGATGAGGTGTGAAGTTAATTTGTGTCCCAAAAAATAGACATAGTATAGTTATATTCCGGTAGTCATCCCTTAAGGAAGTGAAAAAAATTGTATGAGAAAGCAATAACCAGTAGGTAAGCCGATTGAATATGGTATGGAGATACTGGAGATAATTTGAGTTCTGGATAGGGTATAGAATTTTATAACCCCCGAAATAATCACTTAAAGGGGTAACAGGGGTGGGAGGTCGCGGGCAAAAGTTAGTAAACGATAACGGCGCAAATTGGACCTTTATGCTATGTTGCTTTATTGACAGCAGACATTTTCAACCGACTTCAAGATTTCGGAGGAGGAGTTTCACCAGGTCAGGATCGGATAATGGGATCTAGGAGAAATCGAGGGAACTCTTCAGATATTATAGCCACACCTATAGTCCCCGAACATAGGCCGCTCGAACAGCCTCCTTTAGACGGTGGCAGGGCGCCTAGACGGACCCTTCCAGCTGCACAGGGTGTCTAACAGACTGACTTGTATATATGTTATAATAATTGTTTTAGTAATTTGTTTTCGTATAATTTATTTTTGCAATGTAATTTTAATTAATTATGATTACCTATTAGTTAATTTAAATTTTTGTGTTAATAGTAATATAGATAATTTTTATCTGAAATAAATGAAATTGATTGATTGATTGATAGTGATTTCTGTATTTTATAGTAGCTCGGGAATTTGCTCTTAGAAAGGTGGAGTAGGCTAAGTAAAGTCGGTTCTTTTTTGTTTAAAATCATGGCTTAACAGGTTAATGTCTAGACGAATCGGGTCAATTTGATTGGCTTGGTATTCGGGTTACAATAAATAGACCTAGAAATATATTACTTCAAAATCAATAGGGAAAACAAATACAATTTAATTCAGGTTTGTGCGGTAGTAATAACTTTTACATAAATTTTATAGTTAGTACTTATTTATATAAATATCGATACTTAGTATGTTTAAGCACAGTGTTGTTATCTTATTGTTTTTTATTTTTATTTAGTTGTTTACGTAAATACATAAATTCTATTAAAATCACTAACTTTGAGTATCGTTGGCGTATGTGTCGCCAGTATTACCTAGTTTTAAGTTAGGTTACGTAGGTCCCCACTGAAAACCAGCGCCACGGCTTGCCGCGTCATTACGCTGAGTAGGGATCCTGTTTCAACGTCTCATTGTGCCTGTTTTGTTTTTGTTTTTAAAGAGGACATGGGCACAAAGGTCACACGGGCCGAGAGTCACGACGCCCAATGAAATGAAGTTGTATTACATTGAAGTACATTGAAGTACAATTAATGGAAATGCCTCTTTTTTGGGTAACACTTTCATATAAAAATCGTTTATCCTGTGGATACAATAGTGTATGTGTATGTAATTCTTGTTTGTATGACACTGGTCCGGTTTATCTAAAACAGCCTTTTTACGTTGATTATTAGTACATTACTGCAGAGGCCGTGAAGTAAGGGATTTAAGGACGAGATTTCGGTAGACGGCCGAGTCGTAGACAGGCCGGATAAAGTGAGTCCTGCAATCCCTGTTCCGGCCAAGGATTGTATAGTGCTTTTCTCAAACAATGTAAGAAAATATTATAATTAAAATAACTACTAAGTAATCAAGTAAATAAGTTTAAATTGCCGCCTTTTTTATTTTTTAAACTTGACATTTGAAAAAGCTATTCGAGCACCATGTTTAACCGCTTATAAATTTAGTACCATAGATTTTGTTTTTTCTTTTTTAATTTTAATGTCGCAAGTATACTTACAGAGAGAGTGGTCGTTGGCTGTATGTAATATTTCCTGTGTCAGTCTAACCTTAGTGAGCAAATTTAAAAAGTTAGAGCAGCGGACAATAATGTACATTTCATACTAACTCCCTACATTACTTCTTGGCCTAAGGCCAAAAAGTAATGTGAGGAGCCATAAATGAGCAACTTCATGTCTTCATTTCGTGACATTAACGCATACATTTCGGAGTATGTTTGAGAAAAAAATATTATGTAGGTACTTTGGTGCTCCGTTTTTCCAACTCAAAAATTTTGCAGGTCTGTCACTCTACCTCTACCACCATTACCGATGCTGCCAAATGCCAAATTAAGGGGGTTTCATTGCTCTCGTTAATACATCATTCAACAACACAACAACACAACACAACAACATTCTACAAAGTGAACTCAAAATTAGGCTTGATATCTCATAACTTTATGCTTTGAGTAGAAAAGTCGCGAACGAAAATCTCTGTTTAACTTAACGGATTGGTTTTAATTAAAGTTATGAGAACTTTCATATTGTAAAATTTAAAAATAAAGTCAATAGCTACAGGTTAACGGCTTTTTTAAGAAAGCTATTTTTATACCACGACGGTGGCAAACAAGCATACGGCCCGCCTGATGGTAAGCAGTTCTCGCAGCCTATGGACGCCTGTAACTCCAGAGGATTCACATGCGCGTTGAAGACCCTTTAAGAACTTATACACTCCTTTTTTGAAGAACCTTTTACTGTAGCCCCTTGGGAAAACCTCGGCAGGGAGTTCATTCCACAACCGGAACGTTCGCGGGAGGAAATTCCTCTTAAACCGCACTAAAACTAGAACGAATTCGACGTTGCCCCTCCAGCTTCGATCTTTTGGAACTTAAATTGCTTCTGGCCATACGCATCATTAATTGGGCAACGTTTCTTAATTGCCTTTATTATCCTTCATTTTAATGGTTTCGGTGAATTGGCGTCCTACCCCTAACCATATACTCTACTACAAACATCCCATGAAGCTTCGATTAGTCGATAGCTTAAGAGTTGGCATCTTTTGGTACAGAATGTATGGAAAATATTTATAACGGGTTACTCCTCGATCAATGATCGAAACATGTCGAACAAAGATCGATTTAAATTACGTGAGTAACCCGTTACAAATATTTTTAATATATTAGAGTCTCACGAAAGTTTTATAGTTAGAAGTTTAGGTAGAAGTTTTATAGTTAGTACGGTGCCTCCCAACACAAGCATAAGCTTACCGGGCGGCTCCATGGCCTGTATCACAAAAACGTATATTATTATGAAATAAAGAAATTTGAATTTCAATTTGAATTTGAATTTGAATGTATGGAAATACTTTTTAGACAATTCTGACTATTTTTAGCATAATTGCAGTTTGCTTAATCTAGTGTAACATCTCTGAACGTTGATCAATTAAAATTTTTTATGCAATTTTGAAATGATTGGTAAGTAGTGATGGGTAGGAAGGCAATTTACCAAACAATCAATATTAAGGATACATATTAAATTTAAAAAACCGGCCAAGAGCGTGTCGGGCCACGCTCAGTGTAGGGTTCCGTAGTTTTCCGTCCGGCACAGTAAGTATCCCCACTTAAGAGTTTAAAAAATGGGCCCATGGTTGGGTTATTTGAAAGCACGTCATTTCATTGTGATTTTGTAGAAATTACAGGTACAATAAACACCTGCTTATACGGTTAAATTACAAACTTAGTTCAGAAATTATTTTGTAATTTTTTTTCAAAAAATATTTAACCTATCAAGTTCAAAATAATTTTCCTAGAAAGTTTTTATAAAGTTCTACTTTTGACATTTTTTTCATATTTTTAAAACTTATGGTTCAAAAGTTAGAGGGGGGGGACACATTTTTTTATTTCTGGAGCGATTATTTCCGAAAATATTGACATTATCAAAAATTGATTTTACTAAACCCCTATTCATTTTTAAATACCTATCCAACAAAATATCACACGTAATAAAAAAAAAAATCACTCCCCACTTTACGTATAGGGGAGGTACCCTAATAAAACATTTTTTTCCACTTTTTATTTTACCACTTTGTCGGCGTGATTGATATACATATTAGTACCAAATTTCAACTTTCTAGTGCTAACGGTCACTGAGATTATCCGCGGACGGACGGACGGACGGACAGACATGGCGAAACTGTAAGGGTTCCTAGTTGACTACGGAACCCTAAAAAGTGAATTTCTACGATGCTCAAGATGTGAGAGGAACAGTTAGAAGCAAGTTACGGAAGATTAAAGATGGCGGGACTTTTTATATATTGAAATGTTGAATATGTTCTAGTTTGTGGAAATACAACTTATTAACCTTTAGTCATTGACTTTTTTTTAATTCTCCAATATGAAAATTCTCGTTAATTTAAGCCAACCCGTTATATAAATAAGTCCCTCTTGCAAAAAGCTATATTTATAGCCCTTTCAACTACTTTAACTGCCTCATAGGTATTTTATGCTAATCTAGAATGTATTTCATAATAATCAAACGAAAATAGCTATTACTTTTAGTTACTCATTACGTAAACAAAACACGAAACCCGTTTATCTAAAAATGATCCGAACTACGTTTTTCCAATGTGACATTGTGTAAACAAGCGCGTGAATGGACGAACGACTTGTATTTATTCCTATGCGCTGGAGTTTCTCATTATAACTACGTAGACTTAAGATACATAAATACAGTTATATATTATTGATGTATACCGTTAACCACCAGCCGTATAGATTAAAACACTTTCTGACTGCGGCCATAATGAGTGTATGGTTACTTAAATTGTCTACATTACGATAGTCTAAACGATCTTTCACTGCACCCATGCAATTAAAACTGCAAGAAGCCATGCGCTTAGCGAGGGATAGAAGCCTATGGAGGAACCTGGTCTTCAACAGAAGGACATGATGTCACGATCCTCAGCTCTGAGGGATGCTATTTGATGATGAAACGATCTTTAGAAATTTTAAAGATCGCTTAGACTATCGTAATTTAGCTTTGATTATTAAACCAACCGGATGCGAGACGCGCACTAATTTATATCACAAAAAGTCTGCCAATTTCGGCGCGGGGGACGAGGAAACGCACACAAATACTGTTGACACTAATGCATTTTCCATTGACGTCGCTACACACGCACACGATAAAATTATCAAACACTAGCAAAAAATATACTCACACAAGTACAAACACAGACACAGACAACTTGTACGTGAACGAGATACTGTCATCTTTAAGTAAACGTAGACAGTGCGAGGAACGCGTCGATAATAATATACTTAAGTATCGATATTTGTGACGTTTTCAAGTCAAAGGTACATCATTGTCGGTTGGTAATAGAGTTAATTTTTAAATGATTTTTTATGGTAACGCCTTATTGACAACCGATAATGATGTACCTTTGACTTGAAAATGTCACATTTTATCGTAGATTTATTTATCCTATGCCTACATGTCACTGGATATAGATAGGCATTTCTTCCCTAGGGTAGTGGGAAAGCAGATGATGAAGAAAATCTAGTGAGTGCTGCGAGGTCCAGGTAGGACAGTAGAGCTGCCAAGTTTGTAACTCTTTTAGCACCACTCAGGGATATGGACGCAGAGAAACATTGATCGTAGGTTTGTTATATATTTTTGTTTCTTTACCACGTATAAGGTTTAGCTATTGATAAAATTATAATGTTAAGTTGTGATTAAATATCAAGTTTTTCTACCAGCATATTACTTACAATGTTAGTATTCTACGTACGTTAGTTTGCCTATTTGTTCAGGACAAATCTTGCAAGCTGAATTAGAATAACTTTTATATTATCAATTTAATATTTTGATGTGTATTTGCTTTTATATTCAGTGGAAAACACTACAAATTGGAAACAAATAACTATTACAATGAAACAATGAACTGCAAAGAACTCTGGAACATCACGGGATTCGAACCCACGTGTTTAGATTACCGTTCCAATGTGCTTCCAATTACACTAGACGATCCTCTATCCACATCAGTGAATTTTTCACTGTAATGAACAATCCCTCCGGCCTCCGGTGCCCAGGGCTGGGCCTGAGGCTTAGGTCACTTTTTCCTTTGTATATGACATCTATATAAGTTTATAATTTATATATTAGTGTGTCTACTTAAAATAAACAAATCAAAATATTAATTAAAGTAATTTGATTTGTTCTTCAGTTGAATGATTAATCCAGTGGCGGTACTTCCATACATGCCCAAAAGCCGGGCTTGCCCTAGTTGCCTCACCGAAATTACGTATTTTAATCGTCGCGCTAAATAACCCGTATTAATTATTTCGAGTGAGCTGTTTATAAATTTTGCCACACGCAACAAAGTGTCGCCACTGCCGCGCAAACGACTGAGGCAAACGAAAGTAAACGTAGCGCATGCTATCCCGCTCGCACTCACCGCCGCCGCCGCCTTGCAAGCGGCATGTAAGCGGGCATTCATTTCGCCTATACAAATCGCCCTATTGGTGTCTGTACAATGAGCAACAATTTTTGCCCGGTGTTCCTATAGCAAAATACGGCGATTTAAAACCAGCTTTTTGGTGTGAAGTTGGCCGCATGCCGTAAGATCGCGCGACGCAAGTGAGCGTTAACGGACAACTTCAAGTGTATTATATTACAAAAGTCGAATTTGATATGCAAATTAATTGTTTGAGGTGAGGTTACGAGTTAGTAAAAGTGCTTAATTCTTTTGTAAAACTTGTAAAAGTGTTAAAATTACTTATTAATAATGGATGAAGCCGTTCTTTGTGACTGTTTGAGGTACGTCCAAGTGTTGATCATGATCAACAAAGGCAAGGTAAAATCTCTGAAGTTTGTTCAAAATCAATGTGTCATTAAACCTAATACCCGGCTTGTGTTATTTGTAGGCATGTCTCAGATCAACCAGTTGCATAAGCGAAAATTTAGTAGGGCTGCTTACAAAATACACTAGGCTAGATTGTTAGTTGTTTTCATTCTAAATAACTTATATTGCTGTTGTAGCATATTTTTTTCGAAAGATGATGGCATTTTGAGTATATAAAGATTGAATAGTTAGTACGAAATCATGTCTTTAGGCTTGCCCTACTCCAAACCTCTGGGCACGCTACTGGATTAATCAGTCACTAGCGACATCGTGATGTTCCAGAGTCCTTCGCAGTTGATATTTTGATTGTAATGGGCATCTGATTCCAATTTGTGTTTCTATTTCTATTATCTCTTCTTCATTTTCTATTATAAATAAAAAGTATATCATACTGCTAATGTTAATATCGACATTTATTTTTGTGCTGTCCCATCACTAAAACTTACCTGTTAGGTACAGTGATACCAGAGTCGGAAATTAAAAGTGCCTATTTAAGGGGATAAGTGCGTATAACGTACCTTATAATAAATAAAGTATAATCCATACAAAATTAAAATGCTACATAAAATGTATGGTGAAAATAAAGGAACGAATTAATTTCTAAACAGGAATATCGTTATTTCAAGCATCTACAAGTATATTTCACTTAAGGGGCGCCACACATTAGAGCAGAATTCAGTGCGGAATTCATCACACTAGCTGAAATTTGTCTATTAAAACAGAAATTTGTTTATGGTAGCTGTATTTTTGAGACCATAGACAAATTTCAATAATTTTAAAGTCGATTAAAATATGTTTTGAAACCATTTAATAACAACACACACTCTCACACACACACACACACACACACACACACACACACACACACCCACACACACACATACACACACACACACACAGACACACTGCTTTTTTAACAGAGCAATGCTTTACAATTATGGCTGTGTGCCGAATGGGTCTCTGCCTAACCCATGGAGTATCCTTTAAGTGTATTGCCAATGACAATGAATGACATAATGGCGGATGTATTTCTGCCGCACTGGAGTCGATTACTCTTGTTTGCAATATTTCACTTACCTCCCTCGATGTAATCGTGTTCATAATTGCATACCCAATTTATGAATGAATTCATTGATAAATTGGGTATGCAATTATGAACGCGATGGTACAATGTACTATGAAGAGTCAAGTTTAAAAATTACCCTAAAGCAGATGTAGTACCATTAAGTGGCAACACTTTTTGATTGACAATTTTTAGTTTTTTGCTAATTTCGTGCACTATTTGATGATATTTAGACGTAATTATATTTAGAGATGAAAAGACACGTTATCCTTCTGTAAACTAGATAATTCAGATCTTTTCTTACATGAAAACACGCAGCTATTCGGCATTTTTACCTCAGATCGTTCCGCGCTGACTGACATTCATTGAATGGCGTTTGACGCGCGACAACCATCGACATATAATATCAAGACGAGTAAAGGCAAGCAAAGTTCATGTGAAAACACGACCCATTTTCACGTTTGCAAAACTAAAATGTCTTATGTCTTAGTAACCAATCAAGTACTCATTCTTTAAGCATATTTTTTTGTGTTAACCTTCATTCCGCAAAGGTTTCATGCCATTTCACCAATAAGAAAAGTTGCCGTGTTGTGAGTGGTCAAAATCAATTTGACAAATGAAGTTTAATTGGACAGGAGATACTCAAATGAAATAACTGAAATGTCAAGTTAACGTAAAATAAATACGCCTAAGTTTGACGTGGATGGGTTCACGTAATAAATAATAATGCAATCAATTAACAATTTATTTTTCAGTGCATTTTTCATTACTTATATAATATACGTAAATTTAATCGTTCTTGGAATAAGGAATAATATGAAAGCCTATTCATCTTTCATTTATTTAATAAAAGTGCTTAATTACAATAAAGGGACTTACATACTACAAAATAAGCATGAATTGCATGAAAGGCCTAGCCCAGTCGGTAGTGACCCTGCCTACGAAGCAGGAGGTCCCGGGTTCGAATCCTGGTCAGGGCATTTATTTGTGTGTTTATCACAGATATTTGTTCCTGAGTTATGGGTGTTTTCCATGTATTTAAGTATTTATCCATATTTATCTATTATATATATCGTCGTCTAGTACCCATAACACAAGCCTTATTGAGCTTACTGTGGGCCTAGGTCGATTTGTGTAAGATTGTCCTATAATATTTATTTATTATTAATTAACATAAAATAGTAAAGATTTTGAACTTATTTACAATTTTATAAATCCGTTACATTAGGGAGACCCTCTTGGTCTCAAGCAACATAATGCAGACTAGAAAATAATAGCATACCTTCAATAAAAATAGTTAAAATTCTCTTTGCTTCCTCGTTTTTTAGAACTAAAAAAATAACGGATGAGTTCGTTTATGTGTACTATTAATTTTAGCAGGTTATGGAAATACAAAGATAAATTTACATTTTGTATCCATTTTTTTATACTACAACGGTAGCAAACAGGCATACAGCTCACCTGATGGTAAGCAGCTACCGTAGTCTATGGACGCCTGTAAATCCAAAGGTGTCTCATGTGCATTGCCGACGCTTTCATATAAAACAGGATTTACTGTGTTGACAGCTAAAGGGACAAGAGGATCCCCCGTCGTCAACACACTGCATCCTCTGAGCTCTCTGGCAACCTTACTCACCGGCAGGAACACAACACTATGAGTAGGGTCTAGTGCTAATTGGCTGTGGTTTTCTGTAAGGTAGAGGTAGTTCCCCAGTCGGGCTCTGCTCTAGATTTGATAATTAAAGACTATGAAGTTATAGCATTCATTATTAATGAATAATAAGAGTCATACCTATTAGTCAGTTGTACTAGAAATGGCACGGCCAGAATGGTATGATTTTACCAGAGTAAGTATAGTAGGTACTAATTCGAAGGGTTTTGTTTTGTCGATTTCGTTACTTTACTTAATATTAGTGATTTGAAATAAAAACAACCTTTATGAATTTACTTTGGACTTACTTATTGCTTTGAACATAGTCCGAATCCAGGAAATGAATACTGCAAATTCTGCAATGCTCGGTGGGCACCCAAGTTGGGTTTTGCCTTTCAAATCGAACCGCAGAAATCCATGCATGCCTTCTTACTTCGTTCTTGGGGAAACTTTAAACATACACATACTGTTGAAGTCATCATTATAACAGAATTTAAATTATATTTAGTAGGTAAGTAAAACCGACTGAGGTGGCATATTCAGATTGTTTATTAAGTACGTATGTCATATTCCCAATATATGAGTACAAGGGAGACATTTCGATATTATCAAAGTAGTATAATATTGATAAAGATTTATTCCAAGGACCCATACTGTATATCGAAAAAAACAAACTGAAAAGATTCTTCGTTAACAACGGAAACCTAACTGCTATTACTACTAGGTAATACTTATTAAACATTCATTATACTTTTCCTCAAATGAGTTATGTTTACTTTTCCAAAACTTATATTGCATAACATCGACCAAGTCCGTTATGTATGAGAATATCTATGCGTGATTTACTTACCGATGAAAAGAAATATCACCAATGCACGGCACAAGCCGGCATTTTATTTAATACCGATATATTACCGAAATTTCATGGACCGAAAAAACTAATATTTTGACGACATGACAATTTCAAAATGTTTGACATGACATTAGGGCACCGCTGTCACAAGCTCCGCCCACTTTGGCACCAGGAAAGTGGAGCACATTTTGAGCGTTGATTACGCTTCCTTACTTATTATTCTTCCAAGGCGACAACTAGTTTTATATAACCGCTACGACCAGTGGTCTTGTAGTTTTGACAGAGGGGGACGCCTGACAATTACCACTCCATTGGTTTATTTCTCTGAGTAATTTAGACAACCGACTTCAAGATTTCGAAGGAAGAGGTTCTCAATTCGTTGGAACTTCGTTGTTATTCTTTTGCTATTATTTTAAATTAATATTCACCGATTCGGAAAATTATTTTCTTGTTTGAAAGGGTATACCTACTGATCCTATCCTGGAGAAATCGAAAGAATTCTTCATATACTTACCTATTATAAGCAGTTAGGCACACCTATAGCGATTTGAGTATGTTTACAGTATCTTGGGCAGTTGCTCTTGGAATGGTGGAGTACCCTAAAACTGAAGTCGGTTCTTTTTTCTTAAATGACACTTATACCTACACTTGACAGTTTTCGGCGATTTTAAAAATTAAGAAATTTTCAATGCTAATGGTGCATTGAAAATGTCTATAATTTAAGCAAGGAATAATTTTATTTACCTTTACTCAGGTAATTCCCATTTCTACTCCTAAATATATTTACGTTTCGTCCTCAATAATGTGCTTAATGCTTACGTACAACTACTAGCAATAAAATACTAAGTACCTGCTGCAGTAAAACACTTCGTAATTTGCATTAACACGTTTAATTTCGCAGATTAAGTAAATTATTTAAAATTAGCAATTTGGTCCTTCGAGCCGGATAGAATGTAATTAAATTACAATAATCAGATTATTTAAAATTAGTACTTCACATAAAAATTACGATAACGATATCTATATAAAGATATTTCACATTCAATAATTTCCTTAGTGGATAGAATGTAATTTAATTACAATAATCAGATTATTTAAAATTAGCACTTCACATAAAGATGAAGATAACGATATCGATAAAGGTATTTCACATTCAATAATTTCCTTAGTATCGTAGACCCGGATAGAATGTAATTAAATTACAATAATCAGATTATTTAAAATTAGCACTTCACATAAAAATGACGATAATGATATAGATATAAAGATATTTAACATTCAATAATTACCTTAGTATCGTAAACGTCTACTTTCCGCACGAAAGGAAAATAAAAAGAGGAAGTACTAGCAAAACTAGTAAGTACAAATAAAGACTCGGCTGGTAATTTGGCTGCGGGGAAAGTAATGGATTAATGAGACGAGTGATATGGATGGTGACGGATGATTCGCTGGATGAGAGTAGCCTAAATTCAACAGCCAGGTCTTTGTACGCCCGTCAAATGAGGCAATTAGAATTATGGCGATTTAGGGTTAATATAAAAATGCGGATCGCAGATATGTAAGAATGGTAACAACAATATAGAACTAAAGCACGGCAAATAAAATACGAAGTCCCCGATTAAACTCTAGGACACTTCACGGAGCGACACGCCGCTTTCACCTGGTGAGCTACGCGAAATGCGGGCTCGAGTCCATTAGAGGCGACTGGCGGCCGTATTCCAGGCGATACGCCGGTTTCACCTGGTGAGCCACGCGAAATGCGGGCTCAAATCCTTTGAAGCGGCTGGCGGCTGTATCCCAACCGCGACAGGCGATATCCAATATCTGCGTTGGACAGTATCGCAAACGCGTATAGGTCGCAAACGCTTGACGCCCCTCCGACGCGGTACACGCATGCACTTGGCGTTGGCTATCACAAAAAGAAGTTGGATATTCCAATCACGCCCACAAAAAAAATCAAAGTCAGATTAAAATAGGAAAGATGGGATGTCAAAAATGGATTCTGACAACTGCCCCGCTCGAGGTTCACAATCTATCTGTTTTCTCGACTAAAACAAAAACTATTCCAAACTCCTACAAAGTTTGAATGTAAAATTGATGCGAATATCCTCTTTTCTCAGTCGTCAGCTTCTTTCAAAATAAAAAAAAGGACACATCATATTTTGATATCGGCGCCACCTAACTATAACCACGATCTAATCTACCCTAACTCGCGCAACTTAGCCGGTAAACAAAATTAATAGCGCGGATAGTCCGAAGGGACGCCGCGAGATGTAGCTGGCGTTCTTTCGGCATGCTACACTACCTACTATTTTAAAATATGTTGCTCCAAAGTTTATCCCTAGTCTACTCACGTAGCGTTTTTATCGAATTAAATGCAATTCAGATGCGCTAGGAATCGTGGTGGATCTTTATTTACCCTTTACCAGTAGTGTTAACCAACATGTGTACAGCGTTGTTATTACTCGGAAACTCGGTTTTATAATCGTTTGTAAAAGATGTTTTATTCTAGAATAAGCATGTTGCCTTAGCCCTGTAGTTTCCCCACTAGACGAGACTGCCTCCTTATGTGTGTTTTATCGCTTGTATAATGTGTTTTGCTCTGAAGAACTGTTAGACACGGTGCCATAACGGCCGCTTCCTACCACCGCACCGCTCGCAACCGGCAGGGCGTCCATCCTCACACGCTGAAACCTAAATGGTCGCGCACCATGCGGTTCAAGAGGAATTTCCTTCTGCCACCACTCCGGCTGTGGAATGAACTCCCTGCTGAACCCTGAACTTCAAAAAAGTAGTGTACTGATTTATGAATGGTGGGCAACGCGCATGTGATACTTCTGGAATTGCTTTGCAGGCGTCTTTACAATCTTCCTACGACGTCCTAAGTCGGATTAAAGTGTTCAAACTTTTTACTTGTTGCAATCAAAAGTTCGGAGTTTAACTTAGGAACTTTAGTTTGAGTTGAGTAACTGCATAATATAATTGGTCACTAATTTCATTCTGCGTCCATAGATAACCACCACCACCTCCACCTTACAGAAAACCACAGCCAAATAGCACTAGACCCTACTCATAGTGTTGTGTTCCTGCTGGTGAGTAAGGTTGCCAAAGAGCTCAAAGAGGACCCAGTGTGTTGACGATGAGGGACCCTCTTGTTCCTTTAGCCGTCAACACAGTGAATCCCCCTTTTTGTAAAGGGTCGGCAACGCGCATGTGACTCCTGTGAAGTTACAGGCGTCCATAGGTTACGGTAGCTGCTTACCATCAGGCAGGCCGTATGCTTGTTTGCCACCGTCGTAGTATAAAAAAAAGATATAATGAAATTTACCATGACAGTGAGATAATTGCATTCTACGCAGAAAAACGCTGGCACTAGACGCTAGGCTAGTTATACTTATTTTTATTATTTTTATTTAAACTTCATTGCACAAAATACAATGTAAATTATTATATGTATACTCTAAACAATTTGAACTGAACTCATCCACTTAGTGTCTTATCTTTTGTGTGTAAACCGCAGGCGCGCGTGCCACTATGAAAAAAATGGTTTGGCCACATGTTAGCGTTTATTGAATTTCTACTATATGGACCACGCAATAAGATTCAATATGAACTAATACGAAAAAAGCTCTAAGTTCTATACGGTTGCACCCAGTACAAGCGATTCAAATGCTCTAGAACCAGCGTAACTCGACACCGAGATCCGAAACAAATGTGCGTAATTGGAGATCGCGCTTGCACTGGTATTCCGAGCGCACGGCTAGTTAGCGATTATGAGGCAATTGTAATTTTCCCGAACGGGCAGGTAAAACAGGGTTGGATTCTGATTAAAACATTTAGAGAATAACTCAATTCAAATATAAATAATACGAATCTACATTATAGTTGTGCTTGTTATCATAATTCAAATGTGTTGTAGAAGAATATAAAAATATGTATATTTATAGTACATATTAGTCAACAAAAATAATCATATTAATCTTTTCATCATATTAATTTCATTTTTTTTTCTAAATTAATTACGTGCCTACAACTATTCCTCGAATGAGGGTTTGTCATGTTTATTACATTTCTTAACAGATTTACAAACGTTTAAAAAGAAAATAATTAAATAACATAAAATGCAAATGTCAGAAGGAAAATTTAAACTATAATTTTTTTAATAAATCTTCTATACTATACTATAATAAAATATTCGTCTTCTATACTATAATAGGCTTTAGAAATAAGTTTACGTTTTACATAATTTTTTAATTTATTGAATGGTAATTTGGTAATTTATGTTGGAAGCTTGTTATAAAACCTTAGAGTGGTGGGCACTGCCAGTTTATACTTATTTCTAGTATTAAAATTATGAATATCACAGTTCTTTCTAAAATTAACAATGTTTCTATATACACAATATTTTCATAGATATATTGACTATGCACTGTCATTATATTAATGTCCTTAAACATATCTCTATACTGAGGCTCTATATTCTCTTAATAATAAATTATTTCAACATTGCTTTCTTAATTTTATACAATACGATAGTAATAAAAATACTTTAAAGGAAAAAATAACATTTCACACGTCTTTCATTTAGACATAACAGATGTGTCGCCAGGGTCGTTCTCTCATTGTTGTAATTGATAAACACGTGGTATACGTACCTGTTTATTTCTGAATGTTATCTACCGTAATTTTCCCTTACCTATACCTAACCTTAATCATGAAAGAGGGAGCGAGATACTAATAAAAAAAATCTACCTGGTCTGTTATCAATTTCTGAGACACATTTGGTTATGACAGTTTTGAGTCTAGTGTTTATTCTTGTTGACTAATATGTAAAAAAAAAATGTATACTTCTACAACACATTCGAATTATGATAACAAGCACAACTATAACGTAGATTCATATTATTTATATTTGAATTGAGTTATTCTCTGTCCATAATTTGCTATAGATAAAAGTAAGTCTAAGCTGTAAAATTAAGAAAGCAATTTTAAGAGTCCGGTAATGCTTTGAAATCGAGCGAAGATACGAGTTTTACACAGTAACCGAACGCTTCTAGGTACCACCGGCGCGTGCACGTGCGCGGCCGCAATGAACAATATTGATACTTTAGGCGCTCTTGCGTAATATCAGAAATTTTGTTAGGTAAAATAAAACTAAAGGTAAATCTAGTAACCATTTAATACACCATGTTATTTATTATAACGTATTATGCACTAAAGCTATATCTATACATACGTTGCTGTTTTTATTTGGTTTTCTTACGCTATGGATTTTTTTTTCTTTTTACTGCGCCCAACGCACGCTTTTTGTTGTAACCAACCATAATGAAACCTAGAATAGTAACACTATTATTTAGTAAAAAATATGAAGCGTCTTATCAATAAAAAGCCACAAAGATTAGTTTAAGTTTTAAACATATTTTGTATGCAGCGTGATTTGAGTGCTGTTAGTAGGATTCTGCAGAAACAATGCTGCAACGGACAAAGAAATGGAAATAAGTATGGTCCTGTTGTAGTTTTGCGTAAACACACAAACAAGGATTCGAGTAGCTCAATACTATAGTTGTAGATTATTTTAAAGGCAAGTTCATGGACTATGCCTTGAAATATTAGTGTTATATATGCGTTGTATTGCACGGCTGTGTACTTGCATATCAAGCAAAGTCTTCGATGATATCTGCATTCTAAAGGCTTCCAGCTAAAAACCACCTGTGACAAAAATATCATGGCAATAAGGTCGTGTAGGGTCATATGTATGTTTTAATATTGTAAGGCTGGATTGACATTAAACTTGTAAGTTTCGCTTTTGTAAGGGACGAAGCTATTTTCTACAATGAGAAAACAATATCTGTCTCTCATTCTGACCTACAACAGCGTCCCTTCGTAGGTAAACAAAACTTAGAAGTTTAAATCTGGCTTAAGAACAACATTAAAACACTCGTATACAATTAAACTAATTAAAAATTACCTAGTGAAACATCCAAATGAAACATGAGGATATGTTGTGTGTTAGACCAAGCTGTGGGGCATTTTATAGGGCTTTATAATATTAATACAGACTAGACATTCCAATGGGCTTAGGACCTTTCGTAACTTTTTGACTAACGCCGATTGACATTTACAGATTAAAGTAAATTCAATGTTTATTTTGATGTCAATCAATCAGTTTTCTACCAGTTATCAAACACAATAGTCCAGTTTAAGACACTTGAAAAGTCACAAATGAATAATTACGATTTCCATACAGTTTCGCATAGTAAATGTTTGAAGAACGCATTTTTTTATTTGTGGCTTTTCTCAATAGAAATCCCTAAAAGGGCAATCCCTAAACTGCGTTGGCAAGTAAAAGACTTTTGAAAGCATTAATTTTTAATATTTTATAACTGGTATTTTTCCTCGCGGTGTTGTAGTGAAAAATGTTGAATTATGCTCGGCAGCAAAGTTCGCTCGTGGCTATATTTTGGTATCTTTTGCTGACTCGGATCTCAATATAAGCACGCGAGGTTAAACAACAACTTTGCTCCTTTGTGTAATAAATAACTATTTTCACATCACCTATTCGTACACCGGCTTTTTCTTCCCTGCTAGGAGGGAACCAAGTGGCGCTTTTCTGTCATAGGACATTAGTTTTTTTTTTCAGCCAGTCCGTCATTACAAAAAAATCTTATTAAATTAATCGATTAATTACAACCAGGAAGCACACTAAGGACATATAAAGTTAAAATAAATGTTTCTACTAAAATATTTTTTATTTTCCTCTAAGGTGGTGTTGAAAGCAGTATGTGTCACATAGAAGCAAAACTATTTTCACCTTGGGCTTTAACACTTGAACCCCTCACTACACTCAGTAGTCTGCTTTAGAATCCCTTGCTACGCTCGGGATTCTATGATGGACTCAGTCGCATGTTTTGGGTTTTACTATACGCCCTCACCGTAAATATTTCATTTTCTCCCTTGTTACACAATCTACTACTTATTGATTTCTGTTCGAAACGGGTTCAATTGGCATAAAAAATATAATGCAATTTACTCGCTCACGTACATTTTTCATAAATTTGTATGTTGATCGCCCTTACGCCAATTAAAATGTAGCTTCGTGAGATCTAGTATCTGCCCTCTCTGGCCGATTTGGAAAATTCACCCTGTATTCCTATACAGGACCGTTCAACTATTCTTACACCGTTTGTGTATGTTTCTGTTTGGCTAAGTCAGGTTCTAACTCAAAAATTATATGAAAATCGCAAAATATTTAATAAAAATTAACGTACGTACGTAACGTACCTAAGATCAAGACTATTTGGAGTGGAGCGCGTTATATTTACGAGGCGAATAAGGTAAATGATATAATTTCATAACAATTACGAAATAACTTAATAAAAATTTACCTACCAAGTGTTCCAAAGGTCCCCGATGTCAACGACTGGGTGATAAAAAAATTTTCCCAATTTACGGGTGCCTTTGCACTTTTCGAATTCACGCTAGCGTTCTAGCGGGGAGCGACACACGTCCTGCCTCCGTGAGCTCAGCGAGCGGACTAAATTGCCCGGCCTTGCTTCGTATAATTAATTGTAAGTTTATAGTTAATTTGAAGTGCTCTATTTACGAATATTTACTATCAAGTGGTATATATATTTTACATTATTTAGGTTCATAATAAGCTGAAGTTTATGTTTGTATTAATTTTTTTCATAAATAATCATGTATGTAGTCAGAAACCGCGGTTATTCTTTGTGTATTTTTTCCGAAAGTTGACTGACTTAAATATTTTTTTTCTGAGTAATTTTGTATGACATTGGTAGAATTTTTTATATTTATTCCATAGAAGACTATAAACTCAATATTACAAAAAAAAACTGTAGCAATACGACATCAATAAAATCCCCAAATTGATATCTGTCCGAACCTCCCCGAGCTAAAATTGGTAAAACACTTGTTGGGAATAGGTCAATTATTCAAAATACAATAATAAAGTAGATAATTTTTTGTATTTATACAGTCCCTATTGAAATGATCTTTCAATTTATGCTTAAAAATTTGTTGATTTAGTACTCTTTAATGGCTAAATCATATCAAATAGTTGAGCGAAATTGTAAAAAGACTTTACCGGACTCTTAAAATAGTTGATTATTTATATGTTTGATTATAATTTTAACATACCCAACATTTATTAAAATCTATTATATATGTATATATATTTCATATATTAAATATTTGTAAATCGTACATCCACCCAAATGTTTTAATCAGACTCCAACCCTGTTTTACCTGCCCGTTCGGGAAAATTACAATTGCCTCCTAATTGCTAACTAGCCGTGCGCTCGGAATACCAGTGCAAGCGCGATCCCAATTACGCACATTTGTTTCGGATCTCGGTGTCGAGTTACGCTGGTTCTATAGCATTTGAATCGCTTGTACTGGGTGCAACCGTATAGAACTTAGAGCTTTTTTCGTATTAGTTCATATTGAATCTTATTGCGTGGTCCATATAGTAGAAATTCAATAAACGATAAGATGTGGCCAAACCATTTTTTTCATAGTGGCACGCGCGCCTGCGGTTTACACACAAAAGATAAGACACTAAGTGGATGAGTTCAGTTCAAATTGTTTAGAGTATACAAATGGCGGACTTAAACAGAGAAAGGCAAATGTGGTGCAAAGAAAAAAGGAGGATATTAATATTTAACTTTTATTAAACTAACAGATGAATAATATAAATAAGCATGTAGATGTACACAAATAAGATATTATAGATATAACTAGCTTTTTCCCGCGGCTTCGCCCGCGTACTAAAAGTACTAAAAAAGGAGGTTCTCAGTTAGACTCGTATGTTTGTATGTAGGAATGTATGTTTGTCCGCGATCATCTTGCGTTTCGCTGAACTGATTTAGAAGCGGTTTTCGGAAAAGTATTCGTTACATTCTGGAGGTTTCGGTATACCACGTTTTGAAGACGGCGGTTCCCTCATTATTTATTTTAAAGAAATTATTGCAATAATTGTTTAATTGCGTAACAATTAAACAATTATTATTATCAACGACTTACTACCGAGAGATTATGATTAATACAGATTTCTACTCTTGAATAGAAGCTTTTCCCCGCGACTTCATTTGCGTGGAATTAGTAATCCACCCTCCTTTTTACACGCTTAAGGAATGACTTCTGGGATACCAACTTTTATATATCCTTCCCCAGAACGCAAAATATCTCCATACCAAATCATCTAAATAGGTTCAACGGTTATTAATTTCCCATACAAACTTTCAACCCCCGTTTCACCCCTAGAGGGTTGATTTTCGAGATAAAAACTATCCTATATTGTTTACCGCGACTCAATCTATATAATATGTACCAAGTTTCATTTCAATCTTTTTTTCAGCGGTTAATAATTCGCCATACAAACTACCAACATGTTTTCTACCCCTCTAAGATTGATTTTTGCTTAAAAAATATTCTATATTGTTTCCTGGGACTCAAACTATATCCACAACAAAATTATCTAAATCGGTTCGCGGTAAAAAAATCTTCATACAAACCTCCAACCCCCATTTCACCCCCTTAAAGATTGATTTTCGAGATAAAAACTATCCCATGTCGTTTCCCGGTACACAAACTATCTCTATACCAAGTTTCATCTAAATTGGTTCAACGTTTAAAAATTCCCCATACAAACTATCAACCCCCATTTCACCCCCTTAAGTGTTGATTTCGTAATCAGCGACCCGATAAACCATAGAAACAATACCCATGTTGATATTCAAATTTTGTCACCACATTTCCCCCTTTGTCTTTTTTTTTCCAACTCTCAGCCAAGTGAGGATGCTGATTTTTTTTTGCAACTGCGCCGCTTATTAAGGATTGTGCTACAAAAAGAAAAAATCAAAAAAGTTCAATAGTTTTTTTTTAAATAAATTAATTGCTTCACCCGGAACTTCTTAACAAAAGTTAAAAATTAAATAAATTCATAACTCGAAAACTACGAAAAATCGGCTAACATACATGGGGTATATTCTGATAGCCCACGACGAGAGGTATCTAAAAAAAATTTTTTGACGTCAAGGTTTGGACCACCCTGTAGATAATAGAACTCAAATTGTGTTCAATTGTTACAATAGTCAAGTCATATATATGTACCTACGTCGGAATTGACGAAGTGGTCGGACGTGCTTACGTCTGATACCTTAATGGTTTACGTATTATATTTACTAAAGTAATTGGGATGTCTGAAACGCTATGTATGTACTAAAGTTTGAATAAAAAAATGACACTGAATTTTTGAGGCTGATCATACCTACGTTTTTGCTTCCTTAATATTTTGCGCACAAGGAATCTATTAATAACGTAATCCACGCCAAATTTAAGAGCCACGCAATAATCGTAAAATATTATTACTTAACACTTAAAATCGTAATAGGAAACAGTTTGTTTTAAGAAAAATAAAAAATGATTGCGGCTCGCGCGTAAATTCGAACTGAATCGTTTCCCGTGTTTACATTAAACGATAATGTTTTACAAGATAAAAAGACTGTGTGTTTAGTACTTACGAATGTTATCCGGTAGTAGGTACAACAACGGTTATCAAAGCAAGCTTTGTGGGTATTTATTTGGAGTTGTGTTCGCGATTTGGCCGCGTTCGGGCGGTCGGTTCCACCGGCGATTCTGAATCTACTGAGCGACCGCTCGCCTGTTGCTGGTCGCGGGCAACTTCGCCCATACTTTATCTTTTACGAGTATATCACCTAGCCGTTGCTGCTGCGAACTTTACTGCTCAGCTCTAAAGGCTGTTTATATGATTGATTGTTCATAAACTGGCGCATGGTACTAAATATAACATTGCTGTTAGATTACTTATTACTAGGCCAGGAATTATAAATCTAGACGACAGTGGTGTGTCGGGCCAAATTCATACAACAAACCCATGTACGAGTGTGTATGAGTATTAAATAAGTGTGTAAGTATATAGCATATAAAATTGTTCTAGCCCTATTTTTCAGGCCCGTGACTTATTGATATCCCAGAAGGTAGCTATTACATCTAAGAACTTCTTTTTTTATTAATTAATCTGATATTGCTACGACCGATAGCGACTCATAAGTGAACGTTAGGCACTGGCTGAATTTTATCAATTGTAAAAAAAATTAAAGTAGTTGAAATTATAATAGTTTAGGTATATAGATTGTCCGGAAAGAGAAGTGTCGTGGTTTATATGGGAGTTCATACATTCTACGACACTTTTCTTTCCGGACAGACTCTACCTACTGTGCTCTCAGAACTGTGTTTTGTTTTTTTTTTAGTCAATATTTTTAGAAATAATCACCCTGAAAGTCTAAAAAATGTAACTTTTGAACCGGAGATCCAAAAAATATGAAAAAATTACATACATCGTTGCATAACCCTCCATTATACGTGGTCCGACACGCACTTGGCCGGTTTTTTTATTGAGTGGAGTAATTTGATAGCTCCGATCGTACATTGCAAACTACTTTGTACGGCATTAAGTATTCCGATTTCTGGTTAACAACAATAGCTACATATTAAGTAAGAGTAACATCTACGTGTTACAAATGTTATTATAGTAGGTATGTACACTATGTACCTACACCGTACATATAAGTTGTTTGAAAGACAATTAATGCGCGCACCCATCAGCGGCACACGACTAGCCAAATCAAAAAAATGTCTTCACACGGCAGGTCCTTAGATTTAGAAAAACCTACCATCAGAGATAAAGAGTGTGGCAAGTATAGCTTGTTTTGTTAAAACACTCAGAGACAAACTTGCGTCCGATGCGTGCTACTCTGTTGATGAATTTTTAACGTGCTCAAACAATAAAACGTAAACAGGTTCGCTACCTACCTAAACTTGAATTGTATACTTACTTTCTTTGACATACATAAGTACCTACATAAGTATTAAACCTGCTATTAAAGAGAATTGTAATGATGTAATATGTAAACCTATGATTAGATATACCTAGATGAATTTTGTTACCTATTGACATTGACATTGTATATGTTATTAGATTGACGTGTAAAACTATGTTTTATAAAGGAATAAATGAAATGAAATGAAATGCTATACAGTCATAACTTTGTTATCCTTTATGAAACATAGCAAGCAGCTAAAAATATGTTACCATTATCACTCCAAAAATATGCTATGTTTTAGATCACGTTTAAGATTTTCAAGTAAAGTTTGGCAAAGTGTTCCCTAAATTGCGTAAAAGTCAACTTGCTAATACTTTAAGAGTCTTACATTTCCTTGTTTTTGTGGTTTGTTTGATATTGTAATGTTTTCGGGTAGCGCCACTAATTTTCAAACATAAATCCGCATCGCACAAGCTTTCGGAACGGTCAAATATGATACCAATACGAGTATGATTTCATTATAAGTGAGTACTTAGAACAAATCGTACACGCTAGAACTGGTCCACCACGCATACGAGCTGTTTGTACCTACATAAGACATCTAGTTTGAATTTGAAATATATTTCGCGAGAAACAATTTAATTACCTTTCCATTGCCTAATCTGACAGCTTCAGCCATACATTGCAAATTACTTTGTATGGTAGGAGCTTCCAGATGACTACACTCAATTAAAAATGTAGGTTTAGGTATGGCTCTTATGTGAGGTGGGGCAGAGATAAGAAGCGCACGGTACGGTACACTGATATTGATATTAAATTGATCTTATGAAACGTTTCTAAATATGCCTCCCACTCCGCACTTCGTTCATTAAAGTGTTTATGTGCGGGTACGAAACATAAACATCTAGAGATTTTTTATACAAAAAGATGATATTGTACAATATGTGTAAGTAGGTAATTTTACCGGGTACCGGCTTGATTGAAGTAATCTTTCTTCTGTCCATCCTTTTACCCACTGCTGGGGCTTGAATTAAATTCTTCCACTGATTTGTTATGTAGCCATCTTACACAATTCAACCTAGTCCCTAATAGACCCGTACCGATAAATTATGAAGTTTCGATAATATTAAAGATGCTTATTATTCGCATACAGAGTTCAGGCCATCCGACTTAGCTAATAATAATAATTTGTGTCATCCTAGGTTGTTGCGTAGGTAGAAACTTAGACATTTCTTTTTTTAAACATTATTCGTTAAATAGAAAATTAGAGATCAAAATTGTTTTTTCACTGTAACAGCAAAGTTGTTACTGACGCACGCACGCGTTTTGTGTCACTTTCGTCAATGGGAATACTGACGTTCAATCAGCACATATATGTGGACTTTTACAATCCTATATAAGATTAGAGTTGATCGATTAGGTACTGTGCTCTCTAAAATATCGGTATCTATTATTTGGATAAATTTGTGCCATATTAATCAATGATATTTATTTACTTTAATTTTTTTTCTTGTTAACCCCTGTTAACAGTACAATAAAATATTAAAGTTATTAAAGTTTGCATCAATATTTTTATAAAAGCGTATCGAAACAATGTTTGAAATTTGTGTCATTATAACCAATGGATTATTTTTATTTTTCAGAATAAAAACTTGTTTTGCGTAAAGGGCATGCGCGGGGAAGGGTAAGGCGCGTTCGGGGTTCATGTGCCGACCAGGCTGCCTAGCGGCTCGTTTGTTTTCTATTATTACTCTATACATACATATAGTAATAGTAGTAATAAGTGCGACAAAGACAAACAGCGATTTTTCAGTCGCTCTTTTTTCTTTTTCATAGTAAAGAAAGCAATAATATAAAACTTAAGTAAGTTAAGGATAATTAATGGTGATATAACGTATGACTACACCGTAGTCCATAAGGGACTGCAACGGCGGATCTGTGTGCCACGGTAAGCCTAGTTTACCATTTAAACAGTATTCTGGCAAATTGTCACAGATAATTTGTAACTAATAAATATGTAATTTATGCACCAAGGCGGTTTGTTTACAGAGTGGCTATCGTGAAACGCGAAAATCGAAATATCGTTATTTGCCTCTCGGTTGGACTAGCAAAGGGCCGGGCTGGACTTAATAAATTATTCATCAGTGTGATGTCCTAATAAGGCTGTTTTTATTAACTTATCGTATATAACATAAAAATAAGCAACTTTTCTCTTTTCTTTAACACATTTTTTTTTAACTCAATAATTTCGAAGTTATGGGGCCCTGAAGGTTAAGTACAATTTGGACTATTTTGGTTGGAATGGTGTCATTATGACACATACTTTATTTTGTAGAATGTGTTAAAATAAGCAAGTTTTATAAGAAACATTTTTTTTACCCAAAAACTTCGAAGTTACCGGACTTTGAAGATTGACTACATGGACTAATTTGGACTTAAAAAATAAAATGGCGACGGGGTATCATTATAACGTGTACTTTTAATGATTTTTCCGTATAGAATACGCTAAAATAAGCGTCTTTTATTTGAAAAACTTTTCCCTTAAATCAAAAATGGCCGAGATAATGGACTTTGAACTTGCATATAATTTAGACCTCGAAAAAAAGTCATCGACGGGACGTCATTATAACGTGTACATTTTATGATTTTGCCGTAAATAATACGCTAAAATAAGCGTGTTTTACTTCAGAAACTTTTCTCTAAAATCAAAAATGGCCGAGATAATGGACTCTGAACTTGCATATAATTTAGACCTCGAAAACAAATCATCGACGGGACGTCATTATAACGTGTACATTTTATGATTTTGCCGTAAAGAATACGCTAAAATAAGCGTGTTTTACTTCAGAAACTTTTCTCTAAAATCAAAAATGGCCGAGATAATGGACTTGGAACTTGTCCATAATTTGGACTTCGAAAAAAAAAACCCGCGATGGGGTATCATCATAAAGTATACTTTTTATGATTTTCACGTATATAATACGCTAAAATAAGCGTGTTTTATTCGGAAAACTTTGGTCTAAAATCAAAAATGGCCGAGATAATGGACTTTGAACTTGCATATAATTTAGACCTCGAAAAAAGTCATCGACGGGACGTCATTATAACGTGTACATTTTATGATTTTGCCGTAAAGAATACGCTAAAATAAGCGTGTTTTACTTCAGAAACTTTTCTCTAAAATCAAAAATGGCCGAGATAATGGACTTGGAACTTGTCCATAATTTGGACTTCGAAAAAAAAACCCGCGATGGGGTATCATCATAAAGTATACTTTTTATGATTTTCACGTATATAATACGCTAAAATAAGCGTGTTTTATTCGGAAAACTTTGGTCTAAAATCAAAAATGGCCGAGATAATGGACTTTGAACTTGCATATAATTTAGACCTCGAAAAAAAGTCATCGACGGGACGTCATTATAACGTGTACATTTTATGATTTTGCCGTAAAGAATACGCTAAAATAAGCGTGTTTTACTTCAGAAACTTTTCTCTAAAATCAAAAATGGCCGAGGTAATGGACTCTGAACTTGTATATAATTTGGACTTCGAAAAAAAACCATCGACGGGACTTCATTATAACGTGTACTAATATAATATGCTACTTATAGTTCTTTGCGTTTTAATGTGAATTTTCAATAAAACTTGATTGAAGGTTACACGTTTTTTAATTACTAAGAGTTACATAAATTGTCCCGACAATGGAGCGAGAGCGACCGAAGTTGGGTTCGAACTGCTTTGTCTTTTACTTAATGCTAGCACTTCACATTCGCCCACACACGCACATAACACCCCCCTTATCACTCAGAAGACCTTCCCGTGAAGAAGGGCTGAACAGTTGGGGCCAACTCGACGTCCTGGGTCCTTGGAATCGTGGTTGACCGGCGTAATTGAATCTTCCTCCACATCAGTATTCCGGCGGTTACAACAGCCAGCACGTATAAGGGTATGGTCCACAATAGGTGACTATTATCTTTAGAATCAAATGGTTGTATCTGTTGAAGTTCCTCCTTTTCTAATAGAGCTTCGAGTTTATACAATTGTTCTAATGGAATCTTTTCCAGTTTCAACGGTTGTGCAATATTTCGGATTGTTATATTCGACAATTGAAAGGATATCAGTTTGATTGCCTGTCCTTTAATATCATTTCTGTAGTTTTTAACAGATGAGCTTGCGGTGGTGAAACTACAGCCTTCCGGGACTTCGATCAGGTATGTTCCTTGGATAAATCTAATTTCTTCGTTGTCGCATAAGAGTTGTGATTTAGTTCGTTGCGGACACGTTATCGCGTAATGGTAGTCATCCAATTTCTGAAGCAACTCGAAATCACTTGTAAAGGCAGTATATTGGCAGCTAGTAGAAATTTCGTGTTTTAGCATTAACGAGTAGATGCAATCGTCAGACCTTGACGCCAGAGTAAAAGAGGTTTCTTCGCAGTAGTATGTTTCTTGAAATTGTTTGCATTCTTCCTCCATGTACTGGTGTTTTTCGCCGTTCATTGCCATATAGGGTTTAGGAGGGATCAGAATGGTTGAATTGTAAGTGGGAGTGGGGAATAGATGGTAGTAGGTGTATGTATTCTTGTACATTATCGGAAACTGTAAAGCGAATATAATTCTATTATCTGCATAAAAGGAGCCACAAGTAATAATATCATAGTAATCTCGTAACTCAGTATTTTCATTAATAAGCATTTCTTGTTTATGATAAAGCTTAGACAAAACATTTATCATGAACATAATATTTTCGGAACCTATTACACTATGGTGGGTAATTCCTAATTTAGAGAAAGCAATTGCATTTTCGAGCATGGTAACAAAGTCAAAAATATTCCGTAAATTACTTTTTATCATGTTACATAAACAGTTAATTTTGATGTAATCAGACAAGTGATAATTGGTCATATTAACATCAGTTATTATTTCGTTCAAAGTTGTATGGATTTTATATTCGTTGGAAATTATAGTGGACAGAGTGACATTGAATGATTCTAACATTTGTTTGTTAATGCTTATTCCAGAATTCAGTTTATTTCCAATGATATTTTGATTTTTCTGTAAAGTTTGTATGGCTTGATTATAATGGTGTGCGTCGTCGTGATCCAAATTACCAGTGATACTTTTTATGATAGAGCCCAACCCATTAATTAGACCGCGTTTTTGTATAGAGTGAACAGCGTACAAAGCATTGAATTTACCATAAATTGTGTTAAGGTCGTTTAGGAAAATTTGAGTGGTCATTACTGAGGTATCTCTAAAATAAAGGGGGTCCGCAGATTTAAGATAATCTAAGTAGATACCGATATAACTCTCTACATTATTAATACTATCCTTAATGCTACCTAATTCGTAATAATGTAAAAATACGTGTTCAGTCATCTGAATTTTAGCAGTGCCTAGTTTAAATGGCAGGACACCGGGGTTGTTATCCAGCTCCGTGAGGGTCACTTGACACCCTTGGGTCACTCCTATCAGGAGGGTCCTGGAACAATGGTCTTTGTTGAGTTAATGGCACTCTTAACGTCCTTTTATGATGACTGATATCCTTATCGTCTATAATTTTTAATTCTAAGTTTTTCTTAATTCTACGACCTAAATAGCGGGGCTTCGTCTTTTGACGAGCAGCCGCGGGATTTTTCACATATACGGCTCGGTTCTCCTCGTATTTGGGAGGTTCAGATCTATCCCTGTTAGCATTTGAAATTGACTTTTCTTGGTACTCTAAAAGGGATTTGTTAAGGTTTGCGTATAATTCTTTTGTTACGTCTTTATGCCTATTTATATAATTTTGTACATAAACATCTTCAATATTTATGTCAAATAGATCGCGATCGTTAAAGTGCCCGTTAATAATTTCAATAGGTTTTTCTTGGTTGTCGAATGGATACTGTTGTTGTAACCAATAATTGCATAAACCATGAGCTCATTAATTGTGAGCTCTGACTGTTTTTTGCTTATGATTCGAATATGTTCTAGAATGGTAGAATGGAACCTTTCTATGGCCCCATTCGATTCAGGGTTGTTTACACTGATAAAATGAAGTTTAATTTTGTGTAGTTTAGCCAGTTCTTTTATTAACTGATTTTTGAACTCTGTACCTTGGTCAGCGGTGATACACAAAGGTAAGCCATGATGGGACATATATATTGAAAGAGCGTTTAATACACTCAGTCCGGTACAGGATTGTAAGGGATAAGCTTGTGCATATTTAGAAAATATGTCGATGATAGTAAGAAACTTTTGCCTGTTAACTGTGAATGTATCTATATGAAGTATTTCAAATGGTTTTGTGGCTACGGGTACAACTTGATATAATTGTTTATTTGGGTGTCTCTCATATTTGCTGGTTTGGCATATATCACAGTTGTTTATAAATTCAGTTACACTGTTATTTATATTTGGCCAATAGTATTGTAATTTTATTCTTTGTTCGGTTTCCTGAATTCCTCGATGGTTAGTTGGACCGTCATGAATGTGTTGTATGATTTCGATTTGTTTTTCACGATCAGTTACGTCCTGGACGTGGGTTTTGCAGAAAGTTAAGTTATATGCCGAATTTTTGAAAGTGCCTTGTAGTATTGAGGTAACAATGGGAATGAATTCGTTGGGCAAGAAGATGCCATATTTGATTTGAGGTTTTATAAATTCTTGGAATAGTTTAATTATATCGGATTGGATGTTGTTTGTATTTATTTGAGCTAATATTCTATTTTTAGTTGGGAAAATTTTGATTAATTTCGGTTTCGTTGGAGAGTGATAGACAAAATTCAAGAAAAGCTGATTATTAAAAATATTTATTTGTTTGTCTGTAATGGGTATTTCTAGTACGGGATTTTCTAGTTGAGAATGCACAGTACTTTGCGGCTGAGCAGGTGCACGGTTAGTTGTTTCTCGATTTTTTAATTCTGCTAAAGGTAAGTCATCTTCATCCGATGAATCGCTTTCGGGGAGAGCCATATGACGTGCCAAGGTTGCTAAAGGTAAATTGTCTTCTTCGTCGCTTTCGGTTCCTGAATGATTTACAACCATGGACATCGGCACATCATCTGGGTCCTCATCAGGATTATTAGTGTTTGAATTAATCTCATTGTTTTGCAACTCTATTCGTGACAGCGCGTCGGCGTTCGAATTTAGTTTTCCTTTTACATACGTGATAGTGTAATCGTATTCTTCTAGACGTAAGCGCCATCTTGTCAATCGGCTATTTGGTTCCTTTACGTTCATAAGGTATTGCAGGGGTTTGTGGTCAGTAATTATATTGAATGTCCTACCGTACAGGTAAGGGCGGAAGTATTTTGTAGCCCAAACTATTGATAATAACTCTTTCTCTATTGTGCTATATTTCGTTTCACTTTCGTTAAGCGTTCGAGAAGCATAGGCAATTGGAAGATCGGATCCTATTGGCCCTTGCGAAAGTACAGCACCTATAGCATGATTTGAGGCGTCAGTGCGCAAGTTAAAAGGTTTTTCAAAATCAGGGTATTGTAAAATTGGGTCATTTGTTAGCAAATTTTGACAGTGTTTAAAACAATTTATATACTCTGGGTTTAATTCTATTTTTGCACCTTTTTTTAGGCATGATGTCAATGGTTTGGTCAATTTCGCGAATTGTGGGATAAATTTTCGATAATAGTTGTTTTTGGAATGGGGAATTGCTGAACTGCTTTGATTTTATTAGGGTCAGGTTTAATACCTTCTGTAGTTACTACGTGTCCTAAGAAAGGGGTTTCGCGTTTCATAAACTCGGATTTATTTAGCTGTATCTTGAAATTCGATTCCCGGAGTCTTTGGAAGACATCTTCTAAATTTTGAATGTGTTCTTGGAGGGAAGTGCTGTAAACGATTATATCATCCATGTATACCATTATGTTCTTCAAACCGCGTAGCACGTTGTCCATAACCCGTTGAAACGTTGACGGCGCATTTTTTAAACCAAATGGCATACGGAGATAGGCATAATGCCCTCGGTATCCTTCATTTGCCGTGTCTACACTAAATGCCATTTTCTCTATGTCATCGGGATGCATTTCTATTTGGTGGAATCCGGATGCAAGGTCCAATGTTGTGAAGTATTGGCATCTTCCTAATTTGTCTAAAATATCATTGATATTAGGAATTGGATACTTGTCACCGATTGTTTTTTCGTTTAGTTTTCTATAGTCGACTACTAATCTCCACTTAGTTTGACCTGTCGCGTCTTGTTTCTTTGGGACAATCCAGATGGGAGACGACCATGGGCTATTAGAGGGTCGAATAATGTTTTGTTCAAGCATTGATTGAATTTGCCTGTCCACTTCCGCTTTGTGTATTTGGGGATATCTATAAGAACGCGTATAGATCGGAATTTCATCCGTTGTATTTATTCGGTGTTTAATCTGATTTGTAAACGTAAGCGGTGTGTTTTCTGTATAAAAAACATCACTATAGGCTTCGCATAAGTTTAAAAGATTACATTTTTCTTCTATGTTAAGATGATCCGTTCTAAGAAATGAGAGCGCATTATCGTTTTTCTTACAAGTCGTTTCTAAGTTATAAGTTTCATAATTATTATTTAACTCCTGCGCCTTAAGAGGCGATGATAAAAACACGATGATGTCATTATTAGTGGGATTCGTTATTTGCAGGTGGGCATAGCCTGACTCTGCTCGGGTTACAGTCCCGAGAATGTAACAATTGTTTACATCGGTGCGTGGGATGTAGATATCACCGTGACGGATGTCAACTGGAACCTTTATATCCTTTGTTGAGTTTGATCTTATAAGGGCTTCAAATAAAGATTTTGATCCGGTTGTCAAAACTTTTATTGGTATTTCAGCATTTCGTGTAATAAGTAATTTATTTTCCAGGTCAACTTTAGCTCCTAAATTCTCTAACATTTCGAAACCAATTAATCCGTCGAATACATTATGAAACTTGTAGATGTAATATTTCGACAATGTTTTCTCCTTCAGTTCGGGGAATGAAGGTATTTCCACAGCATAATTATTAACAGTGTATTCAGAATTCACAGTAAATGGTTCAAACAGTAGCGGGTGGTTCTCGAAATGAGTTTCGAAAACGTCCGGTGATAAAAAGGATTGATTAGCTCCGGTATCAATAAGTAGCTTCAGGGGAGGTTCTTTAATTTCGACATAGGGTAGCCGTTTTTTTAAGTGAGCATTAATCTCTAAGATCATGGGTTGTCGTTCGTATCCGAATCCTGGGGAAAATCCTGATTTATTTCATTTCCGGTAAAAGTAGGCTCATAGTTCTCATAGAACTGCTGGTGGGCTAAGTAGTCTGTGTATATATTGTTGCACTCGTACTGCACGTTCTCAGTACTGTGGCCACCGGCGATGGCCGCGTTATCGTAGTCAGCGTCAGCAATAAGTGCATCGGGCGCCGGACACTGTTGTTGATACATAGTCTGGCAGGTATAATTATTTAAAGGGTTATTTACAGCTGGCATGTATGGCCTGAGAGGTACCTGGGCTGATCTATATGAAATTCCGCTCATAGGTTTCGGTGGTTCTAATTTATTGCCAGATTGATATCCAGAAAATTGTTTTGATGGATTGTAAGGATATTGGGGTCTGAATTGGGGTCTGTTCCACTGGTTATTTTTATACGGATTGGGGTAAAAAGGTCTGTTGTAGTTATTTTGATAGGGGGACATGTTTTGTCGTTGTGGAAACAGTGGTTTATTTAAATTTGCGAAGGGCACTGGTCGTGGGGGCAAGTTGTGCGGAGCAAACTTGTTGAGGTCTAACGGTTTTTGGAAATTAGTTTGGGGTACCTGTCTTTTTTGAAGATAATGTATGTTTTGTTCCTCTTTAATAAATTGTAAGGCTGTCGGCATGTCCGTAGGACGCATGGTTCTGATTGTTACACCCAGAGGGTCCTTAAGGCCAGTCAGGAAAGCTTTCAAGGTTTGAGTTGCAAAGAACTCTCGCTTGCAAGCTTTCTTGTTTGCGTCAATTTCGTGTAAATTCACGTAATTTATTATAGTACTGAGTAAATGCATGCAGCGGTTATAAAATTCCTGGGGTGTCTCATTCTCTTGACGTAAATTAATTAAGTCCCTATTAAGGCAGTTTTCGTCCCGTTGGTCAGCGAAATTTTTTAATAAAACCTGTTTTATCTCAATCCATGATGTGACACCATTTATAGTAACGACCTCTTCAGCTTTCCCTTTCAATTTATTAAGGATACTATGCAGCAATATTTGATTATTGAAATTATTGGGTTGTGCTACGTCATAATATTGGGCCAAAACGGTTTCGCACGTAGTGGTGAATCTGTGCAACTGATTTGGACTCCCATTGTATTCTGGTATAACATTAAGAGCTATCTTTAATTGGTTAATATTATTATTATCTTCTGCCATTATAAACAATCACAAAAAAAAAATCGTACACAAAAAATATTACAAATTCGCAAAAACTAGACAAAACTTGTACAATCAAACGATTTGATACACAGAAATGCAGATTTTATGAATTTCTGTAATGTACAAAAATACACTGGAAAATGGAAAGGACTCACAGTATGGCGACGGCAAACAGCATTTTCGGCTCCGGAGGTTCGGTGACTAGGCTTTTGAAGTGGAAAAGCTCTAGTTATCCTTTATAAGACTGCGCCACTTTTAGTTCTTTGCGTTTTAATGTGAATTTTCAATAAAACTTGATTGAAGGTTACACGTTTTTTAATTACTAAGAGTTACATAAATTGTCCCGACAATGGAGCGAGAGCGACCGAAGTTGGGTTCGAACTGCTTTGTCTTTTACTTAATGCTAGCACTTCACATTCGCCCACACACGCACATAACACGCGCACATAACATGCTAAAATAAGCGTGTTTTAGTTGAAAAACTTTTCTTTATAATCAAAAATGGCCGAGATAATGGACTTTGAACTTGTATATCGGTACGTCGTTATAACGTGTACTTTTTATGATTTTTCCGTATAGAATACGCTAAAATAAGCGTGTTTTACTTGAGAAACTTTTCTCTAAAATCAAAAATGGCCGAGGTAATGGACTCTGAACTTATATATAATTTGGACTTCGAAAAAAAACCATTTACGGGACTTCATTATAACGTGTACTTTTTATGATTATTCCGTATAGAATATGCTAAAATAAGCGTGTTTTATTTGAAAAACTTTTCTTTATAATAAAAAATGGCCAAGATAATGGACTTTGAACTTGTATATCCCGATATACGTCATTAAAACGTGTACTTTTTATGATTTTTCCGTATAAAATAAGCTAAAATAAGCGTGTTTCATTTCACAAGTTTTTCTCTAAAATCAAAAATGGCTTAGATAATGGACTTTGAACTTGTATACAATTTGGACTTCAAAAAAAATACCATCGACGGGACGTTATTATAACAAGTACTTTTTTATGATTATTCTGTATAGAATACGCTAAAATAAGCGTGTTTTATTGAAAAACTATTCTCTTAAATCAAAAATGGCCGAGATAATGGACTTTGAACTTGTATATCGGGATGTCATTATAACTTGTACTTTTTCTGATTATTCCGTATAGAATATGCTAAAATATGCGTGTTTTATTTTAAAACTTTTCTTCATAATCAAAAATGGCCGAGATATTGGACTTTGAACTTGTATGTCGAGACGTCATTATAACGAGTACTTTCTATGATTTTTCCATATAGAATACGCTAAAAAAAGCGTGTTTTACTCAAGTAACTTTTCTCTAAAATCAAAAATGGCCGAGATAATGGACTCTGAACTTGTATATAATTTTGACTTCGAAAAAAAACCAGCGATGGGGTATCATTATATTGCATATTTTTTATGATTTTACCGTATAGAATACGCTAAAATAAGCATTTTTTCTCTAAAATAAAAAATGGCCGTGATAATGGACTTTGTATATGTGTATGTAAAAGCGTGTTTCATTCGACAAACTTTTCTCTAAAATCAAAAATGGCCGAGATAAATGGACTTTGACCTTGTATATATTTTGGACTTCAAAATAAAACCATCGACGGGACGTCATTCTAACGTATACTTTTTATGATTATTCTGTAAAGAATACGCTAAAATAAGCGTGTTTTATTTGAGAAACTTTTTTCTAAAATCAAAAATGGCCGAGATAATAGATGTTGAACATGTATATAATTAGGATTTCGAAAAAAATCCATCGACGGGACGTCATTATAACATGTACTTTTTATGGTTTTTCCATACGCTACCATAGAATACGCTAAAATAAGCGTGTTTTACTTACGAAACTTTTCTCTAAAATCAAAAATGGCCGAGATAATGGTCTCTGAACTTGTAAACTTCATTATAACGTGTACTTTTTACGATTATTCCGTATAGAGTATGCTAAAATAAGTGTGTTTTATTTGAAAAACTTTTCTTTCTAATCATAAATGGCCGAGATAATGGACTTTGAACTTGTATATCGGGACGTCATTGTAACGTGTACTTTTTATGATTTTTCCGTATTGAATACGCTAAAATAAGCGTGTTTTATTCGAAAAACTTTTCTCTAAAATAAAAAATGGCCGAGATAATGGACTTTGAACTTGAACATAATTTGAAATTTAAAAAAAAAACCATCGACGGGACGTCATTATAACATGTACTTTTTATGATTATTCTTTACAGAATACGCTAAAATAAGCGTGTTTTATAAAAGGAACTTTTCTCTAAAATCAAAAATGGCTGACATAATAGACTTTGAACTTGTATATAATTTGGATTTCTAAAAAAAACCATCGACGGGACGTCATTATAACGTGTACTTTTTATTATTATTCTGTATAAAATATAGACGTTGAACATGAATTGAATTAGGATTTCGAAAAAAATCCATCGACGGGACGTCATTATAACATGTACTCTTATAATTTTTCCATATAGAATACGCCAAAGTAAGCGTGTTTTACTTAATAAACCTTTCTCTGAAATCAAAAATGGCCGAGATAATGGTCTCTGAACTTGTATATAATTTGGACTTCGAAAAAAAACCATCGACGGGACTTCATTATAACGTGTACTTTTTATGATTATTCCGTATAGAGTATGCTAAAATAAGCGTGTTTTATATGAAAAACTTTTCTTTGTAATCATAAATGGCCGAGATAATGGACTTTGTACTTGTATATAGGGACGTCATTATAACGTGTACTTTTTATGATTTTTCCGTATTGAATACGCTAAAATAAGCGTGTTTTATTTTACTTAAGAAACTTTTCTCTAAAATCAAAACTGGCCGAGATAATGGACTTTGAACTTGTATATTATTTGGATTTCGAAAAGAAACCATCGACTGGACGTCATTATAACTTTTCTCTCAAATCAAAAATGGCTGAGATAATGGACTTTGTACTTAAATATTATTTGGATTTCGAAAAAAAAACCATCGACGGGACGTCATTATAACATGTACTTTTTATGATTTTTTCATATAGAATACGTAAAAACAAGCGTGTTTTATTTTAAAAACTTTGCTCTAAAATCAAAAATGGCCGAGATAATGGATGGAATGGATAACTCTGAACTTGTTCCTCCTTTTTGTAAAGGGTCGGCAACTCTGGTGCTGCAGGCATCCATATGCTACTGCTTACCATCTGGCGGGCCTTACTTGTTTGCCACGTTATAAAAAAAAGAGTGAAATAAGAATACAATAAAATAAAATTAACGGAATCAATACAAAATGACAAAATAAAAACAAAATACAGACGAAAATAAAAAACAAAAATAAAACAAAAGTAAAAAAAAAACCGTTAGTGTCGTGGAACAATCGGTAGGAACGAAGTAATATTATTTAATTTTTTATTTATTTAAACTTTATTGCACATAAAAAAGTACAAGTGGCGGACTCAATGCCTTAAGGCATTCTCTACCAGTCAACCATTGGGCCAAAAAGAAACATTTGTTGGGTGCAGGTTCGAAAATAGAAAATGAAATTATAATGATCACTTACTAAATACATATATATATATATATAATAGTACTTAAGATATACTTACATATATACTTTATATGATATACTTACATACATATTATTATACGTACCTATTATGAAATATAATGCAGACAACTAATCACGTAAATTGTCAAATAAGTGCTTGCGTACCATGCGCTTGAAGATAAATTTGCTCTGAGCTTTTCTGATATCAAGGGGTAGATCGTTCCACAGACGAGTGGCCTGAAGAGTGAAAGAATTAGACAGAAAGCCGGTGCGGTGAGGGGGAATAGACAACTTAAGGCAGCGGGAGGTACGGAGAACGCGTCCTGGGCGAGCAATTACGAATTTAAATTTGGATTTGAGGTAATCTGGTGTGGATGGATCAAAAAGAAGAGAATATAGTAAACATAACATTCTAAGCGACCGACGTTCACGAATGGGCAACCATTTCAGCTGTTTCCGATAAGCAGATACGTGGTCGTACTTTCGAAGGCCGAATATGAATCTAATACCATTGTTGAGCAATCTATCTAGTTTGTTCAAAGAGGCTTGAGCGACATTGGAGTAACAAACATCAGCATAATCAATAATGGGTATTACCAGAGCTTGAACAAGAAGGGTCTTAGTGCTTACCGGTAGAAAATGCTTAAACCTGAAAAGCGATCTTAATGCGTTCGTCACTCTACGACATACCTCGGACACCTGAGGATCCCAACTAAGGCCACTATCTATAATCAGACCCAGGTTCTTCACTTCAAACGACAGAGGAATTACAACATCCTCGAACTGGATCGGCGCCACACAGGACAGATCCATCAAAGCAAGCATACGTGGGCTCCCTATAACGATGGCTTGACACTTAGACGGGTTAACTGCGATCCCAAAAGAGCGTGACCAAGCAGAAAGATAGTCCAAGTTCCTATTTATAGAAGCAACTGCTTGATCAATGTCCTTAACGCTCGCCTGAGTGTAAAGCTGTAAATCGTCAGCATAAAGATGGTAAGAGCAACTAATTCTAGTGGTAATCATGTTAATAAATATTGAAAAGAGAAGAGGCGATAGAATCCCGCCCTGAGGTACTCCAGAAGGGAGGTCACACCAGTCTGAAAAAGATCTGTCGGCCCGGACTGATTGGCGCCGATCATGAAGATAAGAAGTAAACCACTGAGCTGCTGATGATGACATACTTAAGTGTCTAAGGCATGCTAGTAGGAGGTCGTGATTCACAGCATTAAATGCGTTCGAAAAATCGACCAGGACCAGCACCGTTACCTGTGTCAGTTCCATGCCTTGCCTTATATCTTCAATAACTTTGAGCAAAGCAGTGCAAGTACTATGCCCTGATCGGAAACCAGACTGTAAAGGAGAAAGTAGTTTATTTGAATTGATATATAAAGACAGCTGTTTGTGGACAATGGCTTCTAGAACCTTAGACAGGAATGGGAGAATAGAAATAGGCCGGAAATCTTTCAGCAAACTGGGGTTGGAAACTTTAGAGAGCGGTAGAACATAGGCTTTACGCCAAGCAGAAGGAAAAACCCCAGTAGACAGTGACAAGTTAACAACATACGTTATGACTGGGAGAATGCATTCCAAAATGCTTATAATCATTAATCTACTCAGCTCGTCGTGGCCCACGGCATTAGATTTAACAGATTTGATTACCTTAAGTACATCACCATCAGAAGCCTGAGCAAGTGAAAATTCGGTGTTTGATAGACGGGGTAAAGCAGTGATATAAGATATGCTACTTATCAGAGTGCCGGGGTCTAGAGTCAATGATTTGGCAAAATGTGAATTTAAATCGTTAAGAGAAAATGAATTAAAAGATGAGGAAGAGGAACTAGCTTTAGTATTGACGACACCGATCGATTTAAGAAATTTCCAAGTTTCAGCAGGAGATGAAGATGCTATGCTGTCATGGATATGTTTACGTTTAGCTGCTCTCACCATCTGATTGCATTTATTCCTGGTTGTTTTAAAGATGCTCCAGTTATCCTCACAACGATCTCGTTTATACCTTCTAAAAGCTTGATCTCGCCTCACCATGGCCATTCGTACTGCTCTGGTAATCCACGGAGCTGGAGGACGTTTTAATTTGACGGTACGAATTGGGGCATGAGTGTTAAATAAATCCAAGACAGTCGAGTTGAGGATGCTTACTGCTTCGTCTACTGACGGTGCCAAAAACAATGGCGACCAGTCAACGGAGCTCGCATCTCGCTTTAAAGTATCAATATCTAACTTTGCGAAACTACGTATTTTAACAGTTACGCACTGCGGTTTGGGAGACCGGACTCGGTAGCTTAGGAAAATGAGGTCATGGTGTGAAAAACCTGGGGCCGGAAACTGACCGACCGCATCTACCAGATTAGCGGATGAAACTAAAGCAAGGTCCAACCAGGAGTCCGAAGTATCCGCATTGTGATGAGTTGGCGTAAGTGGGAGAATGGCTAGGTCGGCAGACTTCACGCCGCATTCAACTTGCGCGTCCTAAGGTTATCCTTAGTAAGGTCTGTATTAAAATCGCCCATGATTATTTGATGACGATACTCGGTGCTCAATGGGGACAACATGGCATCAAGATCTGCGAAGTAGTCCACTGTAGGGGGACAATACACCACTCCAAGAGCCATCTTAGTGCCGCTCATGATAACCTCAATGAACAGATATTCCATAGATCCAGAGGCATGCGATGGGGAGCTTGCAATAATTTTATACGGGACATCACTACGGAGGTATATCGCAACACCACCGCCCCTTCTGCCTTTACGATCATTCCGTAGCAATATGTAGCCAGGGAGGTCGAAAGAAGTGGACGAGAGATTGGGCTTAAGCCATGTTTCAGAAATCAGAATGGCGAGGACATTGCAAGAAGAGAAAGATTCCAGAAGATCATTATAATATCTGGGGATACTTTGCGCATTTATATGGCACAAGTTGAAATTTTTTTGGTAGTTTTTGAAAGAGATGGATATACGGTTGCCAAGTGAATCAGACTCTGATGAAGAGATATTAAGTGAGTGAAAAGAAGCTGATAAGTCGCAAGCGGAGTGAAATGATTCATTATCAGACATAATATTTCAGTGGTACGTATTTAAATATATAAAATATAAAAAATATAATTAATATGTAATATATATATACTTATTCTAATTTACATGCAACAATGCACGCGTAGCAAAAATACAACTAGTTTTTCTTTTTTAACCCACCAGCCGACCGTTCACACACAAAAACAGCATAAAAACCAAATTATGTAGAAAATAAACTGAAAAACAGAAAAAAAAACACAATAGAGCGATAAATTAAAAAGAACAGACAAACCTTTCAATAGTATCTAACATTAAGTAAAACTCGTATATAAATTAAATGTTCCAGAGACAATCACATAACCAAGTATGAGACAAAACTTATACCAAGAACAAAACGCAACTCACTGACAACTGTCGGAATGACAACTATGACATTTGTTTACAACTATCGGCGAAGTTAGCGTAGACATATAGACGGTAGATAAGAAAATAAATATAAATGGAGATGCATACCGTACCATAAAAACGTACTGCGTTTCGAGCCGGAAGTGACGGATTACATACAAAAATGCACAGGAAATATAAATCACGCAACTTTTAGGACGTAAGACAGTGCACACAGCAATAAAAACAATGTAGTTCAACGCCTCGCTGCTCGCTTTTCCTCTGTCTTCTTGGGTGCCACGGGGGCCTTCACGGCGACGGTAGAAGTTGCCGGCGCCGGTGCAGGCTCAGGCACCGCAGTCAGAGATGTAGCAGGCACGGTCTCGCAAGGCGTCGTGGGCGTCGACCGTCCAGAGACAGGGGCATACTTAGCAGACAGGACTTGGAGCTGCTCGTCCGTTGTCACACGCTCTCTTTTGCCATTGGGTAGTTTAATGTAGATATTACCATCCCTGGTCCACACTTTATGCACACCAAAATGTGTGCGAGCTGAAGAAAAGACTGCTTGCCGCTGCCTTGTCAGGAATTCGGAAATCACTATGCGGGTCCCGTTAAGTGCAGTTTTCTTCACCCACACAGCATTCTTCATCTCTAAATCAGAAAACCGAACTAAGACTGATGGCCTAGTGCGACTGCCTGTCCTTTGTCCAAGCCTGTAACAATTGGATATAGAGGACCGGCTTACATCAGGCAGACCCAGATTGTCCTGACATATTGCTATGACTGAATTGGTAACATCTTCATTTTCCTCTTCTGGAATCCCACTGATCAGCAAGTGCTTCCTTCTGTGGCGCATTTCAATGGTGTCCAGAGTCTCACTGAGTGCGAGAATTTGCTGCCTTAGTAGTTCCAACATGGCCAACATGTCCGCTTTGAAGCTACTGACCTCTTTACTGAGACTGCTTATTGTCGGATGTGTATGTGGTGACGTGGCCTTTAATTTAGAATCCAGCTCGAGGAACCGCTTTGTAAAACTGGCTTCAAGTCTCTTCTGTGCCTCCAAAATGTTCTCCATAGTGAGTTTGTGCAGAATAAACAGAATCAGTGACCGTTCAAATAGTAGAGTGCAAGGGTCGAGTGGCAGGTTAGTACTCTTTTTATGTTTTACTCATCCAGGGGAACTTCCCACACAATATGAGAAATATCAGATAAAAATCTATACTTTTAAAAATAATTTGACCAAAAAAAAACTATTTTAAATTAAAATAAATAATTTATAGTAAATAAAGGTGACTTGTCAGTTTTAAGACCTACCCGCGAAAAAGCAAATTTTTGACTTTTTCGTAATTTTTGTGGTTTTTGTATTTTTTAAATTTATGAAATTTTTAAAATTTTTTAAATTTTTGAATTTTTTGAATTTTTTGAAAAATTTGAAATAAAATTTTTTTAACTTGACTTTTTTCACTTTGTCACTTTGTCACTTCTCACTTTCACTTTCACTTCACTTCACTTTATTCTATTTTTCTTTTTTTTTATTTCATTCCATTTCACATGTTTCTCAATGCTTTTTCGTGACGGTCACGTAATTTTTTTTCGCCTAGCCCCCCCATCCGCGAACCGTCCGATAAGGAACTTCGTTCCAATAAAACAGAACTAAATAAAAATTATACGTTGCGTTTTCTACCCATAATTCACGATGCTTGAAATCTTCGAAAATGTACTCAACAGTCTAGTCAAAACACAAACAAAGCGGCTACCGCTTAAAAGGTACGTATTGGCGAGACACGCACGAGTTCATTGCCCTACTCGCCGGCTTCCCCCCAAGTAACACAGGAAGCATTATAACATATGAATAGTTAACTTATATCGAACTTAAGGACCGTATAAACTCTTATATACGTTCACCGAGCAACTTGTCGCATTATATAATGCTTTGAGCTGTATAACGGTTGTATAATGGCATATCTAAATGCTTTTTTAAAGCCTTTAGCTTTAGTGCAGCAAACCACAACGCAACTGTCCAGCTTTAGACTGTTTAAAAGCACTTAAGTGCTTTAGGTTCTACAATAGCATTATATAATGCTTTAAGATGTATAACGGTTGTATAATGGCATGTATAAAGGCTTTTTTAAAGCCTTTAGTTTTAGTGCAGCGAACCAAAATGCTTCGGTGTGGTTTAGTGCCTTAAGGTTCTACAATAGCATAAATAAATGCTTAATGCTGTTTATGAGCATGAATATTAGCCATTATAATGCCACGTAAATCCGGTATACAGCTTTCAGCTGTTTTTAGTGCTTTAGGTTCTACAATAGCATTTTATGATGCTTTACGCTGTATAACGGTTGTATAATGGCATATGTAAATGCTTTTGTTTAGCCATTAGTTTTAGTGCAGCGAACAACATGTACAGCTGAATGCTGTACAGTTGCGTTTTGGTTTGCTACACTAATGCTTCGGTTTGGTTTAGTGCCTTAGGTTCTACAATAGCATAATTAAATGCGTAATGCTGTTTAAGAGCATGAATATTAGTCATTATAATGCCACGTAAATTCGCTATACAGCTTTCAGCTATTTTTAATGCCTTAGGGTGTACAATAGCATTTATAAGTAGGTAATACGTTCCTAATGCAGTACAATAGCAATAATATAAACCATTATAAAGCCAAGTAATTCACTATAAGGGGCTGTTCATAAATCACGTCATTTCAAATGGGGGGGGGTCTGGACATCGGATGATGGTAGCATGACGTAGGAGAGGGGGGGGGGCGGTCATTCCGAAGATCACATCATCACAATGTGTAAAAAAAGGAATGAAAGTCGTGCTTCTATAAACTTTTAATGCTATAAAATATTATCTACTAAATAGTGTTTTATTTTACAATTAAGCTTAAAACGCATTTTTTTTAATGACGTCACTCTATTTGGCAGGGGGAGGGTTGGATGATTTTAGGGTGGGGGGTGACGTAATTTATGAACAGCCCCTATACAGCTTTTAGCGGTTTTAGTGCCTTAGGTTCTACAATAGCATAAATAAATGCTTAATGTTGTTTAATAGCATAATTATTCACATGTAATGCTGTAGGCATAAATAAGGCATTTTTTAAGGGTCACTGAGCTGCTATTGGACTAAGAGCTAGCCACGTCAGATTATGACACAATAATGAGAGCAACAAAACCCGTCTGGTTAGATTGCTATACTATTCTTATTGCTAGATCCTGGCATCTGGCAGCTTTTAATGGGTGGAGGTCACAGTGACAGACTAGCAAAATGTTTTAATTGGAAAATAGTAATACCAAACTAGGTAAAAATTGCTGAAGTTGTCTCAGTTATAAAGGACAGGGCCTATATTTTAAGGGGCTCCCTGGCGACAACGACCTTAGATAGTTCAATATTCATTGTCTTCGAGATATTTGACATCAAAGTCGAACCAGTTTAGGCTAAAAAAGTGGTTTTATGGTCATAAATTTTGTTTTAATTAGTTAAAAATTAAAATCTCTCTACAGTTTTTATAGACATCAAAGAGGAACCCTAATATGTAGATTACGTATATGTAAGATTCTTTACACCATTCGAATATCGATAAAAGTGTTTTTTTAGACCATATTTTAAAAATATCATAAAAAAATAACGGCTCATTTATTTCAAGATCCGGCTCTACAGAATGGAGATAAAAGATTCAAAAACCGATAGTCGTTTGCCTTATAATTCTATCTATAATGAATATGTTGGAATATCGACTCAAAACTGGTCAAAAATCGATAAAAAAAATCTTAGACCAAAAATATTGTGTATTATTACCATACATCGGGGTTTTCGGTGCGGGAATGTTTGACATTAGCCAAAGAGTAGGCATTAACTTAAAAAACAGAATGTACTCTGGCACGTTTCTACCTAATGAATAATTGATCGAAAATATCATAGGTATATACAATTTATATGTAACAGCTGACTATTATGTATATATATTATAGGTACATATACCTATGATTTTTTCAAGTATTTTTTATTAATTCATGTAATGACTGATCATTGTCAACCTCTTCAGTTAATCAAATAGTTCATAAATATCGGACGTCAAGATTAATATTTGACACTTATTATACCGTGTCTTTGTTAGGTAGATCTAGTTACTAAATTTCGGATATGCAATTGCATTTTTAAAATACTAAGTATATAATAGTCAATACAAACATACCTCTAAGAAAAAAAGCTCGTATCATAGTGTGTAAGCTATTCACAGAGAGGTAGTTATTCATTAGGCATAATATGATATTTTCTCACTACTAACTCTCAACCTATCTGTTTATCTCTACTCTTTCTCAAATCGTTCCCGCACCGAAAATTCCGATGTATGATTATTACGGAAACAAAAACAGTAGGCGACAAACTATGAACTATATTTTATTATACATCGTTTGGCACTACTTTCTCCCAACATAAACTTTTGTATAATTTCTCTTAATATTGTATAGTATTTGTATTAGTGCAGTCATTGAAGCGAAAAATACGGTCTTACCTCCGAATTTTTTTACTGTGAACCGATTTGCATGAAATTTTGGAATTAGGCTCATCTTACCCTTAACTTCAAAAGTGAAAATGATCTGAACTCCGCCTATTATTTTTAAGGGGTGTAAACAACCCCTTAATGGAAAAATTGACATTGAGCCATTTTATCGCAAGAAAACATGTCTAATAGTAAGTGGTGAAATTGTAAAGTATTTTCTAACATAATTACCTCATATTAAAATCATTTTCAACCCCTTGAAAATCTTACAACCCTTGCAAACAACCCCTAAATTGAAAAAATCACAAAAAAATACTTTGGTATGACATAAAAAGATGTAAGTATAGAGTAAGTAATATTTTATATTCTCTATAATAATTATCAAATTTTTAACCCCCTTTTAACCCTTGAAAACTACCCCTTGATAAAAAAAAAATTTTTTTTTTTTTTATAAAATGAAAAGGATTTAAATATTATTCCACACTCTCGAAAATGATTATCATATTCTTAAGCTTTTCTACCCTTAAAACTACCCCTAAATTAAAACAGAAAATATATATGATTACATATTTAAAAATATTATAGTCTATGGTTCGTTCTAGATTGATGAAATATGAAAGTCTTCTACGATTCCGAATCGATCCATGACACTGAATAAAGTGTTATCCTTCTTCGCTTAGCCCAAAACTGTAACCTGCCGGTAGCGCAGGCGGTGATGCGGACGCTGGGCCGCATGCGGTAGCGTCCCTAAAGGCCTAACACCTCCGGAGGTTGACATCGGAACAACGAGCGGCATACGCGGGTTTCGTATTCCCTCTTAGGAGGTGTTTAGTTATGGTCTTTATAGACCACGTCGCGTCAAACTGATGGAAGCTGCACGACGGTGGCTCGCTGTTCCTGCGAGCAGGCTGTCGGCGACGCTGGCGCTCGACGTGCCGGTTGTCCAGCACGAGAGTTCAACGGGTACGCCGTGGGCCTGCGACAGCTGTAGGCCTGCCGTAGTGTAACCAGGTACCGAACCGTTAGCTAGGGCGGGATTCCGCAGCCGAGAATATACTGACCAATTGTAAGCACAAACCCTGTTTGTTATTAATTAGGGAGTTAAGATATAAAAGAAGTGTAGTGGAGGGGTATTTACTGCAAATGCTGAATATAAGTGTGGGATGTTTAATAAATCTTGTCGCACAACCTGGGATTTTCATTTTACAAAACCAAGAATCATTTCAATATATACACATTACAATAGTTGTGGGTCTCTATTATACTGCGTACTTTCACATTGCTCCAAATATTCACACTCCGAAATTTTCAGTTACTAAGTAGAAAAAAATATGATAAGTTTTTACCAGGAGTGCGATTTCTGAATCTCACCAAGTGACTAATTCTCACCGATGTGAGTGATTTCCGATAGTAAATCACTCACATCGGTGAGATTTAGTCACTTGGTGAGATTCAAAAATCGCACTCCAGGTTTGTTTAGGACCATAACTCCTTCAATTTTCATGCTATCACAATTTATAAAAAACCATTGTAAAGGTAATTAATAGAGCTACAACATCCTTTATTGCAATATATAGTAAAAAACCTTTTTCTAAAACGGTGAAGGGTTAAAGGGCTTAAGAGAGGCTGTGATTGCGCTGCCACGCGCTCTTTAAACAATCATATCTCCGTCAATTTTTGTTTGACAGAAAAAACAAAAAACCAAATTGTTTGTCAGAAAAATACCTAAATTTTTATTCCATACACTTTTATACGTATCTGTCGTCATTTTTGAGATATTATGAAAAAAAAGTGGGTTTTTAAAAAATTTGAAATTTTGTTTTTTTTTAAATCGTGACTTTTTTGAAAAATATATGTCCTGAAGCAGCCAAACTGATATTATCTATCAAACTCTTCATAATAAAGTTAATTCTAGGCGAAATACGATTAATTTTAATTTTGGTGGAAATGGCACTTATGAAACCCATTGATTTAAAAGAAAAAACATTAGATGCTCCCCTTATTTGCAATACAGCTCACTTATTTTACGTGCAAAAGACTTTTAATAGTGCTCATTTTAAAGCTTATTTCAAGCACTACAAAACCCTATTGTATTAGAATGCATAAAATGCATCTGCTCGCCGCTAGATGGCATTGACCACATCGATTAAATTTCCGACAAAATAAAAAACGGCTTTGATCTTTAATATCTAGCTTAATATTGCACTTAGAATACTTTATAAAAAACCAAATTGTTCATTGTTTTACCTGCTACAATTTTTTATTATAAAATTTTCGATAAAACGTATATTTTTGGAGATATTTGCAAGAAACCGATGAAAAACGTGAAAAAATTGCGAATTTTCAATTGCCAATAACTTGAAAAGTATTGGATTTTTTGAAAAACTTTATAGATGATTTTTTGCTTAAAATTAGGCCTTCTATCGATATCCGAGGTTATTTTGAAAAAAAAGAAATTCACCCCCGAGAAGGGGTGGCAACCACCCCCAGGGTGGTTGCGGAGTTCAAATCATTTTCACTTTTGAAGTTAAGGGTAAGATGAACCTAATTCCAAAATTGTATGCAATTCGGTTCCCAGTAAAAAAATTCGGAGCAATAATGCTTCAATGACTGCACTATATAGTTTCTCATAATATTGCATCAAACCCAGATCTCTAGGATTTATTTTCTTTAAATGGTTTGCATTCTTTGACCTCCACCACTTTAAAGCTGCCAGATGTCCAGATCTAGAAATAAGCATAGTATACCAAACTGACTAGAGGGGTTTGGTTGCTCTCATTATTGTGTCATATCCGACGTGGCTAGCTCTCCGTCTATATAGACCAACGCCATTTTGTAAACAATTTATAACCTAAAAATAAAATCATGCGGACCTATTTATACAAGGAAAATAATGAAATTACTTAATTTAAGACTGCTCAACCAACACTATTATGTTAATAATGCAAAACTCGTTCTATACGAGGATTACACAATTGTTTTGTTTATTTGACGCATATCTTTTTATAATATTTTATAGCAAAACCACAATAAATCAAAGGCGCGTGAAAATTTTCAATGAAACTTATATACACATTTACAGTAAACTACATTGCGCAGTAATATTTGAAGGATATAATAACGTAAAAGAGTCAAAAACTTTTATAAATTTTGTTAGGATGCAAACAAATATGACGTGTCACTCATTCAGTTTTTGTACCGTCTTCGTCCATTTTATATTGCGAGACAAAGTAGTTAAATCACAACGTTCATTGTATTATAACATTTGTTGCGTCGGTGTTAGAGACGTTTTTGCATTGACGTAAGGTTTATTTTAGTACACTCTTATGCTAGTATAATGCTTTTGTATTGCGATTGGCAAGTTAATCGAGAGTACTTATGCTTCTTTACTGCGATTAGCAAGTTTTTTGGCCGTATTAATGCTTCTTTAATGCAGTTGGCAACTTAATAGAGCGTACTAATGATTCTTTAATGCGATTTGCACTTTCCATGACAACGATAATGCTAATAGCGCAGACATATTGCGCCTGTAATGCTATTAAATGACCTGTATAGGATCTCAAGCTGGGTAATTCGTGCCCATTTAAGACCTATATCAGCACTATAAACGTTTATAATGCTACTATAAAACGAACTGAAAATACTAAAAGCATACAGATATGCTGTAAGACGGCCGTTATACTGCTTTGATGTGTTACTTGGGCCGCGACTCGCTCCTCCGCTCAGTTCCTTTGTCGAGTATGTCAGCTTTATCACCCCGCGCGCGCCTCCGTGAGCAAGTACCTACATCGTAACAGCTAAGATGCCAGCGCCTGGTTGACCCATGGATTAGCTTGTTAAGAAGCGAGCCGGGGGTCTACTTCTAGTGGTCACTACAGAAGTAAGCCGAACAGGCGTGCCATCAAGGTCACGCCCTATAGTTAAGAAGATTTCCTCTGAACGCAAATATTGTTTCTGTTTAATTTTAGACGAAATATCATTGATGAAAGTGACACAAATTGAAATATCTACTTTAAAATCCCTTTTTGATTATTAGAATGTGAACTCTGATGACTTTAATAATTTATTAAAACGATAACAGCCTAAAAAAACGAAATTACCAAGAAACATAAATTTTCATTGCTTAATTTGACACATTGATTTTATTGACATATTTTGAGGTGATAATATAGTTAATCCTTATTTTATGAACTCTAATTTTTTATACGTAGTTTTTTAGCGTTGTCATACTATATCAAATTGCACTCGACGTAAATGACACAAACTAGTTTTGTACAACAATAAAACTGTTCTAAATACACAACAGTTATATTTTCTAACTCTAATATTCTTTTACTCAAGTTATGGCAAGCTAAAAATGTTAACCTCAAATTATTGAATTACAAAAAAAGCACCAATTGAATATGACACAAAACGCACTGAAAGATTCTCATGTACACACTGTATTTCCAACTTCAATAATAAGTGACTTTAGAATTTTCGAAACTTAACCCTCAAAATATTGCCAACGAGACGGGACTATAAGGGCCGCGATTCGAGATGCCAAACTGCGAAACGTGGCTCTCACACTTGTCTCGCTAGGTGATAGAGTAATACACCTAACTGTCAAGCTGTCAGTAGGTCCCGCTAGAGCGTTTTGTCTATGGCTATGGCCACCATTTTAGATATGTTGACAGGACATTGGGAATCCCATGGCAAAGAGTAAAAGGTGTTTTTTTTAGTAGGTATACGTAGGTATCGAACCATGGATGTATATGAAGTGGATCTCATTCTTCGGTCACAAAGTGAGGCCGACAGAGAAGCTTATCCAAGGGAGTGTCTCGTTTTGACTAAGGAGGTAATGACGTCATCAGACAATCAAAATGTGACAATTTTGTAACGAGTGCGAGTGAGACACCGCCCCCTACTATTATGCTTTCTATCGGACCGTTTTTAGTACTTTTAAGGGTTCCGTAGCCAAAATGGCATAAACGGTAGCCTTATAGTTTCGTAATGTCCGTCTGTCTGTCCGTTAGTCCGTCAGTCCGTCTGTCTGTATGTCACAGGCATTTCACTCGGAAACTATAAGACGAATAAAATAAAATTTAGACATAAGGTGTATTTTGCATGCCGCTATTTAGTTATAGTCTGGCAAACCATTTTTTCAGTAGAAAAGCGCGGCAATTTCAAAATACGTACTATCGGGTTCAGAATTGCATGGCCAATTTATGAATGAATTCATTGATAAATTGACCATGCAATTTTGAACCTGATGGTACATGTGGCAGCCCTTTGTGATGAGACACCGTGTTCGTGACAAACATTTCAATTCACATTTCTTTTACATTGAATTTGTTTCTAGTGCATTTCACTCTCTCGTCTTAAGCGCGAGTGAGATAGAATTCCTGCAACGTTCTACATTGAATTTAAATTCGTTTTTATGGCATATCGAGGGTTGCGAGGTGAAACCCGATAACTCGAGCTAATAGGTTTTTGAAAATAGAACAATAAGCTGACATACGTTAGGTGCTTATTTAAATTAAAAATTATTTATACTTATCGGGTTTCACCTCGCAACCCTCGAATTATGTCAATTGCCTCAACCAGATTATCTGTTACAGTTGATGACAGATCAGACGAAATATATCCGTCTCCTTTTTACACACCGTGAATGTCACGTAATGAAAGGGGTGGAAATACCAACTAAAATTAAAAACATAGAATTTGATGACCATTGCTGCTTTTTTCACTGATTCTTAGTGTTGTCATACTTTTGCTCGCTGTACATTGCTACTGCGTTCGTTGGCTGGCCTAACTTGAAGGAGAAAATATTTTTATGGGGGGCGCTCCATGTAACTAAATTTCAAAAAACAATTTTTCCCCTAATATGTTGCACATCAATCGATGGGTCTTTAAAAATTACATTGAGGTTTTTTTGAACATTTTGTGATTTAGTAAATATTTTCAGAAATAATCGCCTCGAAAGTCAGAAAAATTGAGTGACCCCCCCCCCTGTAACATTTGAACATTATCAGTTCAGCCATTTTTGAGTTATCTCCAAAAAACTTGTTCAATACGCATCAGATACGACCTTCTGGTATTAGTTTGGTTCTTATTCCATTGCAGGTACGGAACGCTCTATTATGCGTGGTCCGACACGCACTTGGCCGGTTTTATACTAGTAGCCAATGAACGACTCTTTTACTCGGTAATAATTTTCAACTGTGGCTAGGGCACCGAGTAAACAATAGTACTATACAGAGGTCCCTCTGTGACGTTACGAATCATGTTGTCCCTCTTAACGCATGGCAAGTTCTCTTTCTCACTTAGGCAAACGTATCGGATACTAGTTGTCAAATTCAATGACAGAAATGCACATCCTTGGTTAGGGAAAAGGTTTAAGAAAAAGATCCATTTCATATAAATCCGTGATACGAACACAGATTACACCTTGTTAGTGCTGGAACCCGCCCCACTGTAAATTCATCAAAAATCTTATCGGTTGGCTTCCATATAGCGATATACATAGAGCCCATCTTCGAGATCTTAAAAAAATAAGTCTTACTAGGTCTTAAATGGGCGCTAGTATGTATAACACGTTGTAAATTGTTTTTGAATAAATATCATATCATAATTATCATATGGCGTCAAGTTGAAAATACATGAAAATGACGTTAATTAATCAGTGGGTTTACCGCTCCAAATTTGTACTCACGGTAAAATCTACTTCAAATAACGTACATACCAAATTCCGGTGGGAGCATACAATTTTAAGATTCGAATCTAATCGCAATTTTTGCATTTGATTTATTTTTGAGCTAATCACAAATTTTTTGCCCATAAACTAGGCACTTCGCCGCCTTATTTTAAACCGTAAAAGTTAACACAGTTTGAAAAGAATACTTTAAATAGTTTCAAAAATTTACTTAATTGGCACACGCATAACTGGATATCCATGTTTAAGTGTCTTAAAGTTTAACATGCCGTTATAAAGTGTATAACAGGTATATGTGTCTAAAAAATTGCTTTAAATGTTCATCCTTATATATTTTTTATTTTTGAAAATAAATGGTATTCAATATTTATATGACGTTCTAAATAAAACAATTTTTTTTAGAACGTCGTAGAACGCAATTCTTTTTATGGAAGTTACAAAAACTATTTAAAACGGGGTATTTACCAATGGGTATTTGTTTTGTCAAGGTTCCGTTATATATTATATGTATCGACATGTTAGAAAGTAACAAACGAGGATGGTGGCAGCATTTCTCCGCTGTATCGCAAAACTTATGAGTTGAGCGAGGAAGCTGCCAGCTCTTTGGTCACCAATTGAGTCGACGAGCCTCTTTTTGCGTTCTTTAAAAAGTTACTGAGCACTGGGTCCCCACGCGCCAAGGGTCTCAACTACGTAAGATATAAAAATGTTTTATGGGTCTTCAGTTTTTCAGCTGCTTTGGCCACCGCACCTGCTTATTTGTTAGTTCCGGTGAAGTGAGAAGCCGCCAGTGTGTCTACGCATGTAGCATCCCACCGGCACGCATGTGGAATTTACTTAAGTACCGCAAGAACACCTGTGTGGAGCACAAACACGGACTCAAAGCTGGAATCAGATTTCAATCAATCAGGTGCCGGTCCAGACACTATACGGTTTAGGACATTTATTTCTCAAAAAGATTTACATAAATCACTTACTTAGAAAACAATATTTATCTTAAAGCTAAATCGGAGAGGGTAGAATGCAAAAACTGGTGGACGATTTAAGAACAAAGTCGCTCAGTAACACCAAGCGCAATGTGCATAGGGACCAGTTAAACCGAACTACCCGGTGCAATCACTGGTTAACTTACATATGATTTGTGTGTATTCATTAATTGCATACTTTGTGGAAAAGCCTTAGAAGACGTTTTTATTTTAGTTCTTAACTTTTTTATGTTATACATTTTTGTACATTTATATATACATAAATATTTCATTTGAAGTATTTTAATTATTAATTGTTATTATTATTTGACTTATTTCTATCCAGTAATAATGTCAATATTTCTGTACCCACCCTTTTCTATGTATATGGATGAAGGATGAGCAAGATGAGTAGAGAAATAATGTCATTATTACTGACAGTGTCTGGAAAAGCTGTCCACCCGTCACCAAACCTCCTGTTTGGTGACGGGTAAGCCGGTAGCCAGTGCTGCGGCTTAGGAGTGAGTGACTCATAAGAAATTTGGCACAATACGTCGTCCCAGCTCCAATGGCAATTTGGATGGGTAAAAACATCCTGACCCACCATCAACCACTTCACCAAGCTTTTTTGGCCTCCTCCAAGCCCATAGTTCCATGATTTTGGGGTGGGCGTCCTGTAAGATTTTAGTGACTTTACCTATGAGGCTGGCTGTGCTGTAGACGGAGGAGTGTCTTACAGTTGATGTTATGAAGACGACTATTTCTTAAAATGGTCTTAATTCCTTATGCGCCCACCGGTATAGTCTTAAATTTGGTATTTTTTTACTAAACGGGTCTTATAGCTTCTGTAAAAAGGGTCTAGCAGGCTAAGCTAACAAGAGTGGCCCCCGCAAGGGATTTGGTTGTAATTTGAGGTGCAGTAGTGGCAGGACCTAAGAACATTGTATGCGTAATATAAGCCTTCGATCTTCTTTTGTTTCAGACTTATTCACGAAAATGTCAAAAAATCAAGGTAATTTTAAAACTGTTATTTTAGCTAAACCAAGCAAGCGAGAGAACCCAAAAAAAATACTTGAAAAGCCACAATTGCCAACTCTGTATACACTTAAAAACATTTTGAAAAATCATGGTGCGTCATGCAAAAAAAAAAACATTTACGAACGTATGTTTACTATTTCATATCATATCACTATTGATTGAGTAGTAGTGGCAAATCAGTCTGTAGTATATAGGTATAACATCCTCTTTCGTTCCTTATGAAATAATTAATTGACATTGATCAATGACGTAAATACTGTTCTGTTTGCTCTACTGAGTTATTTGTTGATATGGAATGGTAATAAAAAATGTTTTTGTCAATGTGCCAATTCTTATTATGTACCCACTTTTTTCCTTATTTGCATAGAATAAAAAAACACATTTAGAATAATACCTAAAGCAAGGTAGCATAGCATGTCCATTTCATTTGCAGCTGACGATAAAATCAAAAACTTACAATTTGTACTTTACGATTTCTTCTACAGATATAGTGTGATTAAGCTAAGTCTGCATACGTCAATCACGACCTAATGTGTCCATCAACTCTCTTTCTTTGGTGTGACAACTACAGACTTACCTTAGAAGGGCTCTACACATTTGCCACTACACTATAGTAAACATACGTTAGTAAATGTTCTATTTTGACATGACGCACCATGATTTTTCAAAATGTTTTTAAATTTATACGTAGTTAACAACTGTGGCTTATCAAGTAATTTTTTTGATAGTTGTGTCTCCGTGAAAAGAGGCAAAAAAATGAAGCGAAAAAAAAACTTTATTTTTTTTCATCCAAGTTCAAGGATATGAATATCTGTAAAAATATGCATTATGAACCCCATTTTATGTTCCTTAATTCTGAATTTATTTGGTGACTCTCGCTTGCTTGGTTTAGCTAAAATAACAGTTTAAAAATTACCTTGATTTTTTGACATTTTAGTGAATAAGTCTGAAACAAAAGAAGATCGAAGGCTGATATTACGCATACAGTGTTCTTAGGTCCTGCCACTACTGCACCTTAAAATACAACCAAATCCCTTGCGGAGGGTGGGCTCGAAAGGGTCTAGCAGGCTAAGCTAACAAGAGTGGTCTTGTTAGCTTAGCCTGCTAGACCCTTTCGAGCAGTAAGCTCAAAAATAAATTAAGGCTCATCAAATTGTGAATTCAACTGGTCTTAAAACCTTATACACCCACCGTAATGGCCTTAAATTTGGTAAGTATGTAGATTTTGTATGTGGTTAAGCAAGTGGGCTTCGCCGTGTGTCAAAATTTAAGCGTAACGATAAATTAACGTATTTTTTTTGCTATTTCAACTTGACGCTACACATACTAGCACCCGTTTACGACCTTTAAGACGTATGTTTTCAATATCTCCGTGATGGGTTCTACAACGCTGTCAACGCTATATGGAAGCCGACCGGTAATTTTAGATTTTTGATAAATTTACAGTATAGCCGGCACCAGTATCTACAATGTTTGTAGTGAAGTATCGAATGTCAAACAATCCTTTAAGGCACTGGCTACCAGGCTACCGATAGCAATGATGGAGGCGACCTCTAGTAATTGCCCCCACGAAACTTTCGCGCGATGTTGATTTCTGAATATTCAAACTAGGTAAGATACCTACTAGAAGTAATTATAAAATTGATATGATTTTAAGACATTTTCACTGAGAGCACATTAATATTTATAATTTTTATGATTTTTAACTGTAGGTATTTATTAAAAATATATAACTGTTAAAATATAATATGATTGGCATTACCTATTTAACCTAAAGTTCAATTAACATGCCATAAAAGAAATGTCGAAATCTGACCGAGGAGCGAATGGATATACATCAAAAAGTGCGTTGAGTTGTAGGTGTTCCTCCGCTCTGCTGTTGGGAATATATCTCCAGTACCCTGCATTTACTGTGCTCTGCATTATTTTGTGTAATTTGGATGCTATGTTAGAGTAGATTTCCTCAGATTAAGCAAGCCACTAGCAATAAATCTCCTACAACGCCTTGACTGTATGCGGCTGTATATACATTCGCCATGTACATGTGCATGTGGGATACTACATGCGTAGACACACTGGCGGCTTCTCACCTCACCGGATCCAATAAACATACAGATGCGGTGGCGAAAGCAGCTGAAAAACTGAGAACTGAACACCCTTAAAAGAATCGATGTTTAAAGAAACAAGTGTGCATAGTTTAAAGTGCCGTGTGTACCCATATCAATTCATGATATAAGAAATATAATATAATATAATATTGGAATATACTTACACGTAAGTCAGTCAGATACACAATTGGCTACTTTCCTAAAAAAATATATTCAGTGTTTCAGTTAGATTATCAAAAAATATTGGACACGTACTTTTTATTTTGTCAATCAAACAAAAAATGGTGAAGATATAGCCCGTTAAAGTTCCGCGTGACGTCACATTTTAGTACAATTTTTAGTATAATGTGACGTCACGCGGAACTTTAACGGGCTATATCTTCACCAATTTTTATTTCATTGACAACATAAAAAATACGTGTCCAATATTTTTTTATAATCTAACTGACGGACTAAATATAATTATATTTTTTTTACCCAGGAAAGTACCCAATTACATTTACTTGTAGTAAACGTCAACTTCTTTTTTGAAATGGAGACCCATTGGTTTTCATATCCCGAGTCTCCTAAATAGTAATTCAAAACTTGGGTCTTGCTAGTGGCAATTCGTTATAATCATGAGGATTATGACTAGTACTACTATGCACTGTATTTATTTACCTGATATGTTGTAACGTGTAAGGTCGGAAGTGTCAATGAAACTATGTTGACTGTGCTTTACACTATACTAAATTTAAAATAATACAACTAGATGCTAACTACCTTATACTAAACTAAAACTAATAGTTGGACGCCAAGAGGAGTTTAAACGCTAAGGTTTGGGATTCCTGCTTATCCGTAGTTGCGCCGGCTAGCGTAACGCTTCTTTAATATGTATCGGTAGTTATTAAACCCACATCGTGAGGGGCATGTCCATAGGCTAAAACAAAAACACTTCCTTTAACTAAGTCGGCCCTATTAAAGACACAATCTCTTTTAAAACATTACAATCTAAACGTGAATTTCCTTAGCCACTAGCACTTACCCCTTCGATGTATTTTCACTCACAAAACAAAACAAATAAACATGTCCATAATTATTGTGCTACTGTGTTTGCATTTCACATTTCCATATTTTATTTCAATTATTTGCATCTATGGCGGGTACATTATTCACAGCACGACGCACGTAATTATTCTTTAAAGACCAGAGCTGGAATGACTTGCCAAATGTAATGCGTGAATATAAATCGAAAATATCTATAAAATTTAGAAAAAGATTATCGTCCTGCGGGGTTTGAACCCTCGCCCATTCGATCGTAAGTATTATGCTATACCACCGCGCTATCACTGCTATTACGCTAAGGTGCGAAATTGAAACCTGTATACCGCGGCTGTCCACCATACGTAATCAAACGCTCGCTGACAACATGACATGAACCTTATTGCCTATGAAATAAGCCTCACATTACTATGACTAAAAATCTACATAACATATTCCCCCTTCCTCAAGAAAAAAAAACTTTTTTTTTTTTTTTACTACATTCGCTTGAGGTCCTTAACGTGCCAATTGCCGACACATTTGCAATAGTTGTTGTTTAAGCGAAAGATGTTCTCGGACAGCTTGTCCACTATAATTGCTCTATCATATTTCGGAGCTAGTTTTGCCATGAACTTATTCTGAGCATTTGACAAAAATTTTGTCCTCTTATAAACCGTATCCCCAACCTTAAAATTATGACCTCTACGCTTGTTGTCATAAATTTTCCGGCTGCGTTCATGTGCTAACACCAACCTTCCCCTAACATCCACATATTCGTAATCCCTTTGTTTAAGCCTAATGTATTCAGACACATCTACTGGATAATCATTGTCCTTACTTTGTATTAACTGCAACGATTCCGGCCGATCTATATTTGGAACACCAGTCTCCCTACCTAGAAACAAATATGAAGGGGTGCGACGAGTAGTTTCATGCACAGCCGTCCTTATAGCATGACCGATTTGAGGTAAGTGGACGTCCCAAGTATTGTGTTTCCCTGGCTTTACATACGCTGAAATCATAGTGCCTACTACTCTGTTTACCCTCTCCGTGGGATTACTTTGTGGGTGATAATTTGGCGTAAACCACAATTTACAGTTATATTTCGCAGCCAAATCCTTAAACAGCTGCGAACAGAATTGCCGGCCATTATCGCATATTATTGCCTTAGGTGCACCGTACAACAGCATCTGGCTCTCCAGTATGTCGCATATTTTTTCAGCCTTCCCCGTCCTCAACGGAAAAAGAAGCACAAACTTACTGAACCAGCATGTTACCACTAGTAACATCGTATTACCCAATTTGCTCTTCGGAAATGGACCCATCAAGTCTAGCGAAATGAGCTGCCACGGCCGTGTAACCTCTCTATGCTCACCCATGTACCCCAGAGGCCCTTGTTGCGACACCTTATGCCTACAACATGTATCACACTTCAACACGTACTGTTTAACCTCTTCCCACATGTTTGGCCAGAAATATTTCTGCTTTATTTTAAGGTAAGTCTTCTGAATGCCTAAGTGACCCGCAGTAACATTGTCATGGCATTCCGTAAAAACCTTATTTCGCAATGCCTCTGGTACATACAGCTTCCAGTCATCCTCCTCGTTCGGAAACACGCTTAACTTTATCTTTTTATACAATAGCCCATTTAAAACTTTCCATTCCTGAGACACGTTGTTCTCTAATTCCCTTACCTTAGATCTGTACCAATTATCCTTATGGCGCTCTAAAATTTCTACGGTATCTATTTCTGGAATGATATTGTTAATCGAACTCCTTGACAAAGCGTCGGGTACAACGTGATTTTTTCCCGGCCTATGAACTATGTCATAACTGAATTGCTGTAATTTCATCGCCCACCTTGCTAATCGCCCGTGCGGGTCTTTCATATTATGTAACCATTGTAACGCACTATGGTCAGTCACTACTGTGAAATGTACACCATCTACATACGGCCTAAATTTTTCAATGGCAAATACCATACTTAAAAGTTCTCTTTCTGAAGTTGAGAACTTCTTTTCACGGTCGTTAAGTTTCCTGCTTAAATATGCTACAGGTTGCTCCTCCTCTGCATGTTTCTGACATAAGACCGCCCCAATACCGTTATTACTAGCATCACACTGAATGATAAATGGCTTTGAATAATCCGGGCATGTAACCACAGGAGCTGTTGTTAGGAGAGTTTTCAATCTTAAAAACGCTATCTCCGCTTCCCTGGTCCAGCACAACTGTTTCTTCTCCTTCCCTTTGTCAGATCATGAAGCGGGGCCGCTACCGTAGAGAAGTCTTTAACAAATCTCCTGTACCAACTGGCCAAGCCAATGAAACGCTTCAACTCTGTATAATTCCGTGGCTTGGGAAAGTTAATTATGGCTGCAACTTTTTCCGGATTCGTCCTTAACCCATCCTTGTCAATAACATAACCCAAGTACCGTAAACTCGAACGAGCGAACTTGCATTTATCTATATTTATCGTCAAAGGACAATGGGCAAATTTGTATGGGCACTGTCCCCACCCACCAACAGAAACGAAACATGTCTCATTTAATAGATCTTGGCAATTTGATGATTTGTTATTATGACGAGAATTGCCCTTTGTATGGGGTTTTCTTGGAAAACCGTATTTTGTTTATATATATATATACGTCACATACATATATTTAGGACAGACATCTTCAATTTTCTTTAAGAGTTTTGGCTAAAAATATTAATAATTTTAAGTTAACACTGATAATATGTATCATATGTTAAGTAGTATTGTAGATCTAATAATATATAGCTCTATAAGCGAATTTTTGTTTTCCTTTTTTTTAACCAACTTCAAAAATAAGAGGAGGTTCTCAAATCGTCTGTATTTTTTTTAAAGAAATGTTGTTGTTTATTATTGCTAGTAATATAATGTTTCTGTAACCTTCTACTTGTAACTTTCAAAGAATTTAACAAAATATATATGAAAACAAAATACGGTTTTCCAAGAAAACTCCATACATATGGTGATCCTCGTCATAGTAAAAAATCATCCGGTTGACACGATCTACTAAATGAGATATGTTTCGTTTCTGTTGGTGGGTGGGGACATTTGGCCCATGGTCCTTTGCCTTCTTAAGGGTTTCAGACACACTCTTTAGGAGCTGCATATGTTCAGTGAAACTTGCCGAAGAAATGACGATGTCATCCATATATGCCTATACTTTATCCTCATTCGACTGGAATAACATGTCCATTAGCCTTTGCTGAGTCTGTGAGGCATTTACGAGACCAAACGGTATAACATTAAAGTGAAATAGACCCTTGCCCCCCACCGCAAACGCTGTCTTCTCCTTACTGCTTTCATCTAGCGGAATCTGCCAAAATGCTGATTTTAGATCGATAGTGGTTAGAAATCTAGCATTACGGAGATTGTCAATAATGTTCGATACACGCGGTAGAGGATACGTATCGCGTTTAGTTATCCGATTTAACTGCCTACTATCAAGGCACAACCTATTATCACCGTTAGGCTTTTTTACGATTAGCACTGGCGAGCACCATGCGCTATGAGAAGGTTCTATTACGTTATCTGCTAACATTTTATCCACTTCCTTAACAATGTCCGCCTTAAATGCGGGAGAAAAGTTATATTGCTTTTGGTGAATCGGTCTAGCATCACCCGTATCAATGTTATGACATAATATTGATGTCCTGCCTAACCCACTACCAATCTCAGATCTCATGTCCGTAATAACCTCCTCTAACTCCTCTTTTTGCTCCGTATCCAAGTCTTCACTAGAAACGATAGCATGTTTATGTCTTGGATTGTCCCCTAAGTTCATTACCTCACTTTTAGTACCTCTGAACTGCAAGGATATTCCGAACTCTTCAAAGAAATCTTTACCCAGAAGTATTCTATGATTCAGCCCTGGCATCACTTTAGCCGAAATAACCTTAAATTGCCCATCAAACATTACCGGAATATCGTACGCTACCGATATGTCATGAACAGTACCATCAGCCGTACTCATCTGAGTCGGTGTAATTTTGTACCCCTTTAGTCCCATTGATGACAATGATTCTGCGAAAGACGGATTTATAACCGTCCGATTTGCCCCGTTATCTAACAACCCTACAAACTGCCTCTGCAAAATACCTATAGCTACATAATCCCTATTGTCATCTTCTTTTTTAAAAATTACTGTACACATTATAAATATTATTCGAAACGGGATATTTACCATGTATATTTGCATGGTAAATATCCCGTTTCGAATAATATTTATAATGTGAATGACCATGTGAGCTTGAAATCATATATTACTGTACACAGATCACTATCTGAACGAGAAAAATATTTTCTGACTATACCTAGCCAGTCCTGCCACTCCGTACTTTGATCACTCCGGGGAAAGTTTATGGGACAGGATTGGAACTCTCCCCTGAAGCGTTTCCCTTACAATGACAGTCTTTCGACGTTACACCAAAACGACCACACCTATAACAAAAAAGTCTCTGCCTGCCCATCTTACATTCTCTGAATAGATGCCCACTTTCTCTACAATTCCAACACCGCTTAGTGACTGCACCTGATTTACTCTGCAGTTCCGCAACTACTTCCGTCTCCACTGGTTCTTTATTGATTAAGACCTTGCTGCTTATCTTATGTGCTAAATCCGGTTCCAAGGTATTTTTTAAGGTCCTAGGCTCTTCAAAATTATCACAGCTGATTTTTGTACGTTCCACTATCCTCAAAACATTAATCATGTCGGATACCGAACTGAACTGATCTCTGCATATTGCCCTCTGGTAATATGGCTGAATATTCCTTAACAATATATTGATCTTTTCGGTTTCAGTGATCTTACCTGGTAGCCTATTGAACATGTTCTGCATTACAGCCATGTAGATCAAAACTGACTCATCCCGGCCCTGTGTTCTTGCCCTTATCTCAGCCAATAGCTCCTCTTGATAAAATGGTTTCTGGAACGCCCGCTTCAGCTTAAGTACCAGCTCCTGCCAATCGCTAGCGTATTCCCTGTTTGCCCTAAACCATATTAACGCCTCCTCTTCAAAAAAATCTATGGCATATCGCCATAAATCACTTTCTGTCGCATTCCTAGCATCTCTGAGCTCTGACACCCGTTCTAAAAACGCATTGATACTCATGTTCGTTCCTGAAAACTTGAGTCCCCATTGGTATATCGGGACTAACTTACGTTTCGGCAATTCTTCTTCCAATGTCGACGTCCGACATAACCTGGACCTGCCCACATTTAACTGCGCCTCGCCAAGCCCCGTGGCAAAATTAACACTTTTGTCAGCCACGCCTCTCACCTCATCCTGCCAGGCCGCCCCACTTAATTTTTCTGAAACCCCCTTTGCGCCCTCTAGTTTTTCCACTATTCTGACACCTAAATCCCCTAATGAACGCTGTAAAATCTCTTTATCATTAGCTGTCAGATTTTCTCCCTCTATTATATCATCCTGCCCTTCTAACTTCTCTAGCAACACCTGAGACCTCTGCTGAAGTGCTTTTTTGCGAATCTCATCCGCCTCCTCCACGAAAACGATCCTAGCCAAACGACCATGTACGTGATACAGTCGGGACACTAATCGCCTAAACAATGTTTTATCTGGCTTCCCTACTATCTCCGAAATATAACTAGCTAAAACACTCAACTTAGTAGCACATATATCTAACTCGGATGTTATATTCACGTGTCCTTGGGCTGGAGCTCCACTCCCGCATGACTGACTTCCTGCCTGCTCCGCAAGCATTACTTCCTTTAAAATCTTTTTCAAAACTGGTACTGTGCTCTGTATATTAACGCCCCGACATTCAAGCTCAAATTCCAGCTCATCCTTTAATAAATAATTGGGCTCCATTGTGAAGGTCTCCCAATTCACTATTTAAAAAAAAACAATACAAATAACCGTAACTAATTTAAAATATCTATATATCTATCTAAAATATGTATGCCCTGTTACAAATCCTTTAAACAATTACCTTTTGCGTAACAATGATAAAAAAAATCTAACAGAATAAAACTAACAACACGAAAAAAAAACACCCTCACACACCAATTACTCTATGGATTATTGGGTTGCAATACCACTATACAATACAAGTCTAAACAGTAACCCTAGACAACGAAAGTAACCTCGCGTAATACTTGTGATGACAAAATAATATTTATGGATATAACGGGTGATAACAAAAAAATTAGAATTCTTTCAGAGGCGAAAAAAAAAATCTTCTCTACCTTTTTTTGAGTTTTGGATGTTCTTAGGCAATTCACACATAATAGTTATTTACAAAACCATAAATGGACATAAGAATAGGGCCCGTGGTCAGCTGTTCGTCAAAGTTCAGACACAATGTCCGAACAAGATCGTTGGACGGCATGTTTTTCACTTTTGTGCACATACGACCTTGATCCCTTTTATCAACTGGGTAAAATTTTCAGCTCTCCGATTGTTTAAATACTAAATTACGACATGACTAAAAATATTTTGCATCCAGCCACATTGTGAAAAAAAATTGAGGTATCGGATTTTCACTCGACGTCTAAAATTAATGATTTTCATGTGTGATTTCGCATCGTCCAGCGACACTGTGATATAAAATTTATTTTTGCTGATCTATGTATTCTAGTAATCTTATCTGCTAGCGGCATTCTAGACCTATCTATTTAAACATCAACAAATGTAGGTACCGTTGGAAAACTTGAAATTTTTCGTGGCAACTCGTTGGCTGGTGGAATCATCATCATTAAAGATGCCATTCTGTTTGTTCAGTCTTCCCTTGGTCATTATGTTTGCTGATCTCCCGCTACCATTTCTGTAAACTACAGTCAGGGATGTACGAATTCTACAAATAGTAAATACGGGTACATTTTCCTTTACTAAAATGACATACACAGTGGTTTTTGTCCATGTTTAAGTTTGAAATATAAAAAAGTACAAGGGATTTTCGCATAGCTTCTTGTTTCGACACCATTTTTTACAAATACAAGTGCTTGAAAAAATAAAATAAACAAAATTAAAGAACCTCTAAGACATCGCCACAACTTCATGAACAAACTATTTTGTTTACGTAAATAGTTTAATTTTTATGTCTAAAGAAAATGAGTCTCATTTTTTTGTTATCACCCGTTATGTATACATATATATATATATATATATATATATATATATATTTTACAAACTCCACCGAAACCCGTTACACTTTTACAACGTCAACCGCCAATTTGACCACTTCAAACACCGTTGTTTTTACGTTGGGCGCTATTTGTAACGTGTTAAGGTCGGAAGTGTCAATGAAACTACGTTGACTGTGCTTTACACTATACTAAATTTAAAATAATACAACTAGATGCTAACTACCTTATACTAAACTAAAACTAATAGTTGGACGCCAAGAGGAGTTTAAACGCTAAGGTTTGGGATTCCTGCTTATCCGTAGTTGCGCCGGCTAGCGTAACGCTTCTTTAATATGTATCGGTAGTTATTAAACCCGCATCGTGAAGGGCATATCCATAGGCTAAAACAAAAACACTTCTTTTAACTAAGTCGGCCCTATTAAAGACACAATCTCTTTTAAAACATTACAATCTAAACGTGAATTTCCTTAGCCACTAGCACTTACCCCTTCGATGTATTTTCACTCACAAAACAAAACAAATAAACATGTCCATAATCATTGTGCTACTGTGTTTGCATTTCACATTTCCATATTTTATTTCAATTATTTGCATCTATGGCGGGTACATTATTCACAGCACGACGCACGTAATTATTCTTTAAAAACCAGAGCTGGAATGACTTGCCAAATGTAATGCGTGAATATAAATCGTAAAATATCTATAAAATTTAGAAAAAGATTATCGTCCTGCGGGGTTTGAACCCTCGCCCATTCGATCGTAAGTATTATGCTATACCACCGCGCTATCACTGCTATTACACTAAGGTGCGAAATTGAAACCTGTATACCGCGGCTGTCCACAATACGTAATCAAACGCTCGCTGACAACATGACATGAACCTTATTGCCTATGAAATAAGCCTCACATTACTATGACTAAAAATCTACATAACAATGTTTATCAACTCAACTCTCAGGATTAGGAATACCTTTGTAATATAAGAAAGAGTCTTACATTAGATTAGAATCTATGAAGAATATGTGTAAAATTGTTTGAAATGTCTAAAACCTTAGTTTAGTTAGGAGTCAGTAGTAGGAGCCAATTTTGAACCCGCGATCCTTAGAGCGTAAGTCGGGCGTCTGGCCGCCAGGCTACCAGAGTTTGTTTTGATAATTACGATACTGTTGCTCCATTTTTCTACTATGTTTAACTGCGTGAAGTATCAAATGTCAAACAATCCTTTAAGGCACTGACTACCATGCTACCGATAGAAATAACGGTCTCCTAGCCCAGTCACTAGACCCTGCCTACGAAGCAGGAGGTCCCGGGTTCAAATCCTGGTCAGGGCATTTGTTTGTGTGTTTATCACAGATATTTGTTCCTGAGTTATGTTTTCTATGTTTATCTATTATATATATCGTCGTCGTCTAGTACCCTAAGTCTTATTGAGCTTACTGTGGTCCTAGTTCGATTTGTGTAAGATTGTCCTATAATATTTATTTGTTTCTCGAATTTAATTTCTTTTCTGATGTTTTTGAAATGCCTCAAACTTTCCATAGACGTTGACGTAACAAAGACTGCAGCACTATAAGTAGGTATTAAAACAGACAGAAACATTGCAAAATTAAATAATTATACTATTAGTAGTTAGGTTTTCTTATTAAAATTATTTTCTTTTGTATTAATGCTTTTTTACCACATCAGCACCAACGCCTATCTTGATTTTTTTAAAGCGTCGGTAAAATTGTTTTTTTTTTTCACAAGGGAGAATAGTAATTACTTTACGTTATAGAACGATGATTTTGAACCATAAATATTTGCCAGAATTAATTTGTTTTGTTTTATGTATTTACCTAAGCTTGTATTTTTTTGCCGTGGCGTGGTGAAAAATGTTGTAATACTCTCGGCAGCAGTTTGTTTGCTTCTAGTGCCCCCCGGGCCGCTATTTGAAAAATAAACACACACACTCAACCCAACTCAACTCAACGCTATAACGACATTGACATTTGCTATTCGAACAGATTTTCATTCAACATTGGTCTCACATTGGTCTCACATTGGCCACACATTGGTCACACATTGTACCAATGTTGTACCAATGTGAGACCAATGTGAGACCAATGTTGAATGAAAATCTGTTCGAATAGCAAATGTCAATGTCGTTATAGCGTTGAGTTGAGTTGGGTTGGAGCTGTGTCTCTCCAGTGTGTGTGTTTATTTTTCGAATCGCGGCCCCGCAACGCTCAAGATACCACTTTTTTAACCATACACTCGTTATAATTTTGTAATCTTTCACTTGTTCGGGTCTCGATATAAACACGTGAGATAGATAACAAGGTTGTATTCTTGATATTATGATTTATTTACACTAAACCTTTTCTACATAATATTGGATCTACGTGGTCGGTTTACAAGTCAATGTATTGTTTGTTTTTTTGTGACAAAAAACATTTATTGGTTACAAGAAATCTTAAAATCATTCATACCAGTCATTTTTATTCAATATGTAATATTTGTCACATATCTTTTACCCAAAGCACAGGTTTCGTCATAGTTGCCACACCCAAAAATGCATCGTCAAATCTAATAAATTGCTTGTAAGCCGTCTATGTAGAATAACCTAGTTCTAGCCTAGTATTGTAGCTCGAAAATACACGTATGATTTACACACAGACTCATACACGTATTTAGTTTCAGAAGACATTCAGAGATGTCGCTTTCAAATGAGTTTTCATAAAATGCTTCAAGGCTCTCTTTACCTACTAGAGGTAAATAAATGCCTTACGTGGGATTCCCATAATTTACTGACGTCAACGTCAAAACAATAAGATGGCGCCCATGCCAATAGAGAAATTGCTCTAGCGAGACCTGTTGATTTTGACGTAGGTGGTTAGGTGAATCAACTGTCACAAAAGTGTGATATCATAGTTGTCTCGCTACCTACTGTCAGTTATGCCATGTCGAATAGACTCCCAGGCTAGGGTAACTAGGCTCGATAAGGCTTGTGTTGTGGTTACTAGGCGACGATATATATATAATGGATATAAGTATACATATAAATACTTAAATACATAAAAAAACATCCATAACTCAGGAACAAATGTGACATTTTCAAGTACATGATAGTCGGTTTTTAATTAGAGTTTATTTCTAAATACATTTTTATAGCAGTATCGCCTTATTGACAACCGACAATGATGTACCTTTGACTTGAAAACTAAATGCCATGATCAGGATCCGGCCGCGGGACCTCCTGCTTCATAGGCAGGGTCACTACCGACTAGGCTAGGAGGCCGTTAATAAAAATGTCACAAATTAAATAGAAATATCCCCCAAAGAGGAAGACAACGTTTGGTCGTGCGCAGCTATCTTCCAACAGCTTCTAGCGATCATGAGTGGGGAGAGATTTCATTACCGCTCAAGTGCTTTCTGTCCAAACAACTATAATAAGAAAAAAAACACAGATTATAAATGGTGTTGTTTCTGTTTTCATTTTTCATGTTTTATCTTCCATATCGATACCCTACTGAGCGGCTCCACGGCATACCTGAAGTTTTAAGCGTAGGTACGTAAACTTTTTATATACCAAATATTACAAAGATATCATAGATATATAGCTCCTACTAAAATTACTAGTAATAAACGGATAGTTTACTACCCAGTTCCACGTTGTAGCAGTGCATGGGCTAGGAGACATTTTTCTTTTATAGCTCCTTTCTTATACAACAAAGCCAACAAAACCCAGAATATACACAAGTTAAGTAATTACCAACTCAAAAGTAAAACTAAAGTTTGGTTAAAAACCTTAAACTATTCCGAAACAGATTTTATCATTAAAAACCGGCCAAGAGCGTGTCGGGCCACGCTCAGTGTAGGGTTCCGTAGTTTTCCGTCCGTCACAGTAAGTGTCCCCACTTAAGAGTTAAAATAACACCGCCATGTAGGATATGATATGAGCGTTCCACGTACAGCGACATCTATCGGCAAATTAAGTAAACTATTGCGCGCGAGCTTAAAGTATGGAAGATGATTTTTATGGGATAATTCTTTATTGCGTGAACCGATTTTCACCGTTTTTACTTTATTTGAAAGCACGTCATTTCATTGTGATTTGGTAGAAATTACAGGTACAATAAACACCTGCTTATACGGTTAAATTACAAACTTAGTTCAGAAATTATTATGTAACTTATTTTCAAAAACTATTTAACCTATCAAGTTCAAAATAATTTTCCTAGAAAGTTTTTATAAAGTTCCACTTTTGAGATATTTTTCATATTTTTAAAACGGGTCTCTTTCGGTTCCCATAAATTTTTACTTCCGGTTTTTTCAGTCCATAACGTTTTCCATCATAATTTTTATTAGTCATATTGTCAATAGTCATAAAATTTAACAATCTAAATTGCTGGTCCGATTTTTGCAGGTCATCATTATTCTTAGTCATAAAATCTGTAACTCATAATATTCAAAGTCTAGATGGTATCTATTACATAATGTTGAAGGCAGTAAACTTGCTTATAATAATTGTTTTAAGTTCTTTAATCGCAGATTATAATGAAGGGTGTATATTGGTTTCTACAAATTTTAAGTTCCGATTTTTTACAGTCCATAACGTTAACCATCATAAGTTTTATTAGTCATATTGTCAATAGTTATATATAATTAAACAACACAAATTACATTTCCGATAACTCATTGCGTCGAGGACACGATACTAGGTAATTTAAACACAGGTCTTTTAATTGGTAGTTGACTTATTTCAATAAAATTCATGTCATGGCTTTTCATTTTGGGTGTTTTACTTAATTTGTTTACATGTAATAATATTTATTCCGCATATAATTATTTTTTTTAGGGGTCGCAGTTCTAACCTAACCTAACCCACTTCTGGCAACAGTTCGATTTCTTGGGGGACGCAGTTCTAACCTAACCTAACCCACTTCTGGCAACAGTTCGTTTTCTTGGGGGTCGCAGTTCTAACCTAACCTAACCCACTTCTGACAACAGTTCATTTTCTGGGGGGTCGCAGTTCTAACCTAACCTAACCCACTTCTGGCAACAGTTCGTTTTCTTGGGGGTCGCAGTTCTAACCTAACCTAACCCACTTCTGGCAAAAGTTCGTTTTCTTGAGGGTCGCATTTAGTAAACGTTATACTTGAAAAAAATTATGACTATTGATGTTTATGTCCATAAATCATAATGGATATCATTTTATGACTATCGAAATTCGAAAAAATAAGTTTATGGGAAACAAAGGGATGACTTTAAAACGATATGATCAACGACAATTAGTCCGATAAAATATATGACTTAAAATATTTTTGAATAATTATTGATAGACCTTCGAATATTATACTCATAAATTTTATGCCTTTGGCGATTATAGTGTTTAATATTATAGATCTTTATTATTAGAACTATGAAACGTTATGCTTTACAAAAATTATGACTATTGATGTTTATGCCCATAAAGTATATGGATATCAATTTCTGACTATCGAAATTCGAAAGAATGAGTTTATGGGAAACAACTCATTCTTTCGAATTTTTAAAACTTATGGTTTAAAAGTTAGAGGGGGGGGTGGACACATTTTTAAAATTAAAATTAAATTAATTATTCATTTATTTCGGAAACATTCCATATTATGTTAGTAAGTACAATTTTTATTATTATTAAACTTATTAACTTACTTATCTTATCTTATTTTTTTTACTTCTGGAGCGATTATTTCCGAAAATATTTACATTATCAAAAAATGATTTTAGTAAACCCCTATTCATTTTTAAATACCTATCCAACAATATATCACACGTTAGGGTTGAAATGAAAAAAAAACACTCCCCACTTTACGTATATGTATGGGAGGTACCCTAATAAAACATTTTTTCCACTTTTTATTTTACCACTTTGTTGGCGTGATTTATATACATATAAGTACCAAATTTCAGCTTTCTAGTGCTAACGGTCACTGAGATTATCCGCGGACGGACGGACGGACGGGCAGACATGGCGAAACTATAAGGGTTCCTAGTTGACTACGGAACCCTAAAAACACACACACAATTAACATACAAGCGCGCAAAACACACACACATGCATCACATAATCAGACATACACACTACGCACTCACGCGCGCATTTCTTTATATATTTAAGTAAATCTTGTTTTATATTTATTTTATTAGAAATTATAATATCTCAATGTTTAAGTTATACGAGGGTGAATTGAAAAGTTCTGAGCCTGACCTATAAATTAAAGACTTATGGATATATAACAATTTTATTTTTCTACATAGTCTCCTGAAAGATCACAACACTTTTGCCATCTTGATTCTAACTTTAGGATTCCTTGTAAAAAAAAAGATTCTTCCAGGTCATCAAAATATTCAGTTACGGCTTCTTGTACCTCTATATTCGTCTTGAATTTTCGCCCCGCTATGTGTTTTTTTAGATTAGGGAAAAGAAAATAGTCGGAAGGGGCCAAGTCTGGCGAATAAGGTGGATGCGGCAACAATTCAAACCCACAATTTTGTATTTGCGCGATTGATTTGCCGCAGTATGGACAGGAGCGTTGTCTTGGTGGAATAAAACTTTCTTAGACAACATACCAGGCCTTTTCGTCTTAATTTCTTCACGTAAACGCTGTAGGAGTGTGCAATAATAGTCAGCATTTATAGTTTTACCCTTTTCAAGGTAATCGATCATTATGATCCCTCTGCTGTCCCAAAAAACTGAAGCCATTACCTTCTTAGCGGACAAAATGGCCTTTGCTTTTTTCGGCGGTGGTGAACCTGACCTTTTCCATTGCTTGGATTGTACTTTTGACTCCGGTGTATTGTGGTGGACCCAAGTTTCGTCCATAGTTACAAACCGGTTAGTAAAGTCTTGCGGATCACTTCTAAACAAGTCCAAACAATCTTGCGACACTGTATGACGGGTGCGTGTATTTTCCGCTGAAAGCAGCCTAGGTACCCATCTGGCTGAGACCTTAGAAAATCCAAGATCGTTGGTGATTATGTTTTGCACTCGTTCATAAGATATCCCTATTGCGTCCGCTATCTCCGCGATCTTCAACCTCCTGTCGTTCATAACCATGTCTAGTATTTTATGGACATTTTCATCTGTAGTGGCTGTTAACGGCCGGCCACTCCTAGGTTCATCTTTAACTGCTTCTCTGCCACGTTTGAAATCCGCTGCCCATCTTTTTACAGTGGCATACGATGGAGCGAATTCCCCTAAAGTCTGGCACATATCTTCATAAATTTGTTTGGGCGTTAACCCTTTTTTTTGCAAGTACTTTATGACGGAACGATGCTCAATTTTATCCATTGCTAAGAAAATCCCGAACCTTCTTTACTAATACGATCATAAATTTTACAAAAAAACAAAAGACGTGACAGCAAAAAAACAAAAGACGATGCATTATGATTAAAAAACATGTGAGTATAACGTGCCAGTATTATTTTTTCTTTTTAATTTGAAGATCGACCTTAGGCTTACAATATTTCAATTCACCCTCGTATTATAAATGTGTAACATTGTAACCTTATGTAATGCCTGTAATCGGGAAGGAGCTGGCTCTTGAGACACAGGAAAACCTAGTTTGAGAGCCAGGTGCCAATCATATCAATGTACACTTAAAGTTGCAATAAAGATTGTTTATTGTTATTGTTATTCGACTTCAATATTACGAAGGAGGAGGTTCACAAATTGTTTTTTTATGTATGTTTACCGATTATTTTCTAAGACGGCTGCACCGATTAAGATTTTTTTTTTTGAAAGGGTATACTTGACAGTTGGTCCAATTGTCATCAGGTCAGGATCTGATGATGTATACCTTGAGAAATCGAGGGAACTCGTCAACTATTAAAGGCACACCTCTAGTGATTTGAGTATTTTTACAGAAACTCTGGCATTTGCTCTTGGAAAGGTGGAGCCTAAGCGAAGTCGTTTTCTGAGTTCTGAGGTCTATAGACTATATAGATAAATAACTGTATGCCTGCTTTGCTGAGATGCTTTTTTTTGCAATTGTGACGCCATATGCGCATAGTTATGTTCGCGCGTTCATCCTCATTTAAAACGTCCATTGTGCGGTTTCGCGTGAACCCGCTGCGACTGTTCTCTGTCGCCTTATTGGCGCACTGTCTCGCGCCGCAACTCTCCCGTTTGCCGTGCTATGCTTGCGCTCAATGAACTGTCTGTAGTGCTGCCCTCCTGTGATTTGTTTGCGGACAGCTGGGTGATGATTGAGAGAGAGTGTTTGAAAATATTTGAGAGTCTGACTTAATGTAATTATTTATTTTTTAATCATGTTTTAGTTTTATTTGACATTATATTATGAATACTTGCATTATGGAATTATACGAGGGCGGAGTGATAAGTCCGGTAAAATAATTAGTTAAGGTAATATGTTCACAATTTCAATGATGCCCACTTGTAGTCGAACCTTTTTGAGGCTGAATTGTATATTTTCAGCCAGTTCGCATCATTACTTTTTTTTTGACAGCGAAGAAAAAAAACAATTGCTTTGATGTTTGCAAACATGGAGAAAAGTGAGTTTCGCGTTCTGATCAAACATTATTTTCTTCGAAAAAAATCTATTACGGAAACAAAAAAAAGCCTAGAAAAATATTACGGGGACTCTGCTCCGTCGATTAAAATGATTCACAAGTGGTTTACTGAGTTTCGTTGTGGTCGTACAAGCACTAATGATGCCGACCGACCCGGACGGCCAGTTGAGGTCACCACACCAGAGATGATAAGGAAAATCCATGATATCGTATTGGATGACCGAAGAGTAAAAGTCAGAGAGATAGCTGATATTGTAAGCATTTCAGACGAAAGGGTTCGTAATATCCTACACACTCATTTGGACATGAAGAAGCTATCCGCCCGTTGGGTGCCGCGATTGCTTACAGAGGATCAAAAGCGTACTAGAGTGGCCATTTCAGAAGAAGGTTTGGCGAAGTTTAGGCGTAATAAAAAGGATTTCATCCGTCGTTTCATAACTGTAGACGAAACTTGGATCCATCATCTTACACCAGAAACCAAGGAGCAGTCAAAACAATGGATTGCTTCTGGTGAACCTGCACCGAAGAAGGCCAAAGCAGTTTTATCGGCAAATAAAGTTATGGCTACCGTCTTCTGGGATGCTCGTGGTGTAATATACATTGATTACCTTCAAAAAGGCAAAACAATCAACGGCGAATATTATGCCAATTTACTGCAACGATTTCATCAAGTTTTAATGGAAAAAAGGCCCCACTTGGCGAAGAAGAAAATTCTTTTTCACCAAGACAACGCACGGGTGCACACTTGTGCAGTTGCCATGGCTAAAATCCACGAATTGCATTACGAATTGGTCGCCCATCCGCCTTATTCGCCAGATTTAGCCCCCTGCGATTATTTCCTTTTTCCTAACTTGAAGAAATGGCTTGGAGGAAAAAGGTTTAGGTCGAATGAGGAAGTGATAGAAGAAACCAATGCTTATTTTGAAGGGTTGGAGCAATCGTATTATGCGGAGGGAATAGAGAAGCTAGAAAAACGTTGGAATAAGTGCTGTGACTTAGAAGGAGACTATGTCGAAAAATAAATATTAACTTTGCCTATAACATAACAAATAGTTTAATTTTTACCAGACTTATCACTCCGCCCTCGTATAACTGAAATTATGGAAAATGTAATGACTTGGGCTTGTAATATTACAAACAAATACATACAAACCACTTATTAATTACACAGTATTACAACTTATTTCAGACAACTTTGTTCTGATGCCTCCTCCTCCACCTTTCTGAAAAAATAGTAAAAAAATAACTAGCTAATAGCGGCGTATTTATTTACCTCCCTAAGAGTCAAAAAACATGTTTAGTTAATACTTCCTTTGTATACGATAATCGTCAAAGGTGACGGAAAATTACGTGTAGTCGAGTATTCCGTTACTTTCAGTAAGTAAATATACTGGTAAACAAGCACGATCAACAAATAATAATAGAGGTTACTGACCGGCGGCGGCGATGGTTAGTACAATTATTTAGGTGTTATTTTTAACCAGACGGCAACGTAAGGGCTATTATGCAACACGTCTTTGTTCATTCGGGAAAGGGTGTTATGTTATGTTCAGTATATTGTGCGCTCACCGTCTGGATAAAGGTGAATACATAGATGTTGTACAAGAACGAAGAGTATCCTTATCCCTAATGTGTTACATATCGTAAGACAAACGCTGTAAAGTTTGCTATTATAGTACATTAGAGCAGAAGCCAGGAAAACCGGTATTATCAGGGCCAAGTTGGTATAGACGGAATCCGTTTTCACGCCGAGGGGCTTGAATAGTGCTTTTCTCAAATATGCAATGAAATAAGGAACGAAACGTTCGAAAAAATACGTTCTTTTATTATTAAACTTAGTATACATCTATTATCATCGTCACTTCAAATACGTTAACCATTCTGTCAAGAGAAAAAAAAATCAAAATCAGCTGGTCGTAAAACCTGCCGCCATATTTGACGCCAAGGTCATTTTGCAGGCCTAGGCCTGAAAAGTTGTATGAATCCTATAACAGTCACCTCAAATTGCTGCGCCATAAACAGGATACTACCGAGCCTATTGCATGATTGAGAAATCATAATTTGCCGTAAAGGTTACGGAGGAACTGGAATGAAAACGTAAGTGACAGTTTGTTAAAAACTAATAGAGATTAAAATGAAAACTTTCCTGCAGGTGTCTGTACCTACATACTCATAATTTGTCACTTCTTGCAGAAAGTAGAACCTACTTAAAAATCAAATTATCAGAGTTTTCCAACTTTTCACATGTGTATGTCCCTGTGGTATAAAATTTGGCTAAAACCCTTTCAGCCTCTTATTGAAATAACTGTGTTAATCTCTAATAATATCAGTGACACAACAGGTCAGACCGTCGTCTACAACTTTTGTTTTAGTTACACGTGTTACTTACAAAATAAAACCATATTTAATGCATTATTTACACACATTTTTAGCTCTGGAATTTATAAGTAAGGTAGGTAAAATTTGGCATAATTTTTTTTTTTTTTTGCTTTTATCATGATGTTTTAGAGCATAGCATTTTAGTTTACCGTTTGTGAGGAGTTTTATACCCGCCTAGTTTCCGCAATTGTAGCACAAATAACATTTTTTTTTAATATCAAAAAGGTAAACGGTTCGTCCGTTCGTCGATTTTATCAGGGACAAAAAGCTGGCAGCTTCCTCGCTCTACTCATAGATTACAATCAACGAGGAAATGCTGCCAGCATCCTAAGTATTATGCCACAGGAACCGTCTTTAGAGATATGTTATAAGTTCCTTTGGGTTTATTAAGATATTTTATGTAGTAGTATCCATGTTTTTAATGAATAAAATTTGCTGCAGGTTTTTTTTTGCAAACAAGCATAGGCCCGCCTGATGGTAAGCAGCTACCCGTAGCCTATGGAGGCCTGCAACTCCAGTGGTGTCACATGCGCGTTGCCGGCCCTTTACAAAAAGGAGGATTCACTGTGTTGATGGCTAAAGGAACAAGAGGGTCCCTCATCGTCAACACACTGGGTCCTCTTTGAGCTCTTTGGCATCCTTACTCACCAGCACGAACACAAAACTATGATTAGAGTCTAGTGCTATAAAGTACAGTAGTTGAAAATCTGTATAAAAAAATGCTTCTGACTTTACGTAGATAGGTATGGAGCTCAGTAAATTATAGCATGATTCAATTAACGAATTTTATTTTCTTTTGCCTCAGACATAAAGATATTATTTACTCTCTCAGATAACAACGTCGTCAGCCGTGATAAACTAGACCAATATTTCTTTTGACAGAAACGAACCAACTTCGTAAAACATAAAACAAGGGACATATACAGTACAGTCAGTAAAGAAGCGAACCTCTGCATACAAATTTTAATATTGCTTTGTAAAGTCGCTCTACACCTTCCTTACTACCTTCAGTGGCACAGTGGCGTAACTATAGGATGGCAGAGGTGGCCCCCGGGCCCTTGGCCGGTTGGAAAAGCCACGACTAAAGGAGGACCCTGGACCACATGCTCAGGATTCGAACCCGAGGAGGAGGTCCCGTTTATCACAGATATTTGTACCTGCGTTATGGATTTTTTCTATCTATTTAAGTATTTATCTATATCTATCTATTATATCGTCGTCTAGTACCCACAACACAAGCTTTATTGAGCTTACTGTGGGACTAGGTTGATTTGTGTAAGATTGACGTATAATATTTATTTATTTATCCTAACACTAAGCTTTCCGCCCCGCGACTTCGTACGCGTATGATAGCACCTTCGCACCCCTATTTAACCCCCTCAGGGGTAGAATTTTCCATAACGCTGAAAGGACTTCTAATTGTATTTTAATAAGTTATCTTCCCACAAAGTTAAAAGTCTCTAGCTCAAAAAATAAATTTCCCCCATACAAACTTTGAACCCCTTTTCAACACCCTCAGGGGTGGAATTATCCAAAACGCTAAAAGTGCTTTTATTTTATTTGAAAGGGTAATCTTCCTACAAAGTTAAAAGTTTCTAGCTCAAAAACAAAATCCCCGATAAAAACTTTGCACCCCTTTTTAACTCCCTCAGGTGTGAAATTATCCTAAACGCTGAAAGTACTTTTTGTGTATTCTAATAAGTAATATTCCTACAAAGTTGAAAGTCTCTAGCTCAAAGAAAGAAGTTTTCCGCATACAAATCTCCACTCCTATTTAACCCCCTTAGGGGTGGAATTATCTAAAACGCTAAAATTACTTTTATATTTTTATAAATATTAGCGAACACATAATAATAGAGGTTACTGACCGGCGGCGGCGATGGTTAGTACAATTATTTAGGTGTTATTTTTAACCAGACGGCAACGTAAGGGCTATTATGCAACACGTCTTTGTTCATTCGGGAAAGGGTGTTATGTTATGTTCAGTATATTGTGCGCTCACCGTCTGGATAAAGGTGAATACATAGATGTTGTACAAGAACGAAGAGTATCCTTTTCCCTAATGTGTTACATATCGTAAGACAAACGCTGTAAAGTTTGCTATTATAGTACATTAGAGCAGAAGCCAGGAAAACCGGTATTATCAGGGCCAAGTTGGTATAGACGGAATCCGTTTTCACGCCGAGGGGCTTGAATAGTGCTTTTCTCAAATATGCAATGAAATAAGGAACGAAACGTTCGAAAAAATACGTTCTTTTATTATTAAACTTAGTATACATCTATTATCATCGTCACTTCAAATACGTTAACCATTCTGTCAAGAGAAAAAAAAATCAAAATCAGCTGGTCGTAAAACCTGCCGCCATATTTGACGCCAAGGTCATTTTGCAGGCCTAGGCCTGAAAAGTTGTATGAATCCTATAACAGTCACCTCAAATTGCTGCGCCATAAACAGGATACTACCGAGCCTATTGCATGATTGAGAAATCATAATTTGCCGTAAAGGTTACGGAGGAACTGGAATGAAAACGTAAGTGACAGTTTGTTAAAAACTAATAGAGATTAAAATGAAAACTTTCCTGCAGGTGTCTGTACCTACATACTCATAATTTGTCACTTCTTGCAGAAAGTAGAACCTACTTAAAAATCAAATTATCAGAGTTTTCCAACTTTTCACATGTGTATGTCCCTGTGGTATAAAATTTGGCTAAAACCCTTTCAGCCTCTTATTGAAATAACTGTGTTAATCTCTAATAATATCAGTGACACAACAGGTCAGACCGTCGTCTACAACTTTTGTTTTAGTTACACGTGTTACTTACAAAATAAAACCATATTTAATGCATTATTTACACACATTTTTAGCTCTGGAATTTATAAGTAAGGTAGGTAAAATTTGGCATAATTTTTTTTTTTTTTGCTTTTATCATGATGTTTTAGAGCATAGCATTTTAGTTTACCGTTTGTGAGGAGTTTTATACCCGCCTAGTTTCCGCAATTGTAGCACAAATAACATTTTTTTTTAATATCAAAAAGGTAAACGGTTCGTCCGTTCGTCGATTTTATCAGGGACAAAAAGCTGGCAGCTTCCTCGCTCTACTCATAGATTACAATCAACGAGGAAATGCTGCCAGCATCCTAAGTATTATGCCACAGGAACCGTCTTTAGAGATATGTTATAAGTTCCTTTGGGTTTATTAAGATATTTTATGTAGTAGTATCCATGTTTATAATGAATAAAATTTGCTGCAGGTTTTTTTTTGCAAACAAGCAAATTTTTAGCCTGATAGTAAGCAGCTACCCGTAGCCTATGGAGGCCTGCAACTCCAGTGGTGTCACATGCGCGTTGCCGGCCCTTTACAAAAAGGAGGATTCACTGTGTTGATGGCTAAAGGAACAAGAGGGTCCCTCATCGTCAACACACTGGGTCCTCTTTGAGCTCTTTGGCATCCTTACTCACCAGCAGGAACACAAAACTATGATTAGAGTCTAGTGCTATAAAGTACAGTAGTTGAAAATCTGTATAAAAAAATGCTTCTGACTTTACGTAGATAGGTATGGAGCTCAGTAAATTATAGCATGATTCAATTAACGAATTTTATTTTCTTTTGCCTCAGACATAAAGATATTATTTACTCTCTCAGATAACAACGTCGTCAGCCGTGATAAACTAGACCAATATTTCTTTTGACAGAAACGAACCAACTTCGTAAAACATAACACAAGGGACATATACAGTACAGTCAGTAAAGAAGCGAACCTCTGCATACAAATTTTAATATTGCTTTGTAAAGTCGCTCTACACCTTCCTTACTACCTTCAGTGGCACAGTGGCGTAACTATAGGATGGCAGAGGTGGCCCCCGGGCCCTTGGCCGGTTGGAAAAGCCACGACTAAAGGAGGACCCTGGACCACATGCTCAGGATTCGAACCCGAGGAGGAGGTCCCGTTTATCACAGATATTTGTACCTGCGTTATGGATTTTTTCTATCTATTTAAGTATTTATCTATATCTATCTATTATATCGTCGTCTAGTACCCACAACACAAGCTTTATTGAGCTTACTGTGGGACTAGGTTGATTTGTGTAAGATTGACGTATAATATTTATTTATTTATCCTAACACTAGCTTTCCGCCCCGCGACTTCGTACGCGTATGATAGCACCTTCGCACCCCTATTTAACCCCCTCAGGGGTAGAATTTTCCATAACGCTGAAAGGACTTCTAATTGTATTTTAATAAGTTATCTTCCCACAAAGTTAAAAGTCTCTAGCTCAAAAAATAAATTTCCCCCATACAAACTTTGAACCCCTTTTCAACACCCTCAGGGGTGGAATTATCCAAAACGCTAAAAGTACTTTTATTTTATTTGAAAGGGTAATCTTCCTACAAAGTTAAAAGTTTCTAGCTCAAAAACAAAATCCCCGATAAAAACTTTGCACCCCTTTTTAACTCCCTCAGGTGTGAAATTATCCTAAACGCTGAAAGTACTTTTTGTGTATTCTAATAAGTAATATTCCTACAAAGTTGAAAGTCTCTAGCTCAAAGAAAGAAGTTTTCCGCATACAAATCTCCACTCCTATTTAACCCCCTTAGGGGTGGAATTATCTAAAACGCTAAAATTACTTTTATATTTTTATAAATATTAGCGAACACACGAAGTTTCAAGTTTCTAACTTAAAATTTAAAATCTTACACATACAAAATATTAACCCCCTTTTTACCCCTTAAGGGTCGAATTTTTCAAAATCGCTTCTTATTATTTGAACATGTTATGAATGTAACCCGACCTGCAAATTATAACTTTCTAGCTTTAGTTGTTACGGCCTCGCTTTAATACAAACTTTTCAACCCCGTTTCAACTCCTCTCGGGTGGAATTTTGAAAAACGCAGAAATTAGTTTTTTTGCTTTTAAGTTAGTAGCCTGCAAACTAAAATTGAAGTCTGTCACAAAAAAAATTGTAATCTCTATACAAACTTTCAACCCCTTTTTTACCCCGTTAGAGGTTGAATTTCAAAAAACGCTAAAATTATTTTTATTGTACTTTAATTATCAGTAAGCGTACAAAGTTTCAAACCTCTAACCTTAAATTTTAAGCCCCATCAATACAAACTTTCAACCCCCTTTTTACCCCCTTAGGGGATGAATTTTTCAAAATCGCTTCTTATTACTTGTACACATTACAAATGTAACCAGACCTGAAACTTTCAACTTTCTAGCTTCAGTAGTTTCGGATAGATAGATTTTCTGTAATACCCCATCATTGTACCCCATATGATGAATTTGCCACGCGCCCCATTTGGCATAGTTACGCCACTGCTTCAGCAACCTTTTCTTCAGAATCTATAGGCATTTTCTTAAGTAAGCTGGGTGTCGGTTGACGGGCAGAGGTCATAGTCCCCGCTCCGGGTGGTTCCTATTGCACAGGTTGTCATTCGGCTTCTTGGTTATCCTTTCTACATTTTTAAGGTTTTTTATATTGATTTAATTTGATAATTTATTTTATCTACACTCACATTGTAAGTTCTCTAAAACGTGTTCGAAAACGGTAGGCAATGGCTAGCATTACCACAACCGATTTTACTATGATAAGCTTTTTATCTGTGGCAGTAACGTAATTTTAACTTTACATGCTCAAATATTGATGTGTTATGAGTTTTGATAACATAATGTATACCTGCATGCTCCGTGTAAACGTGTTTTAGTTTTAAAGTTAGATCTTGGTCTGAGCAAAGTCTGAGTCGTCTTTGTATGTTACAATCAAGGAGTTTAATTGTTGAGCCATTTACAGTTCAAGCTATTTTCTTTTGTTTAATACTTACTCTATGAAATATCCATCTTAAAGTGAACCCTGAATGACTGACAGAACTGACTATACCTACACGGAAAGAACTTATCCCACCAAAAACATAATGTGGAAATGGGAGCCAAGTTCAATATTAACAATATCGTGGCTGTCAACTTCGCCAACAAAAGATTTGAAATCTAAATGAATGCCAAGTTCTGTATATACCAATGAAAACAATTGTTAATAATATATGTCGATCTATCGATAACACAATTGAATGTCATGCTTTTTAATTATATTCTTAAATTTAAACAGTCTGACGTTACACAAAGTAGTTTACTTAACAAATTGAATTCATAATTATTTTACATGTTTGTTAAAGTGGGGCATTCCACTCATACACTTAAAATAAATTGAATTTAAACATTTGACTTGGTTTTCATCATGATGGACGTTTTGTGCCTTTTACGTGAAATCATCGGTACCAAAAAACCCAACTAAAAGGCCGTGCGCGCCGGAGGGTCTGCCATCTTGTGGTCTAAAACGAAAACTGAAACTATGCCCAGGTGCGCGTTAGCAGGGGGGAGAACAGGGCCCAATCCCCCCCCCCCCCCCTCAACTCTGACACGCATGCCTCGTATGCTACGGAAGCCATAGGTGCGGACCACAAGAATTTTTGTGACGGAAATTGCCCCCCCCCCCCCCCTTAATGAAATCCTGGATCCGCGCCTGAATATTCCACGGCAATGGAAGGTGCTGCCTCACACATTTGATTCACGTGCCCTTGTACATACAAATGCCCTTCGATATGAAGGTACATTCAGCTGCAGAGAAAAAGACCCCCCACACAAACTATATGCAGCGTGGGTCTTTTTCTCTGCAGCTGACCGTACAAACGGTGCCTAAGTAATTTACGAGATGCCGTATGGCCTGAGTAATTTACGAGATCAAAAAGCTTAATTATGTCAGTACACTATTGTTACAATACTTTTTCTACAAGTGCTCAAAATAGGCAAGACGGTAAGAATTGAGTTCGACGAATGCCTTACAACCCGCCTCAATACAATTTAGTAACCTCTATTAAACATGCTATATTTTTGTATGAAAGGCGATGCTAAAACATGTGATCATAAAAGCTCCATCGAAAATTATGCGCTAGTAGTTTGTTGTAGACCGAATTCAAGCATTAAAATTGACGAGTAAATACAAAAACTTTTTAAATTACATTACTGTTAATTCCCGGTTGTACCTAAGTAATATAGTACCTACGTGTAAGAACTGTGAAACTCAGTGTATTAGATATCAGAAATCGATTAAAAGGAGTTTAAAAAAACAAATATGGTCAATTGAGTATACCTGCCTTAAAACCAAACAGCTTTTTTTTCATTGTGGGTGAACTCCAACGATTTTAGGTAAGAATTTGCCCGTTCTGCTAACTGGGCAAGAAATTGGCAACGCTAGTTCAACATTGACTTAATTTCTGCTGCCAGTTCCGTTCCGAGCTTAGTGTAAATTTTTACTGATCTTTCAGTTTAATCTTAAAAAAAAAATTTTATCCTGGTAAAAGCTCGTTTTTTCTGTGGCATACTGTAAAAAGTAATCAGGCATTATTAAATGGCTCAACTCAATATTTATTTGTTAAGATGACTACTACTAAAATCTAGGTCTATTTATACCACAACTGTGGCAAACAAGCATTCGGCCTGCCGCCTGTCTGGTCGTAAGCAGCTATCATAGCCTATAAACGCCTGCAAATCCAGAGGTGTCGCGTGTTCATGGCTCTCCGGCATATTTATAAGTACCTACCTACTTTCTTTCTACATTCTACAAAACATTATACATATAATATACTTCATTACTGTACTTGCTTCTGTCAATATCGAGCATACCTATAAGTACATGTTGATTGAACATAGACACCTCCAATTTCCAATTGAATTTGAGAGAGTTAACAAACTGGGTCAACAATCGACCCTTCTCCGCACAATGTTACTGCTCAACTCAACACCGTGCTTAATAGGAAAAGACTTCCTCCACCTCCAAATTTGATTTTATTAATCAAGACGCAATGTTTTCAGAAAACGTGTCTGGGATTCCTAATGAAAATAATAAAACAATAATGTTGATAAATGTTTTGGAGAGCGCTGATGATGAGTGTTGACTTGTTCTGTTTTATTTAAGAAAAAAAATAATTAAGGTACTTCATGTACAAGTAATGTACAAATCTTTGTCTACCAACCATGTGTGACCGATTTCCCTCAGTTGCTTAAAGGTTAGCTGGAAGAGATCCCTTCAAGGGATAAGTTCGCCTTTGTACACACTCACTATATTTTTGTTGGTCATGTAATTGTTTTGTGCAATAAAGTGTTTTACTACTACTACTGCTACTACCTTATTCCATTTTCAACCTACCTATAACATCTTTTTTTATTTAAGTATACACGGTGAAATTTTATAGGTGATCAGGAAATAGTTTTTATCTACACTCATACTGTAAGTACTCTAAAATGCGTTCAAAAACCGTAGACAATGACAAGCATTACAACAAACGATTTAACTATGATAAGTTTCTTATCTGCGGCAGTAACGTAATTTTAACTTTGCATGCTCAAATATTGTTAAGCAATGAGTTTCAAATTTGGAACATCGAATTTGATAACATAATGTTACCGCCATAGCCAACTCGATTGGTCCCGCGCGAGCGCTGGCACAATCGAGTTGGCCATGACGGTACAATGGCGGTCATTCTATGGTTTCCGAACACTTAATTTAATATATATAATATGAGTGTAGATAAAGCAGTGTATGCAACTGTACGTAATTAGGCCTTAAAACACTCGTGTGATCTTATTATGAAATTCGCCTGCGGCTCATTTCATAAAACCACACTCATGTTTTAAGGACCCTTATTACGTAACAGTTACATAAACTACTATTATAAATTATAATTCAGTTATTGATGGTGATCAACTGATCACTGATCACATTTATGTAGCACTTACATGGAACCAAGTTCTTTTTTAGGGTTTCGTAGTCAACTAGGAACCCTTATATTTTTTATCGTTACCTATTCGTAGGGTGACAATAAATTTCAATTAAAATTTAATATCAGCTTAAAAATTAAGTACCAATGATAAAAAATAACTTTTAGTGCTACATAAATATAATCGCCATTGAATAAAATAAAATAAAATTGTTCCTGGTTACCCATTTTTCTCCGTACTTTTCTATATGTAGGTAGGATTTGTAGTCTTTTTAACCATATAAACTAGAACTACTCCACCTTCTCAAAATTTCCTTGAATCTTGGAAGGTTGACTAACGCAGTGCATTCACTTCCTCGTGGCAACAAACTAGTTTTTTTGCTTCATAATACTTACTACTATAATGGTTAGGTTAAGTATATGCAATTGTAAAAGAAAATATTGATAAAGCTACATTACCGTTTAGCCTAGAAAACAGGAATCCTACAACTTCGTGCCTCATCATGATCTAAGAGAATTTTCCGACCAGTAGTTAAGTATCCCGTCAACGGAATTAAAAGGTTCCTTCAAGGTCGCATTTACTACCATGAATCCGACTAAACAAGACAGGTTGATTAAATACTTAGTGCACTATCTATGTATTGTATGGCATAGTAGTTTTAATTACTCGAACCAAAGATACGTAAAAAGAGAGGCTGGTAATCTAACGAAACGGTTTCGCGTGCGACATTCGTCTTGAGCAGCATCTAGACACTCGCCATTTTCTCTGGAGAAATGGCAAGTGAAAAATATAGTCTGGCAAACCAAAATCCGCGGTGCCAGTAGAAGTAACTACTGAAACAAGCTATGCTCATCCCGTCATCCTTTTATTTTTAGCGCGTTATTTCTTTGAAACCTAAGCTGCCAAAAAGAAGGGGTGCGGGAGGAGAACACGCACTGCTAGACAGGGAACGCGCCATTTTCCGTGGGGCGTAAGAGAGAGTCAGACATTAATGGTTGCCATGGAGAAGTACTAAGTTTACTGTTACTTCCAATAAATTAGTGTCTCACTATAGAGTGAAATTACTTCGGCAGCGGGGATTACCTGGCTATGCGGGGTTAATTACGTTATGTTGTTTGGTGGTGATGGTTAAGGGGCGGCTGACAGATGCAAATTATGTCAAAATAATGTCGAACGATATTCGCAATATGGATATGACTACAATTTATTTACCGAAAAGAGAACAATAAAAAAATTATAGAATTTTATTGCTGTAGTGAATAATCTTTTTTTAGGGTTCCGTACCTCGAAAGGAAAAACGGAAGCCTTATAGGATCACTTTGTTGTCCGTCCGTCCGTCTGTCAAGACCTTTTTTCTCAGGAACGCGTGGAGGTATCAAGCTTAAATTTATATCAAATACTCAGGTCTACTGTCCCTTGGAGCTGTGAAAAAATCAAACTTCGAAGCCAACGCAATCAAAAGATACAGCCGTTTATGCCGCAAATTTTCGGAACTTGCAAGGGAATCAAAACCTACAGGGTACTTCCCGTGAACTCAGAATCTTGAAATTTGGTACGAAGTAACGTCTTATAGCACAGATAAAGGAAAAATTGCGAAAACCGTAAGATTTTAAAGTTACTACCCCTATATACCTACAGGTTTGTACGGAGCCCTCGGTGCGCGAGTCTGACTCGCACTTGGCCGGTTTTTTAATAGGTACTTTCAGTCTATTTTATAGTTTCCTATACACTTATATATGCACAATGTCTACAGGCGTAAAATGCGCGTATTCATAAAGTGAAAGTTCACCACTGAGTTTTTTTGCAACAAATAATATTCGAAATTTAATAAAAGTTTTATCCGTCTTTTGCTTTCGTCACCATTTTGCATCCGTCAGCCGCCCTGTAGTGATGGTACTACACTAGCGTGAGAAAAAGGCAGTATGATTCTCTCTGTCTATGCTCTAAGTGAGACACTTCCTTGAATTACCTTACCTTGAATGCCTTGAATTCACACCTTACTTGCCACACACTTGTTACAGTATCTTTCTTAAGTGTGATTTTCTGTAACTTAAAATCTTCTTAATAAAAACCTTTCTTCCGTCCGAAACCGTTTTTAACCCCCGACGCAAAAAGAGAGGGGTGTTATACGTTTAACGTGTCTGTCTGTGTATCTGTCTGTGGTATCGTAGCTCCCAAACGGATGAACCGATTTTCGTTTAGTGTTTTTTTGTGTCATAGATAATTTTATCCCGAGTGTTCTTAGCCATGTTTTAATAAACCTATTACGTTGGCAGCAAACAAGCATAAAGCTCTGAGTACCTATGCGGTCGTGTTGACTCCTGCATCTCCATAGTTGTTAAAGTACATGCGCCACTACTTTCCAGTTTATAAGAGTGAATAGTCTTGGCTCCTGTAACGACGTTCCTCCGTCTTAGCATTCACGCGCTGCCCTAGAGCCCTGTTTAATTAAGGTCGGCACGATAAGCGAAGCTTAGTGCACGACCAATCCACACGAGCCTCGACCCGCGACACGAAATAAATTAACAATCGAATCTCGGTTGACGGTCAACCAGAGATGATTATGTGGGTGTACGGAATCAGCAGAACGTCTTAGCTCGTTTGGAAAGCCGAAAACGAATGACCCCCTTAGGGGACTAATGCTTGAGCAGTGTTTCTTCATGTAGATAGTAGGAGGTACAGTTAGCAACGAATGTTGCCAAACGAAATAAGATTACAAAAGGCGCTGTTCAAACGTATGTACTTGACATTTATTTTTGTACCCTTTTTTCGTTCGACAACTTTCGTTGCTGACTGTAGCTACATCTGTACAAAACTTATTTTATAAGCCGAGTGAATTATTTGACGACATTTTAAATAATAATTAAAAAAAACAAATTACATCAATAGTGAAAGATTAGGTGCACTCTTAGATTCCATATCTACAATTAAATAATTCCTTAACAAACACAGCGAAGAGGAAATATCGCCAGACGTGAACTATGCATTGTAACGGTTTACCGTTATAACTAATGAACCTATAAAGTAAAATAAAACTACAAACTAAACTAAACTACAAATTACTATAATAGACTAAATTAATATATATAGATTTAAAAAATAAAATAATCTTAACCACTAATAAATAAGGCAAAATAAATCTCGAACAAACAGAATTGACGACTGCATTTGTTATTAGTTAAAACTAGATGCGAATACAAAGGACTACGTCACCTACTCGCCATAAGCGACGTGCACTGGCCAGCTAATGGGACACATAGGCGTCCGCGACATTCCTACCACGGCTACGACAGCGAGAGGTCTAACCAGCCAAATACATATACGATTTTAAAGTTTAACACAAAATGGTGTGACAAATTTTTAACATGGTGTTATATAAATCTAAAATCAATGTGTGATGCTAAGTTCCCCAAATAGGATGAGTGTTTGAATATTTTGTATTACTTAGAATAAGGTAGGTAACGTAAATAGTTATAAAACATTTACTTTGTGCAATCATTTTACATTTAGTTCTTACTGTAAATTTTTCACTATCTGCTTATTAACAGTATTTTCCCTATCGAAATAACGCTGGAATTACCTAGCGTCTTAAACTTTCTAGAAACATGAGACTACCCACTTCATGAAAATCTTGTATGTTCTTGTACTAAAATTATGCATAATTTTAGTTAATTTCTTTGTGATTACATGACTAATTGTAGTTAATACGCATTCATAATGTTTTTAGTTGTTTTCTAGTTAGTACAAGTGCATTTAGTATATTTAACTTCACATTTTTCTTTGTTTAAAAAAAATAGTGATTTTGTCTGTGACTGCCACATCATTAATCACCATTTTAATGCTTGGGGTTCACTAAACCAGCCTACTTTCATACTAGCACATTAATTTGGCCTAAAAATCCGAATGTCGCAGTCACTTGTTCGAAATTGGACTTTTCTTGAAATGGCCATTTGTCCGGAATTCCAGGGACCAACCAAGTCTGGGGTTGAAATTGGAACTCACTAACCTGGATGCGCATGCTCCCCTACGTTCCCGAAAGTTCCTGTGTTGAGGACCTGGAACCACAGCTGGATTCGGCCACCTCCAAGTGCGACGATCCGCGGCGTAGTGCAGGGAAGTGACCCCTAACAAGGACTTGTTTCGCGCTCTCTATTGTTTAAATGCCAGCTCAGAAAAGGACTCACGACCTTGTTTTCTTTTAGTTATTTTAATACATTTGTAAAAATTTATCCGGTTAGTTTCCTTACTTTTCTCTGCGGTCTACCCTACTACATGCGACGCTAAACGTCACATTGGCGCCCAACGTGGGGTAGCACTTTTAGTTCATCTAGTTTTTAAGTCTGATTTGAGCAGTTGCTAGGTACGTGGCTGTCTACTAGCATTTTTTTTATGACATATTTCTGTTGTGCAAAAATAATTTTACCCTTGGCCTATTCTAATTTAATTTAAATATAACATTTTAATATATTCTACATTCCACTTCCTTAGCAACTAAACCTAACTGCTTTACAATCAATTGTGTGCTTACACACCTTTCTCTAAAGAGTTTAAACATGTCGTACCCTATTAAATATTTGTCACTCCAAAAAGCCGAACTCGAATATGAGGTGATTCTCAGAGGTGGTTCAACTGGCTCTGTGCCAGAGCTCCGAAGCCAGATTGTAAAATTATGCATACCCCCTGAGGACATTTTGGAATCCCACTTAGAGCCTGCGGTTGACCTCGATGCTGTTAAAGACAGCCTAACAAAATCTCAAACGATGTTAACATCTCTCAAAACTAAATTTGATAAGACCGTGTTCTTACGTACAGAAAAGCTGCTACATCACAAAAACGAGAGTAAGAGTGAGACGTATCTCGCACGTCAGTGCCGCGTTGGCTGACCAGCACAAAACTTATTGCACTACCTTTAACAACCTATACAAAGAAATAATAGCGTTGAGGCCGGCATCAACTTCAAATGCAGTTCAAATGCAATGCAGTTTTGGAACCTGAAGCTAGGGTGGTTCATTGCGATCGGAATCTAACCTCTGACTTAGCAAAGCTAAAGTACTCTGGAAAGGCCTGCGTTTTTTCTTTCATTCAAAGAGTTGAGGAATTTGTAGAAGTTAGAAACATATCAAAGAATCGTATATTGAAGTTTGCATACGAGATTTTTACTGATGACGCGTTACATTGGTTCCGTTGTAATAAGGAAAGTTTCCAAAGTTGGGACGATGTTGTCGCTCTATTAAAAAAAAGACCAGTCAAAAAAAATACGATTATCGCCTGACTAACGAAATAAAATCTCGTACGCAAGGGGAACAAGAGAACATATCTATTTATCTAGCTAACATGCACGGTATGTTTTCGCAATTAGTTAAACAGTTATCTGAGGATGAAAAACTTGAAATCATCTTACACAACATCCGACCGTGTTATGCGTGCACCTTAGCGGCGTCTCCTGAGATCAAGGACCTAAAATCTCTAAAAAAAACCTGTGCTCAAACTACGAGGACATACAGTCACGCTTATCCTTGTTTCATGAACCGCCTAGGGTGACTTCAGAAACTCTGGCCCCAGAGTTTGCCTACACTAAAAATCATAAAAATGATAACTACTATACAAATAAAAACTACCAAAATACCAACACAAATGAAAAACAAAGAAACTATTATTACCAAAACAAATATCCTAACTACTCGGGTTCCTACAACTACAACAAATCAAAATCTACAGAGGAAAACCTAGTACTACTAATGCTGTACAAGCGGCAGCAAGCTGTTCGAACACTGTCAATACTACTAGTAACTTTCGTAAGTACTGTCCTAGGTATCGCACTGATACACATTCTCTAAAGGAATGTAAGCAACCACACTTCCCTATCTGTTTTAAATGTGGTAACAAAGGTGTACGATACCCTGACTGTACATCTTGTAATCCTAATAATACAAAAAACTAAATACAGTGGATTGTAGTGAAAATGATTCTACCAACAAATTTAGCGGAAACTCTAATAAGGCAGAATGGAAAAATTGGCTTAACTTTATTTCCAAATTTTTCTCTTGCTATACAGTCACTGCAATCCACGATTCACTATATAATACTGATAATTTACATAACAAACCCTATGTCCCAGTTCAGATCAATGGCAATGGCATGGTTTGTTAGATACAAACTATCATAGCAAAAACTATCATAAAGTCTTCTTGGATGCAGGTTTTAGGCTCAACAGTACTGAGACTTTAAATTTGTGCAGAGCTGGCAGGCATAGACTAAACAATATAGGTATGATCAATCTGCCTGTCTCGTTCCTAGATCAAACCCACATCTTGAAAGCTTACGTAGTACCAGAAGTTGAAAACTTTTTGATTCTAGGGATGGACTTTTGGAGGCTTATCAATTTGTTCCTTAAAAATCTAGATTCAGTCATTCTGCCTGGGGATGTTAATCAGTTAGACTCTCTATCACTAGATCATCCTGCACCTACACACTTGTATGATTATGACCATCTTTCGACCGAACAAAAGGTTACGGCTGATCATATTACAGCTCAATTTCGCGATATTTCATACGAAGAGCGTGGTCTAGGGCGTACTTCTCTAATTACGCACAATATAGATACTGGTGATGCTGTTCCTATTCGCCAGAGATACTGCAGAATGTCTCCTGAGAAGCAGAAAATACTAAACACTCAGCTTGATGATATGTTACGTGAGAACGTGGTAGAGCCTTGCGATAGCCCCTGGTCGTCTCCCGTACTTTTGACACCTAAAAAAAATGGCGAAATGAGATTTTGCTTAGATAGCCGTAAATTGAACGCGGTTACTATCAAAGATGCTTACAGTATTCCGTACATTTCAGAAATACTTGATAACCTGCGTGACGCGAAGTATCTTTCTAGCTTAGACTTGTCAAAAAGCTTTTGGCAAATCCCTATTAAGAACGAGGATCGGTGTAAAACTTCATTTATATCCCCTCCCGTGGTACATTTCAGTTTGTTTCTATGCCCTTCGGCTTAACTAATGCACCGGCGACGCAACAACGGCTGGTTGATATGTTGTTCTATGGGCCTGATTTTGAGCATAAAGTTTTTGTCTACATAGACGACATTATCACTGTCTCATCGACCTTTCAAGAACATATCTCCCTACTAGTTCGTGTTCTAGATAAACTTAAAATGGCAAACCTAACCATTGGATACCAAAAGTGCCAATTATTTGGAACTAAATTGTGTTATTTAGGCTATGTGTAGATTCTTCGTATTCTTCCTGGTGCAGCACATCAGCTGGTGTTCCACAGGGTGGTGTGCTTTCTCCTCTTTTATTTTCTATCTTCATTAATTCCATAACTCTTAATCTCTCCTCTTCGTATCACCTCTATGCCGACGACCTTCAAATATATTCGCAGGGTATGCATAGCGATCTTAATTCAGTTATAGAAGCCACGAATCTTGATCTGCTCCGCATATCAAATTGGAGTCAAAATTACGGTTTAAAAGTAAACCCCCTAAAGTCACAGGTAATTGTGATGGGTAGCGCTAAACAAATCTCCAAAATTGACTTTCTCAGGCTCCCTCCGATAGTCTTCGATGGTATCCAAATTCCTTTTTCCAACTAAGTGAAAAATCTTGGCGTAATCATGGATCGTTGTCTATCATGGGTGCCTCAGGTGAGTGAAGTGAGCAGGAAGATGTTTGCTGCCATAGGGTCTCTCAGACGGCTCCGGAATTTCCTGCCAATTGCTACTAAAATTGCGCTTGCTCAGTCGTTACTTCTCCCCATTCTTGATTATGCAGATATCTCCTATTTAGACCTAACCGAGGAGCAACTTAATAAGCTTGACCGTATTCAAAATGCCTGCATTCGGTTCATTTTCGGATTACGCAAATTCGACCATGTTTCTAGTTTCCGTTCTCAACTCAAATGGCTCCCTATCCGTCACCGTCGTAACTCTCACATACTTTCTTTACTCTTTTCTATACTTTTTAACCCTGCAACTCCCCGCTACCTCAAAGAGCGTTTCTCTTATCTTAATTCTATTAGATCCTCTCAAAAATTGCTTCTAAAAGTGCCATCTTCATCTTCCAAATTTTATAATTGCTCATTTACGTTCCAGGCCGTTCATTTGTGGAATTCTCTCCCTCTCAACATAAAACGCGCGCAATCTATTGGTAGCTTTAAATCGCAACTTAAGGAATACTATTTATCTCTTCCTTAGGTTTTTAAGTTGACACTGTTGTTTCTTACTGTGTGTATTATATATGTATATATATGTACGTATATGTATGTTTATTTTGTATTTATTTAAGTATGTATATTCATATGAATGTGCTGTGTTATCTATTTCGTCTCTTTTGTTTCTATGCACCACCTACTGCTTATTGTTTTTCTCTAGTCTCCACTACCCAAAGGTTGTCTGGAAGAAATCGCTCATTAGCGATAAGACCGCCTGTTGTTACCTCTACCTAAGTTTATCTAATTGTAAAATTTGTACTTTGTAATGAGGTGTGCAATAAAGAGTATTTATTATTATTATTTATTATGTGGTAGATAGAAATGGACTACAACCGAACCCTGAAAAAACAGAGGCAATTATTAACTATCCAACGCCTACTAACCGCAAGGAAGTTCGTCGATTTCTTGGAACGGCATCGTGGTATCGCCGATTCATTCCAAATTTCAGTTCTATAGCTTCACCTCTCAATAAACTTACTTCCCAAGCTAAAAACTCACCCCCTTTTAATTGGTCTACCAATGCTGAAAACGCCTTCCGTACGCTAAAGGAAGCACTAATATCTTCTCCGATATTATCGTGCCCGGACTATACACAACCTTTTCAAGTACACACAGATGCGAGTGATTACGGTATTGGCGCTGTCCTGACACAAATTATTGACGATCAAGAAAAGGTAATAGCCTATATGAGTAAGTCTCTATCTAGCCAAGAGCGTAACTACAGCGCTACAGAATGAGAGGCTCTCGCAGTACTTACAGCGATTGAACACTGGAGGTGCTACTTAGAAAACGGCAAAAAGTTCGTGGTGTATACCGATCACTCGTCACTTAAGTGGTTTCTAAGCCTAAACAATCCTACGGGTCGTTTAGCTCGTTGGGGAGTTCGCGTGTCCTCATTCAATTTTGAGATCAAGCATCGTCGTGGCACAGAAAACAGACCAAACCAGACAGTCTCTCCCGCTCTGTTATTGCCGAGATTGATGAGATTCCAACTAGTATGTAGTGACATGTTTTATTCTACGAGTGACCCGTGGTATCTTAACATTTTCAATGGTTGCCAAAACACTCCTACTTCGTTTTTAAACTACAAAGTAACTTATGGTAAACTATTTAGATTTAAAAAAAGCTTAAACCCTTTAACTCATGAGTTTGAGTGGAAAGAAGTCGTTCCTCTCGAATTTAGACTTGATAATATTGTTAAAAACCATTCTGAACCAACTGCTGGTCATTTTGGCATTTACAAAACGCATAAACGTCTTTCCCTAAATTACTTCTGGCCTGACATGCATCACGACGTAACTGAATTCGTATCAAGTTGTGATACTTGCTGTGCTCACAAGCATGCTACCCATGCTACCCTTGGCATTATGGGCCGTCCTAAACACTGCTCACGTCCATTCCAAATGTTGAGCATGGATCTTATAGGTCCTCTACCCCCTTCGAGAAAACAGAACACCTTTATATTTTTTGTGACATGCTGTTTCTCGAAGTATTGTCTATTATTTCCTATTCGTCGCGCTACCTCCGATATAATAGCTAAGTTAATCGAGGAAAAAGTCTTTCTAGTTCATGGTGTACCCAGTACTGTCCTAATGGACTATGGAAAACAATTCACTAGTAACATTTTAAAGAAGTTGTTTAATGACTACAATGTGCCTAACGTAAGGTTTACGCCCAAATTTACTCCGCAGGTGAACACCGTAGAGCGTTACAACAAATTAATCGGTTGTACGTTGTTTTATAGACTACATTTTCGCAGAATATTGGTTCATAGAAAATGTTTCTCATATTTTCATTTCATAGAGTGATCATTTGTCAGAGCTCTTACATTGTAGAATCTGGTTTTGTATATTTTTTATTGTTCAGATAAGTAGTTTTTCGAATTTCAGTTCATTACGTTTTAAATCAAATATTATTAATCCGTATAGTATTTAGTTTGTATAACATTTGTTTCAAAGCCTGCATATTCATAAAATGTTGTTTCTGATTTTATCAAACTTAATATTTTCGTTTCATAGAAGACTCAGTTTCTCAATACTTATTGTAATATATGTATTTATTCAAACAGAATTAAACTGTAGAATTTTCATATCAATTAAGCTGATTATTAAACTCAAATAAAAAAAATTATGTTTTATGAATGTATTTCATTTAATATATTTAATTTAGCAATATGTTTAATTTTACTATTCTAATTGTACTATTCTAACAACAGTTTGTTTCTGTGGGGGTCGCAATTCTAACCTAACCTAACCTACTTTTCTGGTAACAGTTTGTTTCTGTGGGGGTCGCAGTTCTAATCTAACCTAACCAACTTTTCTGGCAACCGTTTGTTTCTGTAGGGGTCACAGTTCTAACCTAACCTAACCATCTTTTCTGGCAACAGTATGTTTCTGTGGGGGTCGCAGTTCTAACCTAACCTAACCAACTGTTCTGGCAACCGTTTGTTTCTGTGGGGGTCGCAGTTCTAACCTAACCTAACCAACTTTTCTGGCAACCGTTTGTTTCTGTAGGGGTCTCAGTTCTAACCTAACCTAACCAACTTTTCTGGCAACCGTTTGTTTCTGTAGGGGTCGCAGTTCTAACCTAACCTAACCAACTTTTCTAGCAACAGTTTGTTTCTGTAGGGGTCGCAGTTCTAACCTACCCTAACCAACTTTTCTGGCAACAGTTTGTTTCTGTGGGGGTCACAGTTCTAACCTAACCTAACCAACTTTTCTGGCAACAATTTATTTCTGGGGGGCCGCAATTCTAACCTAACCTAGCCAACTTTTACGGCAACCGTTTGTTTCTGGATTTTTTTTTGTGTGTGTAACAGATCTAATATCATTATGTATATTCTTTGCAATTAATGTAAATGAAGTGCATAAATACTAAAATAATAATATTGGAAAAGAAAATACTGGAACTAAATATTATATAAAACAGTAACTATGAAACAACAATCTATGAAATCTGTGTCTACGAAACAAAAATACATGAAATATGATTCTAGTGTTCGATAATTTTGTAAATTAAAAAAGTTTGATAGCAATATACATGGAACTGAATGTCTGTGAAATATGTTTTAACCAACTGAATAGTCTATGAAACAATAATATTGGAACAGAAAGTATATGAACCAAATAATCTATGAAATAATTTCTGAGAAACGAAATTCTATGAATTTTCTGTCTATGAAAGAGGGTGACACCAAATTAATCATTACAGCAGTGTCATCATACATTGAAAACGATCATAGGACCTGGGATAGCAACCTATCTAAAATTCAATTCGCCATGAACACATCTACTAATGAGGTGACAAAATACAGTCCCGTATTTCTCGTACATGGACGGGAGTTAGTCACCAGCGACTTACACTATATCGACCAAGAACAAGGTGACGACATAATATTTACCCCTAGAGACGAATATGCCGAAAATCTCGGTTACTTGAGGAAAACATTTGATAATTTTCAATCTTCTCTAACTAGAGAAGCCCATTCTAGGAATAGTGAACACTATAACCTGCGCCGCAAAGATTTTGATTTTAAAGTAGGTGATACCATTTGGAAAAAGACATTTTACCTTAGTGACAAAAACAACCAATTTTCCAAGAAACTAGCACCGAAATACGTGCCGTGTAAAATAGTTGCCAAAAAGTCCAATTTAGTTTACGAACTTGAAGATATGCAAGGCAATAATATAGGACACTGGCACATTAAGGATTTTAAAATTACAAACTACAAAGTTTAATAGAATTATTTAGTTCCCTATCGATTATTTCTTAATTACCCGTCTATTTTATCATAAGCCTCATGAAACGGACTAAAAGTGCTGACACATTCTACTCTAACTGTACTCTTTTATACTCTAAATTGCAATAGATTTTCTCATTCAGTAACCCCTACCGGTTAATGAAATCGTTGCCTATAAATAAGTTATTAGGTCTTCTAAAAAGAGCTAAAATATATGGAATAGTCAGCATCATCACTAAGATCACTGAGGCTAGTAAATAAACTTATTTAAGAACCATTAATAAATACATGAGAGTATTTATACAAACTAAAGTATAATACTCAATCTGCTAGGACGCAAAAACATATTTAGAAGTGTTTATTGCTTATCTGTCTGCGTGATGTATGTATGAAGAGGAGGTGTATGTTGAGATCGAAGCCTGAATGATAAGTATTGTATCTATTAAGTAGACAACAGAAATAGCGGATTTTCCTAGTAAAAATCCTAACCTAAAAAGAGGGGTATGTAACGGTTTACCGTTATAACTAATGAACCTATAAAGTAAAATAAAACTACAAACTAAACTAAACTACAAATTACTATAATAGACTAAATTAATACATATAGATTTAAAAAATAAAATAATCTTAACCACTAATAAATAAGGCAAATAAATCTCGAACAAACAGAATTGACGACTGCATTTGTTATTAGTCAAAACTAGATGCGAATACAAAGGACTACATCACCTACTCGCGATAAGCGACGTGCACTGGCTAGCTAATGGGACACATACGCGCCCGCGACATTCCTACCACGGCTACGACAGCGAGAGGTCTAACCAGCCAAATACCTATATACGATTTTAAACTTTAACACAAAATGGTGTGACAAATTTTTAACATGGTGTTAAATAAATTTAAAATCAATGTGTGATGCTAAGTTCCCCAAATAGGATGAGTGTTTGAATATTTTGTATTACTTAGAATAAGGTAGGTAACGTAAATAGTTATAAAACATTTACTTTGTGCAATCATTTTACATTTAGTTTTTACTGTACATTTTATCTACACTTATACTGTAAGTACTCTAAAATGCGTTCAAAAACCGTAGACAATGACAAGCATTACAACAAACGATTTAACTATGATAAGTTTCTTATCTGCGGCAGTAACGTAATTTTAACTTTGCATGCTCAAATATTGTTAAGCAATGAGTTTCAAATTTGGAACATCGAATTTGATAACATAATGTTACCGCCATGGCCAACTCGATTGGTCCCGCGCGAGCGCCGGCACAATCGAGTTGGCCATGACGGTACAATGGCGGTCATTCTATGGTTTCCGAACACTTAATTTAATATATATAATATGAGTGTAGATAAAGCAGTGTATGCAACTGTACGTAATTAGGCCTTAAAACACTCGTGTGATCTTATTATGAAATTCGCCTGCGGCTCATTTCATAAAACCACACTCATGTTTTAAGGACCCTTATTACGTAACAGTTACATAAACTACTATTTCACTATTTGCTTATTAACAGTATTTTCCCTATCGAAATAACGCTGGAATTACCTAGCGTCTTAAACTTTCTAGAAACATGCGACTACCCACTTCATGAAAATCTTGTACGTTCTAGCTAAAATTATGCTTAATTTTAGTCAATTTCTTTGTGATTACATGCCTAATTGTAGTTAATACGCATTTGTTATATATTTTTAATTTAGGGCAATGTAAGACATAGATAGACTATTTATGATAGTATTATAATTGGCAAATTGGAATTAACAACCATATTTAAAGGGGAAATAAGTAAATAAACTGAAGTAGTGATTTTAAATTATATTTCATCATAACAACATAACTTATTAACAAATACAGAACAAATTTATTAATATGTTTAATTAATACAAAACATTTAGTAGTAAATTGCATTAACAGAGATAAAAACAATAAGCAACAAAAGTACTTAACTTACGATTCAGCTGGAACCTTCCACTTCAAAAATGTGCCCTGCTACGCTCTGATGGAGCCTTTTATACACAAGCAACACGCCATCTGTGGTAGAACTATGAACATTCTCGTGGACCAATCAGAAACGAGGAGGCTACAATACTTTGGCGCAAAGTAATCAAATATTTACTTTAACACAATTATTATAAAATTATTCAAGTAAAATGTACTATTTACAATTTAATATTGTGACATTATTATTTATTAATCTGATTACATGTTTTATTATCATTACTTGGACAGTGTCGTAAAATATATTGCCATTGATTAGTAAAAACATTGGGGGCGATAATTAGTCAAATCAACTAACTTTTATACAAATATTCGTCAAACTATTTGGATAAAAGTTATAATTACAGTGTAATATTTACATTTACTCATATATTCTCTCTAGTAAAAATATTCCAATAACAAGACTAAGTGGGTAGTCGTAAACCAAGTGATGTGATGATCATAACCAAATCATAACTTTAAATGTTATTTATTTAATCAATGGCAATTTTATAATTGAAAGTCATAATCTATCACATTCATAATGTTTTTAGTGGTTTTCTAGTTAGTACAAGTACATTTAGTATATTTAACTTCACTTTTTTCTTTGTTTAAAAAAAATAGTGATTTTGTCTGTGACTGCCACATCATTGATCACCATTTTAATGCTTGGGGTTCACTAAACCAGCCTACTTTCATACTGGCACATTAATTTTTTTTTATTATTAAATTAATTTGGCCTAAAAATCCGGATGTCGCAGTCACTTGTTCGAAATTGGACTTTTCTTGAAATGGCCATTTGTCCGGAATTCCAGGGACCAAGTCTGGGGTTGAAATTGGAACTCACCAACCTGGATGCGCATGCTCCCCTACGTTCCCGAAAGTTCCTGCGCTGAGGACCTGGAACCACAGCTGGACTCGGCCACCTCCAAGTGCGACGATCCGCGGCGTAGTGCAGGGAAGTGACCCCTAACAAGGACTTGTTTCGCGCTCTCTATTGTTTAAATGCCAGTTCAGAAAAGGACTCACGACCTTGTTTTCTTTTAGTTATTTTAATACATTTGTAAAAATGTATCCGGTTAGTTTTCTTACTTTTCTCTGCGGTCTACCCTACTACATGCGACGCTACGTCACAGCATCGTTGAAGAGTTCCGTTCTGATCACCATCAGCAGTTCGACTTCGTCAAATGTCTTTTTTTTATGAAAATGCTTGATTTGTTGATAAATTACAAAAATCACTAAGATTTGAAAAGTTTCCTCGATTCCTCATGGATCCCATCATCAGAACTGCTTTTTGACGAAAACGGGACCAATCTGTATGTACTTACTTACAAATCTTACAATCAAAAAATAATTTTCAAAATCGGTTCAGACATGACGGAGTTATGGAGTCCCAAACATAAAAAAAAACATTCCTTTTGAAATCTTGAAGTCGGTTAAAAAGGTGAGCATAAATAGGTATTTTTTTTTGGACACGCTGTTAGTAAGTTAGGGATGGGGAAAATGAAAGGCATTGCATTAATTAAGACTTCGTGTCGTGTTATTCATGTCGGAACTACGGGCTACGGGTTTCGTTGTTGGTTGTTGCCATTTCAGTTACGAAAACCAGAAATCTTGAACACCATCTCAGAAAAGGGTTTTGCGCGACATCTAGGTGGTGTTTTTGTCAACACGCTGTCAAGCAGTGTTTCTGTTTAGTACTGATAGTTCCATGAAGTATGGACAGATGTCGCTAGCAGACATATCATTTATCTCATTGTATACTGATAAATTATTGTATTTAATTATAAAATAATACAAGTATTCACTTATTATATCGTTGGAATTTATTTGCATTTTAATTTGCATAATAATCTTTGTTAGGAAAGGAAACTTATCCTTGAACGCGATTGAAAGAGATAGTAAATCTATGTTTGTCTATGGCGCGTCAAAATGGCTGATTTCTGTGATGTCCGATTAGGGTTTTCGGGGTTTTCTAGTCTTTGTTTACTATAAAACACAATAAATGTTTAAAGTTATTGACTCTAATGTGACGTAATAAAATGTTAATAGATGTACAAACTTTGGACTGGTGTTTGTATTCAAACAAGTGTGTGATTTGACAAAACGATTAGAACCATTCTCACCTTGTAAAGAGAAAATGGGGAACTGTTTTAGTAGTACAGGAGAAAAGGATCCTAAAACAAAAATCGACAGGGCTAACACTCACGAGGAGGATGCTAGACCGTTTCAAACGCCCGTGCCGACTCCACCCCCGGATCCCAGGTCCACTGTGAGCCAAGGACCGGATACAAACGAGGTGGTGCCCACCCGTATTTTCGTCGCCCTTTATGATTACGACGCTAGAACTGATGAGGACTTAAGCTTTAGAAAGGGCGAGCATTTGGAAATCCTGAATGATACTCAAGGTGACTGGTGGTTAGCTAGGAGCAAGAAAACTAGACAAGAAGGATACATTCCATCGAACTATGTCGCTCGCCTGCAGTCCATAGAGGCAGAACCGTGAGTAATAGTTTGATAACTTTATCATTAATACTTTTTTTCATCATTTAATGTATCCAGACAGCTGCATAAATTAATTTGGCATTCTAATTGTATGTTAAACAGCTGTTACGATATTTACCAACAGTAATTATGACCACCCCAATTTTATGTATGAAATCAAACTTGTTTACTTTCCATGTGTGTCTATTGTATACAGTACAGACCTTATTGCATTAGTATGAGAAGTGAAAGCACAATGGAATGTTCACATTATTATGTGCACTCACTGTTAACACTGTATGAGCAAAACGCTGAAAGTTATTTAATTGTTACACAAGTATCACACTTATTTTCTGCCTAGTTAGAACATTGATTATTAATTATTCCTTTTGTACAGTACATAATTTTCTTTATTTCTTATCAGCACTGCTTAATATATTATGACACAAAATTTTTGGATTAGTCATATTGATAATTATACAATTCCTATGACTACTATTAGGTTTAATAAGACATTGTTATGAATACTCAGTTGACAATCGAAGTAGGAGGTATTCAGCACCCATCCAGTTAAGTCAATCTAATTGGAAATGAAATTAATTAACTATAAGCTATCATTCAAAAATGTGACCTGAAATACACAATATATAACATATCATCATATATATAAGTTATCATCAGTGACCAGGGCTTGCAATCCAGATATTTCGAATTGTATTTTGTATGGAAATGTCTGGAAAGTAGGATAATTGCAAGCCCTATTCATAATAAGGCTACGGAGGGTCACTACTGATTAGGTTAAACTTGCCATCTTTCTTTATAGATCAGCTGTGAATATTAGAAATCTTCCCTGGACTTCCCTACTTTTAGAGTGTGATTCATCATTAAATTCTGTGATTATATGCTAGTCCGTATTATTGTGCCCAATGATGATAAATATGAAGGCTAGGTGTGTGAAATGTTTTTGGAACTACTTTGTTGTTAAGGAAATAAGTGTGTAAGAGCATTTTGAATACATTGCCTACTTAGCAACATCTGCTACTGACTGTACAAGACAGTACAGTCACCGGCAATAGTATCTTCCTACACAAAGGCCACAAAAATATGTGACATACTCTTATCGGTAGGGCCATAAGAGTTTGGAGCAATGAAGCAGGAGGTCCCGGGTTTGAATCCTGGTCAGAGCATTTATTTGTATCATTAACACAGATATTTGTTCCTGACTTATGAAGACAGAAAAAACAAAATTGAAAATTTTATAATTTACTCTATAATTTGGTCTGGCTAAACAAGACAAGTGGTTAACAGTGTGAACTGTAAAGTCTGTAAAACTCTATGCACCTTAGACTACACAGTGGGTGAGTGGGCTTCCCATAGTTTTCCATGAACTAGAACTGCTTAATATACCTATTAGAGTGGGTCATTTATATATGGAGAAAAATAAATGTTTTCCATCAGGCACAATTAGTTTCTTGATTAATTATCTGAACAGAATTCATTATCTGCCTGCAAAGTTTTCATAGAAATATTTATACTTACATTTTGTATGTTTGACTTTTTTTTTTCAACCTTGTGTTTAAACACAAGTATTTAATATACTTTAGACTGGAAATAGCATGTTAAACATTAGCCCTTAATTTGGCAATGTATGACCTGATGAACATAAGGTATGACCATCTTTTTGTATTTTTTTCTTGCTCAGTATCTTTTAGACTATTGAGGATCATGGAGGCTAGAATATTTTGTGCCAAATTAAGGGTTAGGAAACCGACAAAAAAAAATTGACAGTTTTTATTAAGTCTACATTTTACCAAACCTTTTACTATTGTATTGTATTGTAGTACGGGCAGGTTTCCGCAACTCGACGTCTAGCGCCTATTTTGCATGAAGGAAGGACGGCTAGTCCAGCCAGCCCAGGTCCTCGAGGAATCCTATCAAACCTTTGGTGTTGAGTAGGACCTCGGGGAGATCACCCGGGGATCCAAGGTGTTTTGCCCTGTACGGGGCCACTCCGTTGCACTCCAGCACCACGTGAGAGGCTGTTTCTTCTGTCTCCATGCACCCACGGCACAGGGGACTGTCTGTAACACCTAAGTTAAAGAGATGTTTGTTAAATGGTCCATGACCTGTTATCACACTAGTTACCATCCTTAACCGGATTTTGCCGAGACGGAGAAGTGTTTTGGTGAGTCTATTGTTAATGCTAGGCATGGCTTGTTTAGCCTGTCTGCATCCCTCTTGACTTTGCCAAAGTGCTATGTGCAGTCTCCCGATTCGTTCCAGCAGCGTCGAGCGTACCTTACTGAAGGGCGTCAGAAGAATGGGCTCCGGACCAATCGACCCAGCTCATCCGCTGCGTCATTCCCCCGGGATCCGCTGTGACCTTTAATCCATTGAAGGACAATATTGTTATTTTGACATACGTCCATTAGTCGTTCATGACACTCATGTATTAGTCCAGATGTAATGATGTGACTTCCTAGAGCTATCAGTACTGCCCTACTGTCAGAGAGTATACGCATGGAGGCTCCTGTTACTTTCCTTGCAGTGATGTCGGCAGCCGCATTGATGATGCCCATGCACTCAGCTTGGAATACTGAGTTGTGAGCGCCCAGCGGTGTGATTATAGACATGTTCAGATCTTCTGAGAATGTACCGCAGCCTGACCCCATGTCTGTTTTAGATCCATCAGTGAAGATTCTCAATTCACGGAGGTTGAGTCCTTCCTGATTTTCGTCCTCATGTAACTGTATTTTGTACCTTTTGTCGAAGACAGCACGTTTGTGAATCCGATCCGTGCCTGCCCTGAGCACTGGAAGTTCTTCGTATGCCCTCTCCAGGCATATTGTGTTCAAATTAGACCATACGTTGAGAGTTCGCAAACTTACCGCTGACAGGGCAGCCTCCTGCTGTATATGGAGGTGAAGCGGTGGAAGGTTTAGCATGACTTCCAAGGCTGCGGTCGGAGTGCTTCTCCAGCATCCTGTGGTAGCCACACATGCGAGCCTCTGTAGTTTCTGCAACTTGTTTCGTACGGTGGCGAGGTTCGTCCTTGGCCACCAGACCAGCGCCCCGTAGCAAAATAGAGGCCGGATTATCGTCTTGTAGAGCCAGAGAGTGATTTTTGAGTTGAGTCCCCACCTGTTACCAATCATCCTTCTGCACTGCTGCACAGAAGACGACTTCGGCCTTGTTTATGCGTTTGTTTATGTGGTTGGTCCAATGGAGTCTACTGTCAAGAGTGAGTCCTAAGTACTTTACCTCATTGGTCAGATGTAACTCAGTTTGGAACAGTTTCGGTTTGGTAAAGCTGCCAAGTGCCCTTTTGTTGGTGAACATTACCATTTCTGTCTTGGTGGGGTTTACTGATAGTTCGAATTCCTTACACCAGCGCTCCACGATTCTGAGAGCGGCTTGGGTGAGGTCACATACCGTACTGGCGAATTTACCTGATATCAATATTGCCAGATCATCAGCATAACCTATTGTATAAAAGTGTTCCTTGTTTAGTTTGGTTATAAGGTTGTTAACTACTAGGTTCCATAACAGCGGTGATAGGACTCCCCCTTGTGGGCTTCCTCGCATCGCCGCTACGGCCTGCGTACCTTATAGTCCTTTTGTTGAGCATGTTCATGATCCACTTGGTCAGTCCGGGTTCCGTGCCGTGATTAGTTAAGGCATTACTTTTACTAAATTCTGTGGGTAATAAAACTAAATAAAAATAAGAAATAAAATATGTGTTCAATCTTTAATTACCGAATGGCACCTTTTTTTAACTGCCACAAATAAATATAAATAAAAACCGGCCAAGATCATGTCGGGCCATGCTCAGTGTAGGATTCCAAAGTATAGTAATATTTGTTCCTGGGTTAGGGATGTTTTCTATGTATTTAAGTATTTATCTACTATATATATCGTCGTCTAGTACCCATAACACAAGCCTTACTGAGCTTACTGTGGGGCTAGGTCGATTTGTGTAAGATTGTCCCATAATATTTATTATTTATTTATTATAAGTTAAGAAATTTTCGGCGCGTATTCACGAAACTATTAGTTTTACCCAAAAACTGTTTTACAAGACCTCTATTATTTTTGAAAGACCTATCCAAGGACACCCCACACGATAGGGTTGGAGGGAAAAAAATCGCGCCCCGCTGCATGTGTACGGGAGGTAGGTACCCTAAAAAAATTAGTTTTTCAGATTTTATTTTACTACTTTGGCTCACTAAACGCAACAGTTCACTGTCAAAATCATATTTTTTCCATACTTTAAACAGAGGGCGTCTATTTGATCTTGACGTCACTTTTACACATCATTTTGTTAGGAGCCTTTTGAGAAACTAGTGCGAATCTTTATTATTATATAAAGGTGCGACCACACCGCTGCTTAAAATACGGCGACGTTACGGAATCGCAGTGACGCATCGTATCCGCACCGTTTTTATCGCATGCCCTCTACACCGCTGCTCAAAATACGCTGACGGTACGGAATCGCAATGACGTGCCGTAAACGTCACGACTTTAACGCATGCTCTCCACACCGCTGCTCAAAATACGCAGACGCAACGTGTACGCAGTGACGTGCCCCATACGAAATGTATTTGACGCGAACCTTCCAAACTGTATTTCGAGCAGCGGTGTGGTGGGCATGCGATAAAAACGGTACGGATACGATGCGTCACTGCGATCCCGTAGCGTCACCGTATTTTGAGCAGCGGTGTGGAGGGCTTGTGATAGAAACGGTACGGATACGATGCGTCACTGCGATTCCGTAGCGTCACCGTATTTTAAGCAGCGGTGTGGTCGCACCTTTATGAGACAATCTTATACAAATCTACCTAGTCCCACGGTAAGCTCAATAAGCCTTGTGTGGTGAGTACTAGGCGACGATATATAATAGATATTTACATACCTATAAATACTTAAATACATAGAAAACCTCCATAACTCAGGAACAAATATCTGTGATAAACACACAAATAAATGACCAGGATTCGAAGGCAGGGTCACTACCGACTAGGCTAGGAGGCCGTTAAATCTTAGATTTCAAGTCCCATTTCTGACTTTTGTCTTGCTTTAACGCAATTGGTCCTATACAGGCATTTGATCCTCACAAGTCACAACAAAACGAATCGATTGATCCCATACTTGAAAAAAAATCATCATGCTTATTGTATGTCAAATACAAGCAGATCAAAAGTATTAAAACCTACGGAGATTGTATGTCGTTTACCTGGTTAAAGAACATGGTTGACATTTGCTGCTTTTTTTTCATGATGTTTCTAACTTGTATTTACTTGGAAGCCGCTGTTATTTTCGTGAGAATCACTCTCTATCTAAAGAAAAAGAGGTAATTTTTACAATATAGAGATGCAAACTCCATAGAATTTTAATCGCTTTGGGTCTTAGGTATTTCCTAAACAGCCTAATTCGCGCGTTCCGCACGGTGGCGCAGTTGTCATTAATTGTAAATAGTCATTTTATTTAACCCCTAGCGCGGCAATCATTATTTACCAGTCAGCGCAACCTTATTTCACTCCATTGAATATGCATGAGATTAGGCATCATAGGGGCGCATTCAAACATTATCAAATTAGTATCATATTTAGGCACCATGATGGCTGCAGAACGCGGCAACGTGTGCGGGTGTGACGCACTATTTTGAATATTAAAATAGTATTTTATTTTACCTTTCTGAATACGCCCAGTAGATTTTGTCACATAACTAATGATGCACTTCCTAACCGAGCTTATCCAAGAGTCTGGCGCCAGTGCTATACTAATTATGCTCTGTCAAATTAGTCATTAGTGATACATAATTTAATAAGCCTCAAGTTTCGAAATACCAAAACTGTTTAACCCACTTAACGCTTGTTGACATTAATTTAACTCTTTGCATTCGCCTACTCAACTACTCCTTTTGGAATTAAGTTAGTTACTTAATTCTTTAAAAAAAACTTATGGTCTTGTCTTGCAAGATCTGTACTACTACTACTACAATGCTTTGTACCTCGAATTTTAGAACCGATTAGTTCTAAAGCCGGCGACTCACATCGTGTTATATTATTGTGCTGCGTTTGCGTCGCTGCGTCACTCTCATTGGCATATGAAAGAAAAGATGCAAATAACAACCACCCACAAAACCACAAAATGCTATAATTTTTTTTGGTATATATGCATCACTCTCTTTCGAATAAGCAAGAGTGATAGAGGTGGAGATTTTTCGATGTTCGCGGTAGGCCCGCTGAGCATATATGCCTTCCTTCCAGTAGGTGCGCCAGTAACCCCGATCCTGATCCGATTCTCATCCAGAAGTAACCCACAATTTTCCGAATGTCTTCCACCCAACGAGCGAACGGCCGCCAAGCTCTTCTTCCATCTCAAAGTGACCAGCCAACAAAATTATGGTTATGCTTATGGTAGTAATGGTAAGTTGACAACGGTAACGGGTTTATGATGGTTGCGATTTTTTCACGTGACGTAATAGAGCAAACTGCTCAGTATTGATTTACTGATCTAAATTAATATCAGACTCAGTATTAATGTTACATGCGTAGTTGCCTAATCAACTAGCAGCCATCCTATGAAAACGGATTTTTAGCATTGTGCAAAACCAACAAACGCCGGAAATTATTCCGGCCGGCCGCCAGTTCCCTTCGTGCATTCAGCTTGACCGCAACCTTGACTTTGTCGTTATTGAAATTGCACAGCTATGATGGTGACCATTCATCAATTCTAACGTGTGTGTACTATGCGTATTTTCTATTTTTGTGTTAAAATAACACGATGGTTGAGTAGTTAATGCAATTATCCCAACAGCAGGTACGGTATAAAGCATGTAACGAATAAAAACTGTTAATTTGAAAGAGCTGTCATTTCTATTCATAACAAGATAGCTAGCTACCATTTTTTTTGCATCAGTAAGAAATTCTTACATTTTCTATTCGTGTATAAAAAAAATCTGATATTAGAAATTATTCGGTTGCCACGATAATGACGATGAACAGAAGGCATCGCAGCGTGACAGTTATTTCCAAAGTTTGATCGCAACCAGTTACTTAAAATTACCCTGAAGTTCTGTTAATTTGATATTGAAAAACATCTTAGTACGTTGTCTCTTGAACAGCAGCCTCGAAGTGGCAGACCTCAAGGAGCAAGTGACCCTAGGCTTGACAGAAAGATAATAAATTGTATTAGGCGCAATCGAAACATGTCCGTCAGAGATATTGCGAAAAATATAAAAGATATTGCAACTATGGTGCAACGAGCAAAGAGGAGAGCAGGTTTGCAGACACGTAAGAAAGTTAAGAAAGCTAAAAACAGCGTTCAGTAATAAAAAACCGAGCTTGAAAACTATACAATGTAGACATAGGTCGTTCACGAGTGAATGATTTGAGTGAATGATTTCAATATGTCTTTTGATTCAACTCACTGAAAATTTAACTCGCTCAGTAACTCATCTATCTCACTTATGATTCGAATGAGCCGGTCGAGTCAAACGAGTGACACGATGCGATTGAGGCGAATATGCGAACAGATTCACTGAGCGAAAAGAGTGATACATATATCCGCGAGCGACAGATATGAATCAATATTTTCAATTCAGTGAAGCGTTTGGCGCATCTCTAATACAATGTCTTTTGCACAAAAAAAGCACATTTGTTAATTGACGATGAAATGTGTACCAAAGCTGACTTTTCAACGCAATCTCGTCCACAATTTTAATACGACAAGTAAAGAAGATACTCTTCCAGACTCGGAAACTACAGTTAGCTTTGGAAAAGCAGGATGCCCAGATTCATATGGACTCTGGCCTAAAAACCAATAATGACAAGCCATATGTCATTTGAAAGGTTTTTTCATATTCTAAAACTTTTTGTATGGCGGGAAATCTTAAATCGCTGTGTGAAACAAGTTATGGCAAAATAAAAACATCCCCTCAATTTTTACTGATATATCTAGGGTTTAAGTTCTATACAACGGTTTTTAAACGTTTTTACATAAATACACATAATAAAACAACTAAATATCGATTGAAACCGTTAAGAAAACCAGAATATTTGCAAAGACGGAAAAATGCAAAATCCATTTGAATAGCAGAACCAGAATGACACATCAAAACATAAGAAAAGGAATAAAAATAAAAACATGACACAAAATCATCGACAGTAAGAAAACCTTCATAGTCTGAAGCGATATAGGAACTTAGTATCAATAAAGGTACATAGTATCGTTTCAAATCATTAAACTATTTTTATGCAGCGAAAACTTTTTCACACAAAGATTTGGGATTACCTGCTATAGTAAAAGTTTTAGAACTTTGAATAAGCTATCCAGTGACATATCGCTTGTCCTTATTGGTCAATAGGCCAATCTGACCACCCTCCTTTAACGAACAGTTTATAGGTTGACGTCGGGCAATCTATGAATGTGGCGACAAGAGCTTAATTTATGTCACAAAAGGCACGGTTATTAGATTTTTTTTATTGAAGAATGCCTGAAGAAGCTACTACTGCCCTTTATTAGTTAAGCATAATGTTCCTACTTTGTTCTAGCCTGCTGTTCCCTCCAGCTCACTACGCAAACGACCCCATAAAGTTCCTGAAGGATCACAACATTGATTTTGTAACTAAGGAATTGAACCCACCAAACGTCCCGCAGTGTCGTCCAAACGAGCATTAAGTCAAAGGCATCTTTAAAAAGACGGGCTCAAGTCAAAAGCATCTTAAAAAAGACGGGTCAAGTTTCCAAAAACATTGCCAACTTCCGCAGGAAGTGGAATGCTGCGGCCAAGAAAGTAAAAAAAAAGCTCCGTAAAAGCTGATATGGAAGACGTTAGAAAAAAGCTGTTTGAACAAAAACATTTGCTGCATTTGTTTGTACATGGGTGATTCCATATATGACTGACTCTACATTTGACCCGTATTTCGTTTTATTTTGCGCCATATTATGAATAGTAATGTTAATGGTGTTAAGTTTTACAAATAATGTAGAACAAGTATTACTATAGAAAAAAAACTGCTATAACCGCCACTACAACCCGACAGTCTTACCCGTTTTAAATCTTACCACAAAGTATGACATACATTGCGGACTATTTATATATTACTTACTGTGAAAATATATCTAAAAAATCACCACTAAACCTGTGGTGGTGTCTTGAAAACATCAGTAGTATCAAAAAATCTAAATCAAAATTGACATCGAATAGTGAAAGCTAAAAGTAATACAGTGATGCTACCTTATTAAATCGTTTTTCATGATCAAAATAAGATTTTTGTTATTTTTATGGAATGGCCCAGTATTCAAAATAAAAACTGAACTTAAGTATACATATTAGGCGATTATCATACTGGCTCTGCAACCGGATGCGGCGACGGTGTGCAAGCGTGACAGCGCTACACACATTCAGAGCGCTATCTCGCTCGCACACCGGCGCCGCATGCAGAAACCGCAGCAGTGTGAAAGCCGCCTTAACTCGCGGAGTAGCATTTGTTGCTTCTAGCTCGAAGTATTTTTTTGTACCTGTTACCCGTTCGTACTCGATAAAGAGAGAACGAGACTGCGATATAATCTGCTGATGCGCCCGGCGATGTGTAGAGTAGAGCTAGCATCAGAGTTAACGCACACTAAAGTTTGAATCAGCCCCGCCTTATCTCATTGCCTTGCCGTCAATGAGTCGAGTTTTCCGCCTATGGTCAAACGTGTGATTCGTAGGTCATATCTTTTGCTAACTCTACACATCGACGGACGCATCATCAGATTATATATTGTATTTGCGTCTCATTCCTACTCGATAACGAGAAAACGAGACGCAGATATAATCTACTGATGCGTCCGTCTGTGTAGAGCTAGCATTTGTCTAAGTACTATCATATATGGTCAAGTCAATAGAGCGTTTACCAATAAACGAAATCCGATTTTTAAATGAAGGCAGCAATATCGTTAACCTTTGACACGCGATATACCTATGTATGTGTATATCATATGTGTGTAGATCATATGGTTATAAAATGCACTTTAGATAGTTATCTAAAGACAAACAATATTAACAACACTCAAATCTAATTAAATTTAGATAAAGTGCACTCGAATCTAAAACTTTATTGAGCAATAATATAAATTTTCACGTCGACTGTGCAGTCGTAAGGTTCATTTTCGTATCTTAGGTTTCCCTATTTTCCTCATTTCACATTGAACTAATCAAGTGGTCCGGTTTGTATGTTTTGGTTTACAGTTACACAATACCTACTGGCGACTTATTATTAGAAGATCAGACTAAATGTTCACACTTTAATACCTAGTTCCGTTTAGGTACCTTGCAAAAACTACTTAACGAGGGAAAAATCGTGTAGAGTAGATCATAAACTTACCTTATATTTACAAATCGTGTAAAGGTGTAAATGAATAACCAGTAGGTATTTTTTATAGCATGGAGTAATTGTTTTTCAGAAAAAAACATTGTGAGCTCGTAATTGCACTAATAGCCCTATCAATGTTTTATTTAACGAATGGTTTATCTTCATCTTAGAACTAAGTTTTCCGTTTATTTGTTGTTTTATTTTTTCCGTTTATTACGCAAGTATTGCTCTTTCCTCGTATGATTAAAGTTGGGGCCAGACGGCAGATAGCCGCAGATTCTGCCACGTGACCTTGGTTGAAGCGAGTTGTTATAGCTAGCGTCTACATGGCTGACAACCAACCAACCGCTTCTGCCAATGGTTGGCAGAGCACGCCTGGCCACCGAGGGCGTTTAAAGGTCATGTAGAATTTGGCATCAACCACTGGCTACATGGTTCTACATCTATGTTTTCTACCAAGGTCTCGTGGCAGAGGGCTGTGGTTGTATGCCGTCTGGCCATAACTTTATTGCTTTGCCATCAGTATTTCTACAATGTCGTCGTATTAATTATTATATCGATATTTGATTCACGGATCGACGAATCCGACTCGGTTGGGCAGCTTTCGGGAAGCTACGGCACATCTTTTTGTCCAATATTCCGCAGTGTCTCAAGACGAAAGTCTTTGACCAGTGTGTGTTGCCAGTGATGACATATGGTACTGAAACGTGGTCGCTTACAATGGGCCTCATAAGAAAGCTCAAAGTCACCCAAAGGGCAATGGAGAGGGCTATGGTTGGAGTCTCTCTGCGTGATCGCATCAGAAATGAGGCCATCCGCAGCAGAACCAAAGTAACCGATATAGCCCTCCGAATCGCTAAACTAAAGTGGCAGTGGGCGGGGCACATTGCTCGTAGAACCGATGGCCGTTGGGGCGGAAAGGTTCTCGAGTGGCGACCACGAACCGGAAGGCGCAGCGTGGGTAGACCCCCCGCAAGGTGGACTGATGACCTGGTGAAGGTCGCGGGAGTCCGCTGGATGCGGGTGACGCAGGACCGGTCATTGTGGCATTCTTTGGGGGAGGCCTATATCCAGCAGTGGACGTCTTTCGGCTGATATGATGATGATGATGATGATTTGATTCAATTATAAATCACTCGTCATCCAATACCTATACGTAATTTGTCATACAAACTGCATATAAATATATAGTTTTCATAGAAATTGTGTTTTGTAATGTCTCAACAATATCTAATGTCGAGATGACTATTATAGTCCAGCAGTTATGTACATCTCACCTGGAAAGTAATCCAAACTCAATGAAACTTTAACGGGTAGTTTGGGGGTATGCCAGGAAGACACTCATAAGTTTTCGACCTCGAGGACCTTGTGGAATTTGGAGGGGGGACAAAAAGCTATTTTTTTTTTAGTTTTTTGCTTATATCTCATAAACTAAGCACTTTTTGTGTACACCTTGTATGGTAAAGTTAAAGAGCAATAAATTTTCTGAAAGTTAGCTGTCATACCAGATTTTCAGGCCAAATATTAATGAAGATACATCTAATTTATTGTTGAGATTCCAATATGGCGGCGAAACCATAATTTTTTAGCTATTCTGAAAAGTTATGACTTTTCAAGTGTCATAACACTTGACAGCTTAACGAAATATAAACCATCTGAAGGTTGTCTGGAAGAGATCGCTTATTAGCAATAAGGCCGCCTGTTGTTTGCCTCTCTTCATATGTACAAGGTTTGGTGTGCTGTTTTCTTATTCTGAGGTGTGCAATAGAGAGCATTTAACTTTACTTTTACTTAATATCCACAGAATATCATACATTAATTGCTATTAATGTATGATGACACTTGACAGCATCATAAAAAATAATATATCCACAAAGTTTCGATGTTATAGGTTTTCAAAGACGTTAATATTGGTGATTGATCGACATAATTAACACAGCAATGATGAAAAAACAGATAAGCAAATTTTTAGATTTTAATAACTTATTTTCGACTGTATCTTCGTTAATATTTAGCCTGAAAATCTGGTATGACAACTTTTAGGAATTTTTTTGCTCTTTAACTTTGCCATACAAGTGGTTCACAAAAAGTGCTTAGTTTATGAGATATAAGCGAAAAACTGAAAAAAAAATAGTTTTTTGCCCCCCCTATAAATTCCACAAGGTCTGCGAGGTCGAAAACTTATGAGTGTCTTCCTTGCATAACCCCAAACTACCCGTTAAAGTTCCATTGAGTTTGGATCACTTTCCAGCTACCCTTTCATTCGACATAACTGCTGGATTATTACTCCATTTAAAATAAGTTTAACTCCATATTTCCCAAAAAAACCTTAAGCAATTAATTTAAGCCTCTCTAAGAGGCTAATAAGTGTAGGTTTCCGGTTGTTTGGAAGAGTTTGCTTTTTAGCGATATTACCGCCAATTGTTTTACCTCTAAATACTTTTCTGTTTGTAACTTGTGTATACATACTTTGTTTCTTTAATTTGAGATGTGCAATAATAGTAGTTTATGTAACTGTTACGTAATAAGGGTCCTTAAAACTCGATTGTGCCGGCGGTCGGGGAGGCGCGTGTCGGCGGCCGCGCGGGAGCGCGCAGGTGTACATTATGTTATCAAAACTCATAACACATCAATAGTTGAGCATGTAAAGTTAAAATTACGTTACTGCCACACATAAAAAGCTTATCATAATAAAATCGGTTGTGGTAATGCTAGCCATTGCCTACCGTTTTTGAACACGTTTTAAAGGACTTACAATGTGAGTGTAGATAAAGAGTATTTATGTTACTGTCTTTATGATCCCGATAAGCAAGAATACAAAAGTTCAAAGAATTACAGAGGCTATTTATATACATATATATTATTTTAACAAATGTCGAATGTTTTAATATTATTTTAACGTGCTGAAATGATTAAGGCTACCTATACACATAATGTAATTTCCGTCTTTATCAATACCACAATCGTGTATCGTATGCAAAGATTGATTGTCTTGAAGCTACGCGGTACTATGAGGACTACTCAATAACTAGAGGACTAAGTAATTAAAGTCACCTGAATGAAAACGAAGAACAAGTTACGATGATAATTTGATAATAAAGCGCATCGCGTTTCGCACGCATTCCAAGCAGACTGCATAAACGGGGTCAGACAAACACGCTTTACTGTAAATTAACATTGCATTGAAACTTTAAAATAATTAATTGAAACGAATCGTTGATATTGACTTCCAAGAGATATTGATATTGACTTGAAGAGAACATAATTGCAGTTCAGCGGAACTAAGACCGCAAGAAGCAGCGATTCCCATGTTACATCCGGCTTACACTACTTTAGAGAGAGATAGGTAAGTAGTTAAATGTCACAAGACATGAAGTGGCGTGGTCAGGTCTGTTCTGCCTGTTTCGAAAGAAGTAAACGCGTGTCAAGCATCAATTGAATGACATGGTGCAAAAAAATTATACATTTTTTTTTTATACTACGACGGTGGCAAACAAGCATACGGCCCACCTGATGGTAAGCAGTTACCGTAGCCTATGGACGCCTGCAACCCCAAAGGATTCACATGCGCGTTGCCTACCCTTTAGGTACCTATTCACTCCTTTTTTGAAGAACCTCATACTGTAGCCCGCTGGGAAAACCTCGGCAGGGAGTTCATTCCACAGCCGCAGCGTTCGTGGGAGGAAATTCCTCTTGAACCGTACTGTGCGCGACCCTTTGGGCTCCAGGGTGTGAGGATGAACACCCTGCCGGCGGCGAGCGGTGCGGTGATAAAAAGCTGCCGTGGGCATCATATCAAACAGTTCTTCGGAGCACAACCCATTGTACAAGCGATAGAACACACATAAGGAAGCAAAGTCTCTCCATAGACTCAAAGGTTCAATATCACTCGTGAGTTTGGGATCGTCGACGATCCGCACAGCGCGCCTTTGTACCGAGTCAAAGGGCCCAAGCTGGTATCCAGGTGCTCCCGCCCAAAGGTGACAACAGTACTCCATGTGGGGTCTGACTTGCGACTTGTATAGAAGCAGTCTCTGCCCCGGAGTGAAGTATCTCCTCGCTCTGTTGAGCACACCGAGCTTTTTGCATGCCAGCTTGGCCTTCCCTTGAAGGTGACTACGGAATTGGACGTCACTGGAAATGTCGACTCCGAGGATCCCAATACTCCCTGACATTGTAAGGGCCTGTGCCTTGGAACTGAGGGGCCACAGTAAATGGGGTTTTCTTAGCGGTAAACGCGCAAACGACTCTCTACCACAACGGATCGAGGGATATTGGCACGGCCCGTGTAACAGGCATCCCCAGTACTGTCGTCCGCATAACAATGAATGTCGCCGATAGACAACATATCATTGATATGCAGCAAAAACAGCGTTGGGGATAGCACGGAGCCCTGCGGGACACCAGCGTTTATGTCCATGCTTTTGGAGCAACTTCCGTCGACAATTGACTAAACGATTAAAACTTACACACGTTTGTAATTATTACCTAAATTTAGAGACGTGGTCAGGTCTGTTCTGCCTGTTTCGAAAGAAGTAAACGCGTGTCAAGCATCAATTGAATGACATGGTGCAAAAAAAATATACAATTGACTAAACGATTAAAACTTACACACGTTTGTTATTATTACCTAAATTTAGTGACGGCGATTGCGTTATCTTGCATTGCGTTAAACGTCCTTTATTTAAATTTTTAAATTGAAGTACTGCCAAAAACCTAAATCAAAAGTTTAAACTCGCCTACTTTTAGCTCCAAGCTCCATAAATATATTTTTATTTTCCCTTTTTCGTTTTTCTTTTTCTTTTTTTGTCTATATGTACGAGCCCCAATGCATATTAGATCGTCTAGTCACACTTAAAAATACGATATTTTTTTAAAGACTGCTATTTAAATCCGGATTGACTTTGATGATTAAAGGAATACGCTACATACAAAGCCATTGAAAGTAGTTTAATGTTGCGTTGTACAAAGTGTAATAATGTTATTTAATTTAGAGTAATTGTATCGTAAAGTTAACATTAAGCAAGCAAAAAATTACGTCTAGTTCATATTTTAGGCAAAATAGCTCGTCTATATAAGATAAAAACTGTTTTTTAAGAAGTTTAATATTTAATTAATTCTATTTCAAATTGAATATAGAATATTCTCTGTCATCTAAAATGACAGATGGCTATTTAAAAACTCAATTGCAGTGCAAATTTTCATTCCTTTATAATCATTATTCTATAGAGATGGTGCGAGGTAAACCAGTGACTGAAGAAGTGCGGAAAATTATAATTTCCTGTAACAATAACGGCAAATCTACTTACCAAATATCCAAGGAGATATCGTTGCCACGATCTACAATTCAAACGATTATCGAGCATCACCGAAAACATGGAACAATGTCCTGTTTAAAGAAATCTGGCCGTCGACGAATAACCTCCAAGGCAGAAAACAGGATTTTGAAGAAGATTATCAAGAAAAATCGTCGTGCAAGAGCAGGAGAACTTACCGTATTGTGGCGGGACGCTATTTAAAAAACATTTCAGTCGATACCTGCAAGAGAGTAATGAAGAGAATGGGCTATAGTTTTTACACTGCTAAAGAGAAACCGTTACTTACTAAAAAACAGAAAACCAACAGATTGAAATTCGCTAATAAATACAAAAACTGGACTGTTAATCAGTGGCGAAAAATAATATGGAGTGATGAATCCAAATTTGAAGTCACAGTTGGTGACCAACGAAGTAAAGTCATTCGGGAAAAAGGAGAGGCATTTCATAAAGACTGCCTCAAGCGAAAGGTGAAGTTTCCAGCATCTTTAATGATTTGGGGCTGTATGTCGGCACAGGGCGTGGGCCGTCTGCAATTTATAGATGGAACCGTCAATGCCGAGAAATACCAAAGCATCCTGCAAGAGAGTTTGCTGCAGTCTATACGGCAGTTAAAATATAAAAATGCATTAAGTTTCAACAAGACGGTGCTGCATGCCATACCGCGAAGACAACGACGGCGTAGCTGAAGTCCAAAAAAATCCCGCCCATGCCATGGCCGTCCAGCAGCCCGGACTTGTCTCCCATAGAAACTTTGTGGTGGAAAATGAAGAAAAGGCTGCGAAAGGGCCCTTCTAGATCTAAAGCTGATCTTAAGGATAAACTTACCTGTGTCTGGAATGAAATAACCACCGAAGAGTGTAGAGAGTTGGTAGATTGAATGCAGCTCAGGATCAAAGCCGTTTTGGATGCAAAAGGTGATACCACCAAGTGGTAGACGGTCTATTATGCATCGGCTAAACCGAAGACGAACTTATTTGCGAATATCTCATTTGGCAAAACAATGTTTCTTTCTATCACTGTGGAAAGTTGTTATTTTTTTCATTCGATACATAAAGTATTATTCATTTTCTATATTGTTTTTATATTACATGATCTTCTAAACATCGCTGTCATCCTGAATTTTGAGGTTAAAGTTAGGTTAGTACATTTTTTACCTGCTAGACGAACTCATTTGCATTGGGGCTCGTATAGACAAGAAACTCTTGTTCTAGAAACATCCGTGAAATAGTTTTCATGCTTGAAGACAAGCATCAGCGGCCCCAGTTAATCCTTAACATACCATGAGAAGGCAAATATCAGCTCCTCGCAAAACCGGTGGGCTTGCAGGGAAGCGGCTCCTAGACAAACACGCAGATTGTAAGACAAACATCAAAACGTGCGGGTTTCCTTTGCTTTGTATCCTCGATCTTGCCGCCTCGCTAATGCTTGACTAAAGGTTGCATGCGTAACGGGACGACGCAAGGGTGGGGAAAATACTACATTTAAACTATGCCTACTATACTATATAATACTCGTACACGGCGGGAAGAAGTTGATAACTCGAGATATAAAATTGAAAAAATTTCAACCTCTTGTAATTCTATTTCAAGTTCAATTTTCTTCAAGTTTTCATCGCAACTTGTCAAGTTCTTCCCGCGATATACGGATATATATTAGTTTTGTTTATATGTCTAGTCTAGATTTCCTCTCTAATACAAGGACAACATATAAAGAAATTTACCATAAATCACTGTTAAAATTAATTATAAGGACAACATTATTATATTAACTTTAGGTTAGACGTAGTTCTTTTTCGTACCTTTCCAACAGTCTTGGTATCAATCATCACTCAACTCCTTACACTTTTCTTCTTTTAACACTTTTTCCTTAATTTAATGCTTTTACGTTAAAATAAAACCTATGTTAGCCTCCTTCCAGCCAACAATCAAACTTTTTTCATTAAATGGGCAATTTGCTTGTACATTTTAGTAAAGACAATAGACAAGTAATGATGAAACCGACGGTCGATATTTCTTGGCGGCTTAGAAATTTACAGCGCATTCTTAATATTGTCATTGTTGTGTGAAATTTGTCCAGCTACTGAAATGGTAGCCACGATACCGTGATTTTAGTGACCCATATGTTCCTTGTTTAATATAACCTACTTTTTATCACCCGCATATCAAGTAAATATTATTTGCGGCCAAGTAGATTTATTTCTACTGTGCAAAGGCTCACATTTTTGCATGAAATAAACATAAAATTGTGCTTCCCGCTGTCGTTGTTATTAAAAACACTTTTATTGTGCAAATTGTGCAAACTCGTAATAAAACGTCAATAACTTCAAGTTGAAATCTTGTAACTTTATAATGTCATTGAATTAAAAAAAAAACTTTAATGATGATTTTATCCAGAAAATGGATTTCTTAATGTCGCTTATCATTTAAAAAGGTAGGAAAAAATACATTCCAGATCAATAATAAGTCAGCTAGGTTTGTTTTTTGTTTCAAACAGAAATTATTATGATTAAACCTCGACTGGTTGTAGAGCTTCTACAGTCAGCTACAGTTCAGTTTAAGAAACGATTCGAACCTTTAAAAATCTTTAAAAAAATACCTTACGCAGTTTTGCATCAGCTTCAAAAGGCTAAGGTTTAGCTACATACTTTCGTTTTTTTTTTTTTAATTAAATGAGGTACATATGTGTTAAATATTGGCAAGGTAATACGTTATGCAAAAATAAAATGAGATCAGATTGAAGATCGATATGTCATTCGACTAGTGAACTAACGACTACCGCCGTAAGAAATTAAAGAAGCTGTCACCTTGCTTGTTGGGTGTAAAAACCACCGTACGTAATCGAAATAACATCCGGTTTACATCCGTGCGGTTTCAGAGGTCGACATTTTATTTGTGTTACCTATAAACCTTGGGTACCGATAATTTTCTCGCCCACAACCCTACCCCGCTTGCTTAACGGACCTACTCGTATGACTGTCTTCTTAGCGATTTGAATAAAACCATCTGGCTAACAGAGCAAACATCTCGTGGATCTTAAGTATTAGAAAACACAACGAGCGGTAACGTTACTCGGGGAATAACTAGGTACTAAGTGAATTACTGCTCTATTGTTGGCGTGATTACTTTCCTAGTTCTAGGTTATGCGAAATTTTCTCTGACCACGTCTTACTTGTGCATAAGAATTGACAGTTGTATATCTTTGTATTTTCCGTTAATTCATATGCGTTAAAATCTTTATACTATTTCGTATAGCATCATAACACGAACTAAAAAAAGCTTCATAATTAATAAATAATAGACCCTCTTAAGACTTCGAACGCGCTGTAAGGCACTAAACAGTACAAAACACGACCCATTTGCCCAAGTACTTTTTTCTGATTAGACTTTTTTAAAACATAAGCATAAAGCGCCAATATTTCCTGTACATATAGTCAAAACATCCGGTTTTTTATTCGCAACAGGAAGTATTCAATATGAATAATATAATCCAGATTAGCAATGGGAAATAACGAATCAATTTAGATCTCATCGCAACTAATTATAGTTCCACATGTTAACAAGGGGATATGATTAACTAGGTACTGATCAACTACATGATGTAACACACATACATTTATCTTTAACAATCTAGCGTGACGGTTAGTTATAAGTTATAACTAATTTGAGTAACAGTGACAGATGTTATGCCAAAAGGCAGAAAACTACTCCGATATTTTTACGTGTAAGTAGGTACGTAGGTACGAGGGTTGCTACTTATATATCCGGAAACAAAAAAACAAACAAACGTACACGGCTGAAAATGGTTTTATTGTTTTTCAAAGTATTCCCCTTGATGATCTATGCACTTTTGCATTCGCGTGAACCAATTTTTAAAGCACTTCTGCCACTCCGCCTGAGGTACCTCCATAACGTGTTGTTTGAATGCGTCGACAGCATCTTCAGCGGTCGAAAATCGTTGACCGCGTAATTTATTCTTTATATTTGGAAATAAATAAAAATCGTTGGGTGCCAAGTCAGGGCTGTACGGCGGATGACCCGTTAATTCCACATTTTGACCCTCCAAAAATAGAGTTGTTTCGCGTGACGTATGACAGCTGGCATTGTCATGATGAAGAATGATTCTTCGTCGCTGGTTAGTTTTACGAATTTGTTCAAATACTTCCGGTAAGAAAATGGTCGTGTACCACTCTGAATTAACCGTTCTACGGTTTTCTAGTGGCACTGTAGCTACATGGCCATTAATACCGAAGAAGCAGGCCACCATTTGTTTCAATGTACTTTTTGCACGAGTAACTTTCGTAGGGTTCGGCTCATTTTGAAACACCCATACCGTTGATTGTTGCTTCGTTTCGGGATCGTATGCATAGATCCAGGATTCGTCACCTGTATAGATGTTATAAACGGCTTTTGAGTCACCACGGTTATATTTTTTTAACATTTTATTGCACCATTCGACGCGAGCATCTTTTTGCTCTTTTGTTAAGTTGTGGGGTATCCAACGCGAACATATTTTTTTTACAGCCAAATAATTATGTAATATGCTATTAATGCTGGTCATAGAAGTACCCAGAGTCGCCTCTATCTCGCAGTACGTAACATGTCGGTCGTCCATTATAAGTTTTCGCACAGCCTCGATATTTTGTTGTACAACGACCGATTTCGGGCGACCTGCCTTAACTTCGTCCGTAAGCATACTACGTCCACGATTGAACTCACTAAACCAGTGATACACAGTAGTTTTAGATGGGGCTTCATCACCAAAAGTTGAAGTTAGTTGATCTATGCACTGTTGTTGCGTTAAACCACGCCGAAAATCATAATAAATCATAGCACGAATATTTTCACGAGTGAGTTCCATTCTTGCTGCGAGATGACATTTAAAACCCGTCAAAAACAAAACACGAGCGTTAATAAGAAAGAAAAAATATACCGGCCAGTACTTAAAAAAGTTCAAATTTTACCATGGAGGTCAAATATGCTATTTAAGAAGATTGTAATCCCGGTTTCCGGATATATAAATAGCAGCCTATGTATATAGCCGTAGATTTATTAACTTATGGTATCAGCCCGTAATATGCAGGGAGGTATGAGAAGAGGCAAACCTAGGAAAATGTGGATGGATCGTGTGAGAGATGATTGAAAAGAATGGATGTGAGTGATGAGATGACGGGTGACAGAGATGTGTGAAAGAAGAAGCCATGCTGCGCCGACCCCAGGTAAATGGGACAAGGGCAAGAGAATGATGATCGGCGTGATCGGCGCGTAATATGTCAATTTTAGATTCAATTGCTCTAGATTCTAGAACACTCTCCGAAATTAACAATAAGGCTGTAGCCAGGTCATCTCGTCTTGTCACCTAAGTAGGCTAAGAGATTTATGTGAATAAAATTTGCCTCACTGGTGCTTATGTCTTTCGTGACATTTGATTGGCGAGGTATTCATTAAGTCGATAGGCATGGAAGTTTGTACATGCCGAGGCAGGAAGGCAGCGTTTCGGAGAAGCGAGCGTTCGACGTCAATTGACATACGATGCTTCGCCAGTGCATTTTGATTGCATGCTAAACGGAAAGGGGCAATAACAATAATATATCTCTGGATGTAAACTACTATTTCACAAACATTTTTGGTACATGATGTGATGCAAATTACATTTAATTACGTGACTCTGTCATATATTTTTGTAGTGATGAGTTTATGATCTTAGCCCTGTTGCAAGCACCTTCTTCAAATCGTATGTATGTTCAGGACGTATTTCAAAACTTAGCTGGAATGTGATGTTTTTCGTAATTAACATGTATGTATTCAAACCGTAAAAATATCATGTGGGCGTGCAGAAGGTCTATTTACCCTCAGGTTATGCTAATAATAACTTGTCATACCTGTCTAATTGCTCTAATAATTGGTATAACACTGTGCAGCGGATTACTATTTATTAGTTTACAATTCACACATGATATTATTGAAGCCATTTGAATGCATGTCCCCTCCGGAGTTTAGAAATCGAGCATTAGTGCGGAAGAGCTAAAGCGTTCAATTGACCCAACGACGATGATGTGTGAGCCGGGGTGTGCCACTAACGGCTTCTAAAAACCTACATTTCCTAGTAAAGATGGCTGGCCGACATCAGCGACGGGACAGGATGCGTTTGAGTTCACCGCCCTGCTCCCGTCTCTCAACGTTGTAAACCTACACTAGGCAGACATAAATCGTGGTTTTAAATAGATACCGCAGCACTTCTGCTTAACTGCGTTTGTTTTTAAGTGGACCTATGCATACATTGTTAACTCGTCAACTTGTTATTTTCTTAACAATTAACGTCACGCATTCGTTATCATCAGTGACATTGTATATTTTAATGCGGTGATACGTCTTTAACACCGGATCATATGAATGGAGCACATGTATGTATAGCCAAACAAGTCGGTGCGGTCGTTGACACTGGTTGCATAAGGCCCACGTTCACGTGCTAGGGCGGATGGGCCTTACTATAAGTAGGGTTCTAGGCCCTTGGAGTTTGATTTAAGAGAGAGCAACGGCCCAGATCGCGTGATATGCAATTAAGGTCATTGCAGACAGTGCGGTCGACTTCTACGGGTTTACGGATGCGCCGTGGCCGTGGTCATATCGTACTAGACGTGATGAACTTTTTAAAGCATAGAGTGACAAAACTTCTAACTAAAGTCAATTTTATATGTAGGTATTCCACTAGTTCAGCCTTTTCTCATGTGTTTAACCGGGACTTAACGTTGTATGCTTAACTTTGCATTATCTTTTTTCATTACAATATTTGGACATTTGTTACTCAAATACGAAAAAAATCAGCTGAACAGATCTGGATGAAATTAAGCTTCAGTGAAAGAGATATAACCCTGCATTTTCATATTCGTAGGATACTTTGTATTCCAGGAATCACAGGTACGGGATAGAAAGATGTAACTAATTATATATGGAGAAAGTTTGTGCAGAAGCTACATAGTACCTACCTAAACTACAGTGCGACCAATTATCAAGTTTTGGACACCATGATTTGTTCTTACTAATAGTTATCGATATTTAATTGGTAGTGAGATTAGTGCGAAGTGCGTCTTGTATGTCGTGATGAACCTTATTAATAAGTAAAATCAGTCGCACGATTTTAATATTATAGCGGATTGTCTGCCCGGATGTAACAGGGACCGTTACGACTGATAAGAGCCAGTCTGTATTCTTTTCAGTCAAAAAACTCGTAATAAATAGAATGCTAGCATTATTTGTAATCAGCATCCCAACTTGAACAACATTGTATTGCTTTGATATAACCGATTACGTAGCTTTATCTATATATCTCACGTCTCAAGGTTGTCTGAAATTCGTTCCCGTTCTTTTCAGAACAACTACAAATTAAAAAGAAATTCAAACCGGTTTAAAAAATAATTTTATGTCATATGAAATGGAGTTTAATTATGAGTGTGATTTTACTGCACTGAATAATGTGGTTGAGAGCTTTCTTTGTGGCGTCTATAGCAGGGGTCGGCAACAGCCGGCCTGAGAACCGCTCACTTGCGGCCCGCGAGCCTCTTATATGTACCTATGTGTATATATATACTTCGAGTAAAGTCACACTTTTGCCTGATAAAGTCACAAATTATAACAAAGTGCGGCACGCGTCAATTTCGTTAGCTACTATGTGGCCCTTAGCTGCCTAAAGGTTGTCGACCCCTGGGGCCCATTTCTCGAAAGCTTGTTGGAAGTCCCTTTCTAGCAAAAGATGACGAAAAGTGACATCCGCTTGTATTACAAGTTACAAGCTTTTGAGAAACGGGCCCCTGGTCTATAGCAACACTTTTACGTGTATCACAAATTTTATACTTGGATGATTAAAACGTATTTTATTGATTGGTGTTTTAAGTTCTATGTTATTGTTTTCCACATACAGCACTTACTTGTTTATAATCTCTGTAATGAAAATATTTATTGCCTTTGTCACGTGTTAGCACTGTCTTATGTGAACAAGAAATTATTTATGCTTAATATTTTTCTTTTGGCTACCTATACGATATTACTTAAGATACGACTTACAGTTTTCGTATATTCTTAGATTATTTTATAGAAAATGTTCACCAAAATTCTCGTCATAAATATGTCGCCGTCGAAGTACCTTACCTACACTGTGAGTATACAGGGTGCCATCTGAGACGTGATCAGTTATATGTTTTTCTAACTCCATAAACAACTAGCAGTTGGATGCCCCAACTTTTACTATAATCACACATTTTTTTTTTCTTTTTTTTACATGTTTTTGTAATTTATTTTTCTTTCAAAAGTGATAATATTAGTGTAAAACAGTTTTATAAGATATTTAAGGTAAAAAAAAATATTAAATTACATTTTATCCTGAATAAATGACAAAATTGTTATTAACGACAGTTCCATTTCAAAAAGGTAATTCAATTTACTTATTTAAATATTCTAATAAGTAGTTTAAATTTCATTCAACTGCTAGTTGTTTATGGAGTTAGAAAAACATATAACTGATCACGTCTCAGATGGCACCCAGTATTGATATCTCGAAATTCCTATAAAATCATTAGTACGGGCCGCAGGGTGTAAAGTTGTGCCATTCTCGAGAACGTTCTCCGTTTAGGGAAATGATCTCGGGTGAGAACGTTTCCTATACAAAACGGAGAACGGCGCAACTACTCCGGAGTCCAGAGAAGCTCGAAAGCCCCGATTGTGCCCAGCGTTGCCACCGTTTAGATTAGAACCTAGGTATATCTTCTTCGTAGCGTTTATCCCGGCTTTTGGCCACGGCTCAATTGAGCCTGGGGTCCGCTTGACAACCTAATCCCATGAACTGGCTAGTTTTTACGAATGCTACTGCCATCTGATCTTCCAAACCATAGGGGAAACAAGGCCTTATTTAGGTTAGGCCGGGTTTCCTCACGATGTTTTCCTTCACCGAAAAACGAGTGGTAAATATAAAATGATATTTCGTAAGTAAGTTCCGAAAAACTCAAATAATTAAACAAAATGATGCTTCTTTCCTGTCTGTCATGAACTAAACCGCGAAATAAAATGTTCCATCTATCAAGGCAAATGCAAAAAAGCTCTTCCGTAAACACCGTCTGTTTGTTTATGCAGAGTCACATTTCGTAGTCATCGTCGTCTCGTTATATTGGGAAGCCTTCAATTTGTTCCGTCATGTCGTTTAAAAAAATTGAGCTCAAAACAATGCGTACTTTATTTTAGACTTGTTCTTTGATTTCTCATTTGAGAGTCCCTAACTAATTTAACTATCTTGAAATAATTATGCACCTTACAGTTAATATCAAAGTGTTACTCATGAGATTCATCTAATGGTCTCATTTTATGATGTTAGCTCAAATCAGATTAGAAGCGCCACCGTATGACGTCTCCGTTTTCTTGGATGTACTGTATGAACAGTTTCGCGCCCTAAAGATGCGCGATACATTTACGTAAAGGGTTAATTGCCCCCTTGAACAGTATGAGGAAAATTCGCATTAGAGCGCAGACTCGATTATCAGGCGCCAGCGCCGCCGCCGCTGATACATTAGTCCGCGTCACGGATGTGTTGCGGCAAAATATTATGTCGGCCTCATTTTTGCTGTAGGGATATTATGTGATAATCATTTTATGTAAAAAATGCATAATTTGTTTACAACTACAAACTTGATCATACAGTAATTATACTGATTATCCTTCCAAGTAACGTTGATTCATGCCTTATGGTATAGGTAAGGTATTGATACTACGTGATACTACTGATCCTGATGCATAAATAATTATTTTTCTTGGCATTGGAGCTAGCACAACTATCCGCCGTTGCGAGTCGACAATATTAACAAGGCCTTGTTATCCTTTAAAAACAAAAAATATCGGAACCTTTGGCATTTGAATGTTATTCAAGAATCTAGGTCTTCAAAGTAGGTGGTATAGTAGGTGTAGTAATTGATCGAAAATGATAACGTAAGCAAAATAGCTACCTATATCATAAATGCCGCAAATATATTTCGCTTATATTTCATCCCCAAGTTATTTGGTTACGTTAAATTCGTATAGGCATGAAAAATTACCTCAACTTTCTCGTACGATCCTAGTGGCGCCGGCGTCTGTAAAGCCTACGATTATTTTTAGATTAGAAATGGCTCAACCGCTTTACGTAATTGCACTAGTCGTATGCCCAGCTAGTTCCAGAGAGTATGCTTCTAAATATAGTCACCGAGGTGCTGTGCAATTACACCTTATTATCGCATGTTTCCACTGGAAGGCTGTCCGCAGTTATTACCTGTAGCAGTTTCTTTAGAAAGTATCCTGATGTGACGAAACTGAAATGAGCATGCTGGGAAGATTACAGAATGGTCCGCAAAGCCGTTGCTTTCGAGTTCGATGACGGAGTAATGTCGCGTGCGTGCCTTAAGTAACTCCCGGCTTTAGCCTGTTAGCAATTAACATGTACTGTTAACTAGGCCAGAAAACTGTTTGCAATTTTAAATGCACCCAATGTTTTGCAAGGCGTGTTGAAAACTTCTTCAATTTCTACTCTTCGTAGTCGGTATCTTGGAAGCGCTATCGTTAATCTGATCTGTCCGGCGCAAGCGGGACTTCAGGAGGTTGCGGCAATGAGAAAAGTAAATAACATCGCTTATCTCTTGCTGTCTGCTTCAGGGCGAATAAAGCGTTTTTGTCGCTTTTAATAACTTATTTTGTTACTTAAAAATTGCAACCGTTAAATGAGTGCATACAGCGCCGTGGCGAGAGGTCTAGCTGTCGTAATCCACCAATCATGTTTAATAATTTTTTTAGAGGTGAATTTAGACAGCTGCTGTCAAAAAAAAAAAACATCACGGTTCTGTCATCCAGTGAAAAACTCTATCGTGGAAACCCTCATTGTGTATTTTATTTGTATTTTAATTTGTACTTTTGTATTTTAAATTACGAACGTTGATTACCAGTATCAATTATTTTGCACATAAGAAAATCTAGTTATCCGTATGTATCTAGCTAGAGAATATAACTCCGGCGTCGTGATACCACGGTCAAAATTGTTCATGGACAAAGACCGTGAACATGCCTTGACACACATTGTTCAAGTAACTAGTACGTAGAGACACTACGAGATGGCACTTTCGATAATTAACACTGCGTGCTTGCTTGCGCGGTGATCAATTCTGACTGCATCGATTTTAGGGTCTCGTGGTAAAAGACTCATTGTTATGTTCATACGATTGTGAGCATTTAGATTTAGCTAGAGCAAAAGCAAGAAGTAACACAAGACATTATTCGTTAAATTAAAAGAGAAACAATGTACTTGTAGCAAAGAAACCCAATTACTTACAAGGCCGTATTTGCTGATTAGGACAAAATTTTCATATCTTCTTTAACTTATTATAAACTAAATTCGAGTACAATGAATGATACATCGGACTTTCCTTATTCTGAAATATTTCATAACTTAAGTAGTTAGTTGAGTTTTCTATTACGTCGCTATAACTACCAAGTCGTGAGTCATGAAAAAGCTTCTACTGAGTAATACAATTCGCACTTGACCATTTATTTTTGAGAATACTTTCTCTTATTCACAATTTGTACTTTTGTTTTGCATTCGTCTAACAATCTTAAATGCGTCTGTCATTCAAGCCGAGATATTTTCACTGTCACCTAATATGTCATGATGTTGCTAATCTTAATTACCAATTTAAATCAAATAGAATGTAACAGCATTGAGTCACATACTCATATCTGTAATATGATTTTAGTTGGCAGCGCAAAAATAATGGACAAAAAATGGCCGTCAATTAGCGCTCTGATGCAGATCCTGGTACTGCCAGGTGTTAGGGTGATGTAAAACGCTTTCAGCGTATCAGCCGCGTGTATTTCCGTTGGCCCAGATATTATCCGGTGATTAGAAACGTCGGCAGACAGCGAAAATAATATTTTTTGCCACTATCGATCGCTCTATTACCGAATGGATAGTCTACGTGCGAGATGCGACAAGCCAGCAAGTGAGAGTTTTGCAACTTGTCACCGAAACTGGTATGTATGGCCGATCACGCGAATGTAATTATTGCCTAGAGAGTATGTACGTGATACGTCCGGTCCGGCCTGTCAGCAAAAGTGTAAGTGAGGTCGTTCATTAAACCCTACACGACGTAAACATCAAACTTCTCGCTGATATACATTTATGTAAATCTACCCGTGATCGTCTTCGGACAATTATGAAATCAGTTGCGAATACTTACGTCGGTGCAGTGAAATAAGATGGCTGATCGTATAAAGATGTCGTAATTTCGTGGTAGGTTTGTAGGTATGCGGTAAAGGCATTTTGGAATAAATTTACGCGCAAGTTTTTGTACAATTATAATACATTTTTAATCGAATTATTGCAGCATTAACACTAAGTTACAATTGTAAGCAAACTAAGTAATTATTACGAAAAAGTCGCGACTTTTTCTTAAACAGATATGCTGCTACCTATTTCAATATTTTCAATATATCTTGACCATATTTTAATCTGGCTGAACTGAGCGTTGAATATTTTATGTAACCACTATCTTAGTATCAAATATATATAAAATAAATAATAGTACATTACTTACCTAGGGCTGTAAAAAAAAGAAAGCCCGAAATCGCAGGTATTTGGGACCCGAGCCGCAGGCGAGGGTTGTAAATATGCGATAGAGGGCTTTCTTTTTTACTGCCCGTGGTGAGTACACAATTTTACGTCCCCACCTGGCCATAATGCGAGTTTTACCGTAAGCGTAGCGAGCGGTAAAACTCACATTATGGCCAGGTGTGACGTAAATAAATATTATGAGACAAACTTACACAAATCAACCTAGTCCCACAGTAAGCTCAATAAGGCTTGTGTTGTGGGTACTAGGCGAAGATATATATAATAAATAGATATAGATCAATACTTAAATACATAGAAAATATCCATAACTCAGGAACAAATATCCGTGATGAACACACTAATACATGCCCTGACCAGGATTCGAACCCGAGACCTGCTTCATGGACAGGGTCACTACCGACTAGGCTAGGAGGCCGTTAAACCTGCCGTATCTGTGACTTCAACGATTTATTCGAGAAAAATAAACAAGTGCCTATGAATGCATACAGAATGGATTATTTAATTGCATTGTTTCCAACCGCATTGCACTAAATTCTGATCAGAAAGGTAACCTAATCCCTTGCCTTTCTTTTGGCTTGTAGGTATAAAGGTGAATGAAATTGCTTCTTATCATGATAGGTTTGAAAATAGCTGTAAATACCTAAATTATCTCAGTGTGGTTTCTTTTTTTAAGACACACACACATATATATATATATATATACACGGTGCCCGTGAGCATTGCGAGAGACTTTAACAGTGTATTCATTATCATATTTAGAGAACAAAATGTCCTTTAAACTTTTTCGAAATTCGCCATAGTTTCAGAGTAAATACTACTTACAAAAAATTCCATTTTGAATTGTTTCTCAGTGTAAAATGATTTTTTGATGGCGATCTCACCGGTATGGGGCATAGTCTAGACATCTCTTATTGACTGATATCAAAGACCTAAGAAACACTTTGCATGGACTAGTTTTTACGAGAAAAAATGTAGCAATTTACTTTTTCCGTTACTTTTTTCTAATGACATTTACTTTTTATGTAGAACAGCATTCAAAAGAAGTGAAAAAAAAAGTAAAAAAAAAAATTTTTTTTGGCGTTGTACAACAAAAGTCATATAATGTTTTTTCATTCTTTTGACCTCAGAAATGCGTGGTTAAAATCACTCGCAATGCTCACGGGCACCGTGTATATACGAAACTAATGAGATGAATGAGTGAGGTTAGATCTTGAATTAAAAATCAAGGTAGGTATGGACTTTTCTAAACATCAGTCATATGACGTTCAATCAGCTAAACACGAACAGGATAGATCGATCAAACAGGATGTGACTAATTTACAAGGCCTCAACGCGATGTGGTCTGTGTCATTTCCACTTCTTCCTCGGGTTTCCAATCATTTTTAGTTGTGGAGCAAGCCCTGACCGTCAATCAAGTTGTCATAAATAGCTAGTTTTAGTTCTGCCTAGACGTAAACTCTACATATGAAACCTTACCAAAACCTTAGTAAATTACCCTCGAAATCGTAACAGACAGACAATGCTTTCGTATTTCTAATAATTAACATATTTGTATTTACGCGCAGCAGGTACAATTGAAAACTAGTATGATGATATTGATGATCTATAAACAGTCCTACTTGTATAAAAATAAACCTCGGCTACCGTAACCGATTTATACGTAATACAAGTAACAATATTAGTATTGTCTGTTTATAAATGCAAGTATTATAACAAGATCGTAGCGCCGAAGCGGCTACCTCGCGCCGCGCTCCGAGCTAGGTCGTTCGTCGACCCGTAGCGACCGCAGAAACAATTGTACACCTCCATTATCCAAACGGCTGGCTTATTCGTGACATTCCTTAGTAATCATTTTGAAATGTGGGTTAAGGCTCTTCTTTCTTGAAATCTTCTGCGCCTTAATGGCCGGTTTGCTATTGCCATGGCATGACAATTCTTATTCAAATTCAAAGGCATTTCAGATAGAGTACCTACAGCAGTTTATCTTAATAAAATATGAACGCCTAAACGTAATTCGTTTTGCTGCCCTAGTCTGATCCGATGCATGCTGCATGAATTGTATGTTAAGCTCCTTATCATCACAAACAAGTGAGCGTGTAATAGCGGGTTAAATCAGGAAATTGTAGAATTTTCAACCGAACATTGAAATATTAAAACTTCTATGACGCTGGTAGCTGAATAGACGGAGAGCTGGCCACGTCAGATATGACACAATAATGAGAGAAACGAAACCCATGTAGTTAGTTTGCTGTACTATGCTTATTTCTAGATCCGGACATCTGGCAGCTGTAAAGTGGTGGAGGTCAAAGAATGCAAATAACTTGAAGAAAACAAATCCTATAGTTCTGGGTTTAATGAAATATTATCGGAAATTATGTAATTTATTAGGTTATATCATATCCAGAAGGTTCTGTTGGGGAAAAGTAGTGCCAAATGATGTAAAATGCAATTTTTAGTTAGTCGCCTACTGTTTTTGTTTCCGCAATAATAGACAATGTCTTTTAATGAAATGTTAAAATATAGGCCCTGTCCTCTATAAGTTACACAACTTTGGGATTTTTTACCTATTTTGGTATTACTTTTTTCCAACTTAAAAACTTTGTTGGTCTGTCACTCTGACATCCACCCATTAAAAGCTGCCAGATGCCCGGATCTAGCAGTAAGGATGGTAAATTAGTCTAAGTAGACAGGTTTCATTGCTCTCATTATTGTGTCACATCTGACGTGGCCAGCTCTTAGACCAGAACTTCCATTGAAATCCATCAAGACTTCCCATGCAACAAAGCTTACTGTAACGAAGATAATAACATGGGATATAAATAATTGATAGGCGGTTTTGTTAGCCGGTTCCATCCTCCAGACAGATCCGAGGGGAAAAGGCATGTATCCTAGCTAATCGTTTACGGGTGTAGTCTTCAAAACAACCGCTCTAATTAAATAGTTACACATTTGTATATTTCCTCGATTAAGGGGCTGACAACAGCTAAATTCCCTCCCTATCTTATTCAGCGCGAGTGAAAGAGAAACACTGTGTTACGATTAGTATGGGAGCTCATTGCAAATTTTACAAAATAATGAATTTAAAAAAAACGACGCATTTCTTGAGAAATATAAGGCAACGAAGTTTTTAGTATTAGTGTGGTGGAATTTTGTCCTTAGTTACAGACGTATAAGTCAAGAAACTAAAGACATACAACTGTTTAAAGCTAATTTTAAGATGTAACTTTGGAATTATTTTCTATCGAGCCGATTTCGTCCAATCGTGTATCGGACGCAACGAAGTTCTTCCAAATATAACGAATATTAACATACATTTTTTTTACTTTCTCAAAACAAGTAGTTATAGCTGAAACACTGTTTGAGTAAAGTCAATTTGAAGGTCATCGGGTGTTGTCAGCCTCTTAAAATGGTAAACCAAAGTTTCAATGATAAAGCTTCTTTGACGTCATGTTGCGCTCGCGTAGCATAAGAGACGTTATAAGGCCAACGAAAGCCAATGTTGCACACGCTCGCGGATGAATGATTTGGAACATCCAATCACACTGATAAATTTCATGCATTTTTCCGTTTTAAAGCTTATATGGCTGATCTCAGGACATGCTCAGGCGCCGATCAGTCGCGACACAACTTTCTACGTTTGCGTCTAGAGCGCTGTTAAACCGTAATCTGCGGATTGACGCACAGAGCGTTACGACATATGCGAATTAAAATCACTCGATAAACGCCTAATGTGTATGGATCGTTAAAATTGCTGGCCGTGAAATTAGTAACATTAGTAATCGCTTAAGTTAACCTTAATGCTGCTTTATCCATCGAATTACTAATAACACGAACTGCTTGATTTTAAAGATATTTTTATTCATAATATGACAGCGTTTTACATAAAATAAAACGCTAATTATAAAAACTTACAAATTTGAGATCTAAAGTAAACATTGAGATAGGCACAACTGTTGTTGGTCGTCTCTGTCCCTTTCTAGCATATGCATCCATACGCTCCTTCTCGCTCACACAGAACCCGCTCTACTTCCATCAGGAAGGTAGCTGAGGGTCAGCGTTCATTTTTACTTCATTGTCTCAATATTTATTATTCATCTATAATTTATACCAGGCAGGTTTAAAAACTTTAGATCTCAAATTTGTAAGTTTTTATAATTAGCGTTTTATTTTATGTAAAACGCTGTCATTATATAAACTGTACGAAATTTGAGATCTAAAGTAAACATTGAGACGTGTTTGTTATCGCCTGGTGGAAGCGTAAGACGCCAAGCCAATGTGACAATAAAACAGCAATGAATGTTCATTGCGATGGTGTATGGCAACACCATGAATTTTAATAACTGTGTAGCGAGAGGTGGGTAGATTGTAAAGTTATGTTTATAAATCTATGTTGTACCCACAGATGGAACTAACTTTACAAGTTATTATAGATATAGGTACCTGTAACAAATGTTTCACCAGAAAAGACCTTCGCAATGGTGATCTAATTAAAAACAAGGTAAAACAAAATCTAATGTTAACTTAATCTTATGTTAACTGACTGAGTATGAATCTCCAGGAAGAGATCATAATTAACCAGCACAATGGTAAAGGTATGTAAGTGGTTCACTTAACCTTATAATATGTAATAAGAATTTAAAAAATAAATAAAACATAACAGTTGTGTTGTTGTATTTTTATTTATTATTTCTCCTTTCCTCAACAGATATGTTAGGAAGTTACAGTAATTCCCAATTGCTCAGTGACAATTTGTAGAAATAAAACAAGGTACCTTTTATTTCCAGAGATTGTAGGATTTACATAGGTATACACTGAATAGATAATTATTATGTACTCAATTGATCATCATAATGACATTATATATATAAAATTATTCAGTCAATTTAGGAATTGTTGAAAGCTAATAAAGGATAGCTTTACGATATACATAAATTATAATTAATAAAGAAATGCGTTTGTTTAGTTGTAACAGCAATTCATTATGAACATAATAAAACTATTTCAGTAAGTAGCTTGTTAACAAATAAGAAAACATTTATCCAATGTTTACATGCCGTTAGGTTGCTAAAATATCATTTTTGTATGAGTATGCATTGTTACATATTACATTTACCACAGGTGAATGCACTTAATTTTGTATATCTATTTTAATATACGAGGACTTAGTAGTTTTAAAAGAATTGATTCTAGTATATGTACTCCCCTAGTGAGTTCGCCATCTTCTTTTTAGTACAATGTTACCAAGGATATGGATACTTTTTTGTTTTGTGAAGACTTATGGCAAGTTTCTTGGCTTGGCCAAATTGCCACACCTGTAGTTGAGAACTTGAGACTTTACTCTATATACAATTATAGGTATGTGTACGCTGCGTGAACTTAATGAACGTCACATACAGTTGGAAGTGCTACTTCTATACTTATATAGATTTTATAAAAATGCGGCTATATTTTTTACCTTACAGGTTATTTGTTTTAGTTGTGACCATTTATTTGTTTGTTCATGAGATAAAACATACCAGAATATACATTATGCCGTAATCAGGTATTGCTATAGCTATTTTGATCAGTTTCAAAAAGGCTCTAGTCTAAACAAGAAATTAAGTTATTATAGATCGGTCATAACGCTTATATTAGACCTAGAATTCAATCTGGCCAAATTAAAAGAATGTTAACCTTGACAGTAGGAGCCGAAGTCTACCCTTTTATTCCTTATTACTAAATTAAGGATGCTATTATTTGAACTGCATAGATTCATAGGTCAACACTCTTTTAGATAAGTGTAATGTTCACATACCTCATTTACAGCCAGAACTTGGCCTTAACGAAGAGATACCCGTTGCCAAGTTAGGTCAAATTGCTTAACAAATGTTATGTTTATGTATGGCACTCCGATACTACAAAAATAGTTTTACAAAGTAGCTACTTAGCTCTGCTAAGTTCTGATAGGAACCGAACTAGATCTATCCTGGACAGGATTTGAATGAACTGAATCAATTCCTCCTCAAATATCAGGCGTCTTTATACTGTACTGCCTAGAAAAATCGCCAAGTTCTGTCAACATTTTCTTGAGTGTAATTACACCACTGCCTCATTTCGATTTAGTACATGGGTACTGACATGAGTTCAGATACTTTGGTATTTACGAAAATGCATGCATTGTTTACTTAACGCATCAGACAATGATTTGATGAACAAATAACAATATTAGTCTTAATATATAGGCAAGGCCGAACTCGCACTTAACCATGGATATGGGAACTTCGAAATTAGTTTTCACTAATGTATGTAACTTTTCTGTACAAACTGCTTTGAAATCACTTGCGATTTTTTACTATAGTTATTTTCAACCAATATTGGCAATGGTAATGGAAACATATAGCATTAAGCGAAGCAGTGATATAGGATACTTGTATTTATATCAACAAGTTAAACGTTCCTTCAACTAAGATTAACACTGGATTTCGGGAGCTTGACTGCTCCTAATTTTGTTTATTCACAATTGCCCAGGTGTTGACCTGGCACACTAACACACTCGTAGGGCTTAGCGTCTCATCCTAATTTTAATAATGTAGATAAATTCGGTACGTGAAACGTGGAACGCTTCACGATTTTGCGTGTTTTCCCTGCGCAGGGAAGTGCGCTTCCCTGCCAAGTAGGTAAATGTACTGTTGTAGCAAATACTCTACTATTAAAAAATGGTTTAGACAGACCAAGAGTCTCAAGTACTTAATTTATTGCAAATCATGTATCCAGTTGTTCACTATATTTAATCAGAAACAACCCAATACTGGTTTTATGCAAACCTTAGATTTAAAAGCACTAAAAACTTCGATGAATGAGGTGTTTGTTAACCAGAGACTGCTTTGTTGGCACTCTTTGCTGTAGCAAAGAAGGCTCCAGTTCTGGGCAAGACCGTTTAGTTTTCAGGTTTTTGAGGGAGTTTGCCTGTAGGATCTGAAACTCCCGTCCCAAACCATTAGAAGATAGTTTTAAGAGCATTACATAGTTTGTGTACTCATGATGTCTTAACTATTCAAACGAGGTATTATATGTCTTTTTTAGTAATAACAGATTAAATAAAGTATTTGTGTGCTCATGGCAATGTCAACACTTGTACATGGACAGATCACAGAAACCTGTTATATATACTACTTGCAATTTTTACAATACCGAAATATTATAAGTCTAGTCTCAAAATATTTACTAGTAAGTTGCCAAACGGCTTGTAGGGGCATTTTTGTACATTTCGGTTTTCAATATGCTTGCCTCCGCAGCAGCATGATAGTTTCCCTGCATCGAGGACAGGTTGAAATATCAATTCATTATATGCTTTAATATAATCAGTTATATTCGGGAGGCGGAACAATGGCTTTAACCTTTTCACCACCATGACCACATTATATGATAAGCAAAAGAAAATGTTACTAGGATGCATGAACGTTCATCTGAAGCTGTAAATATGGTCGTCAGTTAGTTCAGACTATGACGTATAATGGGTTCACTTTAGACTGCTTATCTGCAGATTAATAATGATTGAACAGTAAACCTTACGCAGGTTAGGGTCTTTTGCCTTTTACATACTTCTCAGTGTTGATGAGGTCTAATTACCCCGAAAGTATTTGTGAATAGTATTTCTCTAGCTATAGACTAATGAGGATAAAAACCCTTAGATTATAAATGGTCCATATTAACTGTTATTTTGGATTTCTGATGCTTTTCTGAGGTCTAGTGAGGGATTTGAAATTTCCAAACCATAACCAATGTGCGCGTTTATCGTCATTGCCTAACCAAATTAATTTAATAATGTGCCTTGCGAAGGCTGAATATTATACCAGTTTGTCTCAATAACTAGAAAGCAGATTCCAAATAATAATGATATGACTATCATATTTTTATACACCTTTTCGCAGGTGGTCACAGTCAATTTTATTTGCACTTTTATTATAAATCAAAATTAATGCCCTGGAGGCAGTTAATAAATAATGTTGCCGGGGTTGTGGGCTCCTTGCTCAGAAGGATAGTCAGCCTTGCGCAGGCAGTGTTTGAGGAGGCTTATGTGCCACAGTTAAAATGTAGAACGCTTTCCCAAATGTGCATGTCATCCTTGCGCAGGCGTCATGCCTATCTTATCATTAAAATTTTACAAGAAATACTGTCTAAAGGGAAATATTATACTTCAATAGCACTTATAAGAAATACTCGTTTTAAACGAAACTTAAGAACTGTCGCTCTTGTATACAGTTGCGTATCAAGCACGTATCAAGTTAATAAGAAAGTAAGTAACTGGTATCAAATTTTAAAAGATAAAACCGTACAGTACGGTTACTTGTAAATCAATACTTACATTATAGTAATTATAACATTTACCACTGCATACAAGAGTATACTTTTCTTAACAATTTCAGCATACTAGGCTATCATCGCCTAGTACTCACAACACAAGCCTTATTGAGCTTACCGTGGGACTAGGTTGATTTGTGTAAGATTGTCCCATAATATTTAATTATTTATTTTCTCAACACAGTATAATGACAACTATTTACCGTTATAGATTTGTTACTTAGCTTGTGTCTCTGAGAGTAGAAATATAAGACCTTTAACGGGAGCTTTATCAACTCTCTAGCGTATCCACACTTTTTAACAAAAGTGAATATTTTTGGGCCACATATTTGTAACAATTGTAACCTCAACGGTAATGTGCGTATTGATATCCCGATCCTCAAGTTCAAATATTTTTCAAGTATAAAATTGAGGGTATGTTCTTCACACTTAAACATTTGATATAATTTCCTGCCATATTTAATCAAGTATCGGTAAATAACGCGATCTATGTATGTAACACCAATGAAAGTCATGTCATAATTCAATTAATGAATTTTCGGAATTTAAGGTTTAACACGTCTTGAGAGTAGTGCGATCTATGCGATACGCAATTCTACTTGTAAAATCGGAAAATATATCAAACGTTAAAATTTGTATTTTTAATAACATGTTGAATAGGATAGCCGCGATGAGGCGCATCCTTTTAATTTACTTGATTTTATCACTTTACTATTTTGGATCGGTTCCTATTTGCTTAGGGACAGCAACTTCAAAATTATATTTCGAACGGTAAACACCGTTAGAAACTGTTTTTCAAAGTATAAAGCTAAACTGGGATATAATTAAAAAACTCACCAGCAGTTTAGCTGACGACCTTCCAGATTGAAAAACAGCAAGCCAATGAAGTAAAAATGAACGCTGACCCTCAGCTACCTGCCTGATGGAAGTAGAGGGGGTTCTGTGTGAGCGAGAAGGAGCGTATGGATGCATATGCTAGAAAGGGACAGAGACGACCAACAACAGTTGTGCCTATCTCAATGTTTACTTTAGATCTCAAATTTCGTACAGTTTATATAATAATCAATTTATGATGTGTGTGCCAAATTTCTGCACTAATTCACTTTCGACTGACGACGTCTCCAGGAACTCTATATCTTAGATAAAGCTTGGACAAGGTTTAACTCCCATATTGCCTAAACAGGTCGCGATATATTATCCATTATTGACAGGAACTGAATTCAAACAGCCATCAACTGCCTGTCATACATGCAGCAGCAAACATTACTATTAAAGATCCTGTCTATATGAGCAACCTGCCCAGGTTTCACGATATTATTATACTCATTTATCCAGGCCTCATCAAGAAAGCCTAGCCAGACGCTAACCATTCCGCAAAACCTGCTTAACATTCTAATGTGTTCACTGACATATTGAACTAACCGAAGAACCTTACCTGGCTAAAAATAGATGGAGGCAACCGTTGGGTTCTTGGAAAAAGGAAGCAATATAAAATTAACTATCCTCGGTGAGTTTTATGCCGCTCTAGCAACAAGATAATTATTAGATACGAACTACGAACAAAATAAGTTAACTTCCTGGTAATTTTTTGGACTGTACCACATCAAGCTAAAGCGGTGTAAGCTTATTGTAGTTTAAACTTTGTATTAATTACATAATAAGGTTACTTAAATTAAATGTTACGTATTAATTAGGCACTGAATGGCAGGAAAATTTGTTTATATTGATATGCTATATTTTTATAGTTGCCTCGTCTCGTTAAAATACGCAATTCTATCGTTTATTTAGTAATCGCTGTAATTTAAGAAATCTTTTTGCGATTTCTACTCATTCCATTAAATTATAAACTTAACGTGTTTTTACTTCTCGATTCTTTCTTATCTTACCCTTAGACTAAGAGTTGGCTACGTCAGATATGTATTACACTATAATGAGATCAATAAAAACCATAGCTAGGGCCTATATTTTAATATTAGAACAAAAAACATTGCATATTATTGCGGAAACAAAAACAGTAGGCAAAAAACCATGAATTAAATTAGATATACGTCGTCGTTTGGCACTACTTCCCCCTAACAGCAACTTTTGGCATTGGCAATAATATAATCGAATTATTTATATAATTTTTCATAATATTACATTAAACCTAGAACTCTAGACTTTGTATTTATAAAGTAGTTTGCATTCTTTGACCGCCACCAATGATTGCATTCTTTGACCTCCACCAATGAACAGCTGCCAGATGTCCGGATCTAGAAATAAGCATAGTATAGCAATCTAACTTGAGGGGTTTCGTTACTCTCATTATTGTGTAAAATCTGACGTAGCCAGCTCTCCATCTACCTAGCTCATGTTCCTATAAATATCCGCGAGTCTGAATTTACATCATTAATTTGGTAAGCAAGGCTTGGGTTACGTTTTACGTTACTTAAATACATTGACTATCCTATAATATTTGTTACTTACCTACTTATAATTATAATTTTATTTTTATCCTATATTTATTATAATTTTGTCTATCCTCATCTCTGTTAGAAACTTGATCTCATCAATACACTAAGAAACAATCAGGCGTCTACAAATGTTAATAATTATAAACAAGCTTAATTAAAACCTAAATGACTTAATGTTACGTAGCAACTATATAACATTTATTTAAACTCGAACATGACGTTTTCAGTATCCATTTCTATTTACGATTTGCGTTTGTAACGAAACTCGCCCAACTTACTTAGTCACCGTACATAACGCTAAACCTTTCCTATGAGTAAACATGCCACTATAATCAAGCTTAGCATGTTCAGTCTGTAATTTCGCACTAAGCTTGCTATTAATACGTCGTTAAAAAATCTGCGCGCACGGCGCCGTCTCCTGGCGCCAGGGTCGTTGTTCACGTCAACCACCGAACCTTTGGACGCGTCAAAACCATTTTAACTGGGACCTGGTTTATTTCTATTTTTAACAACTGCAATATCATAGAGCAGATTTACGTTACAGTACCTTTGCCATGAGTTGCTAATGTTGCTATTAAAAGTATCATCATTATACGACCACGGATCACGGATGACAACTAGTCCATGGGCCAGCAAATCAAAAGCAAGGAAAAGGTATAATTTGTGGGTATCAATTTTGCTTTTTACAACTTGAAATAAAAAAGATCACTGTAATATGATGAATATTACTCGAGATTGATTGATGTTATACTTGTAAAACTCGACATCCGCCATCTTTAGCCGCCATTTTTATTAGCCACTTTAAAATAGCAATGGTAGTTTTTGACATTCTCATAAGCCTAACTAACTGTTGTGAAACTTGTGAAGAAGATTAGTACCTTCAGATTATAGTGAAATTCTGTCTCGCCCATGGACTAAACTGTCTTTGTAACTCGTGGTAGATGCTGATGTTTTACCACAACGGCTACTAAAAGCTAGTTAGCATTTAGATTTCTATACTTAAATTTACTGCTGAAATCATTAACTCATATCATAAATACCAGAGATTTTTGTGTATCGGCTATGGGCACAGTAATTCTCATACAAATCATATTAACGCTATCGCTAGCTGCGAGGAGGCCGCGCTAGGTTCACTGTAAACTCATGGTATGGTTAACCATGATGGACGAGCTACTGTACGTAGTTAGATTAGCCATTGGGAATCGTATAAAGCGCCTTGTCGCCGTCCACTTGTTTCCCCGAACTACCACCACCAGTATAAACATTCCATACAATTATACAATACCATTAATCTCCCGCATGTGACGCTTACTATTGCGTTATAAATGCAAAATATTTAAGCCACCATCGCGTTCAATAATATCTTATTAATATGTCATAGAATTTGAAATAAAATATAGATGTGGTACTGATGTCATAATTACGTGTATTACAAAAACCTACATGGAAAAAACCGCGCAAATACAACTAATTGCACGGTTAAAAATGCAAGTAAAACATTGTCATTATTAATCACCCTCGTCCAGACAAATGAGCGAAAGTTAAACATGCAGCAGAACCAGTTCGGTTAAATCAAATTCGAACAATAAGAAAGAATAAAAATCGACTCCGTTTTTAAAAGCTTAAAGTCGTTTATTACGTATCGGAATCGGGTAATGTTTTGAGAAGGACGCTAGTGACAAATTGACGAGAGCATTTTAATATTTTTGAATCCAATTTAGCAGGATTCTTTAAGTATTTTGCTTCGTGTGAAAATTTAAGAATAGAGACATTAATGGCATTAATAACGTATTATTAATGAAGCGTTTACGAATATTTTATTATTTTGATGCACGCATATTGATCACACGTAAAAGCACGGAGTATATGGAGACGGTATCAGCCGTAGTTTGTTCCAAAACCAGCGTAGCCGGCATTTACATGCACACATTCTCATTAAAGTACGCACGAGGTGATACACACAAAGAAATGTCAGTCTCTCATTCGCTGTGTTGATGTGTGCGTACACTCGAAAATACGTAACCGCTTACATTAGAGGGATGGTGGCCTGTCGATATATATATTTTATCGATATCGATTATCGATAATTAACTCCATAATACCGCGCCACACCTCATATCAATAAAACAATGTCGATTTTTATTAATAGCTGGATAAAAATCTACCCTAATAAGGGTTCATCCATTAATTACGTCAGATGTTAAGGGGGACGGAGGGAATAACAAAGTGTGACGAGTTCTGATAAGGGGAAGGGGGAGTTTTATTTCTTGTGACATCACAAATACAAATATCGTGTACATTTATACACATAGTACAGTGTACACTTTTTTTGAAGGAAAGGAACTCTTTATGTCTTCTAGTCTGACATTCAAACACTTTGTATTATTATTTTTCTTGCTTTGATTTCATTTAATATATTATTTAAAATGGGAAAAATAAAGAAATAGTAATTTTAAACATTATTGTGGATATTTGTTTTAAGTAGTTTGTGGATGTACCCTTATCTATCTAATTTATGTGTCTGCTAAAATACTAAAAATAATCGTGACTCTAACTATCTTCATACCAAATTTCATCTTAATCGGTTCAGCAGTTTAAGTGTGAAAGGTTGTTACCTTTCACACAGACAGACAGAGACACTTTCGCATTAATAATATTTGTATGGTTAGAAGTACCATTATCCAGTTATCGTATCTATGAAATAAGTTGATCATTGGATTAATTAATCCAGTCAATCACGTTATTTTGTTTTCGAAAGAAATAAAAAAAATTCTACTATAGGACAGACAAGTTACACCTTAAACAATGTGTTCGAAATTATCGATAATAAATAACGGGCCGCACTCTCGTGGCGGCAGGCGCGCGGCAGCCATGTTGCCCCGCAACGTGGCTGCCAATCGTGTGACGAGACTGACGAGCGACGTTCGTATTTCCAAATACATTGCGCGTCACTCGCGTAATCCTGCGACCGGCAGCAATAGCCAGCGAGAAATTGATATGAATACTGTTGTACCATCGGATAATGGTGAATGTCGTAATAAAAGTCTACAATTTTTGGAAAAAATGTGAAATACTCGGTTTTTATACTTACCGGCGGAAAGCAACTACTCCAGGGGCCTCCTTTAATTCGTTGCTTCGTATACGACACGACAAAATTGTACAACACGGTATTATTATATGTTTTTTGCCACTAAATTCGTCACACGTGGTCGAACGACGACTGAACCGCGCGGCATGAGGTTTCGACAAGTTTATGCGCATCTGATCATAAACCATGTAACGCGCGCCCCGCTTATTACCGCGTCCAGTATTTATCTAGTCCGTGCACGTAAGCAATATATTTTATCTACACTCACATTGTAAGTTCTCTAAAACGTCATTATTATGACAAAAACGGGACTTAATCGCGTACACTTACTTTTATTATTTTCCTGACGTTTCGAGCGTGCCGTAACGCTCGTGGTCGCAGGCAGACTGGCGAGGAATTGTATCAGCATCTCCTAGCTGCGCGGGTTTTTTCGAATTACCTTTACACATTCACGCTAGGGTTGTCACTTTGCCTACACACAATACTCACGACATCTGGTGGTTTGGAAATGCAAGTATTTTCACGCTTACATTTGCTAATCACTGGATTCCACGAAGACGAGATCCCCTGTCCCTCGTTCTGGTTGAAATTCTTATGCTTCCTAATTTCAATAGCCTCTCGTAGTTTCCTGCTATAACGAAGACGTTCTGTATAGAGGACTTTTGGATTATGGAGCTCAATCCAGTGGTTTGGTCCAGATTCTAACAAATGTTCGGCCACAGCAGACTTGTTTATTTGCCGATTTTTGACTGCTGTGATATGTTCCCTGACCCTTTCCGCTATTTTGCGTTTGGTTTCCCCAATATAGGAACTACCACAGCTACAATCAATCTTATAAACACCCGGTGTTTGATAAGGGATAACATCCTTAGCCGACCTTAAATGCCCCGACACCCTGGATAACGGCATGTATACGGTTTGTATAGAGTACTTCCTTAGTACTGTACCTACTTTGTCCGTCACTCCTTTGACATAAGGCAAAAATGCCGGTCGTCTTGCAACATCCGGATGCTTCCTTCCTGGTTTCCGTCTGGGTTGCCTACTGTCCACCCTGTACCCATTCCTCCTAAGGACCTCCTGAATATGTGACATCTCACTCTCTAAAAATTCAGGGTCACAAAGATCATGTGCTCTGTTCCTTAGGGAATTCACTACTGACAGTAGATGGCGAGGGTGATGGTGAGACAGAGCGTTAAGATACCTGTCTGTGTGTGTGGGCTTCCTGTAGACAGTGTGCGCCAGGGATCCATCCATTCGACCTATCACTTTCACGTCCAGAAAAGGCAAACTACGTTCCGATTCCAATTCATAGGTAAACTTTACCTTGGGATGAATGGAATTAAGATACTGGAGCAACTGTTCAACTTCCTGTTTGCCACCCTTTATAATGCAAAACACATCATCGACATATCGCTTCCACAATTTCACTGCCCATGGTTGCAGATCTAAGCTGGCCTCAAAATGCTTCATCCAGATATTTGCTAAAACCGGGGCGACAGGGCTACCCATAGCAACTCCGTCGATCTGGAGGTAATGCGTTCCTCTATACAAAAAGTAGCTTCCTTCCAAACAGTTCCTTAATAACACCATGACTGATCCCAGTATCTCATTGTCCGCAAGCCTTCCCCGAACTACCTCAAGACATTCTCTTACTGGTACATTGGTAAAGAGTGACTCGACATCAAAACTCACCATTATGTCATCTGGTTCCAGCGTTATGTTCTTAAGAATGTCTATAAAGTGACGGGAATCCTTCACAAAGGACGTTGTCTTACCCACAAGCGGCTGCAACACCGATGCAACGTGCTTGGCCAGATCGTAAGTAGGTGAGGCGATCTGACTTACAATCGGTCGCAAGGGCACGTTTGACTTGTGCACCTTCGGTAATCCATACAACTTCGGGGGTTGCACTATTTTAGGCTTGTATAAGCGGTCATAAACGTCGTCCTGAAATAACTCCTTATAATCCCTAATGACAGCCCTAATTCGGCGCGTAACTCTGGCAGTAGGGTCATATGAGACAGGCGTGTACACATTCGTGTCATTTAATAAAAGCCGAATTTTCGCGTCGTAATCCGACGAGTCCATGACCACAGTGGCGTTTCCCTTGTCCGCCTTTAGAACCAGGATATCCTCATTCGCTCTCAGGTTCTTCAGTGCTGATCGCTCTTCTGCAGTAACGTTACTCTTCGGTAGTGTAGCCTTTCGCAAAATAACCGCAACATCTTGTCTTAGCACCTCCGCATCGCTAAGCGGCACCTTGTTACACATTATTGCCTCCTCAACACTACAGATTACGGTCTCATATGGAATCCGCTTAGGTGTCAAAGCGAAATTCAACTCTTTCTCAAGTGTACGCGATTAAGTCCCGTTTTTGTCATAATAATGAGTGAACATCTCTAAAACGTGTTCGAAAACGGTAGGCAATGGCTAGCATTACCACAACCGATTTTACTATGATAAGCTTTTTATCTGTGGCAGTAACGTAATTTTAACTTTACATGCTCAAATATTGATGTGTTATGAGTTTTGATAACATAATGTACACCTGCACGCTCCCTCCCGACCGCCGGCACAATCGAGTTGGCTATGGCGGTACAATGGTGGCCATTCTATGGTTTCCGAATAATGCATTTAGGATAAATAATATGAGTGTAGATAAAGCAGTGTATGCAACTGTACGTAATTAGGCCTTATTACGTAACAGTTACATAAACTACTAGTAACTATATTGAAGTGAAACAATAAACTATAATATTCAGCCACTTAAAGACATTAAATATCTACCACATTATTTTAAAACTATACTAGCGACGCTCGTTATGATGTTAATTACTACCAATGTATGAATAATGCTTGGCAGCAGGTATCTATTTTCCTGGATAGCTTAACGGCTTGGATACAAATCATTACAAATATTATTTTCTAGTAACATCTTCAATTTAACAATAAATCTTTAGTGTTTTTTCTACTCCAGTACTTTTATGTTTCATTTATGCATTCATGATGACATAGATAAGAACATGCATAATTGATCAGAAGACAAGTCTATAGTCTATTCCCCAAAAACGCATTGGTGCCTACACGACGTATCTCGTGATTCTCGTGTAAATATTACTTAACAACTAAATAAATTGCTACCAAACCTAACAACCTAAATAAACGCAGTGTTTTTTGAAAAAAATAACTTAAAAAATATATTACAAAGTTATCCAGAGACACACTTTGGCGATTTTACGTCGCCCGCTTGTTCAAAGAAAGATCTCTATCTCTCTACTTAATTGAGTAAAAGAGATGCAGATAATCGAGTTTTGATTTCAAGGTTCGCTTTAACCCCATTGAAATTTTTGTTTTAGTTATATTTTTTTGTATTTGAGCTAGATTAAGATATTTTGATATAATAATAACTCCGTGTGATTGTGTTAGTATAATTATTTTTACTTGTTTTTTTTAAAGTGGGTATTCCACTCATACATTAGTATGTTATTTAATCAAATACAAACATTGAAACATTGAAAAAATAATCAACCCAGTTTTGACTTGAACAAACATCGATACGCCTTACCGGGGCTCGATATCGCTTTACCAATTAACTGAACCCATAGCTTAATTGGTAAAGCGATATCGAGTCCCGGTAAGGCGTATCGATGTTTGTTCAAGTCAAAACTGGGTTGATTATTTTTTCAATGTTTCAATGTTTGTATTTGATTAAATAACATACTAATGTGTTAGTATACTTGAAATTGATATACATTGTTAGAAAGGGTGAAACTTAAATTATTATTGATGAAATACCTGCAATAGCCAAAGAGGTGAGCGAAAATTGGTTGTTTCTACAATTTTATATTTTATGTAAAATTTTGTATGTAGTCATAGAAAAAGTATTGTATGCAACGTTGAACTAAGTCGAAAAATACTCGTGGCGTCTTTTTTGACCTCTCTTATACAACGGTTGCATAAAATACTATTATCTGCCTTGTTTAGATGTTCTTTATTAGAACTTAACATAATAGCTTAGAAAACCAAATGGAAGGTTAAATCAAGTCAAAAAGTCGACTTGTTTTAATAACTACATAATAACCCTCTGGCCTGCAATACTGCAAATAATATATATTACAGAACATACTTAAGAGAACATCTTTCCTTCAGATTTATTTACTAAAGTAATTGTTATTTTCCCTGTACTCGCCGTAAAAAAAAAAACCCACCGACCGAAAGTAATTCCTCGAATCGAGGCGAGAGTTATATGCCAGTTAGCAGAGGTCATTCATTCGCGTCTTCACATGCAGCATTCAACGTGAACTTGAAAACTTCCAAATCACTTATTTAATCAGGAGATGATTTGAAAATCGTTACCGTGTGTCTACGATGACGCTCTTCAAGATTACTGGAATATTTATTTGGCAATAGTATTAAGAATTTAAACATTGATAGTGTCATTATAATTGTAAATTTTCCTGTCTATTTGAAAATAAAATAAAATAAATACTTTTCAATTGGAAACCTCTCCTCCTCCTTTTGAAATTTTGAAGTCGTTTCAAAAATCGACAAATTCGAGAAAAATTTACGTGGAAACATTGACAGTAATTTCCAGAATATTTGTTTATCTATAATCTAAGAACCCTGTGAATGAATAAATTATTCACCCAGTACTCCTCAAATTAATTTCACAAGGAACATAATACATAATGGTTTGAAAACAATGTTCTCTTGTGAAACTGATCACCAAAGCTGCTGAGACTTCCGAGAAAATCAACTGTATTGTCCGATTTACCAGAAAGAAAGCGGAAATTGAAGAGCACGAATACAAAGAATGCAACATGCAACAAAATAATCAAAGAATGTACGTCAAGCCAAGGTTAACCTACACATAAAGAGTAATTAACGCTTGATGAGTCTGTGCTACATACGGGTGCCGCGTCGCAACCCGCGTCGGCGCCGAGCCTAACTGTCCACTGGTGTTTGCGCATATCGATGATTTAGGCATGCTACGTGCATAGATGCACTAGATTTTAGAAACTATTGCTTACTTAGCTTATTGGCTTGAACCTAGATTTAAGGTTTGGCTTTGTGAAGTAGAAAGAAGTATAACAGTCAAAGTTGTTCTCCCGATACGTGTAAGTAAATCCTGAAATTAGATAATGATAATGAAGATGAAGTGCGAAACAGTAATTTTATTGTCGTAGGGACGCACCTCGTCGTGTATGATTACATCGTCGTGAAAAGTCACACGTATCGTTTTGCTACACAATTGCATTGTACCAGTGTCATGTGTTGCACAAAAAATACCTTAGTGCTGGTGCCGGAATTGAAGTTTTATAATACAAAGCTTTGCGTGGTTTGTTTAACAGCTTTAAGTTTCATATAAATAGAGAAGCAAAAATGTATCAGTTCGGGACTTCAATCTAGTAATATTCACATCCTTTAAAAATATTTGAACCATCTTCTAGTCTTTTTATTGTAGGTATAAAGAACAGGAATGCAAAACTATGAAGTTGTAGACCAACAAAGAAACGAGTTGACATTTATTTTTATTATAATGCCTGTATGTTAAGCATACTTGTTATTCGCGTTAATGGTAATACGAAACCAAGTATCTCTAAACTTTGGAAATGACTGTCCACACAACTACAGCAATTCTCCTTCCCTGAAAATTAAAAAATAACAAGGCTTGGGTACATACGCTCTACCAATACAAGCAAATGTGCATGGTAATCCTAATACATACATATATTGTTATACTTGTTGAACATGGCCTCTCAAAGCGTGCGATGCCCTGAGTGCTTGACAAGCTGGTGATGTACCGCCCTGGCACGAATAGGGTCTGTACAATGCAACCTAACTGTATCCGTCAAGATGTTCATAAGATGAAATGTCTAGGATGAGATAAATCAGACGATCATTATTTAACTCATACCAGCCGCTGACATTTGCTAAGATCGCTCGCCAAAAGAAACAAAAGCAGATTAGCACAAATTGCACATAATGAATATAAAAGACGAAGAGTATCCAAGTTTTACTAATTTTGTTGCGGAATCGTTACATCATCAGCATGTTTTACATAGATTATAGATGCCTTTATTATGATCAAATATTTGCGATACAATAATCTACTAAATCCGGAATAATATGTATTACAAATTAAATCATTCTAAAATCGATTATTTTAATTATAGATCACCAAAGCTTTTTTCTACACATGCCGTATCCATACCAGAATATCTATATATCCATTACATAACCCATCTTGGGAATGCATTTGATGAGAAGTTAAGGTGTTGATGTATCTGAAGAGCAGGCGTAGCGCGGCTGGCGGGGTGAGCCGCGGGGGCTGCGGTGCGCGTGCGACTCTCACCGCTTATCTCTCGCGACCTCCGCCGGACGCGCACGCTCGCCGCGCGCCTTACCGCCTCGAACTCGAACCCGCGCCGCGATCGCGTTATGCCGCCCTACGAACTTACTTACATGTTTGGTTACTTGTATTTGTTTTGTTTTTGGAGTCTAGGACGCGGCCCGGAAACGCGCTAGTTATTGAAACTTTATAAAGTGCCTTTTGTCTTTTTTCAAGGAACAGTAAATATTTATGCAAAATAAACGTAAATTGAAAATACTGGTACGATGGTGTCAGAAGGGCCATTGCCCGTGGTGTGGTGTGTACGGGATAATCAGCTTGTGCCTCACCAAGTATCCGGTGTAAAATTGCAAGGAGCCGTTACGGGCGCTCATATTGCTGCAGTTACAGACTTTTTGCGTATGGTGGCCGGGACACCTATTATTTTACCCCATACAGCGGTACCAGAAGATGTAGATAATAATATAAACCAGGAAAAAGAAGACACTAAGCGCAGAAGAAAAATGTCCATGCAAGTGGAAGTTCCTTGCGTTTTTCTTTCTGAAAGTGCCTTACAAAAGGCAAAGAGTCGCAGTAATTCTTTAGAAGAAAAGATAATGCCTTCTGATCAGAATGTAACACCTACTACAGCCAAGAGATATCTAGAACTCGATATGAAGTCTTCATTTTTCAGTTCATCTTGCAATATGTTAGAATTTAAGGACGTAGATAGTAATCTAGATGGTGATAAAGAATGTTTCAAATCATCTTATCATCTGCGGGAAACAAAAAATGAAAATCAACCCCAAAGAATAACGAGAATAATTGACTTAGATGACTTTAATACTACCACAATAGAAACTGAATCGGAAAAAGAAGCACAAACACAAAGAATTACGCGAATAATTGAATTTAAGAATGATACGTTAAGTTCTCCGGTGTGTACTGATGTGGACAATGAAAGTTTACAAAGAATAACTAGAATTATCAGATTGGACGAGGACCATTCTTTCTCTGCAATAACAAATCAAGGCGATGTTGACAAAGAAGGCTCTCAGAGAGTGACTAGAATTATTGAATTAGAAAAAGATAGCACTTTTCCGAGTATGGCTAGAATTATAGAAATGGAAAACGAAATTTCTAATGAAAGAAGAATTTCCCTAACAAATGAACGCGAAACTGGCGGTGGACCTCTTGAAGATTGCTGTGAAGAAGTAGTGGTAAGGTCTAAGCCTTCCTTAACTAGAGGTACTCCTAGGTTTAGTCTTGACTCTTCTTGCTCCGAAAACTCTTACGTCAACATCGAATGTGTCAAGAGTTTGCCGGATGTAAAAAGAGAAGATAGTGTTAGTGCAGATTTATCGCCAGTTTTCAAGCCAGTGCGGTCTAGGTTCCCGCGAAAGAAAACCTCTGTATGTTCAATTGGTTCTTCGGACTGCGACGACGAAGTGGACGTGATATTTAAATCGAAACCAAAATCTAGTCAGTGGGTAAGTTTAGACTGGATTCCTCCGACGCCCAAAGAAGAGCCAGTGATATCGCACGACTGTGATAAAAATGACTTCATATCGAAATGGATTGCGGAACAAAATTCACACGAACCTGGAATTATAACTGATGAAAGGAGAAAAAGTCTTCCACCAAAATCAAATGATATCTATCTGCAAAACATGAGAAGGTTCAGTGATGGATTACAAATGTGTAAAGAAGACGCAGCCAGTGATTCACCCGCTACCGTAAAGTCTAAATGGCACGATATTGTCAAGCGTCATCTCCAAGTCCTTAAAAGTGATAAGGGATTCAGAAGACAACGTGGCAGTTGGATGCGAACCGCAAGGCGGTTGTCGGCTACTCCTGTGAATCACAAGGAATCACTTCCAGCTGATACATACATGAAGCTTAATTCTATGTCGTAAGTATATATGTTTTTGACAAAACTCATGATCCACTATAATAATTATTATTTTTATTTTAGACAAAATATATCTAAGACTGCTAGTGTTACATAATTGCCCATTTATTCATACAAATGCAGGAAACATAACCATACGATCAAATACTGCATGTATGATAAACATAACTTTTCTAATAGTTCATTGCCTAGCTAGGAAGAGGCCCATGGTATTGACATTATTAAAATAAGAAGGTATTTACATTGATCAATGCATGCGTGCCTATGCAACAAGCTCATTCATCCTACTTAGCAACGTTAACCTGTTGAGCTAGAGGAACTGGTTACCACCTGACGATTCGTGGCAATCCACGAGTGTGAGTACGAATCATTTTCCAATAACTAATGCCGACGGACACTATAACTATAGTCTTTGGATTTATGCATGCACATTATTTAGATTTCTTTTGTTGCCTTAGATTCCGTGGGTAGCGGTCGTTTCCATCTTACCGTTACCGTTATCATGCCGATCAGCTATTACGAATGATTACGATAGATTTGAACAAATCTTTTGCGGTCATCCTAAAAGATAGCACGTGTGTCTGCCACGCATGATACGTGAAGCGTTTGGTTGAGTTGACTGATAAGACGTCGATTGAGCCATGTTACGACAGCAAGCCCGAGGCACGCGCTTCCGCGAGGCCGTCAGATTAGAATGCAGGGAGCTTGCGCCCAAGGCTACAGCCCCGCGGTCGGTCGCTGCACCGCGCCGGCCGTCTTCCTCTTGTACTGCGATCGCAGGAAGTTAGCAACGAAGGTGACGCCCAAACCGCCGGCTGATCGGAAGCGTTTGTGATTTGAATTTTTGTGGCTTCTTTTGTTCGTGATCTGTTCGGCACTTCCTGCGTCGTCAGTCTGCATAATTACCTCGATGGATATCTCGGTCAAACTTTTTAAATATGAGAAGCAAATGCTGCTTTTTGTGAAACATCGTATCCGTAGATTCGCTTGACGTGAGCCACGATTTGAACGATTTAATGTAACCTTCGTATTTAGCAAATAGGTCAACATGTTTTTTGTTTGCATTTCCGACTCAAACACATAGTGAATAACTCTTATATAATACTGTCCAATACCTACTGTTCACATATGAGCCAGCGAGAGATTGAGAATTTATACATTAGCCATCTCAACCGGTTACAGAGTGCTGGATATAACCGAAGGGCCGTTGAATAGAATGTTTAGATATCGTATCAAGAAACCGGATAAGTGAGAAGTGATTCCATGTCGTGCTATGCGCGTCGTAAGTATGCCGCATAACCCCTATTGACGTGTTATAAAAAAAACCGGCAAGAGCATGTCGGGCCATGCTCAACATCGGATTCCGTAGTTCCGGCCCGTCATTTTACTATGCGGCACTTGTCCTTTTACTACGCGTTTTTGCGTTATAATATAACTCAAAAACGACCCAACCGATTTTATTTAATATAGTTTTCATTGAAAGTACGTATTTTTTTATTAGGCATCAGTGTCATGACTTTTCCATGTCTTTTGGACCAAAAGGTAGATGGGGGGGAACGCCCTTTTTTAAACATTCAGAGCCATTATTTACGAAACTTATTGTTTCAGAAGACCTCTATTCTTTTTAAAAGACCTAGCCAACGACACCCCACACATAAGGGTTGGAGCGAAAAAAAAGTTCACCCCACTTCATGTGTACGGGAGGTACCCTAATAAAAATTATTATTCCAGTTTTTATTCTACCACTTTGTCGACGTGATTAACACTTTGAGTGCCAAGCTCCCAAAATCCTATACATAATGAACACGCCTAGCGTGTTCCTGGCAGCGAATGTGATTATGCACATACTCATACCAAATTTCAGCTTTCTAGGGCTAACGATCACTGAGCTACGCCGCGGACGGACAGACAGATAAACGGACATAGCGAAACTATAAGGGTTCCTAGTTGACTACGAAACCCTAAAAAGGAAAACTAACTTGTCCCTATTTGGGCCGTTTATTTCTAACTGTTATTAATAAATACAATGTTATACTAGAGAACGCAGGAAATAGGGCTAGTGAAGCAAGTTGAGCGGATGCTTTACCGTCGGTTTCACTGATCACCGATCAGCCTTGGGGGTTGCCCTACTTACGAACTATTTTTTTCCACATTCACGTCCTTTAACACGCCTATTAAGAAACAGAAAGTCTCTCAGTATGACACTTGCGATTGTCTGTGAAACGATTGAAAAATAAGTAGCCAATGTATAACTAATAAGCCAAATACACTGAGAATTATGTGTATAAGGCCACCGTTCTGAAAACACAAGTGTTTTCCCAATGTTCATCAACACGGCTATTGTTCTAAATGCAAAAACAAACGCGGTCACATCAATTATTTGCTTGTTTCATGGTTTCCTGCTCCTTTTACAAAACTTTTCTAAATGGTTCTTCTGATTCACATATTTGTACTTTAACTACTGGCGTTAATAGAAATCATGATATTTCTACAAACAATTTTTTTTTATTGTGTAATCCTTACTTATTAAAGTGTGGCAAATATAACTACATAACAATATTAAGTACATTGATACACAGCATATTTAAATGTTACTCTATTATCTTAGATAAGAATAATTTAATTGTAGATCAATATCGCCATCAACAATTTATTAGATATCAACAAAATAACAATTGACGTATAAATAAATCACAACAACTCCTGGCCTTACGCGAACGTTTGCTCTTTGTTTCAATAACGTACAAATATTAGCTTCAAGTGAAAAGAAATATAACGTGATATGGATGTGTAAATGTGCTTATTTATTAAATGACGGTTAAACTAAATGAATTTAGAGTGCAGTAAACGAAATTGTAAGTTCCGTGAAGTATGCCGGGCCGCATTTACCGCTTCGTGTCTGTTGCAAATCATGCCTGTGGACTTCACCTTCGAAACCGAAAAAAAACGCATATGGAATGAAAAGTACGTAACTTTACCGCAGTTTATGCCTTTACCCCGTAACGCGTCCCCTTCTATTGATAAACCAAGGGATACCTATTCAACTTTATATTAGTTTCAGTAATAAAAATAATGTAATTATTTTTGTACTCGTCCTATTCTATATAGGTATATGAAGTATGAGAAGGATGAGTAGAGAAATAATGTCATTATTATTATTACTGACAATGTCTGACATAAATTATCTACGTAAACTAATAAATGAGGGAATGGATTATAATGAATGTTGCACCTAGGCATATTTATCTTTTCATTACATGATGTTTGTATAATGTTTGAATAAATTTTATAATAAAATAATGTGATTACCTTTCAATATTGTTTAGATTAGTTTGAAAGTTAGTGTTGGATGTTGATATAAATAATCTCAAACTGCCTAATAGCATCAATTACTTCTGGTTCACTTTCACTAGGCGGACGCAGTTATTTAGGTTCCGTTTCGTGAAGTTTATGCTCCGTAGGGGTATTTTTTTCTTTTTATTATTAAAACTAACACTTTCATAGATGATTACATTTGTGTACGTAATGGTATACTTCGCTCTACACCAGTTATGTAATTTAATGTAGATTATTTGTTACATACAGTTAGTTTATTGCTATTTAATATTCTAGTATGTTGATGAATACTCTAGTATAAGTTGTTGATAAAAACTTTACTAACGAGTTACATATCAATAAATTATTAGCACCAAACAATAAGGCCGTAACTCGTCTTATCTAGGTATTACTCCTTTTCATAATTAGGCAATATGATAATGACTGCTACGGAAACACAACTTTTCAATAATTCTTTCTCCAAAAACAGGTGTCACTAGATCGATGAAAATGCATTGTTCTTATCATAGCGAAGTTAAGGTCGTGCGGCGAAAGAACAATACAACAGGTTTATGATTTGTTTTTCCTTTTTATGAGTATGAACAACCTCGTGCGCTCGCGTAGCTCTGATAATAATTGCACTTTGCGGATGTTTTCATACACGGCACCTACCCTTTTTACCATTGTATCGATAACATTGGCACGACATCAACCGTTATCGAACACTATTTTGACAATACTGATTTTATACCGTGGCTCGTGCCATGCACAACATATACAAACAATTTGGTTGGCAATACAATAACTGATAAAATAGACTATTCCAAATAACAGAGAGCAGTTTTTTCGTAATTACTGGGTGTAAACTGTAAAGTGATCGTGCAGGTAAAAACAGTATGAGATACGGGAATTGGGTTGGACTAGCGACAAAACTCCCATTAGTCGTGTCCCGTCTACTCACTCAGATCAGTTTGAAATCGCTTCAACTGATCTCTCTGGTAGCGCTAGCTCTGTAGGAGTAGGATCATTCGCGGAAGATTCTTGAATTTTTGCCAGACGGCCCGCTTTATCGCTTCAATAACATAAAGCCCAAGTCATTTCGAGCAACAATGTAAAGGAGGTACAGACTCAAACAAGATTTACTGAAAATATGGCTCGTGAATTTTTTTAACCGGCCAGTCTTATACCGTAATAAGACTGTCAGAGAAACTGCTGCACGAGTCGTTCTTGCGGCACTATTGTGGGGCTATTTTTTGGGCTGGTGGTGTATCCCTAGTATTATTTGATCTTTGCCAAGTCAGGATAAAAAATGTACGAGTAGTTTTGGGACATCTCATGGTCGGTGAAGGATAAGATTTAAATCGTATATTAATTATAATCGGCATTATCAATGTTATCATTATTGTTTTTACATTCACGTCAGCAGTTTTGCGCTCCGCATTATCGCCCTTATCAGGACAACAGATAGCAGTTATGTTTAACGACTCATTGTAGACTTTACTAATAGTATCGCTTCTGTCCTATTGGATTGCCAAATGTTCCATCTTAATCGGGGTTTCCTTTTGCATCGAAGCGTGTTGCAAACGAGCGGAAAATTACTACGTTATCTCCCGAGGAAACAGTAAATAATATGGCTGTACAGGAAGTTTTCCTACTAGCAAATTTAAATAGTTTCTCTATTTTTGTGTTTAATAGGAGTAATAAGTCTTAATTTAGCAAGAACAGGTTTTGGGGCCAATAACCTACACTGTTAAAAGACAAAATCGGAAGTAGAATACGAAAATCAAAACGTATATGATTTTTAAAACATTGGATACTACAAAATATTTCTCAGTGTACCTATTTGTTATTGAAAGAAGAAAGAAAGAAAATACATTTATTTTAACGCCGCAAAATTAAACATTATTAAACCTAGAAACATTAACACAGGCACAATCAGACGTTAAAAGAGGATCCCTACTCAGAAATACCTACGCGGGATAATCATTGACATGCTATGTCTCATCGTCATCTTTGCTTGACGTGGAAGTGGAAGTCCTAATTCTTAATTCAGGCTATGTCGCAAATCGTATTTCTATCGTTATCGGTTATGTTCCAGTTATAACCCTTGCTGAATTTTCCGATAACCTTTGCGATTACGTAATCGAAACAACCTATTTTGATTTAAACATTTGTTAGAAGCTACCTGATAATGTTTTTCGAATGTAGAATACGTAGTATTAATTTTTATAGTATACAGGCTGTTTTTTGAATAGCTATCCATATCGTGCGAGGTGATTTGGCAGGCGGTACTATATAACTTACTATGGGACCAACTCTGAAATCACAAAAACATTTTTGGCTGTTTCATATATTTGGGCCGATCGGACGAAATTTCTGCGGGAAGGCCAACATTTTTTTGGGATTTAGGCGTTGGTCCTATAGAAAAAGTTGTTTAGTATGACCTAACTAATCACGTCTCACAATATGGCTAGTTATTGAAAAACCACCCTGTATTATACAATCGTGAAATAATGAAAAGCTTTTCAGCCGAGTACCGCGTTTAGGCCACTCCGATCCGACTACATTTTGGCTCTACAATTTCAATTCTACATATATCTCTATTGTATGGTTTTTCATAATCGAGCGGCAGGAAGAGCGCCGGCGGCTCCGGCCGCGCCACGTGATTGGTCGATAATCGATATTCTCATAACAGTACGGTCGAGTAATTTTTAAAAGATCGGTTAGGCCGGATCCCTCCCGTCCATCGAAAGTATGCGCTTGTAGTTCGGTCTAAAAAGTCTTAATTCAAGTAAGGAGTAGAAAACACATTAACTACCCGTCGCAAATTGCAATTATTGTTCACAGAAATAAAATAGTAATTTCCGACGAGCAGAGGGTTTTTATGACTCGTGTTTATAATTTTCATTCCTCCGGTGTTACACACATATTGTTCATCACACTTACGAAGAAAAAACAAAGATTAACGAAATTAATATTAAATATACGGTTAAATTAAATGCTCTGTTCAAACCAATTTCAATGTTTACATTTCCAATCGTGCAAGACAACGCCAATTAATTATTGCGATAAAATAAACGAATTATGTACTGTGATAAAATAGATTGGTGCCAAAAGGAGCAATCCTTGTTACTGGCCTTGTGGCGGTTGCGAGTAGAACCATACACTGCTGTACGAAAATACCGTTTGTCTTATTATGTTCAACGGGGTTTTTAGCTCGGCCACGTACTCAGACTCAGTCATAGTTTCCAATTTTTATTCATAACATAATCCTTTCTCTACACGAATACAGCATTTGTTTCAAACTTGCACTTAACCGACTTCTAAATTTCGGTGCAATCTCGTTTAGCAAAAATAAAAAATCTTAAAATAAAGGAGAACGTTCTCATTTGCTGCGAGTATTTTTTTGTGTTATTATCATTCTTAACACAACTAAAACCTTAAATGTATAGGATAGGATAGTATCTGATCGATGGAACTCGGTAACTTTTCAACCGACTTCAAGATTTCGAAGGAGGAGGTCATCAATTCGTTTTGATCTTTGTTTTTATTTTTTTCTTTTTATGTATGTTCCCCGATTTGGAAAATTCTTTTTTGTTTGAAAGTATACTCCTTCACAGTTGGTCCCATTGTAACCAGGTCAAGATTTGATGATGGGATCCTGGAGAAATCGAGGGAACTCTTCAACTAAGGAGTGGTCCGGGAAAAAAGTAGCCGGGCCTTTTCTGATTTATCTTTTTATTTTGTGCCGATTTAGAAGCAGTGTTTATATTTAAATAATCTGTAGATACAATCATACAAAACGTAAATACAATCATATTTAAATGAAACAGCGTTTGGAAGTTTTCGCCTTTTGTATTCCATCATACACATAGTTTTTTGAACAGCGTCTTCTGACAGAATTTTTGAGGTGTTTCTCAAAAACATGTTTTTTCTTATAGTTTGATTTGATCAGCTATTTTATACCTTAACAAATTGTCTTTCTTCAATAGTAAACTTTTTTATCTGGCTTCATTTTAAGGTAGTTACAGTAATTTTTAATTAAATGTATTTGCCTTTTTTATAGAAAACTGTCTCCCATAGAAAAATCTTTGTCAGAGGTTAATTTAGAGAGTCTTCCTGACTATCCTAGCTAAAATACACTTAATGAATGTAGCTTCTTGGTAAGATGAAATTCTGAAAAGCATAAAACGGATTGTGAAAATGGAAATACAATTGTGGCATTGTAGCGGATGTCGATTAAAGATTGTCAAATTATGTTGTTCAAAAAGTTACAAAGTATGTTGAATTCAAAACGCGAAAACTTATATATGCTCACATAATTTATTATGATTGTATTTTTATTTATCAGTATTGTATCTACGGATTAATAAAATAAATATACTGCTTCAAAATTTGCACTAAATTAAAAAATACACAAGATTGTACACGGCTACTTTATTTCAGGACCACTCCTTATTATAGGCACTCCTATAGTGATTTGAGTATTTTTTACAGCAGCTCGAGCATTTGCTGTTGGAAAGGTGGATGCTAAGTGAAGTCGGTTATTTTTTGTTTAAAATTGTTTATACAGTAGGTAGTTCAATCATCACTATCGTCATAGTTGTTTTCGTTTTATAATTCCCATTACTAGCTATTAAAAACCGTTTATTTTATAATTTTACACAACTCATATAAACACTAGCTTTTGACGCTTGTTAAAAACGCAGTTTTCCCACGTTTATGTGCATGAGGAGGTACGATTGGCGTAATTACTGAAAGGAGAATGGCACGCACTTGCGATTAGCTTGTTAATTACAGATCCCTCCACGTGTATGACATTGTGCTGTGATGATTAACAAGTTTATAAATATGTAGTTTAAATTGATTCATTCACTTTACAAAGTATTGTTTAGGAAGGTCTTCCGAATATCCTGTTGGCACGCTCTTGCGATTGGCTTGTTAATTGGAGATGCCTGCACATGTACGACATTGTGTTGTGATTATTGATATTTTTATTAATAGTTTACAATTATTAGTTTAGTTTTCCCTGCCGCAGGGGGACCTCTTAGAGGGGGTTTTCTTTTTATTACTGGGATTGTAGGTAAGCTTTTAGGTAGTTTTTATATTTTATAGTTGTATTTAGTTTTAATTTCGGTAATTTTAATATTAATTTAGTTTTATAATTAACTTTTATTTCGTGTTCAATAAAGCACTTTTCACACACATTTTCAAAGTATTGTTTAGGAAGGTTTCTCGAATATCCCGTTGATATCCTGCTGGGACGCACGTTAAAAATATTATTTATGTGGCCAACCAGAAGGATCATAGACACATTTAAATTATACAAAACATGGTTACACTTAAAATAAATTATTGAGTTAATTATTGAGGTAAAAAATTCAATAAAAAGTTTAAATTGATTCATTCGCTTTACCAAGTATTCTTTACGATGGTTTCTCGTATCACTCGTATGTCCTGTTTATTCATATATGCAATGTATATTTTTATACTAATTGATCAAATCCCTAGAGATTCAATAACACTTTTTAATTTTACCCTACAAATTTTCGTTAGTGTATTCAGTCATCCTTAAGTGTCATGTAAACAACCGTGACGTTAAAGATGATCATAGACAACGACTTAGTGATTTGAAATGTAGATAAAATATAAATAAGACTAAACGATTATTTCAATTTGTTTTTGTTATAAAAACCTTTGTTTACTGACATTTGAAGGAATGTTTACAAAAACAACATAGAAACACTGGACATGTTTTTTTTTTCAGGAAATTAATCAAACGTATCCATAGAGCTAAAATATCTTGTGAACAATATATGTATATAATCACACAATATATATAAATAATCCTTGGTTGTTAAAAAATAAGGATAATAGCTATGTCAGCTAAGCAGATTTTGTGAAATGCTCGTAAGTTGTAGTGTTTTTGTGAAATGAGGTTTGTGAGTGCAGGTAAGCCTTCTTACGACTTTATACTTGTTGTATTCAATTTTATAAAATACGTAATAATTTTTGTAATCTTACTTGGAGAGATCGTGAGATATCATTATTAATCAATTATGTAGCAGCCCTAATTAATCTAATTATGTAGCACACCACATGATTTTACGTCTATAGATAAGATAACGTAAAATTTCAGTTCGGACATCTAAATATTCTGATGTGGTCTGATGAAATCCATATTCCACTTTTAATATCCTGTCAAATAAGCGTAAAATATAATACCAATCTCAACCGGATCGAGCTGTTTATAGCATGCATATATTTTCTTACAGGAAATAGCGCATATTGCGCCATACCTGCTTCAAAAATCAAATTTATGTCTTTAAAACATTTGTACGTTGTAATAAATAGGAAAAATATGTTTGTAAAATAAGCCTGTGTTCAAGAAAAAGATTACTGATGCGGCCTGTTTCACGTTGCAGAGCCTATGGTCCCTATAATTAGATTAGCCAGCGAGCCCGGAGCGGAGCGACCAAGACTGGCTAAGCGAAAAAATAGTGTGTCCATTGGCATGCGAGGTTTATTGACCTCGCAACTTGGATCTATTACATATATGTTTTGTAAAATGTGAGCGAAAGTTGAGCATTAAATCACCTTTGTTGGCGCCAGTTATCGTCGCGGGCTCGCGGGTCAAAGGGCTCGATGACACTGATTATCTAACTTTAGAACCAGTTGGCTAAAAATATGTTGAGCGTGGGTGTATGATTTTATAACAACTATAATGCATTCCTTTCATTGATTGTGGTGAATTTTACGTAAACGGATTCAATTCCCAGTGTTACAGTTTGTAAACCAATGTATACCTGCTTGAGTTAGATGTTAATGCACTTTTGACCAACACTAAGGTTAAGTCTAGGTTATTGATATTTTGATTTATTTATTAAACAAGAGACTGTTTGCCTGAGAATGATAATTAGACCCTTTTGAACACGTTTCTACCAGACTTATTTTGTATATGACACGTACGACCTTTAGTAGTAAATCCTTGTGTAGGCCTAATAATAAATCCTTGTGTATTTAGAAATTTGTGAAGTCGCACTGGTCGGATGTATATTTCACATACAAAACTGTTACTTTAAGAAGGTTGGCACTTTTACTCGCCTTTTCGTAAAGTCTAGACAATGAAACCAGTTGTGTTTGCACAATGCTATTTGAACTTTCGAAAATCTGCAATTGAAACAGAAGAATAAATACAGCGACAAATTATCGTGTGTAGACAAGCTATGTTTAAACTAAGCCTTGTTTGGTTATAAAGTTTTCTATTATGAACTAAATATTCGTATATTACGAGGTCCTGTAAAAATACATTTTCCTTTACTTCCCGTATTTTCATTACGATTTACGATATCACTACCAACACTTATTCTACAATCGCGTAACATATTGTTATTTATGTGCATCATCGCTTTATTTAAGCATTCTTTTAAGAGCCTGGATCTTGTCTGTGGTGATTAATGTTAGCATTTCTCTCAAAAAGAAACAGTTCACCGGAATTCAAGTGCTTAAATTAATGAGTGAAATCAGAGATCAAAGATTGCAGATAGGTACCTAAAACTTCCCTTAAGAAACTGGTCATTATACTCATTATATAAAGCTAGTTATTCGCTAGGGATATGATTTGTGATAGCCTTTTTAGAAACTGATTAGTATTTGTATCATGTCATGATTCAGATGACGATTTCTCTCGCGGTAAGGGGGCCAAGGTCGCATCTGTCTGGTTCGCTGGCCGCTCCGTAAATATTTTCTGCTGCTGTCTCACGCTTACTCCGAACACATATTCTAATGCATTCAAAACAGACCCTACTTTTCTATCTTTATGTCCACTTAATGAATATCCTGTCTCTTTAACGAGCACTGACTTTTGCCAAGGGTTTATGTGGATGTCCCGTAGACATATTTATTATACTACACCGTAACATGGTTGAGAAATAGTTTTAATAGCAATTTTCCATTTTTTCAATGAAGTATTTGAGTAATTTAAAAAAAAATCTTGACTTAAAAATACATACCTAGTAAATATATCTATCTATATAACTAATTATTCGTTAACTACATGCCTTATCTTTACGTATATCCACAGGCGCCTTTATCTAATCATATGTATCCAATTCAATTCTGTATGCTAGTCTTTCACTCTAGGGCCTTCAATTGTGTCAGCTAGTGACCGTTCTAAGGACGCCCTTAACGCGTGACGAGGCCTCTGGGGTATTTATAGACACAGGACTAGTGATTGCAAATCCGTGAACATTTTTTCAAATCCGGATTTTCGGATTTTGGTTTGACCGAAATCCGAACTTCGGATTCAATCCGGATTTTAAGGAAGGCATATCCAGTACTAGAAAAAGTGAAACAACCAACCAAATTAAGTAGTCTTATATTAAAAATAAAAAAATAAACAGAATGCGTACACAGCGTACACTGCTACGACAATAACAAAATGACCTATTGGTACTTATAATATAAGCATTACATGCTACTCTTTACTAAAAACATGAATGCAAAATACAAATTTTATATTTTGTTTCCACGTTTAGATAAAAAGTGTAAACGAAGAAACATCAACGCATCAAGAGACTCGTCACTTAACCGCGTCCTCATACGGTTACAGAACACCCCAGCTGCCGAAAATGCCCTTTCCGACTCCACACTTGTTGGTGGTATTGATAATAGCTGTTTGTACACGGAGGATAAAATGCTACCGATTTTTCCCCCGCTCTCATGGATGGCCATTTCTATGTGGACTAGGGTAGCTAAATCCGGGGCTTCTGATGAGACAACGACAATTGCTGGATTAGTTTGGTCGAGCAAAGAGAGCTGCTGATTTAATTGCTCTTTAAAACTTAGCTCTGGTTGGTCTTGTTGCTGTTGATTGTTAGTATTGTTACCATTAACATCGTCATTGAACTTGTCGAAGCTACCAAAGGAGGAGGACAAGTCGGAGTCGAAATCAATGTCGCGGCCATGGTACAGATCAATTCTTTAATCTCCTGAAAGGTGGGTTTTCTAAATACTTCATCAGTTTCTTGCGCATTAAAGTTCTGATAGTTATTTGAATAGAGTCCAGGTTACTACGTGTAGACGTCTTTCAGTAATTCGTCGCTTCAAAGCCGCCGTAATTATTTTTGTAATGGCATCTTCGCGGCTCTCGAGTGTTTTCAACATTAAGGCTCGTATCTGCTGTTAAATGAGTCTCATCTTACGGCTCAGAACTTCCACAGTTTCCTTCATAATGTTGAGCGACGTGTATTTACATACACTGAAGCAAACTTACTTCATCAACGTTGAGATTAATCGTAGATTTGATGTCAATGAGAGCTTTTTCAACATTAAATAGCGTCCAATCATAGTTGCTAAGCGACTCCAACGAGTTTTGCAGTCAAGGAGAAGCTGCAATTCATGTCCAAAATCTGTTTTTACATGTTTTTGTAAAATGTCGTCATTTTTAGTTGCAGATCCACGAAATTTTTTTACCACAGATTTAACTTTTTTTATCACGCATTTAAATTCTTCATCTAAACTCCACGGTCTACCAGTGTGTTCAATATTTATACCGTCGTTGTCATTTTCATTATCCGAGTCGGAGTCATCGCCACTAGTTTGAAAGTTTTGGTCTAAATCGTTAACAGCTTCTTTTTTGTACATAACGTCATGGATTACTAATTGAATGCCATGTGCCAGGCAAAGTTGATGATTAGCTGATGTCAGACGACCTACTTTTATCATAACGCTGGCTCCGTCTGTAGTCATTCCTATAATGTCTTCATCTAAGGAGATACCAAATAAAGCTAGTCTGGATTTTATAAGAGACACAAATCTCAGCAGGCATAGATCCAACGATTCTTATCAGGCCAAGGTTTTTGACCAGACTGTTGTCGTTAAATATGTGGCTATGTACACGGCCTGGCAATAGCTCTCCCGCGTTCCTGCGTCGTGTTCATGTGCACCGCTTTTTATTTTGCCAGCATTAATTTTGAGCGAATTAGTACTGGCGGGAAAAAATCCGAAAAACCGGTTTTTTCTTTGCAAAACCCGGTTTTTAAAACGGATTTTCAAACGCTCTAAAATCCGGATTTTCGAACTTCGAATAATCCGGATTGCAATTACTACACAGGACGATATGCCCTTTTTACAACGCCGTTTTATAGTTATTGCGACATTGATTGTAAATATATTTTATTGACACCCTTTAAATACAAAGTACCTCATAGACTTCGATCGCTTTCGCTGTAACTTACCTGTTAATCCATTGAGTAACGACTGAATTTATTACCCTCCTAAAACTGCACCTGTAGCAGAAATTTCCATTCCTTCTGAAATTCTCGGCACTGTATTCGTTAGGGTTCATATCAGGTGGAAACAAACGGTATTAACGACACTGGGCATGCGCAGTTACCTCGTCTCTTATCGGACTAGTTTGCAAGGGAGAAGGGTATTTTTGGACGCTTTGCTGATATATGATTCGCCCACGGCTGCGGCTGCTCTCTATATACCACGACACCTTTCCTCGCTGGCGTGACGTTTATCCAGGCGGTTAGAGAGTATTTTTTTCCCACGAAAGCTCCGGATGTAAATTATTCAACCTGCCTTGGCTCGAGTGACTACAGCTCCTATCCACCACCATACCTCTGAAGTATTTATAGGCTGGCGTAGCTGTTTACGATCAGCCCTTTGTCTGCCACTAAACCGTCTTGGTAGTCTTGGTAGGTACCTATAAAAAACCGGCCAAGAGCGTGTCGGGCCACGCTCAGTGTAGGGTTCCGTAGTTTTCCGTCCGTCACAGTAAGTGTCCCCACTTAAGAGTTAAAATAACACCGCCATGTAAGATATGATATGAGAATTCCACGTACAGCGACATCTATCGGCAAATTAAGTAAACTATTGCGCGCGAGCTTAAAGTATGGAAGATGATTTTTATGGGATAATTATTTATTGCGTGAAACGATTTTCACCGTTTTTACTTTATTTTAAAGCACGTCATTTCATTGTGATTTTGTAGAAATTACAAGTACAATAAACTCCTGCTTATACGGTTAAATTACAAACTTAGTTCAGATATTATTTTGTATTTTTTTCCAAAAACTATTCAACCTTTCAAGTTCAAAATAATTTTCCTAGAAAGTTTTTATAAAGTTCTACTTCTGAGATTTTTTTCATATTTTTAAAACTTATGGTTCAAAAGTTAGAGGGGGGGGGGGACACATTTTTTTTTACTTCTGGAGCGATGATTTCCGAAAATATTTACATTATCGAAAAATGATTTTAGTAAACCCCTATTCATTTTTAAATACCTATCCAACAATATATCACACGTTAGGGTTGAAATGAAAAAAAAAAACATTTTTTTCCACTTTTTATTTTACCACTGTATCGGCGTGATTGATATACATATTAGTACCAAATTTCAGCTTTCTAGTGCTAACGGTCACTGAGATTATCCGCGGACGGACGGACGGACGGGCAGACATGGCGAAACTATAAGGGTTCCTAGTTGACTACGGAACCCTTAAAACACTGGTCTAAATCATATAAATATTTTTTAATTAAAATCTGTTTCTTTCAATTTCTTACCTAGTTACAATTATTTCTAAACTTAGTCAAAATCTTTAACATTTTAGATGATTATTACTAAGTTAATATTGAGATCAGTATCTAGTTAGCTTTTACAACAATTATATGTAGTATGTTTATAATATATTCATATAATTATTAATTATACGTCACTACATACTATAAAACAAAGTCGCTTTCCGCTGTCTGTCAGTCCCTATGTATGCGTAGATCTTTAAAACTACGCAACGGATTTTGATGCTTTTTTTAAATAGATATACATGCATATAGAGTAGAGAAACACTGATAATTTTAGAGGTTTTAATGAGATGTCGTACATAAAGAAGTTTGTTTGCGCTTAAATTGCAAACGCTGGCTGAACCCTGCGAGATAGATCTAAATAATGTATTGTACACATTAAAAAGGTCTACAAAAAGTCTCGGCCGGGGCGGGTCACTAAATAGTATATCTATATTTTATATTTTGATGCGTAATAAAATAATATTATAAAATTTTGCTATTGAGTTCCATCCTTACAATGTGTTTGTATACCTATGTTTGAGCCGTTAACCACGTATAGTATGATGAATTTTATCGACAAATCAACCCCCATACCATTTTTTTCTCAACCATTTTTAAACAGCAGCCTTTTTAAATTCTATGGCACCACACTCTACCGCCCTTGGTAAATTAACAATTATTTGCCATAATATCCGCCGCACATGTGCAAAAGAGGAGTCTTTAGGCAGCTTACGAACTAGGGCATAAATTTCAGTCAATAATTTTGCAGAAAAGTTTTCACAATCAGTCGAAAAGAATTTATAAATAGAAATATTGTCAATAAAATATCAAATTTTTTTCATTTCTATTTTTTTTTGCAAAAACGAGGTCGTTGACCTGTACATTTCTTTAGGTAGTAATAGTACAGTAATCATAACTTTAACATTTCACAAGTTACAAGAGTACACGTTATATCCGTGTGTAATGTGCTGATGTGATAAGGCAAGTGTAAATATTATAATTAGTAAGTATTTTAAACTATAAAATTTGCTAATGCCTTAAGTATTTACGCCTTATTATTTTCTTAGTTACAAACCAGGACTCGCTCATGAAGCGGAATAAACCGGCTCACAATAGTAATCAATGCCCGCCGCAGATAGTTATCGCCATGAAACCGTCCATCTTTATCAACATTAATTGCATGATGATCTCAGACTTCACTGCTAAAAAGATAGCCAATCCAATACGATTGCATTACGTGATTACAACACATTTTTTTACCGTCTGACAAACGATTAGATAGGGCATGGTAATAGTGGACGGCGTACGAGCCCAATTCCAAAGAAAAACCGCAAATGGATGTACAGCTTAGCCGTTTGGCACACGCAAAACAACATATTTGACCCGCAGTTCTTAAAAAAATTGCCTTTGTCATAATTTTTTTGTATGAAAAAAAAAAATTTTTAAAAACCTAGCCCGTGTGGGTAGTATGAAAGGGCTTTTTGAAGCGATCCCAAAAGCACTGTGTCACTCCTCAATATTGAAAAAAAAAAATACTAAATGAAATTGTCCGCACTCTGAGCACTCCCGTCTTAAGGGAGTAAAAACAGCGGGTAAAAAAAATGTTTCTTACCTTTAGTATGCAGGCTTTTCGTGGTATCTATTTCTGTATTGACTCTTGAACTTGGCCTTTGACGTCACATATAATTAGTTTTAAGAACTCTTGGAGATTACGAGATGCGATTCAATAGTATGCGTGTGCCAAATGGCTAAACTGTACATTGATTTGCGGTTTTTCTTTACGTACACCTTCCACTATTAATGTTTTTTTGTTTTTTTTTTTCAGAGAAACGTTCTTTACACTCCCTTTTGCAGTCTTTTCGTGGTATCCATTTCAGTATTCACTCTTGAACTTGGCCTTTTACGTCACATATAATTAGTTTTAAGAACTCTTGGAGGTTACGAAATGTGATTCAGTTATCGGATGACGGTCGAATTCTTTTTAATCTCAAGTATAAATTGCTTACTTAATGTCAATACTAGAAATTATACTTGAAATTTTATCATTGCTTAATGCAATTAATTGTTATGGTAACACAAACAACTAAATATATTTTTATTACACACTTATATTTAGTTTGACTCCATATACTCGTATACATGTTCAAATCTTGTAAGTAAAATTTCAACCACTTCCCGGTGTCTGATTGGGCTAAAATTTGGTAAACTTCCGTAATACATGACAATGTATATCTACAGGTTTAGTCAGCAATAAAAGTGTGTACAAAAAAAATTGGAGTTACTTGTTCTGTTTAGTAAAAGTAAGACGATTTTTATTGACATATAAATTGCAGCTAAAAAAATTAATTATTAAAATTGGTCTACACCATCACGAAATTTAAGAAGTAAGAATATACAATCTCAAAAGTCACACATATTATCGTAAAAGAAATGATTATTAATTCTAGAAATAACGAATTATGATCCATTGTTCGCTGACACATGCTACGGGCGGTGACTACAATAAGCTTCTTCTCGAGTACAGGGAACGTACACCGATTGAATGCACAATAACTGTACCGTACCTATCTACTCGAGGTTGACTCACCTCCACCCCGGGCTGCCCTGCTACGACCTTTAATGCCTCGTTTACATTCAGTAGTAGAGAGCTGGGAAGTGCAAATATGTTAACGTGATACTTCTTCGGCCATTCTTATCTCTACTGTAAATGTCTAATAGGTTTTAGGCGGAATTCGATGGACAGGTATCATACCAAGATTCTGTCTTGGTACCTAGTTTTGTATATACGAGTAAGATACATAGAAATAACTACAAATTATAAATAGTAACAATCAGGCGTCAAAGTCAGTTCCTTCATATAATAGGAAAAATATTGGGAGTCGATAGTAACCAGAATTTCAAATGTAGGTATTTACTTACCATATGAAACCTCACCTCTGAACGATTTTTCATTCCTCTTGACTAATTAGGTACGAGTTCACAAAAATCTAAAGATTTCTAATTTCAATTTCAATTACATCAATCAGTCAATACTACTTTCCACTTTACATTACTAAAGGCTTGCCGCACATTGCAGGTCTGTCTGATCTGATTGCTCTAATCGGTTATCTGATTGGATCAGCCCCGCATACGGACGTTTAATATTTGCATTCGGTCTACGCGGCTCAGTCATGTCAAAGCATCCATAAGTGTAGGTCTAAAAAATCGCTATATGGACGATGACACTTCATAAAAATACTATGGCGAATGCGCCTTTGGGGACCAAATCAAGTTTGAAAACCGAACGCAGGAAACCGACGCAGCGCATTCTGACCGGACGTCAGGTTTTAAAATCGTATGGGCAGATTCGTGTGTGTGTGATGCTTTGGCATTTATTTAGTATGGGTCATCCGCCTTTAAGTGTAACACTTGAAATTTTATTTCATTTCATTTATTTATTGCAATCCATGGTTCACAGTTGTTACAGTTGAATTTTCTTTCACATGGACCCGGTATAGGGTTTAGCAAATATAGCTTACATACAATGTAGGCATCTTAAATTAAACATTAATTGAAATGGTTACCTATTTTAAATAATAAATAATTGTTGTTATTGTGTTGTTTGAACAAAACTTATTTTAATATCTAATTGAATTTACTAATAACATTCTTTCTTTGTTTCAGATGGTACTTCCGTAAAATAAAACGGATTGAAGCTGAAAAGAAGCTTCTTTTGCCAGAAAACGAACACGGAGCTTTCCTCATCAGAGACTCAGAGAGCCGGCACAATGATTTCTCGCTATCAGGTAAACACCTCTTGTATGTTGTAATGATAATCCCATCAAAAACATAAATGTGAAAGGCTGCCAAGTTCGATACTATGGGAATGCTTCGCCTATAAAAGAAGTGAGATCTGAATAAGTACCAAGTTCCATAAAAATACCTCAAATCATAAATAGTTATAGGAATGCACACTTGATTTCCAGCAGTTTTTAAGGTACATTTTGAATAAGTATCACGTTACATAGAAATACCTAAAATTATAATAGTCAGAGAAACGCACACCGGTTTTTTTAGCAGTTTCCTGATAACATTTATTATTTTCAGTACTTTTTAATGATGTTACTTGGCAAGTTTTCACACACCACACACCTTTTCAATGCAATGAATCGACACCTTTGGACTGCAATGTGTCAAGTATATAATTTTCTATTAAAACTTGCCAAGTTACATCATTAAAAAGTACTGAAAATAATAAATGTTATCAGGAAACTGCTAAAAAAACCGGTGTGCGTTTCTCTATTATAATTTTAGATATTTCTATGTAACGTGATACTTATTCAAAATGTACCTTAAAAACTGCTGGAAATCAAGTGTGCATTCCTATAACTATTTATGATTTGAGGTATTTTTATGGAACTTGGTACTTATTCAGATCTCACTTCTTTTATAGGCGAAGCATTCCCATAGTATCGAACTTGGCAGCCTTTCACATTTATGTTTTTGATGGGATTTCATTTATTTTTGTTAGGTGTAGGTTCTTTATTATTTTTTTATCACTTTTGCTTTAGGAAATGTCTAATTCCACTTAGGTATGTACTTTATACTATACCCTTTATACTAAGCGTCTAATTCTATTTTACTATTTATTTATAGGTGATTTATACAAATAAACTGGCTCCCTACACCTATAAAATGTAACTACTTACATATAATTACATACATCAATAACGTACTTTATTCTGTTTGTAAGTACGCTACCTACATAGATAATTAATAACTTGGTAATACCTACCTACCAGTAGGTATTATAATTGGTGGCCTATTATGTAGCCCTAGAAGTGCACCATCCCATCTCATCCCGTGGCGTATCGGAGGGTGAGATGGGCAGTAGTATATATAATTCCATCTTAGAGTATATATGATTTCCATGTTCTTGAATCTGTGATTTTATTAGTTGTAAAATTAGAAATTATTTAGACTATGCGAGAAAAAATAGTCTTTTCATTTTTGTTTGACTGATTTAGCGCACCTAGTGTACCTAGTGACCTGCTTTGTACTTCGTAAATCGTGGGTTCGGTTCCCGCAACAGACACACACAGAGTGGTGAACAATTTTATTGTTCTTGTCTTTAAGACAAACATGTATTGTCTTAAATTGGTATGTATCTAAATTTAAATAAGTCTTATCTCATTTCCACTCCATACCTACTTATAGTAGAACAAAATTACACATTCGTTGTTTTCGAAACTGACTCACACTCGGCCGTTTTCAGATTTTTACTTTATTTCGACCTAAAGACAAACCTTCGAGCCAAATTTCAGGTCGGTACGACCATTGGAAGATAGACCCATTTAGTTCATTATGACTTCATAGTAGAACAAAGTTACACCTTCGCTATTTTTAAAACTGACTCACACTTGGCCGTTTTCAGATTTTTCCCTTTACTTTGACCTTAAGACTATCTCCATGCCAAATTTCAAGTCAGTACGACCATTGGAAGTGGTCTAGGTTTTTGATGAGTCAGTGAGTCAGTGAGTGTATAGTAAAAATAGCGATTTTCTGACGTCAATATCTCAAGAACTGCTATAGGTATAATAATGAAATTTTGTATTCTAGACAATTAAGGGGATGTCAACAGACACTCGAAATTTCATATGCGTAGATAAAATATGTTGTGAGTTATAGGGTGGTCGAAATTGGCCCGAAATGGTACGTGTAATATAACCCACGGCCGGTGTGTCGCTTTTTTTTGCTCGAACTTGGCGGACACACTGCCGTGTGTCTAGATCTAATGCGGATGGTGTCGGTGAACTTCAAAGGGCCGTCGATTTAAATAAGTCTTAATTTGAACATTTTGAACAAGCAAGAGGGGCCACACGGCAGGTAGCCGCAGATTCTGCTACGTGACCTTGGTTGGAGCGAGTTGTTGAAGCGAGCGGCTACATGGCTGACAACCAACCAACCACTTCTGCCAATGGTTGGCAGAGCACACCTAGCCACCAAGGGCGTTTAAAGATCATGTAGAATTTGGCACCAACCACTGGCTAGTGGTTTAAAATATCTGTTTTCTGCCAAGGTCTCGTGGCAGAGGGTTGTGGTTGTATGCCGTCTGGCCACAACTTTAGTTTATTCCTAGTAGTTAGTTTATAGGCAATGAGGTACCTAATATTAACGGAAAATAAAAATTACCGTCCATTACAAGTTATCGCATGTGTAGTTATGGACTTAAAATCTAGTCATAAAAAAACAAGTTTATTTCAAAATTTTCATATTTGTGATCACAATCCCTAACTATTTACCAAGACGAATGCAATGAGCCCAAATACGACGGGATAATGTTGAGTAGTTGAGGAGTTTCTACGGCCACCTTCCAGGTCCATCATCAGATCAGCTCCATGTCATCATAATATTGTATTGTCACGCGATATAACGGGTGATAGATAACAAAAAAATGAGAATTCTTTCAGAGGCGAAAAAAATAGTAGATTGTTTGACAAGGGTCTAAAGTAAGTCATATTACCACGAGGTGGTTATTTTCCCGAACGAAGTGAGGGAAAATTGTTCGAGTGGTAATATGGCTTTTAGACCAGAGTAATGCATACTATTTTTCACTTCGATTGCGAGGAAATAAGATAAAAATACTTATTATTTACGCACAAGAACTAAACTAAGGTTAAATTATGGTTTAACTTGACGGTCTTTTAATTTTTTAACTTCTTTGACATAGATACAAAATATAAGCACCTCGAATAAATGCCACAGACGACGGTATAATTAAAAGCTCTTTAAAGTAGCTATTAGACATTGCAATTTGTAGGGTCCAACCTGTCGGGTTGGTAGGTGTAATGGTACTTAGGAAGTAGGAGTCCCGATCTAGGGCGATCAGCAGTGCCCCGATACCCGCAGCTGTTTATGGAGGTCGTTAGAGTTATTTTACCTTTTTTATTTATAATGTTAGCCATTTTCTACACATTCCGTCTGGTTTTTTATTCAAAATAAAAGTTAAATTGTGTAGATTCGCTGGTAATTAATATATTTATCTAGTTTTGTATTTAAATCATAGAAGGGTTGGGCAGATGAATTTAGATTCAGGCAGCTCGAGCGGTCATTTAAATATCTATAATAAAAAAAGTTTCAGATTTTATTTAATGTGTACTGTTATGAGTACTATCACCGTGCTTCACCAAATACTTTTTTTTGATGTTTTGAAGGCATCTCTGTAAACGTTGAGCTAGGGTCGGTAGGGACGATTTGTTGGTGAGGTAGGGTCGGTAGGGGCGATTTGTAGGGAAAGTGTAATAACGTGCGTTGGGGCCGACAGGAGTTGGACACAACCGATTGGGCCCTACAAATTGCCATGTCTAATAGCCGTTTAAACAGTTTAAACACGCTTTAAAGCGCTTCCAAAAAATTACAATCCTTTTTAATGATTGTGAAGTAGGAACTAAAAAACACCTCACGTTTTTGAAATAAATTGCGTTTCCTCATTGGTCGATTTTAACATTGCTGTATTCTGATTGGTTGATATTAAATACAATGTTTTTTAAGGACTTTAATTATTTACACAGTATACGCACCAAAAAAGTATCTAGCGTTCCGATTAACTTCAATATGTGTGTTGTGATTGGTGGATTTAATATGGTGAAGTGTTCCGATTGGTCAATTTAAAATGTTTTGTAAATCATAAATATGTATACATACTAGCCCTAGAGGCTAAATGTACTACTTTAGTCCGCCTTGGTAAGCATAATACGACACACTTTTTGAGCATGAGAAGTGAAAAAATCTTCTCTACCCTTTTTTGAGTTTTGGATGTTCTTAGGCAATTCACACATAATAGTTATTTACAAAACCATCAATGGACATAAGAATAGGGCCCGTGGTCAGCTGTTCGTCAAAGTTCAGACACAATGTCCCAACAAGATCGTTGGACGGCATGTTTTTCCCTTTTGTGCACATATGACCTTGATCCCTTTTATCACCTGGGTAAAATTTTCAGCTCTCCGATTGTTTAAATACTAAATTACGACATGACTAAAAAATATTTTGCATCCAGCCACATTGTGAAAAAAATTTGAGGTATCGGATTTTCACTCGACGTCTAAAATTAATGATTTTCATGTGTGATTTCGAATCGTCCAGCGACACTGTGATATAAAATTTATTTTTGCTGATTTATGTATTCTAGTAATCTTATCTGCTAGCGGTATTCTAGACCTATCTTTTTTAACATCAACAAATGTAGGTACCGTTGGAAAACTTGAAAATTTTCGTGGCAATTCGTTGGCTGGTGGAATCATCATCATTAAAGATGCAATTCTGTTTGTCCAGTCTTCCCTTGGTCATTATGTTTGCTAATCTCCCGCAACCATTTCTGTAAACTACAGTCAGGGATGTACGAATTCTACAAATAGTAGATACGGGTACATTTTCCTTTACTAAAATGACATACACAGTGGTTTTTGTCCATGTTTAAGTTTGAAATATAAAAAAGTACAAGGGTTTTTCGCATACCTTCTTGTTTCGACACCATTTTTTACAAATACAAGTGCTTGAAAAAATAAAATAAACAAAATTAAAGAACCTCTAAGACATCGCCACAACTTCATGAACAAATTATTTTGTTTACGTAAATAGTTTAATTTTTATGTCTAAAGAAAGTGAGTCTCATTTTTTTGTCATCACCCGTTACATATGCGTCCTTTTCAGCTCAATCGGAAACCGGGAAGTGGGTTTAATCAAATTTAACTTGCAAGATTGTATTCCAGACAACGGGACAGGTGAAACTAAATAAAAGCTACAAAATACGAGTATTACCTAACTTATGTATATTTATGTATGTTTCGCAATTTTTTTTCGTCTACAGTTAACACTGTTAACAGTATATCACCAAAAATATTGCCAACTATGATCGCGTTAATTTGTTATAGGTACCTGTAGTTCAGTATTTAAAAATGTACAAAGGATGTATGTTCCAAACAGACTGCCGCCCGATACTGTGCCCTAACATAACCATTATAATCGATACAATTAACGGTAACATCAGCCTCATTAATAGATTCCTAGATCTATCAGGTACGGTAATCGTCTTGTATAGGGTTACCTGAGGTCGGAACTTTACATAACATTTCTGAAATGTAACTATTTTATTACGAAACTATATCCAGAAAAGAAATAAGCAGTGATCGGAATTTAGGGTTGCCATAATTATTGGGAACTGATACGGGACTTATGATTGCGAGACTGACATTTATGTTTTTTTTGTAAAGTTAGTCAGTAGTCAGTTCGACTTCCAAACCACAGGAATTCTTTTGAGAGACATCCAGCTAACAGCATCGAATTTTTGGAATGTTTGTAACATTTATGTACCTAAGTGTGTATTCTACAGCGGTATCGAAAAAACGGGACAAAAATGGGACAAGTAACAATACGGGACGCGATACTTATTTAAATACGGTGACAGTCCCGTATATACGGGACGTATGGCAACCCTAGGAATTGGCAGAGTATAAATACCTAAACTTTGTAGAACAGAGACAAGAATTGCGGACTTCCTTGCAACTAAATTTTTTTCCTGTGGGAATTCCCGTGAATTATTTTTTTTCTATATTTCTTACCTGAACGTATTAAAAATTCAGTAGTACTAAAGTACAAGTTATTACTAGTTTACAAATAATAATAATAGGCAAATTACATATTGTTGCTTGTAAAGTAGTAATAACTTGTACTTTTGTACTTACTGAATTTTTAATATGTTGGGAAACAAATACCTATAAGAATTTATGAAAAAAAATCCCACAAGAAAAAAAAAGTTGTCGCAAGGAAGTCCCCAATTCTTGTCCTGTTCTACTAAGTTTAGGTTATTCTCTGCCTATTATCACTGGAAATAAGCTAAAAATTACACTTGGAATTTTATTGTACCTTGTCCCCGACAACTTCGCATGGTAGGTATGTTGGCAGGACGTAACAAATGTGGGTCTGACAAGTTAACAACCCTTCTCGAATACCAACAAAAAGCGACGCCTGCGCGGGTTAGCCCAGTCTATTTAAAGAGTTACTCGTACCTTAAAAGCTCTAACCAGGCTCCACGCGAACGTGTTCATAGATTCTCGTAGGATCTATTCCGATACTAAACCGGTTCAAAGTTTTTCTAAAGCTCCGCTCCGGTACGGGCGTCGTGAGAACCAAGTACTGCCTACTTGGTATACTCTAAACAATATGAACTGAACTCATCCACTTAGTGTCTTATCTTTTGTGTGTAAACCGCAGGCGCGCGTGCCACTATGAAAAAAATGGTTTGGCCACATATTAGCGTTTATTGAATTTCTACTATATGAACCACGCAATAAGATTCAATATGAACTAATACGAAAAAAGCTCTAAGTTCTATACGGTTGCACCCAGTACAAGCGATCCAAATGCTCTAGAACCAGCGTAACTAAACACAGAGATCCGAAACAAATGTGCGTAATTGGAGATCGCGCTTGCACTGGTATTCCGAGCGCACGGCTAGTTAGCGATTAGGAGGCAATTGTAATTTTCCCAAACGGGTAGGTAGAACAGGGTTGGATTCTGATTAAAACATTTGGATGGATATACGATTTACAAATATTTAATATATGAAATATATACATATATAATAGATTTTAATAAATATTGGGTATGTTAAAATTATAATCAGACATATAAATAATCAACTATTTTAAAATTGCTTTCTTAACTTTACAGCTTAGATTTACTTTTACCTATAGCAAATTATGTACTGAGATTAACTCAATTCAAATATAAATAATATGAATCTACATTATAGTTGTGCTTTTTATGATAATTCAATAGACACAGCCTGGGGTCGTTAAATCGCAAGGTACTAAATCCAATCGAAAGCAGGGAATATCCGGTAAAACGTAGCCAAGTTGCGTAAAAGAGCACCATGAATCGGGAAATAAAACATGTATTGAGCAAGCGAAAGCCAGTCAAACACTAGACTCAAAACTGTCATAACCAAATGTGTCTCAGAAATTGATAACAGACCAGGTAGATTTTTTTATTGGTATCTCGCTCCCTCTTTCATGATTGAGGTTAGGTATAGGTAAGGGAAAATTACGGTAGATAACATTCAGAAATAAACAGGTACTTATACCACGTGTTTATCAATTACAACAATGAGAGAACGACCCTGGCGACACATCTGTTATGTCTAAATGAAAGACGTGTGAAGTGTTATTTTTGCCTTTAAAGTATTTTTATTACTATCACATTGTATAAAATTAAGACAGCAATGTTTAAATAATTTATTATTAAGAGAATATAGAGCCTCAGTTAGAGATATGTTTAAGGACATTAATATAATGACAGTGCATAGTCAATATATCTATGAAAATATTGTGTATGTACATAGAAACATTGTTAATTTTAGAAAGAACTGTGATATACATAATTTTAATACTAGAAATAAGTATAAACTGGCAGTGCCCACCACTCTAAGGTTTTATAATAACCCAACTAGCAAAACCATGGTCGAGTAAACGTTTCTGCCGCTATATATGCTAATATGATGAAAAGATTAATATGATTATTTGTGTTGACTAATATGTACTATAAATATATATATTTTTATATTCTCTTTATATCTCTCAAATTATGATAAAAAACACAACTATAATGTAGATTCATATTATTTATATTTGAATTGAGTTATTCTCAGTACATAAATTGCTATAGGTTAAAGTAAGTCTAAGCTGTAAAATTAAGAAAGCAATTTTAAAATAGTTGATTATTTATGTCTGATTATAATTTTAACATACCCAATATTTATTAAAATCTATTATATATGTATAGGTATATATTTCATATATTAAATATTTGTAAATCGTACATCCACCCAAATGTTTTAATCAGAATCCAACCCTGTTTTACCTGCCCGTTCGGGAAAATTACAATTGCCTCCTTATCGCTAACTAGCCGTGCGCTCGGAATACCAGTGCAAGCGCGATCACCAATTACGCACGTTTGTTTCGGATCTCGGTGTCGAGTTACGCTGGTGCTAGAGCATTTGAATCGCTTGTATTGGGTGCAACCGTATAGAACTTAGAGCTTTTTTCGTATTAGTTCATATTGAATCTTATTGCGTGGTCCATATAGTAGAAATTCAATAAACGCTAACACGTGGCTAAACCATTTTTTTCATAGTGGCACGCGCCCCTGCGGTTTACACACAAAAGATAAGACATTAAGTATCCACTTAATGTTCAGTTCAAATTGTTCAGAGTATAATCGTGGTATCGTTTTGCCTTAGTAACTGAAAGTTCTGTTCGTAATTAGTTCTATATAAATATCCTTTGAACATTTCACGAAATCGAATTTGAAAAAACCGCATATCCGAAATATATCCTACATTATCTTTATACTCGTACTCTAAACCGTGGGCGTGGTAAACTGTTAATTGACAATATTTCAAAATTTCCAAATTTTATAAATCGAAAACCATTTCGAGAAATACACTTGTAGAACACAAAAACCATTGTTTTTTTTTTTCAGTATTTTTTGGAAAAATCACCAAAATATGTAAACCGGAAAATGACGTCACACGGCTGATTCAATACTACCACTATGAACTATGAAAAAACGTTATCTTCCGGGTTTCCGTTTGACATCTTTGACAATTACAACACTACCGACAGTGACAGGACAGCTGACAGTTAATTCTTTCAATTCGAATATTTGCTTGTAATTTACGTTTCCTTGGATTAATTTAATTATCTACGTGTTGCGATTTGTCACGGACTCTGGACTGCTTTCTTCTACGACGACCACAACTCGCTTTCTAACAGACCCCGTATTGCATTATCCAATGACGACTACGATTTTTGCTTTTTCACGGATCCCGGACTGCTTTCTTCTACGGCGACCTGACGATGGAATCCTCTGGAAAATACACCGGTTGGGTATTGACCAATACCTCTACAACGAAGCGGACACGAGAAACTCAGAAAGACTTGTCAAAGCTGACAGCAGGAGCTTGCCGCGTGTGAGGTTTTGCAAAGCTCGGATAAATATAATTTGCCTGGCACAAGAGGTACCACAGCTTCGTATCTTCGCGGAGTTCTTATGTACAAACTGGCAAAGGCCTTTATTAAGTGCAGCCTCATGTTCCTTTACTATTTGTAAACGAAAACAGTATAGAAGTGATGCTGACGTCCCAAATCTTCAAGAGTTTCTCCAAGAAGCCAACAATCATAAAATGGATGACTGTTTGTGCTTCTCCGAACGGAATCTGTGACGATTTGGCTTTCAAGTTGAAATGTCCCTTTACAGATAAAACTGAGAAATTATATCAATTAAAATGACACGAGCCAAAGTTGTTTTGGATTGTGGTAAATAAATTACATTTTATAGGAAATAAAGTACTTATTTTATTAGTATGAACACTTGTCATTTTTAAACCTGTATCCTAAGTAGGTCCTTAAGTACTTTCTGATGACTTGTCAATAATAAGTTAAATATCTTTCCTGTACTTAGAATGTTACTACTGGAGAAGTAAAATTCACCATGTGTTAATCAGGGGAGAAATAAAAGGTATATTATAATAAAATTATTTTAATTTCGTTCAGTTATTCATTAAGCGGATACCTTCATATACCTAGCACATCTGTGGTGGAAACGTAGCCTAATATAAAATATACATTCTCACACAATATAATAAACAAACCAACATAATGAATTAATGACACACATCGGCGCAAGAAAAACAACAAGATGGGCCTCTCCTTAGGTCCATCTGTATGTATATATGTAGTCTCAGATAGTACTTCCCTCAGCTGATGGTAGAACAGTAAATAACTGGGCTATAAAGATGTGTTGCTATTGTAAGTTTTCATTAGGTAATATTTAATGCAAGGCATTTTCAACAACCCTTAAGATATATTTCGAAGTTAGCGGTTTGATATTTTAAGTTTTGACGTTTATCTTGTGCTTCAAATGTCAAACTGTTTAAGCGCACTATGGTCACGCTATGGTTTTTACGTAAATGCCAATCAATGTAACTATTTCAACGTTTTTTTTTTCAGTGTATGAAACACAACATGTGACGTCATTTAGCCCATACTTCGACGACTGTTACATACGCCCTTTCTGCCCAAGTAATAATATAAATGGATTTTTCCACTAAAAACATGGATTTTCGCAAAAATAAAAAAATACGGGTCTCTTAAAATTGTGAGTTCTTTCGGGCCATACAAAATATAATTTCGGGCCATATAAAAGTAGCACTCAAAAAAATGAAATGTTGTCAATTGTATTGCTAGACTTGTCGCAAGCAGTCGGCCATCTATATCTTCCAAATACCTTGTTCTAACCATACATGCCTATATGAAAATACGGCTACATGTTAAAAATTTTATCAATTTCGATCGAATATAAAGTTAATTATTTTGTATAGACATGAAGACTACTTATTATACATATAAAGTACTTATTTCTGGAACTATGTAAGTAAAAAAGTAAACCGCTTCCATTTAAATTTTAAAACCCTTAACGTAAAAAATAAAATTGAAGTGACATGCATTCTTTAAACAAAATTGTATAAAATCCATACTAATATTATAAATGGGAAAGTGTGTGTGTTTGTTTGTTTGTCCGTCTTTCACGGCAAAACGGGGCGACGAATTGACGTGATTTTTTAAGTGGAGATAGTTGAGGGGATGGAGAGTGACATAGGCTACTTTTAGTCTCTTTCTAACTCCCCACTTCCCTAAAATGGGGGGTGGAAGTTTGTATGGAGCATTACGGAGGGCAAAGGGGAACCGTGTTACCCCGAATTTAACGCGAGCGAAGCCACGGGCAAAAGCTAGTTTAATATAAAATAACCCATTATAATAGTAAATATTACAATACAATTAAGACGGATTAAATAATCGCGTGTTAAGCACTAATTTTAAAACTTCCGACGATGTTTCGAGCTCTTTACAGCGCTCGAAACGTCGGGAGATAGACCTGCAAAGTGTAGTGTCTTATACAAATCTTACCCGCGCAAAGCCACTCATAACGCGGTATTTATGCTAATACTTTTATGTTACGTTGTAATTGTAATTCGACGCAGAGTGCGCCTCGGTTCATTTGATGCAAAACGACATTGACGGACAACCGCGCGGGACGTGCGCGGGCATTGTCTCTACCGCGCTTTGCGTATCCAGCTTTTGAAAAATGTATTAATTGTAAACTTTATTCTAGTGCAATAAAGTACAGATTGGAACTGGTCTTAAAACACACATATGGATTTAAGCATAGCGCGGTAGCTGTGCGTTTGTATGTATGCCGGGTGCGGAATAGTGACGTCAAGTGGGGTAAATTTAATTAACTTTTTTTGGCTGTGAACGCGACGGGACCTTTGAGTTTTCTAAGCCTAAAACCTATGCACTTGATGCTTGGAAGATTTTTACCAAGTAGGGAGCCTATTGCCATAGGGCCACGTTTTGTAAAACTACGTTGGTGCCGTGTTCTTCACGCTGCTTATGCGGGGTGCGGAAATAGTGACGCACAATTATTTTGCCTTTTAGTTAAGAACAAAGCTGCAAAGCAACCAAATCTAACGTTTGTTACCTTAAGCCACGCAAACATATGATGTCTTTCCAAACGTATGTGCCGACGGCGACACCCTGTCAAACTAGTATGATCACTTGATCAGGTCTTAATTATTACGTGCATGGGCGCGAGCGTGACCTGACATGCAGATATATCTAGAGGGTGTTTGGTAAATCGTGGGCCAAACGGCCAGGGTGAGTAAGCAGGGCCACTGACAACACGTTTTGCCCCAATTAACACCTCCCACTAGGCCCGCAGAAGCGTTTTTATTTTTATATTGGCTTGTAATCGTTTTCTATGGTGCCGTATTCGAAGAGTAACAAACCGGACCCTAAGCCTCCGCTGTCCGTTTGCCTATCAGTGGGCTGTAGCTATTTCTTGAACGCTTAGAGAAAATCGCTAATAATAATTGCGTTTGAAAATATAGTTTGAAGTCTTGTTATTGCAAAAAGATACTTTATCTACACTCATATTGTAAGTTCTCTAAAACGTGTTCGAAAACGGTAGGCAATGGCTAGCATTACCACGACCGATTTTACTATGATAAGCTTTTTATCTGTGGCAGTAACGTAATTTTAACTTTTCATGCCCAAATATTGATGTGCTATGAGTTTTGATAACATAATGTACACCTGCACCCTCCCGCGCATCCGCCGACAGCCCGACACGCGCCCGCGCGACCGCCGGCACAATCGAGTTGGCCATGGCGGTGCAATGGCTGCCATTCTATGGTTTCCGTATACGGCATTTTGGATAAATAGTATGAGTGTAGATAAAGCAGTGTATGCAACTGTACGTAATTAGGCCTTAAACACTCGTGTGATCTTATTATGAAACTCGCCTGCGGCTCGTTTCATAAAACCACACTCACGTTTTAAGGACCCTTATTACGTAACAGTTACATAAACTACTATTTGGAACATATTTATTATTATTTAATACCCGGAAACTCAAACCTTACGGAGCTTGTTTAGTGAGGACGTTGATTCCTGCAAACTTGTGGCCTGTCTTTTTTATTTATATTATCTGATTAAAGCATAAAGCCAAATTTATCTCCACATTTTTCATTTTGATGAAATACTTTAATACATTCCCAAAACTACCATCTAACCTTCGGCAACTTTTCATAAAATTGCACTAGCTAAACCTACTGTTGCTTAAAAAAATATATGAAAATCAAATATACTGTTCCACTTATTCCTTAGACGACACGTTTTCCAACGTATTTATATATTTTACATAGGCGATTATCACACTGACGCCGCAACCGGATGCGGCGACGGTGTGCAAGCGTGACAGCGCTATACATATGCAGACCGCTATATCTCTCGCTCACCGGCGCCGCATGCGGAAACCGCAGCAGTGTGAAAAGCCGCAATACTAGTTTAACATCACTAGTTTTTAAATGAATAAAATTTTTCCTTTTTTTCTCCTCTCCAAGCAAAAATCGAAATAGCTGCTAGATTAAGGTGAATTATGTATAAATGAAACATCAAATCAAAAAACTGTTCCACTTATGTAGTTTAAAGAGAAACAATCTTTCAAAATATGTATAAAAACTAATAGAAGTCTTGATAGTTACTGCAAACTGGTATCAAAAAGTTGAGCGCAGTCGAAAAAAAACGTTAAGTACCGGACTTTTTGGCGTTTTTTAAGGCCTGAAACGGCTATAATTTAACTCCTCTCTATCTTATTCCGATTTTAAGTATCACTGTACGCAGATACTGTTTTAGTTTACTCATGGAAACTGATATATTTAATTTAACTTCATGTTACAATTTATAAATATTAACGTTATGCGGAATTTTTATTTAAACGGTACCTATCACTATACCTGTGTATGTATATGTGAATACATCTTTTACCAAATGCTGAGTGTGCTGACATTGTGTAATGTACAATTCAATACATACACATAAAACTAGTTAAAAATACGTCGACACTCACTCGGTTGGAGCGAAGTTATGTTATTTAATTTGATTGAATTTTCGACTTAGTATTTTTTTGTATTTTTACTTTTTTGACTTTCTTGAATTTTTTTGACTGTTTTGACTTTTTGGCTTTGTTTTACTTTTTTGACTTTTTTGACATTTTTGCTTTTTTTAGACTTTTTGATTTTTTTGACTTCTTGACTTTTCACTTAGTCACTTTTCACTTCACTTTACTTTATTCTATTCTATTTTATTTTATTTCATTTTACATGTTTCTCAATCGTATGGTTTTGTGTCGCATTTTCGTAACGTGTCGCGTTCTCGTGACGGTCACGTGACTTTTTTTCGCCTAGCCCCCATCCGCGAACCGTCCGATAAGGAACTTCGTTCATATAAGAAATTGTCAATTAATCACTTCAATACTACGATAAGATTGTATTGTATCCAGCTGTATTAAAAGCAAACTTATGTTAATATTCAGATAAAAGTAGCATGATTTAGCTCTGTGACAATCCTAATAGTAATAATGTACTATCTACATTAATTAATTAATGTAATGCAATTAAAGATAATCTCAATGGATGAATTTGGATTTGCATTTATCTTGATTTTTATTAGTGTTCCACATAAAATAAAATACAATGGAGACAGTGTCCTGCAAGAAAATATTATCAGGTATTAGGCATTAAAATAATTATATGAAGTGTTAAAAAAGCTTACTAATATAGCTTACTTTTGGTTTGACAGTAAGAAAAAAATAGATTTTTTGAAGATGTCCAGGGACAACGGCAGTACGAGTAATAACTCGTAGTAGCAAAGAATACCGTCCTAGTCGGTAGTGACCCTGCCTGTCCCGGGTTCTAATCCTGGTAAGGGCATTTTATTTGCTCCTGGGTTATGGACGCGTTTTTATTTACATATATAAGTACCTATCTAACTATACCGTATCGTAGTGTATATCGTCACCATATAGACTAATAACTCATCGTCAGCTAGTCTAGTACCCATAATGAAAGCTTTGCTTAGTTTAGGCCTTTGGGGCTAGGTTGATTTGTGTATGATTGTCTCGCTAAATATTATTTAATCTTGAAATTGCATACATTACTAGAGAATCCCCATTGTAATATAGCAGAATCTATGCTGCAGACCCTTATCATTATATTAGACACTTATAGACCATCTCTTTCACACTCACACAATATTTCTCAAATACAATAGAGCCCGCATAAATTTACCAATGGCTTTCTCAATAAATGAAAGTAAGTTCGCTTCTTTCACCTGAGTAAATTAACATGTTACTTGTACTTGGAATATAATATTATATAACTCGGAAAATTGAAGACCGTTACATGCCCTTGCGCACTTAAGGTTCCTTACAATATGATAATACAAAGTAGGCCATGTTATAATCACGGATCAGAAGACAATCCAGATAGTACTTTTACTATATTTCCCTAACCACAGGTGAACCTTATTACCGAGCAAAACAGTCGTTCATAGGTCACTAGTAAAAAGTAATAAAAACGGTCCGATAGAGAGCATAATGTAGGGGGCGGTGTCTCACTCGCACAATGCTGCCAACTTATGAAACTTACCAATGTTGTTTTATTTATCTACATTTATTTTAGTAACACACTAAGAAGTTACTTCCTACTTATAATAATGTATTGCAAGATTTGAATTAATATTTTGTTCCCTTTTAGCTGCTTTGAATTTTTTTACGACGTAAATATTATTCATTCATTAAATTAAAGAATTGCAATTAATACAAGTAAGTACAGTAGTAAGTTTTGTAATATTTAAAATACGGTCTGGTATCCCCATCCCATCAGTCCCATCACTGACATAAGACATAATATGTCACTGATATTATTTCAAATGACGCCGGTCAGCTCGACAACATTTTTAAGTAAAAATGGTCAAGATATGTTGCGTAAAAGGGTGCAGGGGTGAGACTTTACAATAAAGTAGACTTTCCTTTCACCGGTAATCCACAATCATTCAATTTTACGATTTAACAACAAGTTAAGATTGTCAAACAATAGGGTGACTATGATGTCGGCAAGCTGCGGGTCGGTTTTGTTGTTTTTACAGAAATGTACATAAGTACATGGTCTGTTCCTAAGTATTACTTACACAGGACAGGAGTGGCCCGCGGGTCTTTTTAGGCCCTTTCGAAAGGGTCCTAAAATGGCACAAGGCCATACAAAAAATTGTTAGTAGTGGCAGTATAATAAATAAATAAATAAATAAATATTATGGGACAATCTTACACAACTCAACCTAGTCCCACAGTAAGCTCAATAAGGCTTGTGTTGTGGGTACGAGGGTTGCTACTTATGTATCCGGAAACAAAAAAACAAACAAATGTACACGGCTGAAAATGGTTTTATTGTTTTTCAAAGTATTCCCCTTGATGATCTATGCACTTTTGCTTTCGCGTGAACCAATTTTTAAAGCACTTCTGCCACTCCGCCTGAGGTACCTCCATAACGTGTTGTTTGAATGCGTCGACAGCATCTTCAGCGGTCGAAAATCGTTGACCGCGTAATTTATTCTTTATATTTGGAAATAAATAATAATCGTTGGGTGCCAAGTCAGGGCTGTACGGCGGATGACCCGTTAATGCTACATTTTGACCCTCCAAAAATAGAGTTGTTTCGCGTGACGTATGAAAGCTGGCATTGTCATGATGAAGAATGATTCTTCGTCGCTGGTTAGTTTTACGAATTTGTTCAAATAGTTCCGGTAAGCAAATGGTCGTGTACCACTCTGAATTAACCGTTCTACGGTTTTCTAGTGGCACTGTAGCTACATGGCCATTAATACCGAAGAAGCAGGCCACCATTTGTTTCAATGTACTTTTTGCACGAGTAACTTTCGTAGGGTTCGGCTCATTTTGAAACACCCATACCGTTGATTGTTGCTTCGTTTCGGGATCGTATGCATAGATCCAGGATTCGTCACCTGTATAGATGTTATAAACGGCTTTTGAGTCACCACGGTTATATTTTTTTAACATTTTATTGCACCATTCGACGCGAGCATCTTTTTGCTCTTTTGTTAAGTTGTGGGGTATCCAACGCAAACAATTTTTTTTTACAGCCAAATAATTATGTAATATGCTATTAATGCTGGTCATAGAAATACCCAGAGTCGCCTCTATCTCGCGGTACGTAACATGTCGGTCGTCCATTATAAGTTTTCGCACAGCCTCGATATTTTGTTGTACAACGACCGATTTCGGGCGACCTGCCTTAACTTCGTCCGTAAGCATACTACGTCCACGATTGAACTCACTAAACCAGTGATACACAGTAGTTTTAGATGGGGCTTCATCACCAAAAGTTGAAGTTAGTTGATCTATGCACTGTTGTTGCGTTAAACCACGCCGAAAATCATAATAAATCATAGCACGAATATTTTCACGAGTGAGTTCCATTCTTGCTGCGAGATGACATTTAAAACCCGTCAAAAACAAAACACGAGCGTTAATAAGAAAGAAAAAATATACCGGCCAGTACTTAAAAAAGTTCAAATTTTACCATGGAGGTCAAATATGCTATTTAAGAAGATTGTAATCCCGGTTTCCGGATATATAAATAGCAGCCCTTGTACTAGACGACGATATATGTAATAGATATATACATATAAATACTTAAATACATAGAAAACATCCATAACTCAGGAACAAATGGATATTTGTTCCTGAGTTATGGATGTTTTCTATGTATTCCCGGGTTCTATGTGTTCTATGTATTTTGTATGTCCCGGGTTCGAATCACATCCGTGATAAACACACAAATAAATGCCCTGACCAGGATTCGAACCCGGGACCTCCTGCTTCATAGGCAGGGTCACTAGGCTAGGAGGCCGTTAAGATATACTTTATTGTACAACATTTGTACAACAAAGAAAAATACAACAGGAAGAATATACAATATTTGTACATGGAACAGATCTCTTCCAGTCAACCATTGAGCAGTTTGATGTTATTGATGTTTTCTTTATTTACCTTTAAGTATATTAAAGTCGGAGAACTGTCCACATCAGGTATGACGCAATAGTGAGAGCCACGAACCCCCTGTACTTACTTAGTTTTAGTTTGCTACACTAACTATTCCCTATTTTAAGACGCGAACATCTGGCAATTGTTCATCAGTGTTATGCAAACGAGTTGTAAGAAATAAATATCTTACAGTTCTAGGTTTGATGCAATGCAGTATCATGTAATTAATAAGATTATATCATTTTCAGGAGTTTCTGTTGGGGGAAAATAGTGCAAAATGATGTTACGTTAATGTATTGTTTGTCGCCTACCTACTGTTTTCCGTAGCGATACGCAATGTTTCTACTTTTTTACTTTTTTGTTATTATATTAGCGATAGGCTTCGACAGTTTTTACCTATTAACTGAAATATTTTGCTGGTCTGTCACTATGACGTCCTCCGATAAATAGCTGCCAGATGCCTGGATCTAGCAATAAGTTTAAAATAGTAAACTAATTAGAGGGGTTCTCTGCTCTCATTATTGCGTCAACGTATCTGAAGTGGCCAGCTCCTTAAGTCAGTAGAATGTATAAGTTCCCATATGAACTATGAGACTTCTCTTTCTGGACAATACTTACTAGACGACAAGGATATTTAATTTTATATTTATCTTCATACTATCCCAATCCCACATACATCATATTGTCACTCTACTTAGAATGAGATGCAGCCCCCTACATTACCCTCTCTTTCGGTCTCACTTTGTGGTCGAAGTATGACCTCCAGATTGTATTTAACTTCATGGTTATAATATAACCTTTTTACTGCTTTATAGTTCACAGAACAATGTCACACAGACGCCGCGAAACAATTAACTTTTATGGCCGCGTAATCTAGACGCTACATTTCCCCCAATAGTCGAGTTGCATCTCTTTCCCAAGTATAAAAAACAAAAGAGATGCGGATCCCTATTTTTTCAAATATGGAAATGTGATTAAACCGGCGAAATCTTTTCTTGGCGTCCAACAGGTCAAATGTACTCGATATTATTATCGTCTGCATGATCTTCGGGAGTTAAGGTTAACGCAAATGCAACATACATATGCAAGTTCAAACCAATAACGATTAAGTTACATACAAGTGTTAAGTTACCTATAACAATGTCGTTACGCGTCGCTTCATATTACTGACAATATTGTGAAGTGATTTATTGTGGTGATTTCTATAAACGTATCTATTATTAATATTTTATGCAATAGTTGATGTATAAGGGAAGTGAAAAAGCTCGCGATGTTCTTTTGTTACAGTGTAAGACGAAGCTGCAATGATTAACTGTGGAATAGTGAATTGACGAATTATTGTTTTAAAAATTGGTTTATGTCATATGACCCTAACGGAAAAGGGGACAGGGTCAGAGAAAGACATTACTTCCCATAAGTTAGCTTAGGTAAATAGGTAGTACTGAATCCATGAATCATATATAAATTCATGCTTACGCGTGGCGGTTTCGTACGACTTTCGGTGTTATACAAATACGAATATTTGTCACTAGCATTTCAGTTAAAGAGTTGGTTGGTTTTGCAGTCGCCTGAATCGAAGCTGAATTTGTCTGCGAAAAACTGTGAAGTGTTTCAATGTTAAATGTTGGCGGTTGATCCTAAGACTGAAAGAATGCATTGCATTGCATCCTCTAAATCTTCTTCTTCACTCTCGTTTCCTCATGACTGAGGTTCGTGACAGCAAGCGTCGGTAACTTTTACCACGAAAGCTTTCCATACGGTTCTATCTTCAGCTTTTCGGATAGATGTCTGCAGGTTTGGCAGGCTTCCTCTACCGCGTCGGTCCATCGGGTGGGTGATCTTCCACGGCTTCTTTTTCCTCCCACTCCTCTAAATACTACTGCTTAGAAACCAGGGGGCCAGTTGCCGGATAGTTAGATATGTTCGCATTTGCTTTGAGTAACTCAGTACTCATAAAATAATCTGATCTGTAATATTGTAACAACTTTCTTCAATGGACACATTTATATTGACTGGCAGTGATAATGATATGCCGACGAGCCAACAAAACCAGTTATAGGTAAACATTGTTGCTCCGATGATTCATTCCAGGCCTGCATCGCTTTTATAAACGTTTCATAATAGACGCATTCCTAAGATAGTTCAAGTATGTCGCGCGTCTTAATTATTGCACAAGTTAATAGTATTCCTAGTACAATAGTACATATATGTGATGATAGTTACGCAATTGATGTAAAAACCCTGAGTAATTGAATAGTATGTACCTATGTATTACATAGTCTAGCTAATGCTATGTGAATATACATAGATACATTTATTTTTACAATGCTCTTTGCAGGGTTCATTTGTGATACTACGAACAATGTAACTTCGAAAATTGTAACATCGAACAATATAACTGTGCAATGTAAATATAAATTGGAATTAATTTTAAAATCCATAGACGACATTGTCATAACAGCAACGGATAGGCCACAACTTTGATCGAATTAGAAACAGCATCTGTAATGTCTAACGCGCTTACATAAAGTCAACTCTGAGCATCATCTCTTGTAACGGTCATCTTATCATCATCATCTCTCTTCCTAGCCGATGCGGCTACGGCGACTGCTGCTGGTATCCCCAGGTGTGCTCGAATGTGACATATTATAACGATATTCTTGCTGTGATATTAACGCTCTGAATATTGTCTCTAGGCCAATCAAATTAGACTTTGGAAGAATTAATTTCCAGCAAGCTGGAACTCGTTTGTTTTAATACGTTCATTTGGGCCTAAATTCGTGTAAGCAGGTGTGCATTATTTTTGGGAAATTTTAGCTCCTGTGTTAATCCAGAGGACCTCATTTCAGTATGTCAACTATTTCTGGCAGCCCTATATTCACCTAAGGCCAATGAAACCTCCTGGGATAAAATCCGCCACGAGATATTCTCAAAATTCCTCATAAAGCCAACTTGCAATCTAGCCTCTCTACCCCCAAGAAATGCAGCCGAATTTAACCATCTTTAACATTAAATGGATTGACTTTTTTCGACGGACCTACCGTTTTTGAGCTACAAGCAAATAACTGTAAAAACATTAAACATTTCGCAGTTATTTTGCTGCCCAAAGTTATGCACACTTCCTGGGATTGGGCAAACTCGGATTACACGCATTTAGGACCAAATGAAAGTATTAAAACGGTTTCCAGCCCCCTGGAAATTAATTCCGCAAAACGCTTATTATGGATCTTATCGATTGCCAATTCCTTGTCCTATAAATATTAATTGTTATTGTTTTGTTACAGTGAGAGACGGCGATACGGTGAAACACTACCGCATCAGGCAACTCGACGAGGGTGGGTTCTTCATCGCGCGCCGAACCACCTTCCGCACCCTTCAGGAGTTGGTGGAGCACTACAGCAAGGACGCCGACGGGCTCTGCGTGTCGCTCAACAAGCCTTGTGTGCAGGTCTGTACTCTCTTGGCTTTATGTCACTCGGCAGACCATGTGGGTGTAGAAGCTTACATTATATTATAAAATGGCAAGATCTGCTTTCCGTGTTGTGCAGGACCAGACAGTGCAATATGCCTCATAAGTATCACTATCGCATTAATTAATTAATGGTAATATAGTTAGAACTAATCAGGTAGTCATAAAACGGTCGTCGCACAGTTATATCTTCTGAATGCAACCTGTTGGTCAACAAAAACGACCTTCCTACTTGTTTTCTCGGACATTGTATTTTTTCTAAAAAAACTGGTCGATTTTATTTCATTTTGCAATAAGTTTTGAAAGTGATCTGATGTAGCATTTACCTAAGTAACGTCGAGGTCGTGACTTCCCGTCATTCAAATCGAAAGTCTGGATCTACTCTTGCAACTTGTTTACCAGTTGGAAATTCCTTGAGCATTACATCTTCCAATAACAATTATATTGTACTTTTAGTAATACTGGTAAGCGAATCATGCAACTAATTCAATACCATATTTCTGTTCATAACTTTGACCTTTATCAAAATGCTGTCTTATTTAATTTCTTTACTAAATATCATCATAATTACAATCGTAATTGAACTGACACCCAAGGTCTCGTCATCGATAAAAACACAATTCTTCATAAGTTTTTTTTATTTGCGAAAGAACATAAATTACGAATTTAAATATCAGGATAACCATAAAATCTATAGTATTCAATGGGCACCTTTGTACGCCGAGATAAATATTTCCAGGCTCATACAAACTCGGGATTATTTTATTTTACCGAAGGATCCCGTGTCTGATATAGTGCTAATACAAGCTTTGTTCGACCTTGCATTACTCCCGGCCTGGGTTGTTACACATCGCACTCCTAGAATGTCATGTATGCCATAATATGATAAGCTCCGGTTGCTATTAGCGATTAGCCAATATCTCAAGCTCCTTGAACTTTTTCCGTATGTGCGTAATGTTATGAATAAGCACGTGCGAATTCCAATACAAGGCAACATCATATACATGGGTACATTGCTGTGTCAAACCAATTAAACTAATCTTTATGAATTCCTTCCTAATTATCCTGAGTTGTGCAATCAAATATCCGTCTCCGACAGATTTACACTTAACTGCGTAATTCGTCTTGGCCACTAATGAGAATCCGTTTAATTAAAGGTACTCGTACTGTTGTTGGAAAGGGTTTCCTCCGTTTTGCCAACCGTGTCGATTATACTCAAGTATTTGTGGCTCCATTTATTGGATTTTAATTGTTTTCCGACGATCAACCGATTAACTTTTCTAAATCTACAGTAACCAAACCGATATGATACGTGCAATTCAACACTAAACTAAAATAACACAACCTTGAATGGAATGTATTAAATGACTCCTTTAATACGAATATCATTCTAAAGCCATTAATTCCTTACTTTCCGTTGATATAGCATATTGCGACTAAAAAGCATTTGTTAGCTCCGAATTTTGGTATTTGGTCATTATTTAAATTGAATAGCTCATCTCAAACACATTTGGATTACGTGATGTGTCACCACTAAACAGTCATCGGATTTAGTTGACCTGTTTTTCTAATTCGTTTATTATAATTTACATCACTTGTCGCTTCTTTTAGTAATATTGCATTGCATCTTCGTCGACTATTGCCAATTTTATTACATAAATTTGCATGCACTAAACTAATAGATAGCTACCTACCAACAATATTATAAGGGGTTATCCAGTCGTATTCACGTCTGTAGCCGCCGATAGGTCAGAATTTCGAAGACTCAAATAAATCACATGTAATAGATGTATAATTTCCAAGTAGGTGGTTTACAGAGTAGTGCCTAAACGGGGCCTTTACTGGGGCCTCTACAACTTTACAATATATTTGGTAGGTGCATTCTGTAAAGGCTGTAAAATAAAGCGGTTTTGTTAAAAGATTTAAAGTGTGTGAATGAATGTCTCAAATACTTGCAAATGATAAACTACTTATAAGAAAAAAATATCATAGATCAGGATCAGGCTTACAAGACCTGAATCGCTTTCTAAAAGTAAATAAATGTATGACTCCATATACACCAAATTCATTGGTGTTCAAATTTTGCGTATCTGCAGCAAATTCGCAAACGTTCAAAAATGTATTTGGCATTATCGCTCCAGTTTCTGCCCACCGTCACAAGGCCGAGATGGCCCCGCTTTCGTCACGCACGCTGCGTCTTCGCTACGCAACCCAACGCTCGCCTTGTGGCCCACCGCTCTTTTGTAAAAACTATTGTTTGTTGTATTCTTTATTTGTCAACATGAAAATACTTCGCATGTGGAAATGTACTTGAAACGTATTTTTTAATTTGCTTAACGTAGACGCTTTTCTTAAGATTACATTGAAGATATTTGTAAACAATTTTCCGCCGGTAACCTGTTATATTTCACGCAAGATTCTTAATGTGTTAGCTATAGGTACTATTTACGCTGCATAATACGCCGTTGCAAAAAATAGATAATAATAGGTATAATTAATTTGTGATCTACATTGTAATGTCATGGTCATGTCATAACCTTTAACCCAAAGTACATGACCTTTCCTTATCAGTAGTTCGAACGAATGAGCATGTTAGATTTAATTGCACATTTATACTTCTGAAAATAGAAATAGTTTTTTCGTAAACACATACACATAAAATAAATAAAAGGAAATAATACATAAAACGAGAAAGTGCCACGATGCCTCATCTCAGCATGATGATGGCGGTTGTCAGCGCTGATCTTCCGATGAGACCATCAGGTGAAAACGATTCACGAAAGGTAACACACAAAAAGATAAAAAAACTGGAAGCAAACATAGAGAATTAAAAGAAACATTCTAGATAGAAACTTATATACAAAAAGTAAAATATCAGTAAAACACAATCAAAAATATCTGTCCGACCGAAGTTGTCTGGGCCGCACAGTATGCCGTTAAATGTTCGATAAAATATCTTTGACCTCAACCCTCAACGGATCCCATTGTCATTGCCATTTATTCTGCCTTTCGATTGAGTCCAAGGTTTCATTTTATGTTTGAAGTCTTCGAGTGATTTTAAGTTAAAAATGATGCATACTTATTAAAATTAATCAACCGTTTGATTCATTAATTCTCCTCATTGATTTTGAAAAATTTCAAAAATCGATTAACGTATTTAGATTTGTCATATATCTCAATTTGTTCGTGGTTGAAAAGTTTAGTAACTTGTTTAATGAGTCATAATGCTATATTACAGACGTAGGCTCGCTCGTATTTGTATTATTTGATGAACTATTATTTAAACACGTCTGTCTGCTCGTCTACCACAGCTTGAACGTTGAATAATTAATAGCGAATGTATTGTGGTCACAAACCAGACCGATCCGAAAATTCCGTATTGTTGTTACAATTAAGGAATGGTTACTTCGCCGTATTCTCGATGTCATGTGACGATTTACCAATTAGTTAACCAGAGTTTAATCGTTTTGACCACCGCAAATGTATACGGCTATTTTTGAACGTAAAAACCTATTCTCTTAATTCGTTCAGGATAGATAAAGCTCTTCGGTTTTCTATTTCTGTGAAGATAATTGTATTTGTATTTGAAATATAAGATAGTGTTGTCAGTATTAAGCTTAATTGTTGGTTGTTATCCTTTTTTTGTAATAAGGTTATACTTGCATTGTCGATGTTTTAAAATAGTAGTTTATGTAACTGTTACGTAATAAGGCCTAATTACGTACAGTTGCATACACTGCTTTATCTACACTCATATTATATATATTAAATTAATTGTTCGGAAACCATAGAATGACCGCCATTGTACCGTCATGGCCTACTCGATTGTGCCGGCGCTCGCGCGGGACCAATCGAGTTGGCCATGGCGGTAACATTATGTTATCAAATTCGATGTTCCAAATTTGAAACTCATTGCTTAACAATATTTGAGCATGCATAGTTAAAATTACGTTACTGCCGCAGATAAGAAACTTATCATAGTTAAATCGTTTGTTGTAATGCTTGTCATTGTCTACGGTTTTTGAACGCATTTTAGAGTACTTACAGTATGAGTGTAGATAAAATATTTTCCTATCTTGAGTCACAATCACAATCAGCCTAGGCTATAGTTACCCTCCCTTTACTGTTGGCGAATATGTCATTCAAATTAATTAATTTTTTCTATAATTATTTAAGTACACCATACAAGTGATAAAAGTGTCTCATCGCATAATATCAATCCAACCAATGAATGTTATAGGGGCCGGTGCATTGCGTGATTTTGTCGCGCACATATGGGAGACATGGGACCATGATAACCCTATACGAGATACCTAAAACTATAGGACGATTTGTTCATGGGATTTAATACGAGCTTATAATATAGGTACACGTTAAAACAATAAAGCGCATTTACGACGTAGTGTGACGTACGACTGACGAAACGAACACATTTGTTCACTTAATTAAATTTTCTCAACAATGGCACGTTATTCTGCCTAATGAGGATTTTGTTCATTTCCATATTATAAACCGTGAGTGATCGGATTTTTACAAGACAATAAAATAAAGTTACGAGTACCTACAACCAAATAAAATAATGTAGGGATATATAATGAAAATAAATAAATGTGACACTGATGGGTTTCTCCCCTATTATTTGACTCATCAGTAAACTACTTATTAGTTAATTTAATAATGATAAATTTATCATCTGTTGAGTATGGACATAATATGTACGTATACCTACTTATTCATTTAGGATTTGAGGTAGTATTTTGTAGCTACATCATGTGAAAACGATTAAATACATGGGCATCGCTGTAAAACAAGCAAAACTTATTTGTGTATAACTATTTACACGTTCTTACTGGTTCCTGGTAGTGCCAGTACGGTTTGCTTATAAATGTATATTTTGTATATATATTTACATAAAAATACTTAACCCTTAAGTAATCGCTCTAGACGTGATATTTTACTTACATGTTGAGGATGTTTATGGAGCAGGAAATATTTAAAATCAAGGAACTTTTCAAGTATTTATATTTTATAGTTTTAAATTTTGAGTAAAGGTTGAACACGCCAAAACCTGGGCATGTAAAAATAGCTATAGTTATTCGAAAAATGGAGATATTCAAACTTTTTAAACAACAATTTTATCACAAGGAACTCGGCTATAAAATGATAATAGTTTTATTTTCTTTTATTTATTCGTTGGCAAAATGTCGAGCGTACAACATCAAAAACGTGAATGCATTTTGCACGAACATGTAAAAAATCCCATGTTAAGCTACAGAGATATCGCGAAAAGGCTGAAATATCCACAATCTACGGTTGGTCACGTATTAAAAACTTTCCTTGAACGCTTGACAATAGATAGAAAGCCAGGAAGTGGTGGGTTGCAGGGAGTCAAGAATAAGAAAAAGGAAATAGTATTTTAAAGATTTTTGCCTCAAATCATACGTTTTCATCTCGTGATGATGCTAAAAAAGTGAAAATGTCTCAGTCCTATGTACAAAAATTGAAACAGAGGGCAGGACTGAGGAGTTACAAAGCCCAGGCCGCACCAGATCGAGACTCAAAACAGAACTTATCCGCATAGATACGGTCGCGACAACTCTATGAAGATTTTCTTACAAAATTTGAATGCGCGGTGATGGACGACGATACGTATATAAAATTGGATTTTAAACAAATACCTGATCAAGAGTTTTATACTAGCAAATCTCGGACAGATACTCCTGAAGAATTAGAATTAAAAAAACGAGGGCAATTAAAAAAAAAAACCCTTTGGCAGGCAATATGTAGCTGTGGTAAAAGAAGTCGCTCTTTTATCACCACCGGGACAATAAACGGCGATATTTATCGGAAATATTGTTTACAGAAGCGTTTGCTGCCTTTTATAAGACAGCATGCCTCATTACCGCTGTTTTTGCCAGATCTAGCCAGTTGCCATACGCAAAATCAGTTATGGAATGGTACAACGCTAACAGGATCATGGTGGTACCCAAAATATGCAATCCGCCAAATAGTCCAGAACTGCGGCCTGTTGAAGAGTACTGGAGTATTATGAAAGAAATTCTAAAAAAAAAAGGCGGAGAAGTAAAATCGGTCCCTGACCTACAAAAAATATGGACCTGGGCGACAAAAATCATTTCTAAAGAAAGCGTGCAAAGTCTTATAACCCGTGTGCGTAGAAAAGTTCGATCTATAGCTTACTGTGTAAACATTAATTAAAATTAAAAATGTCATTTTACAAGTCATTAAATTTGTCATTAAATGTGGTATTCATAATGTAGTTATTTATTTACAAACTGGTTTAAAAACAAATTTTACGTGCCCAAGTTTTAGCGTGTTCAACCTTTATATGCCTCTTCTTTATTACGCCACTCTCCTCGGTCTCATGCCAGTCCCATCCACTGCACTCCCGCCGTTCGGCAGATATCATCTGACCATCTGGTCGATTGTCTCCACGCTGACCTCTCGGACCACCTTAGCCACCATTCAGTCCTGACCTGAGTGACCTGTCTCGTCCATCTCCCATCATTGCTTCTCGCCAAGTGCCCACCTGCGCTTTAATTGTGTGATTGCGTTTTTCAACTTTTTTATCCTTTATTTGTCCTAAGGTACTCCACACTCTTACGTTAACGTATGTGGTCTGGTAAACATTTATATATTTATCTAATTTCTAGTCAAATCTACTAATACGGTGATGAACAAAGTTTTCAGCCATGACGTGAAAATGCAAATAATCCATTTCGTCTTCGTCTTGCAAGTGACAGTGACCTTGAGCTAATCAAATAGTAATAAGGATCGCATGAATCAGTCAGACATACATGTTTAACCTCATTGTACTAGTGATATATCTCCGACTTGTCACTTCATTCATCATTAATGAATCACTACGGAATTACCAAATAAGGCTAACCTACACTTGAGTTACACGAGCACAGTTAACTGTATTATTACTTAATATTAATTAATATTGAGTAATAATACAGATCTGGGACATGACGTTTCACCAAAGAGTATATACTGATTTTTGGATTAATAAAAGTAATTTTTGGTGATAAATTAATTTAGTAATAACAAAGTATTACATACTGTGTGGGCAATCCTGTTCATGCAGTTTTAGGCAGGAATACCTGTCTGCACCCACCGGCGACTACAGTACACTCACTTCACAAGCACTGCATGAAATGGCAAATTTAGAGTCAATTGTGGAGTCACAAAACACACTGGAAGCCTCAGTTTCCCGCAAGTTTGCCAAGTTGGAGGCTGCCCTGCGCTCCGCTTCACCTGACAGTAAGGATGCGTCAGTGGCCGACTTGTGCTCCGAGCTACAGGAGTTTAAGGCAACCACCTACTCCACTCTGGCAGTCATCAGGCAGCAGATCTCAGCCCTAGCAGACTCTCTGGATGTTTTGGAGATGCGGCACAGGAGAAAGTTTCTCTTGATTGGTGGCATGCGGGAGTCTAAGGATGAAGATGTTGCTTCACTTGTGGCAGATATTTGCCGTGACCGCTTGCAAATATCTGATGTTAACCCATCCTGCTTCACCGTCTGCCATAGATTAGGTGCGCCCAGTGCTGGACGGAATAGGCCAGTTTTAGTGCGATGCCAGGACATGTCGTTGAAAAACAGTATCTGGCGCAAGAAGACTTCGCTCAAGGGATCATCTGTGGTAGTGTCAGAGTTTCTAACTCGACGGCGTCAGAATGTATTCGTTGAGGCCCGCAAGCATTTTGGTTTGCGCAAAGTGTGGTCACTTGATGGTAACATTTTTATTAAGCTGGCTTCTGGCAAAACCGAAAGGTTGACCACGTCTGAGCAGCTGAAAAAGCTGATCGCCGAGCACCCTATAACTGCCCAGGAGATGCCCAACGTGGATCCGGAGGCGAGTGAAGCTGTGCGGATAGACCTTGGACCGGCGGAGGCTACCGAGCCCGCGGCGTGCAATCCGCCTAAAACGGCAACAAGCAAGCCTGCGATAGCGTCAGTTGCGCAGCCAGCGAAGAATACCAGGCCGCCGAGGCAGGCCCGTAAAGATGCCGCAGAAGTTCAAGCTAGCAAGAGACGATAGGTTTGCCAGTATCTGTTGCTAATGTCTTTTGTTCTCGATTGTATACAGTTTTTCGACGCCATCTTTTCCTTGCTCTTGATGATGAATGCATGCAATGCATGAACTTGACGGTATTTTACAAATTTTTGTGTCGTTTTCTCCGATACCGCCTTTTGAACTCGAAATGTGTATTGTTTTGTTTATTGTTAGAATGTCACATTGACAGCCGTCAAACGCCAAACGGCACGTTCAGAAACTGAAGTTTTTAAAGTGTGATGTTTGTAGCTGCATTGATTTTTCTTTTTTTTTTGTAAGGCTCGAATGCTGTGTTTTTATTTTAGTGTTTTCTTTTCTTGATTTTGAAATTATAATTTGTGAACTGCAGTCGACCGGTGGGCGAAACAGGACTTAAAACTGTATTAGGTCTAGCCTGTATTATATTTATAATAGTTTTTTTATTTATATTACTTATTCTATATAGGTTTATAATATTTTATTTATTTTTATATGTGCGATGATGGGTCTGACGATTCTTTTTACTCTGCTTGTGACTTGTCTTGTTTGTCTTCAATATCGGCCGATGAGACGAGCACGCTCGGCTCGTTGGTAGGGCGTGCATTCCAGAACCATCCAAACTACTTTAACGTATGCCATATTAACGCTCAGAGTATCCCGAGTCATTACGCAGACCTTTTAGATACTTTTTCAGATGGCAACGTACATGCCATCCTTGTTAGCGAGAGTTGGCTGAAGCCCAGTATTCCTTCGGTCTCCGTCAGTATCCCCGGCTTTGTCCTCTTGCGCAATGACCGCACTGGTAAGGGTGGAGGCGGAGTAGCCATTTATCTGCGGTCTGACATTCCGTTCAAAATCATTGACTCCTCTCCATCGTCATACTCTGGCTCTATGGAATATCTAGTTATCGAAGCCAAGATGCGTGGAGTCAGTGTTTTTGTCGGGGTGGTCTACTGTCCACCAACTGTGGATTATTTCTCTACCCTTGAAAATCTTCTCTTTACTATTGGTTCTGAATGCACACACCACGTAATCATGGGTGATTTCAATACGGATCTTTTGAAAGACCTCCCCAGATCACGGAATTTCCGATCTATCGTACAGGCCAGTGACTTCTCAATTCTGCCTCTCGCTCCCACTCACCGCAACATTGACTCGCCGGACACGTGGCTGGATGTAATGCTCACATCGTCCTCTGAGCAAGTTATAAGTTTCGGGCAGTTATTGGCTCCGGGTTTCTCACGCCATGACTTGATTTACCTCACCTTCAAGGTAAAGGCTCCTAAGAAGACACCTACAGTGGTCCGGCTTCGCAATTTTGCTCGCTTAGATGCCGAGAGCTTGAGGCTGGATGCTGCGTCTAGGGTTTGCGATCCGAATATTCGGATATTCAAATTATCCGAATATCCGCTAAAAATAGTATCCGAAAATATTCGGATAGTTCAACTTTGAATATCCGAATAAAACGGATATTTTATACAACGCATAAACAGTGTATAAAATCACGTTTTACTTATTTATTACGTTATTTCGAAGTTACCCGAACCAATTTTGACAACCGGCTGACTAAACATATTTCAAAACTTTCAATTCTATGTTTCCTATCATTTTTGTAACATTCACCACTCTTCTAGTTACGGTCGTTTAGGGTTTAGGCAAGAACAAAGTATTTACTGATAAGGAGGGTTTCGTTTTAGGGAGAGTCTCGTTTCATTGTAAAATTTATAAAAAGCTGATTGTTTTCGTATTTAATTTTTACGTAATATTTATATCTTAATTGTTCTAGCCTTACACGATTCTCTAAATATATTTTTCGTTGATTATTTTGTTTGTTTCCTTTTTATCGTGTAATAAAAACATATTTAAAAAATATCAAAAATTGTTAATTAGACAAGTATCTTTTATTTTTTTAATATCCTCAAAGAAGTTATTTGTTTATTTGAAATTCGAATCACGATTTTTTTTTATTGCACTATTTTGTTATGATTATATTACGTACCATCAGGTTCAAAATTGCATGGTCAATTTATCAATGAATTCATTCATAAATTGGCCATGCAATTCTGAACCCGATAGTACATAGATATTTCGGTTTTATTTTGATTAATAGACATTTAATATTTTTTTCTATTAAGATTTCGTGCATTTGTTCTACTGTGTTATATGTTTTAAACGTCATCTTTGTATAATTATTGTTGATTGTTTGTGTTTATTTCCTGACTGACTGACTGACTGACTGACCGACCGACCGACCGACCGACCGACCGACCGACCGACCGACCGACCGACCGACTGACTGACTGACATATCAACGCACAGCCCAAGCCGCTGGGTCTAGATATATTTGGTACATAGGTTCCTTTCCTTATAAGGTCTAGGGGAGCACTAAGAAAGGATTTTTCAAAATTCACCCCCTAAGGGGGTAAAATGGGGGTCCGAAGTTTGTATGGCGAAACAAGATTTGTTAGACTATTTTATTCGAAACTTCACAGGAGTATTCCTAACGATAAATGAGTAAACACGTGTTTCAGGTTCTTTGAAATTCAACCCCCAAAAGGGGCAAATGTGGTCACAGTCTGAAAATCAACATGGGTATCGTATACTTTTTAAGTACTTATAGTAGGGCGAAGCCGCGGGAAAAGGCTAGCTTAGAATATTTTGTTTCATTTATCAGACCGTATATTTATCCGAAATTATCCGAAATATCCGAATATTCGGATAAAAAAATGTTTGCTATTCAAATTATCCGAATATTAAAAACTGACGGATATTGCAAACCCTAGCTGCGTCTGCCGACTGGGAGCCGGTGTATGCTGCGTCGACAGTGGATGAGAAAGTCTCTGCTCTCAATAAAACTATCCTGCAGCTGTTCGATGCACATGCACCGGTACGTGAAGTCCGGCTGAGGCGGCCTCCAGCTCCATGGATCACCAGGGGGGTTCGGATGGCTATGCGAAGACGAGACAGAGCTTTCCCTAGATACAAGGGTGACCGGTGTGATGAGAGCTGGCTTAAATTTAAGGCGGCTAGAAATCGCTGTAAACAGATGGTGAGAGCTGCCAAGCGCCGATACATACATGATAGTATTTCTATTACAACTGTTGCGGGTACGTGGCAATTTTTGAAATCTTTTGGTATAGGCAAGTCAAAAGAAAATTTCGATCCATCCCCTTTCTCCTTAGATCAGCTGAACGTTCATTTTTCTAACAGCGGAACGCTAGACCCATTAGTTAAGGTTAAAACCATGTCCCATATAACTTCTCTTTCATCTCCCGATATTTGCCCTTTTATCCTTGCCCCAGTCACAATAGTAGAGATTCAAAGGACTATTAACGCTATTAAATCCAAAGCGGTTGGCCACGACGACATTGGACGAGTTATGGTCATGCTTATTGTAGAAAGTATCCTTCCTATTCTTAAACACATAATTAATTTTTCCCTTCAATCTGGGGTTTTTCCTTCTTCTTGGCGTAAAGCTTATGTTATCCCACTACCAAAAACTGCTAACCCCAGCTCTCTCAATAATTTCAGGCCCATTTCGATACTGCCATTTTTCTCTAAGGTACTCGAGTCAGTAGTTCACAACCAGTTTTCTAAATTTATTAATTCTAATTCTCTTCTGTCGATCTACCAGTCAGGTTTCAGGAGAGGGCATAGTACCAGTACTGCGCTTTTAAAAGTCACTGAGGATATCAGGGTTGGTATGGAATCCTCAAAAGTCACGGTACTGGTCCTAATCGACTTTCCTAATGCCTTTAATGTGGTAGATCACGACCTTCTCCTCGCTACCCTCTCTTATCTTAGGGTTTCCTCGGGTGCGGGTTAAATTCACGTATTCATAACCACTGCACGTGACAAGTTTCGGAGAGCTAAAGCCTCCATTTTCAAGCACTGAGAGTGCTGGAACCTGTCTCTCACTCCTTTTTTTTCGTGACTCTTTGAAATTCGAGGAACTGGTATTTTGCCGGGTGTTAGGGTGGCTGATTCTTTACCTTATAAATAAGTTTGCCATCTCTCCAGGCTAGACTCAACTCTGACATTTTCTTGCAGCCAGGCTGGGTTCAATATGATGAATTGTATAACAATTCGTACTTTATGCAACAAACTCGACGGTGGATTACGTTAACACTGGCCATATGTCTGTAAAACATCTAGGTCTTGTTACTTAGCGTGTCTAAAAGCATAAAACAGATGTTTAATCACTCTTAGAGACACGACTTTGATTGAGATAGAGGTGTTACGTCGATGCAATGCAATGTTTATTAACTCTGTGATAACATTATAAATACATATAAAGAACTATGGACCCGTGGTTGAGTTCTCGTTACATAGCGTGGCTAAATACTTTTCATTGACTCAGTCAAAGACATGATTGAAATAGAAACGTTATGCAAATGCAATCTGAAGCGATTTTTTTGTCTATAATAGGCTGTACCTCTTTTAATCGTTATCCTAAATTATCATTTTGGAGTGGACGGTAGACAACACACAATTCCATTAATCACTATTGATCTAAGAGCTGGCCACGTCAGATATGACACAATAATGAGAGCAATGAAACCTGTCTAGTTAGATTGCTTTACCATCCTTATTGCTAGATCCTGGCATCTGGCAGCTTTTAATGGGTGGAGGTCAGAGTGACAGACCAACAAAGTTTTTAAGTTGGAAAAAAGTAATACCACAATAGGTAAAAACTGCCAACGTTGTGTTATTTATAGAGGATAGGGCCTATATTTTAATATTAGATTACAAACCATTGTCTATTATTGCGGAAACAAAAACGTTAGGCAACTAACTAAAAATTGCATTATACATCATTTGGTACTACTTTTTTTTTTTTTATGAAATAGGAGGCAAACGAGCAGACGAATCGCCTGATGGTAAGCAATTAACGCCGCCCATAGACGCCCGCAACACCAGAGGGGTCACAAGCACGTTGCCGGCCTTTAAGATGGGAATACGCTCTTTTCTTGAAGGTTTGAAGGTCGTATCGGTCCGGAAATACCGCAGACGACAGTTCATTCCACAGTTTTATTGTGCGATGCAGGAAGTTTCTCGAGAAACGCACAGTTGAGGACTGCCAACCATCTAAGTGGTGATGATGGTAATGCTGTCGCGTAGGACGATGGCGGAAAGAAGCGGCAGGGATTAATCCGAACAATTCCTCGGAGCACTCTCCATGATAGAGGCGGTAGAAGATGCAGAACGAGGCTACATCTCTACGCAGCGCCAAGGAGTCAAGCCGATCCGTAAAATCCTGGCAGCCGACAATTCGAGTCGCTCTCCGTGACAGAAACTTCTGGACATGATATAATCTAATTAATTACTTAATTTCTCATAATATTGCATCAAACCCAGAACTCTGGGATTTGTTTTCTTCAAGTTATTTGCATTCTTTGACCTCCAACACTTTACAGCTGCCAGATGTCCGGATCTAGAAATAAGCATAGTATAGCAAACTAACTAAAGGGGTTAGGTTTCTCTCATTATTGTGTCATATCTGACGTGGCCAGCTCTCCGTCTATATTATTATCTAAACCATCAGTACAGTCGGAGCTATCCACTTTATAGCGTGATTGTGTTTGTCTCTTTCAATCGCGTGGTGTTAATAAGTGACGGTTGCGTTGTCACGCGGATAAATCCTTCCATCATACGAATGCATATGCTAATGGACTAAGAGCTGGCCACGTCAGATATGACACAATAATGAGAGCAACGAAACCCGTCTAGTTAGAATTAAATATTATCCTTATTGCTAGATCCGGGCATCTGGCAGCTTTTAATGGGTGGAGGTCAGAGTAACAGACTACCAAAAATTATCAGTTGGAAAAAGTAATACAAAAAATAGGTAAAAACTACCGGAATTGTCTAATTTATAGAGGACGGGGCCTATATTTTAACATTAGCGCAAAAAACGTTGCGGTTTATTTCGGAAATAGAAACAGTAGGCGACGAACTATGAATTACATTATACGTCGTTTTAGACTATTTTCCCCCATCAGAAAGTTTTGGCAATGATATTAATCTAATTATTTATATAATTTCTCATAATACTGCATCAAAACCAGAACCCTAGGAATTGTACTCTTAAAGTGGTTTGCATTCTTTGACCTCCACCACTTTAAAGCTGCCAGATATTGCATAGTATAGCAAACTAACGAGAGGGGTTTCGTCGCTCTCATTGTATCATATCTGACGTGGCTAGCTCTCTGTCTATAATATGCGTGTGATGGATGTTCATCATACTTGTCCTGTACTAGCCTTAAGACAATGCCGTCAACCTTTTTAGCTGGGATGGACGACTAGAACAAGAACTAACATATTATAATAAAACAGGTCAATTCACCAAAGCTGTCATGAATGGTCGAATGAATGAATTAGGTACTCGTAAAGCGAATTATAAATACTGTCCGAAATGTAAGTATAGGTTGATTGCGGATACTCATACATGAGTAGGTAGTTCTATTCCCTCTAGATTTCATTAATACACTTGAAGATAATAATATAAAAGGAAGTAATTTATACTTATAGTATCTTGTTGTGCAAATTGCTACTATGAATCCAACCGGTACGTTACCGATTGAATATTATAAAAGCAATGAGTGATAAAAGCTGTCTCTCAATGTAGGTATATTTGTGCGTGACAGGCAGACAGAACGTCGCGGTCGCTGCCCACTGGTTTCACGTTACGTGGCGTGAATTAAAAAGTGCCTCCATTCTCGAGTTACAGGACCGCATATAGCTAGGTCTTCCAGCCGTACTAATATCGTGTTCATCCTTTCTGATAAATGTTCCTCACCCTACATTGTTTACTTCGAGAGATTTAGTTAACTAGTCAAATATTATAACATAACTTTGATATACCGTAACTTATTTATCACTGACTACTGTACAGTCAAGCTCTCCAATATCTATGTCATATATTTTTGTACAATTAATCGTATACACAGATATTGGAGAACTCGCCTGTACTATATTCACTAGAATAAGGCACGTTACGTTATTATTTCAACCTTCTTAGCTTGAAAGAAAAACCCTTTTAAGACAGACAACATTCCGTGGATACGGAACCATCATTTCGTGTCAATCGATCGATCAAACCCGTACTAGCGTCAAACGGTCTCTCTTGTCAGTCTTGTCACCTCAATATCCTAGTCGTCAACGACTTCTAGTTAATAACTTTCAATAGTATTTAAATGAAATTAAAATATCCTATCATTTTTGGCGGAAATTTGCTTCCGTGGTCCCTATTTTGGAGTATAAACAATGTAGTTGAAAGCAATATTAAAAAGAATGATTGGATATTATTGAACAAGTCCACCACTTCAGCCTTGTGGTCATTTCTCATTTCTAGGGTCAATCGCTTAACTGATTGCAATAAAAGAAAATGACAAACTGCGCAGGCTTCATCACAATGCCACTATAGATCATAATAAATTGCAGTACTTCGTCACAGTCTACTTTATAATGCAAATGACATCAGTTTGCTTCAGTTAATCTCACCTTAATCACTCCACATGTCAGCCAGCTAAAACAAACTCTTTGTCATATTATATAACAATGAATACTTAATTTATGAAAAACGCTCCATTGTTTACAGGTTGAAAAACCAGTTACAGAGGGACTTTCTCACCGAACACGCGACCAATGGGAGATCGATCGTTCCTCCCTCAAGTTCGTACGGAAACTCGGGCACGGCCAGTTCGGTGAGGTCTGGGAGGGCCTGTGGAACAACACGACCCCCGTCGCCATCAAAACCCTCAAATCCGGCACCATGGACCCCAAGGACTTCCTTGCGGAGGCCCAGATCATGAAGAAGCTGCGGCATAGCAAACTCATTCAGCTTTATGCCGTCTGCACGCTTGAAGAACCCATCTATATCATCACGGAGTTAATGAAGAATGGATCTCTACTCGACTACCTACAAGGTATTGTGCTAGGATTCATGCATGGACGAAGCGTAAAACAATAAGTAGCCTATATGAGTATGTTATCCGTAGAATCCATACAATCCGTTAGCAAAACTTAACATCGGCTATGTTAAGATTTAACGCGATAAACACTTTGTATTATGATTTACTTTTTGCAAAAATATAAAGAGCGGAAACGTACGATAGTCTAGGAAATGGAATGGTAAAGAAAAGCAAAGCTTAGACGACGGGCGCCTTTTAAGTTGAGCCGTTTGCAAAATCTACAGACAATTCAAACCTCAAATACTACTTATAGTTTTTCGAAGAACTCGCCGTGATATGTAATAGAATTTACATTCGATCGAACCAGTTTTGAATAAACTTATTCCACTTCGAATTTGGGGTCTCCAAAATTGCCGTTTTGTATGCGTCAACAGCCTCTTGAGGTGTCGAGTACCGTTGATCGTAGAGGTGTCCAGTACTGAAGACGGTGCTTGATTTTGGGGATGGAAAAGATATGTTTAGGGCATAAGTCAGGGCTGAACGGCGGGTGTTCCATAGTTTCGTCGTTTTATTTTTTTAAAACGCCTTTGTTAGCCGGGAGGTGTGTGAGCTTGCACTGTCATCGTGCAGTACCGTACCATACGAAGTTAAAACTTATTTTTCCGGAATTCATTGATAACTTCTGGTAAGCGCACATTGGTATACCAATAAGAGTCATCTATTTTGTGATCCTCTATCATGATGATCGCGACGTGTCCAGTTTTTGCTATAAACGAGGAGGCAATTTTTTTTTAAGTGCTTCTTGAGCGAATGACTAATCGTTTTCGGCTCATCATGGAACACCCAGACAGTCGATTGGTGTTTTTAATCTGGATCGTAAGCATAAATCCAAGATTCATCACCACTAACAAGGTCAAAAACGAATTTTGAATCTTCTCGATCGAATCACTGCAGATCTTTGCGGCACCATCTAACGCGAGCCGGTTTTTGGTCAACAGTGAGCAAATGTGGTATCTAGCGAGAAATTTGTTGCCGTACAGCCTCAATGTGTTCCTGGTTCATAGCGGTTTTCGAGCGACCTTCACGCGGTCTATCACTGACAGTAGAGCAACCGCGCTGAATTTCTTTGGGCTTCAAAGCACTGAAGTCGCGTTAAACCTTTAAAAGTTAAACTTTTAAAGTTATACAAAGTTACCGCACGAAAATTTTCCTTTGAAATTTCCATTGTTAATTTTGACTCTACGCTGTACTAAAACAGTTCGTTCAATCATGACTCATTTATTTGTTTTCCAATTCTGAAATGAAGTAGTTTGACATGATACTAGATTTTTTTAAATTAATTGAGGAAGCTTTGCAAACGACACAACTTAAAATGCACCCCTCGTAGGAGCAGTTAATTAGGCATTGTTTTAAATTATGTTATTTGTTCAAAGATTAGTCCTACTCGTAATTCTCAAAGGTTTTGTTTTAAAATTATAATTTATATGTAATGATTGTTTTCTGACACTAAACACAAGTTAACTGTTGTGTTAAGTTTAAATTGACGCTATTTAGGCACGAATTTGATCTTTTCTGTAATAATGCGCAGTGACAATGTTTCTCGTTGCACTTTTACGTTTTGCAGATTGCACGGCACAATTTACATAACATTGTGTATCTGTTAGCATTGCCTAGATTGGCAGTGTACGCGAAAAAGCAAAAGTGTTCTATTTAGGTCAAAACTGGCGCTGTACAAAAACTACTATACTAGGGTTATAAAGTTACTAAAAAGGTATCGAGACAATACGTTTGGGCTCAAAATGTGTGGATAGAGGGGCTTGGTACTAGATAAGACTTAAAAGTGGCTAGATTTAAAACCCTTGTGCTAATTTTACGGCTTGCAGCAGCATTACGTTATGTAAATCTTCTTATCGTCGTTTTGTATTTATTTGCCTGTTCGAATTTATTTATTTGCTTGTTCGCATTTAATTATTGTCTGGCGTTTATGTATTTAGCCGACAACGAAGGCTTACTCTAGTTTTTCCAGTGTTTTGTATGTCTGTATGTATGTCGCATTTTTGGATTTCTTGTATGCCATGCAGCTGCATCAGTTTAATTGTTTCTAACATGTAGATGTAAAATTTATTCGGTCGTTATTTCAGACTTTTATTTTTCTCTACATTGTATGACCTAATTTTAGTCTTGGTCAAATGTAGGGGAGTTTGTGAGAATATCATCGTCGTTACAGAATATTTAATTGTAGTCGGAGTTCTAGGTGTGGCTGCACGCCACTTATATAGCACGCAACAGACTATTATACTCTATTATATTATAATTTGTAATTCACCGGAAGTAAAATTAGTGGTCGAATACATAGTCGAATAGTCGATAAGATGGCAAAAACAATTATGACGCCCTCATTGAAGTAATCTTTTAAATTACCTGTAAATGGTGATACAATGTTTCAGATATACGATCGATGTTTTGGCATAATCGATAGCGCTGTAGTTCAAAAGTTAACGATCTGTGTATTCTTCCAGGCAAAGGGCGCGGTCTTAAACTGCAGCAGTTGATCGACATGGCAGCGCAGATAGCGGCCGGCATGGCGTACCTCGAGTCCCAGAACTACATCCACAGAGATCTCGCCGCCAGGAACGTGCTCGTCGCCGACGCCAACATCGTTAAGATCGCCGACTTCGGACTTGCTAGGCTAATCAAGGTATTGACAAAACAAATCAATCAAAATTAACAGTAGCAGTTTTTTATTATATTGCATATATAAATTAAATTATAGACATGGTGCAGACCGTATAGCGACCGGCATGCAAACCGCTGCTGTTACAAAATTATTTGATGTGCTAATTTATATCACGAGTCTACGCCCAACAGAAGCCTCTATAGTAGTTTATGTAACTGTTACGTAATAAGGGTCCTTAAAACATGAGTGTGGTTTTATGAAACGAGCCGCAGGCGAGTTTCATAATAAGATCACACGAGTGTTTTAAGGCCTAATTACGTACAGTTGCATACACTGCTTTATCTACACTCATATTATTTATCCAAAATGCCGTATTCGGAAACCATAGAATGGCCGCCATTGCACCGCCATGACCAACTCGATTGTGTCGGGGAGGCACGTGTCGGGCTGTCGGCGGATGCGCGGGAGGGTGCAGGTGTACAATGTTATCAAAACTCATAGCACATCAATATTTGAGCATGAAAAGTTAAAATTACGTTACTGCCACAGATAAAAAGCTTATCATAGTAAAATCGGTCGTGGTAATGCTAGCCATTGCCTACCGTTTTCGAACACGTTTTAGAGAACTTACAATATGAGTGTAGATAAAAGATTTTACAGTTGCATACAAACGATTTTCGTTATTTCCAAACTCGGTTGAAGTCCGCTTTTGTATCACTTAATCTTCCACAAATCGCTCCCTTTGACCGCCAAGCATCGGACGGAAAAATCGTGCCCCCGGCGGGCAACTCGCTTATATTTTGGACGTGATATCACGTCCTGTCGCTGAGGGCACGACTTGCCGTGCGCGTGATTTAACGTCTAAGGCGGTCAAAGGGTTAAATTATCCTGATCAAATCCACTTGCAAGGTCCAATACTACATAAAATAGTTATATCTACTTACACTTACTACAATTAGCTAATAACTGCAAAGGCTGATTACTAATTAAGTACGAACAAATGCTGAACTTAGTACTCAGTTCAGAGTCGATAACATAGTATTAACACGTTCAGTCACCTGCAGTTATCTATAAATAACGGTTCATTTTGATCTGACAAGTACTAATTGACTGTAGCGAATAGACATCCTAGAACCTTGTACGTTGAACGCACATGAACTTGTTACGCACAAAGAACCTGTCAAATTGACACAATTCTGTATAACATATTCTAAGGAACACGGTATGTGAATTATGTTAGCACTTAGCATGTGATTGATATGACGTTGACGTGCGGCATGAATAGCCTAACTTTAATACACTCAGACTCGCACAGTTATGGTGAACTTAGGGAGCGTTTACATTGAGATTCTCAGTAAGAGCAGCGTCCCAGAGCGAAATTATCTATGTATGGTGTACTCCCTAATTCCCATTTGTCTTTCTTTGTGCTTCGTGCTAAGGTGCTAGAATTAGAGTTTCAAGGGCCAAATTTTGCTTAATACCATACAAGGTGTAACAAATATGCTGGTGATCCGTTTAAGGGGGTAATTAGTATCCTATTCCAATTATGAAAACCTAAGGAAAAATTATTTTGACGCGAAAAAAAATAGTTTTATCTACACTCACATTGTAAGTCCTCTAAACGTGTTCAAAAACGGTAGGCAATGGCTAGCATTACCACAACCGATTTTACTATGATAAGCTTTTTATCTGTGTCAGTAATGTAATTGTAACTTTACATACTCATATATTGATACGTTATGAGTTTAAAATTCCGAAAATCGAATTTGATAACATAATGTAAATCCTGTCCTCCTTCCTGACCGCCGCGCCCGCGCGACCGCCGACACAATCGAGTTGGCCATGGCGGTGCAATGGCGGTAATTCTATTGTTTCCGAACAGTTCATTTAGGATATATAATATGAGTGTAGATAAAGGAGTGTATGCAACTGTACGTAATGAGGCCTTAAAATGTAACAGTTACATAAACCACTATTGTAGGGAGGGTTGGCCGGCTGGAACGACGTGCCCCATACAAAAAAAAAATTAAGTAGAAACAAAATATTTCGTATACTTTTTCTTAGTCACAAATGTCGCAATACGATAGATACGATAGACTAGACATTTTGACTTTTGACGATCTTTCTTGTGTGTCTGTGTAATTTAAAGACAGCGTGACTAAATTAAAATCTGCATTTCTAAGTGAGGTAATGTAAATGTACCTATCCTATGTGTACTTGGTACTGTAATTTCATGGACAACATTTAATGACATCCGTATTAGAACAATTATTGTGTGTAGTTTCAAAACAATACAAACTAATTTCGTTCCACTCAGAACCATATAGTTAATTTTACATATTTACATCTAGAAAGAACCTATTATTTCCATGTTTTGTGAGCGTGTCGTTAAGCTGAAATGGAAAATCCTTGGTCATCAATGGTCCGTCTGAGACTTCACTTAAAACAATCCACAACAATACATTGGGAAAACTCGCTCGAAGCAATCCCGTATCAGTGGTTATAAACATGAGAAACGTGACATCTGTCCATTCATCTTTAAAGTTCAAGTCCGCACTGATGTCATACGTTCCAGTACAAACTTCATTCATCTTTATGTCACTATCCTATTTCTGCCGAAGATAAAGCTAAGTGGCTGTACGTGTGCGTGCTTATTGGTCGTGAATCATCGCGTGTTTACCGTTCGTTTGTTTGAAATAGCTAAGGGAATAGCTTATATTCCTACATAGATTCAAATGTATGTATCAAGTGAAATAAGGCTTTCCCTTATCAAAATCTTTATGACATTTACTTTAGGTTTATTGTATTCATTTTTGCACGTTTTTCACTTTTGCTAGCTTTTTCCTGCGACTTTGTACGCGCCTGAATTATTTGTGAGCCCACTGAGTCCACACAATTCCTTTCCCTTAACTATCCTATGTCGTTCCTCGCGACGTAAACTATCTCCATACCTGGCCTATAACCGGGAACCACTTCGTTCGTTCAATCGTCTATTTGCATCACTCTCTTGCGATTATGCAAGAACCATAGAGACGGAGATAACTAAATTTCGATTTCCGAAGTTCGCGATAGGGTTTCATCTACAGTCGAACCTGGATAAGAGAAAACTGATTAAGCGAGAAACCTCTTTCAGGGAGAGTAATTGTCAGGTCCCGTCATTTTTGTCCTCGATTACCTGTATTTGTTTTATTTTTATTTATTAGGAGAACAAACAGAGTTAAATGTACACAATGCTAAATATTTATTATTAATTACATAACAAACATGCATTTAGCTCCTCAACAGTCCTCACTGAGATGTATAGATTAGTTTACTTATTCTACTTAAATACTAAGGTTTTACAAATATATTAATGTTTCTATGGTACACTGAAATTGTTATACTATTCAGCAAAACATTAGTGGACAGCGTAAATGTACAAAAAATTATATGAGTGATGAGCGAGAGATAAATACCTCTTTGAGAGAAAGTGTCTATTCTCCCGTTCGCACCTTTATAACAGAGTGTTTCTACCTTGACCTCTGTCACCAAGAATCCTGCGCATAATTATTAGCCGTTATATTTGTGTTTTCAAAATTTCCTGGAATTAACGCACACGTGTTGTGTAGATAAAGTACAGTCGAGGACAAAGAGATGTATACACTTTTGGACCTTATTGCGTTGTAATAAGGTCCAAAAGTGAATACATCTCTTTGTCCTCGACTGTACATGACTCAGAATGTAGGTACTATACCATTAGAAATGAATACAATGCGCATCAGTGCTTTTATTCTATGTAAATTGGCTGACCACAGCACGTGATCTTTCAAGTGATAAACAGGTCTATACTGCATCTCAACCGCGTTTGTATGCGTCATATTATATATCAACCTATACCTACGTTTCTGGAAATTCACAATAATACTTAAGTGCGGCAGAAATGGCCAAGCGAATTAAAAACCACCCACTACCATTAAAATTTATTTTATATGCATTTAGAGCAGAATACTAATGACAATAATCGTATCAATTACAAATGAAGCAGTATGTGAGTCACAGTTTTATATTGAAACTTATTGTCTCGCGTTTCTTAATGTGAAACACTATTTTTAATCACCTAAAAAAAATGAATTCGTCACAGATTCGTCAACTAGTGATTTTTCATAGTCGTATGATATGAGGATGTTCTCGATTTTTGCATATATTTTTTAATACCACGACGGTGGCAAACAAGCATACGGCCCACCTGATGGTAAGCAGCTACCGTTGCCTATGGACGCCTGCAACCCCAGAGGATTCACATGCGCGTTGCCTACCCTTTAGAAACCTATTCACTCCTTTCAAAATAAATAAATTCTTAAATATTATATTAAAATCACTGCATAATTATTGACGGATGGCAAATATTCCTCAGAGAAGTCATTGATTGCTAGAATATACATTTAAAACCCAGATTTCTTCAGAATGGCATAAATATAGCATGTCGCGCTCTATTTTCTTTCAAATTTTGTTCTACGGCCGACGATCTTAAATATCTAATTCGTCGCACTGAAAGAAACAAATTCAACATATAATTTCTGTCTGCATTACAAGAATGTATAAAACAATGCACGTCTCATCATGTCTCGTAACGCAACACTGACGGTAGACAAGTGTTTATTAAATATTTAGAGCTCCACACGTCAAACTGCTCGCAACAATATGAAATGTAAATTAGAAATTTTACACCTCCAACCGTTTCGCAAGGACAATAATGACTGTCTGTTGTTATATGTATTATTCAGCCAGGTGAAATATTTTGTTGGATATTAATATTATACAATTTAAATTTAAATTTGAATTTAAAAAGAAAAAAACCGTTCCTTGATAATAACAGTAAAAAAAATCTCTTAAAAGTCTGCAAATTACAACTAACGAACACGCATATCATAATTTAGGTACTTTTCTATCCGTCGTTCTTTGTTTTCTACATATATACACATAAGTTTTTTTTCTTATAAACCGGCTAATAGAAGCAATATTCTCTCTTGACAACTATCCAAATATAAAATATAATTTATTCATACACGTGAAATTTTTTAAACAATTGCTACAATGGTATCATGTCAATGTATCGTCCTATTCATGTGCTTCAATACAAGTTTTAAATTATACAAGTCTATACCGAAATCCTTGTCATCTACCAAGTGCGTGCCAAGCACGTGCCGAACTCTTCTATTTTGCTGGTTAAATTAAGGTATCACAAAGTTGTGACGTCGCAAAAAGGTCATTTAATATTGAATATCTTCGAAAGAAACAAACGTGACGACACCTAAAAGAAGTCGGTTAATCTAAATCGTGTTCTAAGTCGTTTTGTATCCTTTTTGACGAAGCCTTCGCTGTGGATTTAAGTGGAGCAAATTTTACACCTAATTTTACTTTAAACCAGTGACTGATTTCGGTTACGGTTTTACCGGTATGAAACCGGTATTCCATTACGATACCGTAATGGTGTAAAGGTTACGCGCGCCGCGCCAACATAACGGTACCGTAACCGTTTTTAAATATCGGTTACCAGTAATCGATTTAAAGGTAACCGAAACCTTTAAAATACCGGTTCGAAACCGGTATAATAACGGTTTCCGAAAAAATAAGCGGAAAGACAAAACGGCAGCGCCGGCGGTTTCGCAACGACGCCAAAATCGAAATATCGGTAACCTTTAAAAATCGGTTAAGGTACCGGAAAAAATAAAGGTTACCGTTATATTTCGATAGCGAAATATAAAGGTTCCGCTACCGAAACCGCTATTTGAAAACCGATATGACGTCATATCGGTTATAAAATATACCGGTATTTTTCGGTTATGCAGTCCCTGCTTTAAACTTTCGTGATACATACTAACACTAAATATATAAATTTCTCGGCGTTGCTCACCTAGCACTTTTAGGGTTTGAGGATGGAAGCACTCCGAAACCTAATTTCAACTCCAGGGACTTAACTCGACTTAAAACCGAAAAATAGCCTTTATGTTGATTCGAGTTACAAGCAAATATTAAACATTCGATGTCATTGTCTAACAGGAAGATGAATACGAGGCGCGGGTAGGCGCCCGGTTCCCGATCAAGTGGACCGCGCCAGAGGCGGCCAACTACAGCAAGTTCTCCATCAAGTCCGACGTGTGGTCCTTCGGCATCCTCCTCACCGAGCTCGTCACCTACGGCCGAATACCCTACCCTGGTAAGACTAGTACATCCCCCTAAAAGAGTAACAAACTTGGCAGCTGCACTGTCCCATCTGGACCTCGCAGCACTCACTGGATTTTCTTCATCATCTGCTTTCCCACTACTACTACCCCAGGAAAGAAATGCCTAGCTATATCCAGTGACATGTAGCCATACGATAAATAAATAATTGACTATACTTTTAAATTTTCTAATATGAAAATTCTCATTACTTTAAACCAACCCGTTATTCCTCAATATAATTCAATTACCTACTTACTTACATATAATGTAGGTGTTCGCGAATATATTCGACCCGTACAAGTAGAAAAGTGGGCGTTCGCAACCGAAAGTGTACGACCTCCTGGCGCTTTCTTACCTAAACTTTTAAATTACAATGCTGCTTATTTCATAACTGCAATATAACATAACATGACGTGATACCTAACATTATTATGTGCATAATTGAGCCCGACTCAAATATTATACTTGATTTTGTTATGCGATCAAATAGTTACTACAAATGAAAGTAAAACATATACTGTGATAAATAATATTAAGCGAATTTCACATTTATGTAATTAACTTCGTTCAACTAGAAAACAACACAAATTATTTGAATCAATATTTTGATTTGTTCATTTTAAGTTAGAGCAAAGGGGGCAAGTTAGGCCGTCTGTCGCGAATGTAGGCTGGTTCGATTCCATCTCTGGGCACCGGAGGCCTTGGTCACTTTCCCTTGTATATCACATCTACTTAAGTTTTTATCTTCGTTCATTTACTAAATCCTCTATTGTATTCTTACATAATACTACAGTAGGTAAACATTTTAGGTATATCAACAAAGGAAACTTTTCCAAAACAATAATATGTGCTCAATGTTTTTTTTTTCACTTATTGCATAACTACCCATTGTTTTCTCTCATTCCATACTCATCTAAAATAGCATGAGACACTGAGGAAAATATGAAATTGGCCTAGAACTTTCCTAATAATGGCATTGCTTTTGATTGTCACGAAATAATCTTAAGTAAACCAAGATTTTAATACCGCAACGAATTATAACCGTGAAATTAAATACTGCACTTAACCGGACGTGTCTAACGATTGATAATTATACGTTACTTGCCATTGATTAGATAAACGTACACGTGCACTATCAATACGCTATTATGATTTATTTCCTTTATTCTTTGGGATCACGAATCGCTGTACCTAATCAATTTTACACATAGTTATATGCTAATTAATATGTTGAATGCTAGCAACGCTCAATGCTAGAATATTGCATCATTAAGTCAGCTCCTAAGTACCTGTAGCATGTTAATGCATTGTCATCTAAATTACGAAAGTGCCATTACCGTTAGCTTAATCAGGCACCGGGATGTGGTCTACGTTAAATTTACAAGATGCATATCAACAAATATCTATACAATGTCAAGCTAAATGAAAGTACTTATGTAAAAATTACATTTAAATAAATAAATATTATGTGTCCCCACTAGAGATGTAACGAATTTTGATATTCGTATTCGCAAATTGCAATGCGAATATTTGCGAAATTTTAGTGCATATTATCTAAGAAAAAATATTGAATAGGCAATTACAATCGTGTCAAACGTCTTTTTATTATCTTCATGAAATATATATAAATTATGAAAATAATTTCGAATATATTCCGGTTAACAGAACATAAAAGTTTAATGGTACCTACTAAGTGCTTAAATTAAATTCGTTTTCTTTACAACTTTCCTTATACGAGGTTATTGACCCCATATTCGCATTCACGAATGTTCAAAAAACAATTTTCGTTACATCTCTAGTCCGCCACACGCACAGTCACCGGCAATAGTATCTTCCTACACGAAGGCCGCAAAAATATGTGACACGCTCTTATGGCCCTACAGTTTCTTAACTGTGCGCTCTTGCGTGTCACATATTTTTGCGGCCTTCGTGTAGGAAGATACTATTGCCGGTGACTGTACTATCGGGTTCATAATTGCATAACCATAACCAATTTATGAATACATTCATTGATAAATTGGGTATGCAATTATGAACCCGATGGTACCTAAACTCAATGAGGTTTGTGTTGTGGATACTAGGCGACGATGTAAACATATAATAGAAATACTTAAATACATAGAAAACGTTCATAAATCGGGAACAAATATCCGCGATAAATAAATGCCCTGACCAGTGTCACTACCGATTAGGCTAGGAGGGATTAATTGGTTTGTACTGTTTGTATTGTTATTGATACATGTTAATCTTTATGCAGGCATGACAAACGCCGAAGTCCTCCATCAAGTCGAGCACGGCTACCGCATGCCGTGTCCGCAGAACTGCCCCGCGCCGCTGTACGAGATCATGCTCGAGTGCTGGCACAAGGACCCGCTGAAGCGGCCCACCTTCGAGACCCTCCAGTGGAAGCTTGAGGACTTCTTCACCATGGACAACTCCGAGTACAAGGAGGCGTCCGCCTACTGAGCCAGGCCTTCCCTGCCGCCCCACCGACACCACCATCAGCATCATGTACGTATAATGTGCCAATTATTCGGAAACCACGAAAATAAAAATTTTGGAAACTCACATTTTTCTATGGGACTGATACTTTCTGTTTCCAATTTCCTATAGTTCCCATAAACATTTCCAGAAATGAAGGATTACTTTTTCATTTTTCCAATATTGTCAAATTGCATAATTAGATCTGTGTATTATATTTTTCAAATTGCATGCAGTCCTTAGGGACCATAGTACCATATTGCACCATAGTATTCCACTATAGACCACATAGCTCGCGGACGGTACAATAAAATGTGTGAAATATAAGTACAGTGTTTGAAAATTAACTATTATCTCAGTTATTATTATGATGACTATGATGAGCGTGGTGTCGTGTAACCGGTGTTACATGCAATACTTACATAAGAGCAATTATTTATAATCATAAATCATAACATAATTAAGTTTTTGTAATTGACACAATTTTATAAATTTTAATCAATTAAATGTCGCACTCAACCCAGAGCAGTGGGAGCTAACATCTCTCCCCATCAGGTCTGGTGGTCTGGGAATTCGTCGAGCACGGGACGTCAGCCTTCCGGCCTTCCTGGCTTCGGCGAGTGGGGTTGTGGACCTTGTCACTGATATTTTCTCACTAGAAGGTGCCAAGGCTTCCATACACTACTCATCCGAGGCCTTGTCGGTCTGGACGGCACTGAACCCCGGTGCCACAGTTCCCAAAAAACCGGAATGCCAACGGCTATGGGATGACGTAGGGGTCAAGCGTATCTTCGACGGACTTTTAGAGAACGCTGAGGGCGTGGACAAGGCCAGACTTAAAGCAGTGTCAAGGCCGGAGTCAGGAGCTTGGCTGCACGCACTGCCCTCACCCCACCTGGGAACATTCCTGGACAACGATTCAATTCGTGTGGCAGTTGCTCTCCGCCTGGGCTGCGATGTTTGCGAACCTCACATATGCATCTGCGGCTCACGTGTGGAGAGCAACGGTCATCACGCGTTGAGCTGTCAACGTTGTGCAGGAAGGTTCCCACGCCACCACGCCCTCAATGAAATCGTTAGGAGGGCACTCGTCTCCGCAAATGTCCCCTGCATCCTTGAACCGCCAGGCCTGAGCCGCTCAGATGGCAAAAGACCCGACGGCCTGACCTTGGTGCCGTGGAAGTACGGAAAATGCCTGGTATGGGACGCAACCTGCGTCAGCACTTTCGCCGCCACTCACCTTGGTCGAACCGTCAGGTCTGGAGGTGCAGCTGCTGAGTTAGCGGCACTCCGCAAGCGGGACAAATATTTAGCTTTATCAAACTATTTATTTGCACCGCTTGCGGTGGAAACTTCGGGATGCTGGTGCAAGGAGGCCCTAATATTTTTAAGGGAAGTGGGGCGCCGGCTACAGGAGAGAGGTCTCGACCCCCGCTCCGGGTCCTTCTTGTTGCAAAGGCTGTCTATCGCGGTCCAACGCGGCAACGCAGCCAGTGTGATGGGCACCTTTGGACCAGGAATGACTCGGGGTGGGCTTTTCGACTAAATTTCTTGTTTATCTCCCCCCCCCCCTTTTTTATATGAAAATTGTATACATTTGAAAATAAATAAATTTTATTCCTTTAAAGAAAAATCAATTAAATAACAATATTTTTGATTGTTAAATGGTATTGTAATTATATTGCAGTAAAGCTCAGATTACTATACGTTTAAAGATGTTATGAATCATTAGCGCATGCTTATTTGCAATTATGAATGAGAATAGTAAGTGGCACATACTTGTTGATAATAGTGCACGTGGCAAACAACGAGCATAATGAATGTGTTCGGCACGTTGTGTAAACGTGGAGCCCTACAAACACAACTTACAGAATGCTTTTGTTAATTGTATAAAGTAATTCCCGGTAACATGTGTAATACAAGTTGAGATTATAGTTAATAGACTTGTTATCATGAATAAATGGTATGTAACTAATGTATCCACAATTTAAACGAACACGTAAATAAGCCCTAGGGATCTAAGCTGAATGGGGATGATGACACATGTTCAATTATGCATTCAAATTTTGTTGATAGATTGTAAAATAATCAATATATCCAAATAAGCTAAAAATTTAAAAATTCTATGGTTCAAAGATATCAAGCTTAAAAATTTTTTTTTTTTAATTTTGCTGAAAATAAATGTATAGCAACCATATACATAAACGCATATTTCACTGTAAAAATAGCAATTTCATATTTTTTCCATACTTTAAACAGGGCTGTTTGATCGTGACGTCACTTTTGCACGTCATTTTAAGAAACAAATGCAAATCTCAGACTTGAAGTCTCATTTCTGACCTTTGTGTTGCATTAACACAATTGGCCATTTTACCAATAGACATTTTGCCATATAGACATTTTATCCTCACAATAAAACGAATCGGTTGATGCCATAACTGGAAAAAAATCATCATGCCTATTGAATGCATGCTACTTTTACTTTAAAAAATACAGTGGATTCTGCTGTAATTGATGTCGTAATAAAGGGTTTATTACGACATCAATTACAGCAGAATATCGTATGTAACATCTGAGAAATAAGATTTACAAAAAAAAACCCTTTGATGTCGTTAAAAAGGTTTTGACTTGTGTACCGTACACAAGTGTACGTCATGAATAAATATCTTGAACCTTTTTAAAAAGTATTCGAAATGTCCAATGAGACAATTTTGTAATGGTTGGAGACAAGTCACTCATTAGCTCATTCTCATTACATATGTAGCTTGTAGAATTATGTGTTTTTTAATAGATTTGTGGGTATTGTATGGGAGTATTGTAAATTGTACACTATATTTCACTGTATTGGAATTCATTTCAAAATATTGCTACAATAAGCAGGATTTCTAAACTTCCAACCTTTGCACTATTTTGCTTTTAAGCTGCAGCTTTCGCATAATAACACTATACATATTGCACACAGACACCGGGCCTGTACCACATGCCACCCGAGGTGCAAATGCTGCACGGCAGCACGTCGCTGCAGCACCTGCAGATGCACCAGCTGCAAGCGCACCAGGCCAGCCTCGGCCACCTGGCGGGTCACCAGCAGGGGCTCGCGGGTCACCCGCAGGGCCACCTGCCGGGTCACCCGCAGGGCCACCTGGGACAGGCCATGAACGTGCCGCAGATGCCCGCGCTGATGCAGGGGCTGCCGCTGGCCAAGCGCGCCTGCCACCACCACGGCGTCCGCCACAACACGCTCGCTACCGCCTACCACGGACCCTAGTGAGTCCCCACACCTAGTGAAACGAACCGAGGAAGACAGCCGACTTATTTAATAGGGGTTACTACCATTTCGGTGAAAGATTTTTCGTCCTAATTCAGCTAAATAGCTGAATCTTCAGTTGAAATGCAAATGCTAAATGAATAGTTTCGCATAGATACATTTTGACGGATTTTCATTTCGATATACGAATCGATTTTATGCCATTTGATAATTCACCCGAATTAAATTATGAGACAAATCGCTTGGGAACTGATATAGGAAAAATTTTTCGCCGATACATTTTTAAACCAACTAATAGACACGCCAAGCCAAAGAACCGTGCCGCGATCAAGCGAGTTTTTATAGATGCCGCTGACGCGCCACCATTTTGTCCTGCATTTGATGGATAAACGTTTCTTGAACCACAAAATGGCCGCCATGTCAGTTGCATCTGGTAAATCTGGCATTATAAAGAGGCGAATATGAGATTTTGCATGTCTATTAGATCAGTCATCTTTGCTACAAACCTACCACTATGACTCCTACAGAACGACTTAATAGGTTTAGAAAGAAATATCACTTTATATTTCGGTGGAGAACCTTATTCCAATGGCATAGAGTTCACCGGAAAACATAATAGGGTATTATCATTAATAAAAAATATGATTATAATTATTCCGTCAGTTAAATATTGGACTCGTATTTCACGAGCTATCTCATCATATTTTGTTTAATTGACAAAAGTAACAATATGTGTCCTATATTTTTAAATAATGTGACTGACGGACTAGTTATCTATTTTTGGTGGTAACGGGCAAGAGCCGTTAGCCTTGGTTGAGTTTCATCGGCGTCGGGATGTAGGGTGACGCAGCCGCACCGCCTTAGCAACAGACTCGAACATCACGGGATGTATAACATAATATTTTAGATTATTTTGTAAAAATCTAGCACACTACCGCTGCTGACTGGAAAATGTTTGCTCAAGACACTTCCTTTAAAACTGTACAACATTATTAGCCTATATTCTACGCTGCAACCGTCCTTTGTTTTCTATCGTACTAAGTTAAATCATACTGTTTATAGTGCTGCGGTAGTGTTCTGGAAAAATAATGATGTGAACATAACGAATATATTCAACGTCGTTTATCAAAAAAGTAGTCGTCAATTTGATAAGCAACCGATGTCATAGTTATGTTCGAAAATTCATTGCAATAAGAAGGGGAGACAGTACATATCTATACACCTGTCAATATAGATTTAAGTAAATATCAAACGACGGGTCCAAATTTTACGAGGATCTGCTACAATGCTTACCTTACATCCTTTTCTCGCCTTAGCGTATTTTGACAGATGTATAGAGTAACTAGCGACTGCGGTCGCGCAGACCCGTTCCGACAATTATACAGTTTATACAGCTTTTAGTTAGCACGATTAGTCTCGAACGATCGAGAAAATGAACGAAAATGTTTTCGATGCACAGACGAGGTTTGAATCAGACGAGATTTTATTTTTGCAAGGTGAAGCGAGTTCGAGAATGGGTTTGCAATAAATGAAACGACGATAATATACACGTAATTACTCTTTGATCGGTAATAAGTTTAGTTAGACTTTTTACGACTTTTCCTAAATATATTTATATTTAGCTTACATAGGTTAACTTAAACAGTTTTCAGAGTGTCGAGTACACCTCATAAGTAGGACGTTTGATATGGTTAGGCTGATGTTTCAAAATAATTTTTATTTTGATTACGTTCATTCATACGATTAGGGCTATTTAGCATTTCGTTGAAAGCATCTACATAAAAATTTTCTTGGGCGCCACCTTTAAGTAACTACCAATGTACCCCATTGACATAACTTCACTTGCAAGTGAATAAAATATTTATCTGCTTCACTTGAATTACGAATGAACTATGAATCCGTGCATTCCCGGCTTTAAGACATTAACGGTTGTTGATTAGTTTGAATAGAGTTTAGAAAGAGGCTATTTCGTGTGTAAATAACTACAAATCGGTTTCGTCTTCGCATTATAATGGATTGAGTGGGTGGATCGGCCGTGTGTGCGTGCGTCCGGAGCGAGTATCGTGTATCAACATCGCGTATGTGTGTGTTAGGAGGAAATTTAGGCTCGGCAGGGATATAATAAATTATCATGCGTCAAGCATGTCTTTTGTAAGGATTTATGTTTTGATGAGGCGCATTAACCAATTAGGTATTTCACATTCGTATACCATGTTTAAAGTAGTATCGATATTGGTGATAGATGCCAAATAATCCTATTAAAGAACTGAATTTTATATACATATTAATTGTTCTGAGGGTATTTAGATATTAGGATCTAATTTATGTAATTTAAATGCGATAAGCCTGTTTAAAACACAACTGATTAAAGTTGTAACCAAGTCATATTATGATTTCGAAATAATTATGTCGCAATGTAATTACAAAATACTATGGGTTACTGTAGTATTCTCCCGCTAAAATATAATAACTGGTTCATCAATCATCATGCTCAACGATACAAGATTGTCTGATTTTATTATATTATTGTATCATAATATAAATCCAAAACTGATATTTTATTTGTGCCAAGACTTATGTGTTAAGTTTAATGTTGCCACGTATGTCGATCGACTGTTTTTGTTTGTATTCAGCTTCTTACATTATAAGTAAGATGATTGGCCTAAGTAAATAAGTATTTTTGAATGTGTAGGTTTTGTATCCTAACTTATATAGAGTTAACTTACCATATGTGTATACTACGTACGTATATATTATTATAATGTCAAGGAAGATCGACAACATCAGGCATAAATTCTCATTCGTTGGTACTGCACATTTTGTTAAATGTTACAGTAAATGTGTGCAATATTTATGTTGAATCCCGGTGCTTAGTATAAATGTATGTGTGGCGATGCGACGAACCGTGACATCCTCAGAACATTTAACAGACGCGTAGTTGTTTATGTAAGCTTCCATTGATATTTGTCGATAATTCCAAACCTAATATCACCTAAACAGTGCAACTTCTGTACCTACACCGTTCTTTTCTCTCTCGTTGTAAAATATCCTTCAAATTTAGTTGTAGATAAGGATATTTCATATGATTCAGTACTATTTATATGATATTAGTACCTATGTTGGTTTGAAACAGTGTACTGACTCGACCATTCCAATCAGATCGCAATTGTTACGAATAGTGTGACAAAATAGTGAGGTAATGGAGATATATCGCGGTTAAAATAAAACGAACTGTCGCACAAATAACTTTTAATATTTACCTAAATAAGGTGCCTGAAATTGCATTTTGACGTCACAAAATATTCTAATTCATATTGCACTGTGGATAAAGCACTTGTGAATAGGAACGAAAATGTTTTTAAATCGATCAGTGTTAAATGCATCTGGTTATGAAAGTAGTGGCTATATGAAAATGTTTCAATTGTTTTGCTGTTTGTTGACTAGAAATACAACACGAGTGTTGTTAATTCCCTTATTAATTTCCATAATTTATTTTTATACTCTAAAGTTCATTTTATAGCTGTATAATTATGCTATAGGCTTAACGCTTTATCGCAATCAATTGTGCTGTCTGTCTTATAGGCAATTAATATAATTTATAAATTGTATTTGTATTGTATTATTAGTTAGTCAATTTTTAAGTACTATAATTTTCTTATACAATGGCGCCATCACAATTATTACAGAGAAGATCAATAAGATTCGTAGGCTAAGCTTTGTGAGGATATGCGTGTTAGATTTGATTAATTAGACTTGTAAGTAACTGTTGCCGTGTTTAAGACGTTTATACGAGGCCTCAGACCGCTGTGGCCGGTATGGACTTTGGTGACTAAAGTGAAGTCATAAAATTCGTGCGACTGATGTTAGTTGATACTGTTTGACACGTGAACTAAGGTCTTATTACCTCCGAGTATCAATTAATGATATTTTAAGTTTCTCTTATGTATGGTTATGATTATAATATTATTTCACTTATTTGTATAGATTTTTTTTAACACAACAATAAATATAAATGTGGAATATGCTTTGTTTTATTTTTATCTATAGCTGTAAGGAATGCCTGCCCGTAGAACCGAAGCCTTAAAAAGTACAGAATACAAAATTATTTGTACCTACTACGATTAAAATTGTGTGCTGCAAATACTCGTCCACTGACCGCATTGTCTAAGTCAAAGTTCTGATCGCCATTGGTTGTATCCAAAATTGCAACTCTGACGACAACATCATTGGTAAAAATTGCAAATATTTCTTACATTTGAAGGCATGAAATTTTCTGTGAAAGCATACTTAAGCGTTGTTAACCATTTGAACGCCACGCATCGGACAGAAAAATCGTGCCACCAGCGCCAGAGCGAAATTTGCACGAGCGCCGTATCAGATACCGTAGTGATTGGAAAACAACATATCGACGAAACGAAACATTTCTTTCCGCCTAATAGTGGATTTACTTAGGCAAAATCACTTTAGATATTTAGAAATCATAATAGTATAGAATATTCATTTCGTATTTTTCTTATACACCTAAAATCAACTACAAAAATATGAAAATTGATATACAATTTTATTCTATTTTGTCAATATAGCCACAGCACTACTTAAGTGATAACGTCACGCGCTGACGTGTTATCACGGCTTTGGCGCTGGTGGTACCGTAACTTATTATGAATGTTAGAGTTGGGGGTGAGAGATATTCATTCATTTCTGTATCGATGTTTCCGTGGTGTAACTGTATGAAGGAAAATACGTTATGTTTTTCAACTGTTTAGTTAAGTAAAAAAATGTTTTAACAATACAAATAAATAAATTTTATGATAAAAAAACTAATTAATATCGGACAGAACGGGTGTGTAGAAAACACCTCGCGCACATTTCATTCTTTTGTACGGTCACGTCTGAAAATATGAATACATTTAATGTGACAAAAACATGTATGGGGGCGTCCATTAATCGCGTCATATTGTATAGGGAGGAGGAGGGGGTCAAGAAAAAATCACCAAAGATCACCACAGGGGGGAGGGGGGTCTGGACACATATCACGTGTAATTTTTTCGTTCTTTGTGCTATACTGTATAGTGTATTATGGTCAGTAAAATAAAAATTATCAACTTTTAAATGAATCAATCTGTCAAAAGTAGAGTAAAATTGCACTAGCACTATGAGTGTAAATAATTTTTAATGGCATTTGACATATTATTTTGTGAAGTAGGTTTTTAGGGTTCCGTAGCCAAAGTGGCAAAAACGTAACCCTTATAGTTTCGTTATGTCCGTCTGTCCGTCCGTCCGTATGTCACAGCTATTTTACTCGGAAACCATAAAACGTATCTTAATAAATATTTAAATATAAGGTGTGTTTTTGTATGCCGCTACTTAGTTTTGTAGTAAAAATGCTGAAAAATATATTTTAAGGACCCCTCCTTACTGCATGTAATTATTTGTCAAAAAAAAATTTTTTTTACCAAATATCGACATGATGCACATCACTCGATAGGTCTTTCAAAATAACATTGAGGACTTTTTGTTTTTTTTTTTATTTAGTGAATATTTTAAGCAAAAATCACCCCGTAAGTCTAAAAAACTTGTGTCCCCCCCCTGTCACGTTTGAACCGGAGATCCAAATAATATGAAAAAAATTGAGAACATTATCGGTTTAGGAATTATTGAGTTATCTCCTAAAAACTCATTTCATACGCAGATACGACCTATTGATATTACTTTTTCGATAGTAGGTACGAAACCGCGTGGTCCGACATGCAATTGACTGGTTTTTTTTTATTAAAGATATATTTTTTTTATATGTAGTTTAATTTTTAGGGTTCCGTAGCCAAATGGCAAAAAAGGAACTCTTATGGATTCGTCATGTCTGTCTGTCCGTCCGTATGTCACAGGCATTTTACTCGGAAACTATACGACGTATCTGAATAAAATTTACACATAAGGTGTATTTTGTATGCGGCTACTTAGTTATGTAGTTAAATTTGAAAAAAAAAATTTTTAGGGGGGCGCTCCATACAGGTAACTAAATTAAAAAAAAAAATGTTTTAACCAAATATCAACATGTGACACATCAATCGATAGGTCTTTCAAATTAACATTGAGGTTTCTTTGACTATTTTGTGATTAAGTGAATATTTTCTGAAATAATCGCTTCGAAAGTCAGAAAAGTTGTGTAGCCCCCCCCCCCCCGTAACTTTTGAACCGTAAGTTCAAAAAATATGAAAAAAATTAAAGTGATGCGCCTTATTATATACTTTCAACGAAAATTGTTTTGAACATTATCGGTTCAGCCATTTTTGAGTTATCTCCAAAAAACTTCTTCCATAGGCATCAGATACGACCTTTTGTTATTAGTTTGGTTCTTATTCCATTGAAGGTACGGAACCCTCCTATGCGTGGTCCGACACGCACTTGGCCGGTTTTTTTACCCTTTACGTGTACGTACGTTACGTAAGTAGGTTCACGTGTTAGAAAACTGTACTTACTTTAGTTAGCAAAAAATTACACGTCATATTGGATAGGGGGGGGAGGGGTCCTGAAAATATCACCAAAGATCACCATGGGGGAGGGGGGGGTCTAAAACAAGCCAAAAACGTATGACGCGATTAATGGACGCCCCCTATCCAAGACTTTACGCCTTGGTAATAGAGTCGTGGCTACATATTTTTGTCACATTAAATGTATCGTGACTGTACCTAAAGAAACTTGGTATATCCCTAATAATGACATATTCTTTGTTCACTTAAACTCGGTCTCTCACCGATAACATTCATATTAAATAATAAATAAATAAATAAATAAATATTTGGGGACAATCTCACACAAATCAACCTAGTCCCAAACTAAGCAAAGCTTGTACTATGGGTACTTGGGGACGATATACATACTTATATAGATAAATATATACTTAGATACATAGAAAACACCCATAACTCAGGAACAAATATTCGTGATAAACACACAAATAAATACCCTTACCAGGATTTGAACCCGGGACCTCCTGCTTCGTAGGCAGGGTCACTACCGACTGGGCTAGGAGGCCGTTAAATTGCCGTTCATATTGGTTGACATTTTATTTAAAACTAGCCTTTTCCCGCGGCTTCGCCCGCGTACTATAAGTACTCAAAAAGGATACGATACCCATGTTGATTTTCAGACTTTGTGACCACATTTGCCCCTTTTGGGGGTTAAATTTCAAAAAACCTGAAACACGTGTTTACTCATTTATCGTTAGGAATACTCCTGTGAAGTTTCGAATAAAATAGTCTAACAAATCTGGTTTCGCCATACAAACTTTGGACCCCCATTTTACCCCCTTAGGGGGTGAATTTTGGAAAATCCTTTCTTAGTGCTCCCCTAGACCTTATAAGGAACCTATGTGCCAAATTTGAAATCTCTAGATCCAGCGGTTTGGGATGTGCGTTGATATGTCAGTCAGTCAGTCAGTCGGTCAGTTTCTTCTTTTATATATTTAGATACCATTTCATTATTTTTACTTATCTGGTATGAACGAAATGGACCGAAAGCCCACGTGTCGTGGTATTTATCATTGTTTAAGGATTAACAAGAATGCGGCGAAGCAATAAGATTAAACGAAACGACATAAGGAGTGGTCCGGAAAAAAAGTAGCCGTGCCTTTTTTGATTTATCTTTTTATTTTGTGCCGATTTAGAAGCAGTGTTTATATTTAAATAATCTCTAGATACAATCATACAAAACATAAATACAATCATACTTAAATAAAACAGCGTTTGGAAGTTTTCGCCTTTTGTATTCCATCATACACATAGTTTTTTGAACAGCGTCTTCTGACAGAATTTTTGAGGTGTTTCTCAAAAACATGTTTTTTTTTATAGTTTGATTTGATGAGCTATTTTATACCTTAATAAATTGTCTTTCTTCAATAGTAAACTTTTTTATCTGGCTTCATTTTAAGGTAGTTACAGTAATTTTTAATTAAATGTATTTGCCTTTTTTCATAGAAAATTATCTCCCATAGAAAAATCTTTGTCAGAGGTTAGATTAGAGAGTCTTCCTGACTATCCTAGCTAAAATACAGTTAATTAATGTAGCTTCTTGGTAAGATGAAATTCTGAAAAGCATAAAACGGGTTGTGAAAATGGAAATACAATTGTGGCATTGTAGTGTAGTGTGTGCTACGCCTTACCCACACATGCTTAGCCACATAGTATATAAGGTAATGTAAGAGTTATTTAACACACAATATATACGACATTGAACCTAAATAGTTGTTTCACTACGTCACACATTACATGGCGACCCTGCCAGTGCGGCCGTAAGCTGCACTGGCGGCGCGCTGCGCCGGCCAGTAAAACAAGTAATTATCTTTTGGGACATTATAAAAAGTGTGAAGATTACTACAGTTGTGAACTGTAAATACTTGATTTTCTATTTTTTTTATTACATTTGTTACTAGAAGTGATTTTCATTACATAAAAATACCAAGGACATGGACCTCTACACTGACGAATGTGCATCGTAAAAGTGATTAATTAACATTTCGTGAGATAAACAACAGTTTTCTCGAGTGAAGTGACATTTGGTAAGGTGAGAAAAATAACGGAAATAACGGAAGTGAAAAAAAGTGACAATCAGACACTAATCATAATACACTCGCGAGCAAATAATACGGGTCAGTGACAAAAACCCTTATATTTTGCAAATTAATAGCGGTATGGGCAGGAAACTAACTGTGTATTAAAGAGAATTTAATATCGAATTAAATTGAACCTTCAATGTTCTACAAGAATTCTGGAAAAAGTTTTATTTAAAAAAAAGTCGAATTTGGTACCAAATTCAAATTGAGCTTATTTCACTTTTGATTGTTTTCTCACTTTTGTTTTCAATCTGTCAAAGCAAAATGATAAAAGGTAGTTTTTGTTGACTTTGATGGTCATTATTGAATTACTATCATGTCGCTAACACAAGATGAATGTACACGTATCGTCACTTTGTTACAAGAAGGCAGAAGTCAGAGATATACAGCAAGAAGAACAGGCGTGTCACTATCTACGGTGCAGAGGGTCCTCCAACGTTTCCTACAAACTGGCAGGGACCTTCGAAGACCAGGAACCAGCAGGCCGAGATGTACTACGGCTAGAGAAGATCGATTTATTGTAACAACAATGCTCCGAAATCGGCATTTCACTGCAGTTGAAGTCAAAAACCAACTTCGGGAGACCAGAAGAGATGACATCAGCGAGTGGACTGTAAGGCGGCGGCTTCGTGAAGCTAATTTGACCCCACATAGACCGGCAAATGGCCCAAAACTTGACAGAGGGCATCGAACTGCAAGGAAACTTTACGCACGCGAATACAGGCGATGGGGTGCCGAAGAATGGGCAAGAATTATGTTTTCTGACGAATCCAGATTTATGCTCTATACACATGACGGGCGGCGAAGAGTTTACAGAAGGCCAGGTGAACGTTTTATTCCAGCCTGTTTTGAAGAAAAAGTTGCTTTCGGCGGTGGGTCTGTTATGGTTTGAGCTGGAATCTCTTCAGAGAGTCGCACGCAATTAGTTTTGATAGAAAATGGAACGTTAACTAGTGCCAGGTATGTGGAAGAGATTCTTAATGAGCATGTAGGCCCATATTTAATTATTATGGGTAAAAACTCAATGTTCATGCATGACAACGCCAGGCCACACACCGCACAGATTGTGGAAGATTATTTTGAGGAGGTTGGCATCAACACTATGAACTGGCCCTCGAGAAGCCCGGACCTAAATCCGATTGAGCACGTATGGGACGAGCTCGGAAGGCGTGTAAGAAATCGAAACCCCGCCCCAGCTACACTTAGAGACCTGAAACAGGCGTTAGAGGAAGAATAGGCTAATATCCCGCAAGAACGCATAAGAAACTTAATAAACAGTATGCCCAATCGTTTAGAAGCTGTAAGAAGAGCCCGAGGAGGCAATACGAAGTATTGATATGTTTTGCTTTTTTTTTGTTTTTAGTTTTGTGTGTGAGGTACCACGGTTTCTTTTTACCTATAATTAATTGATATCGTGTTTACTATGTTAATTAAATAAACAAGTGAATATCATCTCTAACTCTTGACGTTGTTTTATTAACTATGCATTTATCTATAATATACAATTTAATTCAGGCTCCTAGCTTTATTATTTTAGGAGATATTATAGTTTTTCGTACTGACCCGAATTATTTGCACGCGAGTGTATAAACGTGAACTCTTTAAAGTATATATGTACGTGAACTCTTTTAAGTATATGAAAATCGAACTGAGACGTGAATGTGCTGCTGGGAACCGGGAATCCAAACACGCTTTGCCCCGAAATTGTCTGTGCCCTCCCATGGCTTGGGCAGGGAGCAGCCAAGGACGCCAGCGCCAGCGCAAGGGAGTGCGGAATAATATTAAAATATTCCAGCATTTTTTGTTGACTTCATAAATAATTCTTATTATTATAAGAAGTTATTATTAAATTATCTGTGTTCAAGTTTTGCAGAATATCATACAATTCTATTTGAGGAAGATATCTAATGAAAAATTATTAATTTGTTTAAAAAAGGGCTGCTTAGGAACTACATTATTAAAATATTAGTTTTTTTTTATGCGGATGTCGATTGAAGATTGTCAAATTATGTTGTTCAAAAGGTTACAAAGTATGTTGAATTAAAAACGCGAAAACTTAAATATGCTCACATATTCTATTATGATTGTATTTTTATTTATTAGTATTGTATCTACGGATTAATAAAAATAAATATACTGCTTCAAAATTAGCATTAAATTAAAAAATACACAAGATTGTACACTGCTACTTTTTTTCCGGACCACTCCTTACACATTATTAGGTTTGAAATACGGCACTTATAACACGCATTGTATTTATTCCATTGCGACTTAAATAAAACTCCTTCTTTTTAGGGTTCCGTACCTCGAAAGGAAAAACGGAACCCTTATAGGATCACTTTGTCCGTCTGTCTGTCAAGACCATTTTTCTCAGGACCGCGTGGAGGTATCAAGCTGAAATTTATATCAAATGTTCAGGTCTATTGTCCCTTGGAGCTTTAAAAAAATCAAACTTCTAAGCCAACGCAATCAAAAGATACAGTCGTTTATGCCGCAAATTTTCGAAACTCGCTAGGGAATCAAAACCTACAGGGTACTTCCCGTGAACTCAGAAATCTTGAAATTTGGTACGAAGCAACGTCTTATAGCACAGATAAAGGAAAAATTGCGAAAACCGTAAATTTTTAGTTACATCATGTAATCAAAATATTTTTAATAATTTTAAAGTTACTCCCTATATACCTACAGGTTTGTACGGAACCCTCGGCCGGTTTTTATTTAATAATGCATATATTAAAGTAAATATTAAAATATACCTAAGAATACCTTTTTTAACATTATGATATGTACTGAAAAATAGATGTCATATACTTCAGAAAAAGTGACCAAACCGGTCCGGTGTCCGAGGCCAGATTTGAACTGGACACCGGAGGGTTTGGTCACTTTTTCTGAAGTATATGACATCTATTTTTCAGTTTATATATAGTAGTGTAACTACTTAAAAATTGCAAATCAAAAAAATATTGAACAAAAATAATTTGATTTGCTTCAAGATTCATAGGTGGCAGCACCATCTCTCTCGCTATACCAGAATCACGTAAGAGATTCAGATAGGAGGTGCAAGCACGTACTGCGCATGCCCTTAGAGTATGGTCAACGGCGCCTAGCCGTTTCAAATTCAGAGATTGCATATACATGAGAAAATTTGTCAAGTTCCGCCGTGACCGGGTGGTCTAGTGGTCAGGACGTCAGCCGCGAAAGCTGAAGACGCCAGTTCAAATCTGGCCTCGGACACCGGAGGGTTTGGTCACTTTTTCTGAAGTATATGACATCTATTTTTCAGTTTATATATAGTAGTGTAACTACTTAAAAATTGCAAATCAAAAAAATATTGAACAAAAATAATTTGATTTGCTTCAAGATTCATAGGTGGCAGCACCATCTCTCTCGCTATACCAGAATCACGTAAGAGATTCAGATAGGAGGTGCAAGCACGTACTGCGCATGCCCTTAGAGTATGGTCAACGGCGCCTAGCCGTTTCAAATTCAGAGATTGCATATACATGAGAAAATTTGTCAAGTTCCGCCGTGACCGGGTGGTCTAGTGGTCAGGACGTCAGCCGCGAAAGCTGAAGACGCCAGTTCAAATCTGGCCTCGGACACCGGAGGGTTTGGTCACTTTTTCTGAAGTATATGACATCTATTTTTCAGTTTATATATAGTAGTGTAACTACTTAAAAATTGCAAATCAAAAAAATATTGAACAAAAATAATTTGATTTGCTTCAAGATTCATTATGATATCTTGTTCCTAAAACTAATCTTCTACACGAATCACAGTTTAATAGTTAGTTTTAATATATAATAAAGCTTAAAATGCGAAAAACATTCATAATTACGTTTTATAGCTAATCCCGACTGAACCCGAACATTACCGAGAGTTTAACAAGCTCAAAATTTCTAGCGGCTATTTACAGCTGTGTACATTTTTCGTAGTTTAATAATACTATACTTTAACGTTATTTACAGCTGTGTACGTTTTTCGTAGTTTAATAATACTATACTTTAACGTTATTTACAGCTGTGTACGTTTTTCGTAGTTTAATAATACTATACTATAACGTTTTTAAAATAACAAACTATGCCTACACGTTATTATTTCAACAAGAATACCGTAAGTACATACTTAAAACGAATTTCTAAACTTTTATTAAGAATTCAAATTAAGTGGTAATTACCTGCAAGGCACTTGGGTTTTCTTCATCTTATCACTACTGATATAGATAGTAATATACTATTTAATCACCAATTACATTCATTTCATTTTTATTCTCTTATCGACCACTTTACTTTCAAACGAACAACACTATTTCGAAGTGACGTCACGCCGCTTGACGTGATTACCCGTCAACGGCGAGGAGGGCAGTGCATTTTTGTTCTTTTAAATAGCATCGAGATATTTTTAAATTTTTTCTTGAGTTACGGGTTATTTTGAATGAAATTTTAACTAAAAAGATAGGTGAATGGTAGAGCTATAATAAATATACAAAAATATTTCTATAAAGGTTGTTTATTAAGGAGTATTTTGGTCTCTCATTTTGGACGTTTTATCACGTCGTGGCTCTGAGGGCACGACTTTTCGTCGACGTGTTTGAACGGCTTTGGCGGTCAAAGGGTTAAGCGCTATAAGTATAAGGGCCTTTACAGACGAGCGATAGCACGCCAGCGACCGCCCGCGACAGCAGTCGGCGATTATCGGCGACCATCGTCGCCAGCTGCGGCTGACGAACGCCAGCGACGGTCGTCGACGATCGCCGATTGCTGTCGCGGCGATCGCTGTCGTGTCGCAGCGCGCACTCGTCAATGTGTAGTCTGAGAGAGAGCACGTATTTCCTTTTTCGCAATGAGTAACGACAATTTTTATTGTGATGTTGATGTATTAATTGCTACAGTAAAAAAGCATGTGTGTATATGGAATTATAAAGACTAGGTGCCGGATTCTAATTTTAAACTACATTAACAACACAACCTATCTCAAACATAACTTCAACACACAACAAACAATCAACCAATATTGAAGTTGTATTGGACTTGCGTTCGAATATTTCACAAGCAAATTCCTGTATTTCTGATTCAGATGTTTATGCCGTAGCTGTATTGTGTTGTTAATGCACTGGAGTTGTATTGAATTAGAAAACGGCCCAAGGTATATAGTAATAAACCAATTAAAAATAGAGCATGGATGGAGGTTGTTGCAGAAATAACACCCGATTTTTAAAATAAAAGCAGTGAAGAAAAAAATCTGATTGGTAAGTAAAACTGTTTATTTATTTATATATTTTTTTAGCAATCAATACATCAACGTCACGATAAAAACCGTCATTACTCATTTTGAAAAAGAAAATACGTGCTCTCTCTCAGACTACACATTGACGAGTGCGCGCTGCGACACGATAGCGATCGCCGCGACAGCAATCGGCGACCGACGACGACCGTCGCGGGCGTTCGCCAGCCGTGGCTGGCGACGGTCGCCGATTGCTGTCGCGGGCGGTCGCTGGCGTGCTGTCGCTCGTCTGTAATAAGGGCCCTTACTCGCAACACGTCTTGGCTTTTTGGCGGTAAAAGGCGATTATCGAAGCACATAACTATATTTAATCTAAACAGTAACATTATATCTAAGTAAAAGAAAACACAGGGCAATTCAGTCTCAATCAATGATATTTCGCAATCGATCACAAACAACTCTTATCCTAGAAATTTCTTCCAAACTAAAAACATTTTCCTTTTCACTGGAAAGCAGTAACGAATCGGCTTCTAAACGGCCTATAACTTTCCACTTTCCACCAAGTCTGCCCTCATTTGTGTATTTAGCCTTCTTGCTTGCCGGTTCAGAGTCACTCTCTCCTCCAAACAAAGAATCGATATCGGCAAATTCAAAATTGCTACTGGTTTTTTCTCTAGAAGATCCTGAACTAATTAACTCTACTACAGGAGATTCAACACATTTATGAACGTAAGAACTAAATACGGACGTCAAATGATACCATTGTTCCATATCATGCGTAGTGCCTTGAAGGAATGAGCTATAGATATCTTGCAAAGAATCATCTAAGCTAAATAGTTGTGCTACCACGTATTCATAGTTCTTGTGGTCCGTGTAGTTTCTTAAAAGTGTTAATAAACGGTTATATATCACATTGTCACTTTTTTGTATAATATTTTTGAAGGCATCAGTTATACGTGATTCCAGTGCATTTTTGTCTTCATTACACGTTTGTAGCGCTAGTTGACAAAGCAGGTCGAGAATGACTAGGTTTAGTTCAGTGTTCCCGAGTTGTGCTATATTTACCATAACATGAAGAATCTAAAAACAGTATATCTTTTTTCAAAATAAGAATATAGATAAACAAGTGTATGTAAAACCAAAAGCAACTGGATAGGGTAAATCGCCAGTAACTGGCCACCTCATACTAATAGTATGAGGTGGCCAGTAATAATGAACTCTATACACCTATAAACAGAATTAATTTTAGTATAAGGTTCAATTACTCGCCACCCTTCAATAACTTTCCAAGTTATACTAAAATGAATTTTGTTTGTAGGTGAATAGAGTTCATTTTTAGTATGAAGGGACCAGTTACTGGCGAATTTCCCTACAACTTGGAACAGTTGAATCGGAAAAGTTACAAATTATTGCCAATGAGAATGGCACATCTAATCTAACTTACTGACCAAAGAAAAACCGTAATTTTAATTTTCTTGTAGTTTTTTCTTGTTTGTTATAACTTTATGACCATTTCAGTGGATAGTATTCCTTTATATGTAGAGTGCTGTCAAATTACTTCACTCAATAAACTTTATATAATCAAATCAAATACCTTTACAAGAGCCCCGTCATCTTTCTTCAATCGTGTCATTGCCTTAGTTATTGCAACTAGAGCTTCCACATGGTCCAAATACCACATATGAGTTTTATCTAAATAACTTTGATTTAGTACTATTCTATTCTTCGGGCATGCTTTCAGCCACACTTTGAGGACATAATCTTGGAAGGTTTCATCTCCATCTACGAATCTGCACGTAGATGCGGCTTTCATTAATTTACTCTGAAATAGGCGTAAACAAAATTAAATCTTATATGGATGATCTAAGTCATCTAAGACAAAACATCAACGGCCAGGGTCATAGTCGCATTACACTACCCTTTGACCGCCAAGCACCGGACGGAAAAATCGTACCCTCAGCGCGAGCGCGCAAGGCAAACCGGTTATATTTTGGACGTGATATCACGGGCTGGCGCTGAGGTCACGACTTTCCGTGCGCGTGATTTGACGTCTTTGGCAGTCAAAGGATTAAGTTAAGGTAAAACCCGGTCGTATCATAGTAATGATGACTATAGCGTCGATATTGACTGGTTATACGAAAACAAACTTTATTTGATAAAGAATCGCACAGTAAATATACCACAAATCGCCTTCAGCTATGTGTAATAGTAATATGATAATGCGGTGCTCTTCAATAAATTAGACGGTTTTGAATACATATAATTGGCTACTTTCCTAAAAAAATGTATTTAGTTCGTCAGTTAGATTATCAAAAAATATTGGACACGTATTTTTTATTTTTTCAATCAAACAAAAATTGGTGAAGATATAGCCCGTTAAAGTTCCGCGTGACGTCACATTTCAGTACAATTTTTAGTATAATGTGACGTCACGCGGAATTTTAACGGGCTATAACTTCAATCAAATTTTTGTTTGATTAACAAAATAAAAAATACGTGTCCAATATTTTTTTATAATCTAACTAACGGACTAAATAGAATTATATTTTTTTTACCCAGGAAAGTACCCAATTATGGTAAGTATAATGAATCTTCCACAAATGAGTAGATATATATGACAGAATTCTACATAAGTAAGTCTTCAAATAAAATTAAGCAGCGCTTGACCGTGCCGTATGTGGATGGCTAATGATATGCAAAAATGTGTCCTCCCGCGCGCGCGTCTGCTTTCTCGTCCAGAAGCTAGACAAGAGTAAGTGTAGAAAAGCTACTTTATGCTATTCAAAAAATCTTACCATTTGCCTCATCTCATTTTCACTTTTCATAGTTGAAGAAAGATATTTCTCGAATTTCGCAAGTAACTCATTAATAGTATCTTCGACAGCTTTTTCTTGGACTTCTGAAGGACTGTTTTTAATTCGCAAAGGTGTCCATTTAGCTAAATCATAACTGTTGTTAATTGATATTTTATCTCCAGTCTCCATTACTTGAAACAATCTGGCTATAGTATAACTTAAATGCAGTTTTTGAGGGGAGTCGTGAAATAAGTTATTGTTTTTCAAGGTTTTATGAGTTTTGCAAAGGAAGACCATTTGTGATAACAGCAATTCACGATTGTTTCTGAAATAATAATAAACAGTTTTTGTTAAGTAAAACGTAGGTTAAGTCAGGATATGGTTACAATGGCTTCTACACTACACGATGCTTTTTATCTACATAAGAAACATGTTTTCGGAATGTATTTGGACGAAAGAAATATTGGGATCAAACTTTGATAGCAATTTACCGTTTTCAACACCATGGCACAGTAACAAGAATAAATGTAAGTTTTTCATGTCAAAGGTACATCATTGTCGGTTGTCAATAAGTTGTAATCTATAGTGTGTAAAACCGGCCAAGTGCGTGTCAGACCACGCATAATGGAGGGTTCCGTACCTGCTATCGTAAAAATTAATATCGCAAGGTCGTATCTGTCTATGTACGTAGTTTTTTGGAGATATCTCAAAAAAACGTCTTAACCGATAATTTTCAAAATAATTTTCGTGGAAAGAATATTCAAAGATGTATCTTCTTGAATTTTTTCATAATTTTTGGACTTACGGTTCAAAAGTTACAGGGGGGGACACAACTTTTTGACTTTCGGAGTGATTATTTCTGAAAATATCTACTTAATCAAAAAATGTTCAAAGGAACCTCAATGTTATTTTTAAGGACCTATCGATTGATGTGCATCATGTTGATATTTGGTAGAAACATTTTTTTTTGACAAGTAGTTACATGTATAGAGTGCCCCCCCTAAAAATTGTTTATCAGCAATTTCAGTACAAAACTAAATAGCGGCACACAAAATACACCTTATGTCAAAATTTGATAACGTCACGTCTCATAGTTTCCGAGTGGCTGTGACATAAGGACGGACGGACGGACGGACGGACGGACAGACGGACATGACGAAACTATAAGGGTTCCGTTTTTGCCATTTTGGCTACGAAACCCTAAAAAAGTGGGCGCTCAAGTTCAAAATCTATTAATTTTGAACACATCAGCCTTTTGGCCGCCGATCTACGTGTGTGTAGAAATGTTCAGCTTAATCGGTCCAGTAGTCGGGCCAGACATACGGGCGGACAGACAGAGTAGCACCACAAGGGTTTCTTTTTTTACAATTTTAGTAGGTAACCCTAAAAAACAACAGATAAATTTTCTTACCTCGCTATCGCAACCCACAAGTCAGAAGCGAACAAAGCACTCCAACATTCAGGCCCCATCAGAGCTTCATACATCAACTGCTCCAACACCGAGTATTGCTCGCTACTCAGCGTCGAAGCTAGTGCTAAAGAATGGCTAAGCATATGTTCGTAGAGACCGTGTGAGCGGCTGGCGCACTTGTTTGTGAATTTGAAGCCTTTGTTGAACCAGATATGACCTGAAAAAATAATAATAAACATAACCCTGCTTTCTTTCTGCAGTTGGGTGAAAACGCCAACAGCTGCATAACTTAGCATGAGATTTAATTTTTGACACCATTTTGGTATTTTATTTATTTATTTGAATGCTGCCCTGTCGCTCCCTCAAGCGAAACAAATCTAATGATACCTCCCACGTCGTAATCTGTCAAAAGTAGGCTATAGAGCGTGCAAAAGAAATAGACATACATACATACTCTCGAAAATCACCCTTCCTCAGCAGTAGGGTAATTATTATCACAAAACAGTGTATATACGTATATAGGGACATGGAGTAACAGGAGATGACATCCCTAAGAATTTGTTTGTCCCAAAAGTTGGAGTGAAAATTATATATCCTCTTTGAGTGAAAATCACTACAATTCTATACTATTCTTTTATTCCGTCATAGATGTCAACCGGCAAACATGGCGCACAAAATCTGTTCTAGATGTCACATCTAGTAGAATACATAATAAATTAATGTGTAGGGAGCGAGAGTTAACTGTAGGCAGCGCGGACATCATACTACAAAACTCGTTTGAGCGCCTTTGTGTGCACGGCACATCTGTACACGCTTCAATGTGTGCGTGCATCTTAGGGCGCTGTTTCAGCTGTTGTAAATGGCGTTTGACAATACACCGCCATTTTGCTTTTTATCGATGCGCTGCCAACCTGACAAATTAGCCTACTAGTTATTTCCCTGCCAATCGGCCGCCGAGGGGTGAGGTAATTCCGATCGGGCGGGGCGAAGCGTGGCCATTCTGTATGAAATACTATTATTTATTATGTGCTGTATGAAACAGCAAGCGCCTTGTTTATTGAGAATCATCCTACAGAAAGCGGAAGGATAAATAAACTGTCTTAAAACAAAGGTAACATATTATCTAAAGACCACCTTCTTACAGCAATATTTGTAGTTTTTATTATAGTCACGTCTGAAAATATGGATATATTTATTTATTTATTTTTATTAACCTGTGTTAGTGTCCCACTGCTGGGCAAAGGCCTCCCCTTTTTTTCTCCACTCAACCCGGTCGTTTGAATTTTGCCATCATTCTGTGTAAAAAGCGTCCAGGTCGTCCCGCCATCTCCTCTTTGGTCTGCCTGCACCTCGGCGCGCGTCATCAATGGTGTGTCGTGGGTCCCACTGGGTAACCATTTTAGCCCACCTGTCCAGGTGCATGCGGCAGACATGTCCAGCCCAGTCCCACTTCAAGATATATTTAATGTGACAAAAATATGTATCTCTATTACCAAGGCGTAAAGTCTTGGATACATGTTTTTGTCACATTAAATGTATTCATATTTTCAGACGTGACCGTACAATGAAACATAATGCAAATTGTAAACACGTTGATAGTATAGTACCCACCAAATGGCTAAATTATCGCAATATAAATTGGTCACCATACGATTCAGATGGTTAGCAATACATTTCGGCCAGTTAGCTGATTATAAAAATACTTACATTTCGGCAGTATATTAAACAGGCAACGTATGACGTCTTGCTTAAATACATTGCCTGTCAGATTTTTATCCAGGGCCCTTGACATAGCAGTAGTTATTAAGATGATATAACCAAACATTCCGTCTTTTTTCCTTAGTGTTTCTGTGTTTAAATTGACACAACACTGAAATAAAAAAGTAAAAATAAATATGTTATTCCTTTTTTTTTTGTTAGTACATCCATTTGGTCTCAAATTATTTAGAATAGGGTTCCTATCAAATCCATCGATTGATGCTGAGAGACAGGTGAGAGAAACTTTAAGTGACTATAGAGATATAAGTAAGCTAAGAGAGCTCACACGGGTGTGAATACCAAGTTTTACAACAGCGGTCCTATTCACGCCAATCTGCCCACTGCTCTGAGGGAGCTCCCCTTAGTAGTCATGACTTCATTGTGTCAAGCTTTCAGGCTAATAACTAGTTGTATGCAGTGAGTGCTCTAAGCTTATTTATTTCTCTATGGAGTTACGGAAGAAATTTGAATGGTTCACTAAATTTTTAAGAAAGACCATTTTAATATCGGTTATTTCAGAAAGACACATATCCTAATAGACGGAAAGCTGGCCACGTCAGATATGACACAACGGTACTGATAGGCAATGGAATTATTTAGCCGCTACAACTTAATAGTTAACTTGCAATAGTAAACCTTATATGAATGAATGAAAGCGCATTTAAGCTTGTCATGTATAGCGGTAGTTGGCAGTAAAATTGTTGACATAAATTACATACAATATGAATACGAAAGATAACTTACTTGTGAGAAAACTTCGTCGCAAACTAGTTGTCCTAAAAGTAGATCGCACGGATTATGTATTAGAGTAGTTATCTGATTTATGAATAGTGATGACTTCTTGTTCACCAGTTCCAAGTAAGGACCATTGTACCTGAAAACGTTAACATTTTTGTCCATTTAATATTCTACCTTAATGTTAACGGAATAAAGTCAATATTCAAAACACGGCACTAAATGTAAGTGGGTATCAAATATTTAACAAAAAATCTACAAGGGGAATTATATGAATAGTAATGAAGAACTTTTCGACATGTAACTAAGTAATGAATTGGAAATCCTATAGAAAAAATAAACAAAACTAACTAAATTAAATAAAAATAATTAACTCTAGAAATAAAACTAAACTAAAATATAATTATCTAAAAGAGGCTCCTGCAGCATGGTACCGAAGACACTGGCAGCATTTCCTCTCTGGGTTGCTAAACTAATCCATTGAGCATAGCTGCCAGCTCTTCGGTCTCCTGTGGCATATGCAATTAATGTTTTATATTTATATCATAATTAAATATTAATCTAACAACATTTATAGGTTAAAAAACTTACTTGTAGATGAAAACAAATAAATTCAGTATGTTGATGTAATTTCTTCCTGAAGCAGATTTAAATATGCCACAAAGTTTCAAGACGATTTTAATTGTGAAACTAGCTATTTTCAATGATCTTATAATTATTTTCTCTTCATCTGCCTGTAAAAATTATACATTATTTCCGTACACGGCGGGAAGAACTTGTCAACTCGAGGTATGAAATTGAAGAAATTTGAACCTCAAGTAATTATATTTTAAGTTCAAATTTCTTCAACTTTTTCTCCCGACTGCTCCACTTCTTTCCACCATGTACGGATATTATACATTAATTAACCTACAGCCTACTGTCTATGCACATCCTCTGAAGATTTTCCTAAAGAAGCTGGAGTATGCAAGCATTGAGCATGAGTCCATAGCAGGATGAGAAATCCTCTACAATTGGGTACTTTCCTGGGTAAAAAAAATATAATTCTATTTAGTCCTTCAGTTAGATTATCAAAAAATATTGGACACGTATTTTTTATTTTGTCAATCAAATAAAAATTGGTGAATATATAGCCCGTTAAAGTTCCGCGTGACGTCACATTTCAGTACAATTTTTAGTATAATGTGACGTCACGCGGAACTTTAACGGGCTATATCTTCAACAATTTTTATTTGATTGACAAAATAAAAAATGCGTGTCCAATATTTTTTGATAATCTAACTGACGGACTAAATATATTTTTTTAGGAAAGTAGCCAATTCCTTGAAGCTAATAAAAAATACTTTTTATCAAGTTTTCATTTGGTTTGGAAGCAATTGAACATCAAAGTGTGCATGCTACTGTATTACTTGTTTCAAATGTATGCATGCGAAGCAAAAATGATGTAGACCTGAGAACAAGTATGCTGGTATATGTTAGGTCCCTTTACTTTATGATGGTTTTAGATATTTGCTTTCCAACCTTATTATAGTAATCATAAGGTACATAATGCAAGCAAGATATCACAGCAGAATGTTTTAAATACCAACTAGGTATATTATGTTTGTGTTAAGGTATAAACGTCTTTTAATACCATGACGGTGGCAAACAAGCATACGGCCCGCCTGATGGTTAGCAGTTACCATAGCCTATGGACGAATGCAACCCCAGAGGATTAACATGCGCGTTGGAACCTATACACTCAAATGAATGAATTTAAACCATCTATTATTCATAATGTAGAAGTAATATACCTGCAAGGCAGTATTGATGTTATTTACTGACATGTCACACAGAACTTTGGTGCAGTCTTGAAAGATGATTTTGTCACTGAGGAAATTGGAATATTTCTCACAAATGGCAGTATAAGCCTTCCATTGCTCTGCCATTGTCTTCACATCAAGACTTTGGACTATTTCTCCTATAGCCAAATTGATGTCCAATGCTGGAAAAAATAAAGTACGAATTTTAAGTAGCTCACTAGTAGACTCACTAATATATACAAACTCATAAAATCACTAAGGAAAATAGTTTTAAGTTTAAAGAATTGTACAACACTAAGTATATTATTATAAACTGTAAAACAAAAATACCATAAATAAATTATAAGCTGTAGATATGAAAGAGTGGTGGCTTCTAGCACAGGTTATTGTGTAAATAACTTACAAGGAAACGCCGGTAAATATAGGATATGTACTGGTTGTTAAATAAATAAAGAATTTTGAATTTGAATTTTTTTTATTGGACGTAGTTATGCAAAAACGTTGGAACGTTTTTGCATAACTACGTCCAGTTTTGATAAAGAACACAATTTAGGTTGACTTAGAACTAACACATAGTCAAGAAAACAATGCATATCTACTCCCACGAGAGTGGAAGGCAGGAACATGCTAAGCCAGGCCTGTTTGTAGTCACTTTCCTCTACATACATGGAAATGGCTAGGATCTCAAAACATGGCACACAAAGTGTAAAACAGGCTTAGAGGACTTAAACTCAGGTTTCGAATTTCACAGGAAGAATGTAAATAAACTTAACACAAGTTTTGCATAGAAACCCCTTTGCTGTCAATTAGTTATGGAAGAATTTTAAAGAAAACTTGTATCAAGTTAGTATACATTCTTAACCGACGAATAAATAGGACCTTTACCTTTCATAAGTATATCCTGCTCTTCTTTCTCTGTCAGATCAAAGATGAAGTGTTTCTCCATCACCAACAAGTAAGTTAGTTGCAATTCATGGCAGGTTCGGAACAAATCCTTCAACTGCTTCTCAACATGTTTCAAGTGTTTGCCGTAAAGTGTTTCACTGTAAACAGTAAAAATTATAAATGTAATTGGAAATAGTTTTTAAGTTTTAGTTGCCCTGAAAATCAGCGTTGTGGCTACCCTGCCATGCCATGACTCATGCTGAGTGGCAACCATTTTGATGTAAATTTTTATTTTTTTGTATACGCTTTTCTCTTCTCTTTACACCAAATAAATATTTTTCATTCCACATCATATTCAAATGCATTTTTAACCATAACTTGATTTCCCATCTTAAAGGCCGGCAACGTGCTTGTGACCCCTCTGGTGTTGCGGGCGTCCATGGGCGGCGTTAATTGCTTACCATCAGGCGATTCGTCTGCTCGTTTGCCTCCTATTTCATTAAAAAAAAAAAAAAAAGTATGTAGCCCAGCTATTGAATAATGTTTCTATGAGCAAAGTCAATTTATCACAAATATGAAATATGAATTGATAAAAACTGGTAATCTACCTGAATTAGTTATTTTTATAAACTGCAGGCCTATGATGGCAGGTTATATCAGCGGATAAGTTGATATAAACCTGATAAAATGACATACAATGGCGGCAACTGTCATTTTATCAGATTTATATCAACTTATCCTCTGATAAAATCTGCCATCATAGGCCTAGGTAAGTAAAAGCTGATTGGATAAGGAACCAGGTCATAAGAAGCAGAACCAAGGTGCACAACATTGTAACAAAAATTAGAAGGCAGAAATGGAAGTGGTCAGGCCACACCAGCAGAGGCATGGAAAAGTGGAGTAAAAAGGTGATCCAGTGGTACCCAAGAGGCTGCAAAAGAAAAAAAATGAGGAAGGCAGTTCAAACAATGGAATGAAGACATCAGGCCTGTTGCTGGTGCCACATGAAGCAGGGTTGCCAGAGGTAGCGACAAACGGGGAAGACTGGAGGAGGCCTATGCCGACTGGCAAGCGGGCACCCAAAACATATAACAACAGACCAGTCAAGAAACAGGCAAAAGCAAACAAATAACATTTGGGTGCCATGACAAAAGGCTATAATAAAATAAATAATAAAAAGTAACTTACCTATCTTTACAGTGGTTAAAAACCATTATAACTATATTTCCAGCGGTCACCGGGAAACTCTGCATAGTATGGCCAGACAGGGCCACAGACTCCATAATTGTCTTGACAAAGTTAGACAACATCTGCAGCAGGCAAACTGCATGTTCCATATAGTCTATCAGAGTTCTGTAGTGAACTTCAGGGTCCATTAAAAGGCCCGTTATGAGGTCCATACTCTGAAATCACATAGTATATTGACATTAAAGAATTACAGCAAATACTTGACTATATACTTATATACTTGACTTATATATGTATATGTTATAGTATGATATTATTATGTTTTATTTATGTATTTTAGTTAGTTTTTAATATTTATTTAGAATAAATAAATATTTGTAGGAGTTTGTGTGTTGGTGTGTAATTTGCTCTCTTTACTCTAAATTCCTTGCACTACCTGTTATCTTAAATTAATTCTTCATTTCCTTCTACCCATAGGTTGTCTGGGAGAGATCGCTTTTTAGTGATAAGACTGCCTGTTGTTACCTTATTTTAAGTTTTTTGTAAAAAATATTTTTATTATTCTTGTATTTTTGGTGCAATAAAAAATATTTACTTACTTACCAATAGTACGATTTTTTAACAGGAATTGTCGGTAGAACTCCTTAGTAAGATTCCGACATCTAAAAAAATTACCACTATACTTATTCAAAGCGCAAATTGCTCAAAGGTTAACTGGAAGAAATCCCTTAAAGGGATAAGTTCGCCTTTGTACGTATATGTTGTGTTACATGTATTTTGTTGTGTTTCCTTGTACAATAAAGTGTTTTACTACTACTACTTACTAGAATACAAAAGTAATCATTTTATTTAAATCAATATAATTATTTATTGCAGACCCTGGGTCCATAAAATTGATAGCAATACAATATTATTTTAATTTAGGTATTAGTATTATTATAAGATTTAATAATAAATAATTAATATACCATTATCAGAATTACATTTTTTTTTTTATTAAAAATTTACAAAACAAGCTAAACAAATCTGATGAAAATGTCTTTCTATTTTACATCAAATGAGAGGCCTGTCTCCTTTGTGCATAGAATTCCAGTGCCTCACTCAGGCTATTGGTACTATCCTGAGCTCTAAGCATCAGGTAGTCAACACGTTTCCGCACTACTGTTTTAAAGCCATCCATTTAAGCCCCTAGAAACATGCCTGAAGCCTGCACTGCACCAGCAAGGTAGACCCAACAGCATACTGAAGTCGCTATTGAACTGAACGCGAAGGCTATTAATATTATGATAAGTAGTTTTCATGAGACTTACCTGAGAAATACAAGTATTGCAGTCCTCCAGAAGAGAACTAAAATGCGCACACAATGACGTTTTTGGAATTCCATTCTTAAGATACTCACTAAGTGAATCCTTCGTTTTCTTTAGTAGTGTATCATACGGGACTAATTCCATCTGAGATAGTTAGTCGCGGAAATTTGTAATTAAAATGTAGGAACATGCAAAAACAGCGTAAATAACGAAAAGGATACATTTTCAGGACTGCATGAGTCCATACTATTTGAAAGTAAATCTGAGCTCTGCGAATCATCCATGACGATTATTGTTATTGTTTGCTATCCATTTTACATGCCACGATAATAAATACTATTTTATTTATTAATAAACCGCCAAAACATCAACTGAAAATGGATTGACAAGACAAATGACACAAGTGAAGTGAAATGAAATGACATTGACATTGTCCTGTGAACGATCATAAACGGATAAAATATTATTCTGACTATATCAAATACTAGCTTTTGCCCGCGGCTTCGCTCGCGTTAAATTCGGGGTAACAAACTATACAAACTTCCACCCCCCATTTTAGGGAAGTGGGGGGTTAGAAAGAGACAAAAAGTAGCCTATGTCACTCTCCATCCCTTCAACTATCTCCACTTAAAAAATTACGTCAATTCGTCGCCTCGTTTTGCCGTGAAAGACGGACAAACAAACAAACGAACAAACACACACATACACTTTCCCATTTATAATATTAGTATGGATTATACTAGTAGTAGGAGTAACAGACGGTGAGATTTGGTTCGGCTCGGACAGCGAACTTGGTTCGCCCCGGTTCCGAGCCATATCTATCTGTCTTGTAAAGCTGTCATCGAACCATGTTGGGTGACTTGGATTCATTCGTGCGTTTTGTTTACTGTATTAATAAATAAATATTTTTAAATATTATAAATATTATAGGACAACCTTACACAAATCGACCTAGGCCCACAGTAAGCTCAATAAGGCTTGTGTTATGGGTACTAGACGACGATATATATAATAGATAAATATGGATAAATACTTAAATACATAGAAAACATCCATAACTCAGGAACAAATATCTGTGATAAACACACAAATAAATGCCCTGACCAGGATTCGAACCCGGGACCTCCTGCTTCGTAGGCAGGGTCACTACCGACTAGGCTAGGAGGCCGTTTAATAAGTGTATTCCAAACATTAATTAGGAATATGCATGATTTTTTTGGAAGACGTCATTCGATTCTATTTCCCTGTAGATTCAAATGTCTCTAATAAACCTACTATCTATGATAGCCCTGAAACGTCAAAAATGTGAAAATACGTTAGGCGTCTGCGCCGCGCGTCAAAACGCCCCATACAAAAAGTGTGCGGATTGTGACGTCACCGTTCACAAAGTTGCAGAAAACTGTTTGGAAGGAACAAGTTTTTGTAAGATTTTTGTAATTTTAGGCACGAAAAAATGCGTTTAGCTATATAGTTTACATACATTTTTTTTCTTGTTAGGACATAAGTAATCGAACTGAAGTTTCGAAAATACATTTGATGTATAAAAAAATGCCTAAAATTTTACGTTTTTAAACCGCAATATCTTTAAAAAACTGTTAAAAATTATTACGGATTTCCACTTATTTATATTAGTTTGGGGTTGTTAAACGTGTTAATGCAACAGATTCAATTAAATATTTTTCATGCATGTTCTCTATTATAGTCTGGCCAGGGGGGTTTCACTATGTCTCTCTTTATTGTACCCGTTTTCCCGATGCGCTTAAACCGGTATAGACATTGCAATTTGTAGGGCCCAATCTGTCGTGTACCCTGCCTCTTCCTTCCCTCCCTCAGCTCCCTAATACCTCCCAATCTGAGAGATTGGGCCCTATAAATTTCAATGTCTACAGCAATAGCATCACCATGTCGGGCCATGGAGCATACAAGTTTAGTTTTTTTTTTAATCTGTAACTACATGTTACTATTAATTGCAGTCGGACAAAAAACCCTTAACAGTATAATATGTGTTATCCATAGTATCCGACCGAAACATGTTTTTTGCCGAAACCGAAACAGAAGGTTCGGCTCTGGGTCCAGTTTCGGCCGAAACCGAAACCGAAACTTTGATAGACATGTTAAATAGTACATATTTATTTCAGTTACATGTCAGCCGTTGTACAGTCACCATCAGATATATCGGAGCGGCTAAGGTGGTCACAAATATCTGAACAACGCCCTGTCACGGCAATAAAGTGCATGTTCAGATATTTTTGAGTACTGTGGCCGCTCTGATATATTTGATGGTGACTTTGCAACGGCGATTTTATCACTTAAAAACGTTGTGGCAGTACTTATGGTCAGATTAAGTAGAATGTTGAAAGTTTCGGCGCGGCTGAAAGGTTCGGCCGTTTTTTGGCCGAAACCGAACCTTGTAGGGTAGACCGGGGACAATAGAAACACGTCATGATTGAAACAAGTCAAATTTCTCGATAACTATAATACCTACGCGTCTGACGCAACACTCGGAACACGCGGTCGGCCATGTTTGAATCCTTGGCCAGGAGCGCTCGAGCGCCGGTGCAAGACAGGATTGTCCACGAGCCGAACCAGTTTTTCGCGGTAAAAAGTAAGTATTTGTGCTCTCGTATATTTTCTTATAACTTCGTTAACTCTTGTATTTTGACTAATCAAATTATTTTGGTGTTATAGTTAGGAATAAAAGAATGTTTTTAATAGCCGTTGATCAGCGTTCGAGTCTTTTTTATGTATAATATTTGACCTTGAAGTGAAAAACATGGTGTGGGGACGATAGAAACAACTTGCTTGTGGACGATTGAAACGTTTCAATGGTCCTCGCGTTTTAATCGTCCCCAAAAGTAACCGACTTCAAAATATAAGGTTCTGTATTCAATGCACATGTTTGTTCTATTAATTTTCACATTTATTTGTGTAGTTTTTGACCTAGTTGATAAATAATGGATATACAAACTTTTTTTTTGAAATCTGCATTTTTTTTATTCGAGGTTATGTGAACATTTGTTTTTAACCGACTTCATAAAAAGGAGGTTCTCAGTTTGACCCGTATGTTGATTTGATGTTTGATATATAATAATCATACGTTTTAGCAACAACCGACTGCTGCCAACCGGCTGATTATATAAAGAGGTCGGCCTCTGCTAAAATGTATATCAGAGAAAGTTTAACAAATTTTTTTAATTGGCATATCGCTATGTTTTTGTTTACATAATAAAACAATTTAAACTGATTATTTTATTGCGCCTTTTATTTCATTTTACATTCCTACGTCTGCCATACTCGTCACAGGGTGTATGGGAAAGGTTATGATTGGAACATTGTTATAGTTGAAACAAGCACTTTTATATGAAACATAATAATGCTTGTTTTTTGCTATTCTTTATCGTTATATCTTAGAATTGCATTAAAACTACTTTGGTTAAGGTAAATGTATAAGGTAGCAGTGACAAAGAAAACTAAAGGTAGCATACCAAGTTTTTTTATCGAGATATTCAGATGCTCATAAATTGAGAAATGTTTATGTTCTGTTTGCAAACTTTTGATGAGCTCATTGTATGTCGAGGTAGGGATGAAAAAGATTAAAATAGATGTAAGTACTTTTATTGTGCCGAAGATATTTGAGTGTTTCAATTGAACTCACATAGTGTTTCAATTGACATTCATGTGAGGTCAATTGAACCACACTGCCCCATTATCTTTATTACATTACTGTCAAAAAACTATGGCTTATAGACCATCCAAATTCATTTTATTTAGAAACCAGATAACTAACCTTGAAATACTTTGAGCGTACATTTTTCTACTCATAAAAATATAACGGTCACAGGAGGTTAAAGGCAAATTGTTTCAATTGTCCCCGGTCTCCCCTAGTGCTGGAGCCCGCCTAACTGGAAATTTATCAAAATCCTAACCAATTTTCTTCCATAGAGCGTTGTAGAGCCCATCTCGGAGATCATGAAAACATAAGTCTTAAAGGTCTTAAATGGCCATAAGTATGTATGGCGTCAAATTGAAAATACAATTTTTTGGCCTAAATTTATCAACGAGCCTACCGCTCCAAATTTTGACACATGATTTAGCCCACATCAAATAACCTACATACCAATTTTAAGACCATTCTGGTGGGCGCATAAGATTTTAAGACCAGTTGAAGTTACAATATGTTGACCTAAATTTATCAACGAGCCTACTGCTCCAAATTTTGACAGTAGTTAAAGGACCCATTCACCAAACCAAATCCCAATTTTAAGACCATTCTGGTGCGCGCATAAGATTTTAAGACCATTTTAAGAAAGTCGATTTCATAGAAAAAATTGCAATTTACTATAAATTCGTTAAAAAAATATTTTGCTGGCACAAACACAACTGCATATTCATATTTAAGTGTCTTGTAATTAAAAATGCCGTAAAAGTATTCCGCAATAAGTCGAAAATTAGAGAAATTCGTCATAGCAATACTTTAGTTACGGGGGTCTTAAAACACTAAAATTATTATTCATTTTAAACTTAATGGAACAAAATATGATTTGAAAAGCCAGACGTAATAACTATAGGCAATTTCTAACAGTCGTTCATAACTCCGAACTGATAAGCGTCAAGTTAGGTGCACTGAGAGTATATTACTGACTGTAAAAATGACCTAAATTTATTTTAAATCCTACCATTCCAAATATTGACAAACGGTTCAGCTCACCTCAAATAACCTACATACCAATTTTAAGACCATTCTGGTAGGCGCATAAGATTTTAAGACCAGTTAAAGTTGCAATTTTTTGGCCTAAATTTATCAACGAGCCTACCGCTCCAAATTTTGATAGTAGTTAAGGGACCCATTAACCAAACTTAATCCCAATTTTAAGACCAATCTTGTGGGCGCATAAGATTTTAAGACCATTTTAAGAAATAATCGATTTCATAGAAAAAATTGCAAATTTACTATAAATTCGTTAAAAAAAATATTTAGCTGGCACAAACACAACTGTATGTTTATATTTAAGTGTCTAGTAGGTAGTAATTAAAAATGCCTTAAAAGTATCCGCAATAGGTCGAAAATTTTAGAAATTCGCCACAGCAGTACTTTAGTCACGCTCGCGGGGGGTCTTATAACACTAAAATTATTATACATTTTAAACTTAATGGCGCAAAATATGATTTGAAAAGCCAGACGTAATGCCCATAGGCATTTTCTACCAGTCACTTAAAACTCTAAACTGATAAGCGTCAAGTTATAGTGCTGGAGCCCGCGTAACTGGAAATTTATCAAAAAACTTAACAATTTTCTTCCATATAGCGTTGTAGAGCCTATCTCGGAGATCATGAAAACATAAGTCTTAAAGGTCTTAAATGGCCACAAGTATGTATGGCAACAAGTTGAAAATATTTTTTTTTGTCTAAATTTATCAACGAGCCTACCGCTCTAAATTTTGACAGTAGTTAAAGGACCCATTCAACAAACAAAATCTCAATTTTAAGACCATGCTAGTGGGTGCATACGATTTTAAGACCATTTTAAGAAATAGTCGATTTCATAGAAAATGTAGCAAATTACTATAAATTCGTTAAAATAATTATTTTGCTGGCACAACCACAACTGCATGTTCATATTTAAGTGTCCAGTAATTAAAAATGCCGTCAAAGTACTCCACAATAAGTTGAAAATTGTATAAATTCGTCATAGCAGTACTTTAGTCACGGGGGTCTTAAATCACTAAAATTATTATTCATTTTAAACTTAATGGTACAAAATATTAATTGAAAAGCCAGACATAATGCCTATAGGCATTTTCTACCAGCCGCTCATAACTCTAAACTGATAAGCGTCAAGTAAGGTGCGTTGGAATATATTACTGACTGAAAAATGAAGTAAATTTATAAACTCAAATGAGACAAAAATTCTCAAACCAAGCATTTTCGTAAGTACTCACGAATACTATTAATTTGCATAAACAATATATAATTTATATCAACTAGGTATTGTGTTGTGGTCGGTTGAAAACGTGAATGAAATAAGATATCAATTAGAGACGACTTAAACTTGAAATGTAGTGACACCGTGTTGAAAAATTTGTGCTGTAGGAATAAAAACAAACTTACGTCATTTTTTTAGTCAGTTAAATGTTCTCAGTGCGCCTAATTTGACGCTTGTTAGTTTAGGGTTATGAAGATCTGGTAAAAAATAGGTATAGGTATTACGTCTGGCATTTCAAATCATATTTTGTGCCATTAAGTTTAAAATGAGTAATAATTTTAGCGTTTTAAGACCCGCGTGACTAAAGTACTGCTATAACGAATTTCTACAATTTTCGACTTATTGCGGAATACTTTTAGGGCATTTTTAATTACTAGACACTTAAATATGAATATGCAGTTGTGGTTGTGCCAGCTAAATATTTTTTTAACGAATTTATGGTAATTTGCAATGTTGTCTATGAAATCGACTATTCCTTAAAATGGTCTTAAAACCTTATGCGCCCCCCAGAATGGTCTTAAAATTGGGATTTGGGTTGTTGAATGGGTCCTTTAACTACTGTCAAAATTTAGAGCGGCGGCTCGTTGATAAATTTAGACCAAAAAATTACAACTTCAACTGGTCTTAAAATCTTATGCGCCGACCAGAATGGTCTTAAAATTGGTATGTAGGTTATTTGAGGTGAGCTTAACCGTTTGTCAGTATTTGGAACGGTAGGATTTAAAATAAATTTAGGTCATTTTTTCAGTCAGTAATATACTCTCAGAGCACCTAACTTGACGCTTATCAGTTAAGAGTTATAAAAGACTGGTAGCAAATGCCTCTAGGCATTACGTCTGGCTTTTCAAATCATATTTTGTTCCATTAAGTTTAAAATGAATAATAATTTTAGTGTTTTAAGACCTTCGTGACTAAAGTACTGCTATGACGAATTTCTCCAATTTTCGACTTATTGCGGTATACTTTTACGGCATTTTTAATCACTAGACACTTAAATATGAATATGCAGTTGTGTTTGTGCCAGCAAAATATATTTTTTAACGAATTTATAATAATTTGCAATTTTTTCTATGAAATGAACTATTTCTTAAAATGGTCATAAAATCTTATGCGCCCACCAGAATGGTCTTAAAATTGGGATTTGGTTTGGTGGATGGGTCCTTTAACTACTGTCAAAATTTGGAGCGGTAGGCTCGTTGATAAATTTAGGCCAAAAAATTTCAACTTCAACTGGTCTTAAAATCTTATGCGCCCACCAGAATGGTCTTAAAATTGGTATGTAGGTTATTTGATGTGGGCTAAATCATGTGTCAAAATTTGGAGCGGTAGGCTCGTTGATAAATTTAGGCCAAAAAATTGTATTTTCAACTTGACGCCATACATACCTACTTGTGGCCATTTAAGACCTTTAAGACATGTTTTCATGATCTCCGAGATGGGCTCTACAACGCTATATGGAAGAAAATTGGTTAGGATTTTGATAAATTTCCAGTTAGGCGGGCTCCAGCACTAGGGGAGACCGGGGACAATTGAAACAATTTGCCTTTAACCTCCTGTGACCGTTATATTTTTATGAGTAGAAAAATGTACGCTCAAAATATTTCAAGGTTAGTTATCTGGTTTCTAAATAAAATGAATTTGGATGGTCTATAAGCCATAGTTTTTTGACAATAATGTAATAAACATACATCGTTATCGCGGGAGCAAATACAAATGTGTTGAAGAATATGTATAACAGAATGTCCGTTTATTATAAACAGAATGTTATGCCTACACGTCTTAGCCTCTAAGAAGTTCTTCATATCTAGCACAAAGTTTTTGCTAGAAATTATCAATCAAACTCGACTTGCTCCTTTTCGACGTTCGTTAAAGTGCGTCTTTTTGTGTAGAAATTTCGTTTAACAGAAGATTATTTTTTTATGAAAATTACGAGTACCTAACGTTGATTTTTGAGAAAAAAATACTCTTCGTGTGTCTAAAATAATCCTTTATTTACAAGTCCAGACAAATCGATCATGAATGAAAATTGTTTTGAATAACAGGTGACTGAAGAAGTTGTCGTTAGGATTGCGTGGCTAATCTTTTTAGTATGTACTATAATCAAGTTGATTACGAATTTTAGATATTAGAAAAAACATCGATAAATTTTGAACTTGTAGGTACAAACGCGTTGAAACTACTGTCACTTCTGTTATTTCTTATTTGTCATAATCTTTGACTACTGTCAAATCGTTTTTGCTCCCGCGATAACGACGTATGGTAATAAAGATAATGGGGCAGTGTGGTTCAATTGACCTCACATGAATGTCAATTGAAACACTATGTGAGTTCAATTGAAACACTCAAATATCTTCGGCACAATAAAAGTACTTACATCTATTTTAATCTTTTTCATCCCAACCTCGACATACAATGAGCTCATCAAAAGTTTGCAAACAGAACATAAACATTTCTCAATTTATGAGCATCTGAATATCTCGATAAAAAAACTTGGTATGCTACCTTTAGTTTTCTTTGTCACTGCTACCTTATACATTTACCTTAACCAAAGTAGTTTTAATGCAATTCTAAGATATAACGATAAAGAATAGCAAAAAACAAGCATTATTATTTAGCAGCGTTAGGATTTTGATGAATTTCCAGTTAGGCGGGCTCCAGCACTATTGGGCTGAAACACGTTTTATTGGCTGAAACCGAAACTTCGATCGGACACTAGTTATCCACTAAAAAAATCAAATAAATTCCTTCTGAAACTTATAATATTTTCTATGCTTCTTATGTGTTTCGGAACTTTATTATATGATGAATTAGGAATCATTTTAATTCTGATGAATTAAATATAAAAACCCACTGATAGTAACTGGTAGGCACCAGCAAGCAGGCAACTTTAGGGTTACGTACCCAAAGGGTAAAAACGGGAACCTATTACTAAGACTCCACTGTCCGTCTGTCATCTCACCAGGCTGTATCTCATGAACCGTGATAGTTAGATAGTTGAAAATTTCACAGATGATGTATTTCTCTTGCCGCTATTACAACACACTAAAAAATGGAATAAAATAAATATTTAAGGGGGTTCCCATACAACCGACAATTTTTTTTTGCGGTTTTTATAGATAATGGTATGGAACCCTTCGTTCGCGAGTCCAACTCGAGACTTTTAAAGGTTAAGTTAAGACTTTTTAGCACATTCAAAGTAGAACGAGCAAGATATTTTTTTATAGTTGCAGCGCCGTCTTCGCACTAAGTTTCGCATTTAGCCTCGTAACAAAACAACGTTAACAATAACATTGTAATTGGTAGAGAACATCTTGAAACAAAACAACAGAACTGAGTTGCAGCTAAGCCACTTGATCTTGTAGTCGGTGGTGTACACTTATTTATACGGAAAATGATGATGATGGAATTTCCATTTGCAAAGCTAATCCTTTAGGCTCTAAGATTAATTCAAGAAGGGGAGCCAATCAAATTTCTGATGCAAATTTTTGACGAAGTGGGGGGTGCCCCCATAATTAATTAAAAATAAAATAGAGCTATATAGTCAAGTTTGATATCATTTTCGTGTAGAGCAAGGATGCGGAATTCAGTTTTGGTATTTTATTTATACCTTTCCATATAAGAAAACTGAGGAAACATAAAACATATGAAATCAATGTTTGATATTTTTTTGAATAAATGCCTATTTTTTTTTTTATTTATGGTCATAACATGAAAAATATACTTTTATGATAAAGCCCTTTTATTCCTCTTTATAAAAAGTATATAAATCCTATATTGGTTATAATATCTTTAACGAAAAAAAATAATATTAATAGGCCTGTTATCAACCACAATATAATTTTTATTTATTTATTATTATTAAGAGCCAAGAGTGTCCGACTGCTGGGCAAAGGCCTCCCTCTCCTTTTTCCACATAACCCGGTCTTGTGCAATCTCCCACCAGTCAGCATGAAAGGCATCAAGTTATATAATTATGTAGGAAAAACGATGTGGTTTGAGCTCTAATGCTTGCCTAATTATATCTTTCACGACTAAATGGACGTCAACCATTTTAAACGCTATTATTTACCTTGCCTTAGTATGCTTGTTATAATCCGTAAGTGAAATAAAGAGATCGTTTAGAATATTCCGGAACCGGTTACCAATAAAGGGGTATTAGATCGAGTGAGTATTTGGTAGGGTTGTTTTTAAAAACTATCAATTTAGTAAGCACATAATTGCGTTACCCAAAGGTAAGCGCTTGTCGGGTACGGATTGGAGAAGTAGAGCAGAAGATCGAGCACAGTGGCATGCCATGGGAGAGGCCTTTGTCCAACAGTGGACTGATACTGGCTGCTACTGCTGCTGCTAATAATGATAATGTAGCGCTTACCGAAATGAAAATCCAAAATGACGTTTACCTATTAAGCTAATTTCATCTCTATTGCTAAGACATTGGACAGGGACATAACATTGAATATAGGGTAATCATACAATTTTGTAATCAAATAATAGGGTTACCCTATCGAAAAGATTTATCAAATAGAGGAGTTCTCCGGTCCCTGTTATCTAGTGACGTTTTTAAGTGATAGGTACATCATTGGGGATTATCAATAAGGGCCCGATAATTTTTTTAGAGCGAAAACTTAAGTGGTAGGTATACATCTTCAACTGAGGACAGTCTGTTGGCGAATAGTGCGCTCTAAAATAAAAATAACAATTTTAGTGTTATACCTACTTTACACAAACTTATTTAAAAATTTAGACATTACACAAACTTATTTAAAAATTTGTTAATTGATTATAACTAATATTTACATAACGAAATGCAAGTCTGCATATCTACATGCTTCATCCCACATCTCCATAATTTTGTGGTTGAAATTTTACCCTCGTCCCGTTGACAAATTGATCCGATATCTAGTGCACACCTTAAGATCTGATGACAATTACATTTTAATAGATTCAGTATTATTGTAAATCCAAGATGGCCAATCAAGTATAAAATGAAAGGGATTTACTAGTGGAACACAGTGCATTGCGGATCATAAAGTAAGCAGAGTTTTGACAGTTTTAGTAACATAACAACTTGAAAAGAAAATAAGTATTGTTTAGGTAAATTCAAAAGCTTTTATAGAAAATAAACAATGTTATAGATAATGTACAAAAATCTATAAAAATAATTCGGTACGTTCTAGGTACCAGTAATCACACCACTCTTCTCATCAATGTAGCTAGAGCATTGAAAAGACAAAAAACTAAAATCGTGGGGCGCTTGAATCTTTTATCAACAGACAACATCTAATATCATTATTTTATATATGAACTTAGGTTAGGTACGCTACGCTAGTGGTGTGATGAGGTACCTAGGACCTATTGATTATTTTAGCTTTGAGTACATTACCTGCATCATTATTTTTAATTAAACCGTTTAATATACGACGTATAACATACTAATTTAACTACTATTAGAATCGGGGTGTTTACCTAACTCAAATATACATGGTATACCATAAATACCATACCAATAATAATTTTTTAATAGTATCTAGTCAAACAGAATAATTATTTTACTTATTTTATTTATGGCCTGGATATGAGATTTTCAAGCCAAATCTAAACTCTGCACTATAATGTTTTACAAATATAACAATTATTTTCCCCACTACCCACAAAAGTAGGAACATTCATATTTTGTTTACAAAAACGGTTGAAGTTACCACAAAACTTTCAATAAAGGAAATATTCTTCATAAAATTCTGTACAATTCTTGCCTTTGAAGTATGTTGCTAAGATTTATAGTTTTCCATTGATGTGTCGCGAAAATTTTAACTCCCCCTTTTTACCCCCACCGCACCATTAATTTAGGTGGCTCTGCTTCCTAAAATGGCCTATAGGTCCTAAAGTCTCACTATGCAAAAGGAGATCCCATCATCACTAAAATCCGTATAATGCCCTTTGTTGTCGTGTGCACCACCGACTATTGAGATGTAGCGGCGACATGACGACTCCAAATTGCTGTGGCTGTAGCGTGTAAATACAAAGGGAATCATATCAATTAACCCTAGTGAGTATTAATACTATTAATTTCTTTGGAGGGAATAACTTACTCTTGTTTATTTTGGAACATACCCTTTACCTTTGTCTGAATCAAGGTCCGGATCAAGCTATCGATTCCTTAAGACTGTGTCGACCGTCCAGTGGCGCCCTCATTGGGGGATTTTATTTCCTAATAAATGAATGTGTAATCCCTCAGAGTTAAGTTGTAGTCCTACTGATTACGCAACTTTTGATCTTTGTCACATAGTTTTATTTTGCGTATTTTTTGCTTTATTACCTAAACGGCAAATGGTGGCCACTTTTTCCCGTTTAGGTGATAAAGCCAAGTATAAGTAGTATAAAACTGTATCACATAGATCATAAGTTGCGGAATTATAGTTCAAAATCTGTAAGAATGAACTTTTGACACTTCAGTATTGACGTCATTAGTGATGGGGCTAAGACGTATCGTTTGTCAAATTTAGCGATTATTTATGAATTGTTCGAATCGATTTTACTACAACCGATTTTTTCTTGTTACATGCCTATATATTTTGTATCACAAATCTTCTCAAATTATAACAATAAGAATGAGAGAATGAATAATGTTTATTGACTTAAACCTAATACAAGTGTAAGTAATATTTGCACAGTACGCTAATAGTTTAAGAGAGACTTATGTATTAGGTTTGAAACAGTTTCACCGGAACTGAGCCTCTGTCTCCCGAACTAGGCGGATGCCTGTGACTCGGAAGTCAGTGATTCCACCGAGAATATGAGTTGAGATGAGTTGTATGCAGTTATGCCTAATATACAAAAATAAATTAAAAAAGGAAAACTTAACTATAACAAAGCAGAACATATAACTATTTAGGAAATGATCATTTAATAATTGTTATCTACTAATTATGTATGGCATTATAATAATTCCATAATTAATACAATATGATAAGAAAGTCTTATATTGTCTATTGATTACATAATCGATTTTATCGACTTAGGGAAATGTTATATGAATCGGAACAGCAGACATGGTCACAACACTAAATTTAAAAAAAAGGAGGCCTAGACCGTAACTGTTTGCATGCTAAATTGTTATCGTAAAATATTCAATAACTAAGATATGAAAAAATTTAACATTAATTAAGTTATGTTTATAAAAAGTGAAATATTGTGTTTACGTACATGACAAGCTGTAAAATCGTTATGGGATTTTGTTTATAATTTCAAAGTGTCTTGCGCGTTTACGTTCTACGGGCTTTGTGATGTGTCAAAAGTTCATTCTTACAGATTTTGAACTTTAGTAGAACTACAACTTAACATGCTGGTTTATACAGAAATTGATTAGTTTATTAGGAAACACAATCCCCCTAACTAAGGCGCTACTGGACGATTGACGCAGTCTTAAGTCTTGTAAAAACAATTGAATATAGGGCGAAATTCCAGAAAAAATGAGACTGGTTTTAAAACTGAAAACTAATTGTAAAAGTGCATTACGATAAGTTTGCTTTGGACTAATACAATTTAGAACGTCATTCATTATGAAATGTCACTGTCAGTGTCAATAACAAAAACATGTGGATGTCCGGCGCGGACGATCGCGCACGTTTTTGCTTAAAAAGTTTTGTGTTATATCTTTATTCATGCTCTGTTAAATATGTATAAAAATATATCAGTTGCCCTCAAAGCGCTAGGGCTGGAAACAACGAATCCCGAGTTGAACAAAGCTATTCACAATAATATAGCGGTTAGTATCGAAACCAAACTTTCATCGCATAACAAGTATGGATATATCTTTTAAATTTTCATGCTGTGATAAAATCCATTGCTTTTTAATATAATTTTACTGCCAGTACTGCAAAGTTCCCCATTCTTTTATACATATCCAGTACCAAAGTGCAAGGTGCTTCAAAGAGGTGAAAGTTACATTGTTTAGCGCGTTTTGCACTTCTCTCTATACCTGCAATTTGTGGGCGCAGTATACGCAACGGACCTACGAGTCCCTTAGAGTCCAGTTTAATAATGCGTGCCGGTTGTTGATGGGGCTGCTTCGTTTCGGGCATGTTCGCCGCGGCGCGCGTGGAATGCTTCTATACGACCATGCATGCGCGCACAGCATCCCTAGTGCGGCGGGTGCCCCGCAGCCCCAACAACATTCTGCACATGATAGCGGTCAGGGTCGACTGTCCATACATGTCGCACGGCGAGGGACTGCATGCCCCTGTCAGTGTTGTTTTGTTTTAAAATTAGGCGTATCTGTACCAATTAACCCCTTAGTCTTACTAATGTAAAGTGTCCATGGTTACACAACAAAAGTTTTCACTTCATTTAGGACTGGGAGCATACCTAATATGTGCAAATATGTGCACGCACAACATCTGCCTATCTAAGGGACAAGCGATATTGCATCTTGTTCCACCGCAATGATGCGTCCTTTAGATTTACCAAAGTTGGCCCAATGTGTGAATGCCATAATGAATAAATTTTGAAATAATTATATCTTAAAATTTCAGCCTTTGTTGGACAAACCAAATGGCCTTCAAGAGGCTATCAAAGTATTATCCGAGTATGTCCTCAGGTTTGAGGATGCACAATTATTCAGGAAATACTTGTCAAACATTCTTCTGGCACTAGTATCAACCAAAATTCCCCTAAAGCCAGTATTCTCAAGCTTGAATTATGGCACCTGCACGGATGCTGAGAAAAGCTATCATCTGGAATATTGTATTGCTTTGGCACTGCTGAGTGAACATCCGGACGTCTTGCAGTAAGTACTTGTTATGCAAACTTAATTAACAAGATCATTATTTCAATTGACTTATCTGCGTCAGTGTGTTTAGCATGCTGCTTAACCTGTAGAATAGTTATACCCTTACACTGTACAGAAAGAGAAGTGTCACAGAATTCATTTGTTTTATGTATCTGCACAAACTCTATTTTGTTGTTGATAAACATAATGCATCCTTAAAGCCCTGTTACATTTGTCCTAGTTAGCTTCCTGAATGATTTAGTCAAGTGTAACCGCATTTAGTAAGTTAATTTACTATTGAAAAAAGTTAGGATCCTAATTAGGATGCTAGTTAGGAAACTAAAAAAAGTAAAGTGTAACAAGGCTTTTAGCTGTTTTTCACAATAAAATTAATTTCAAATAAAATACATACATATAATAGTTTGTTACATCAAATACAAACATTGAAAAAATGTCTTGCTTTAAAAACATGCAAAAATAATCAAAAGTGTTTATTACTTTTGATTATTTTAAATTTTACATTAAATTACATTTTAAAAATAAATTTAATGTTTAAAAGTTTTTTGTGTTTACTTACAATTTTTAAATTCATCTATTCCATTTTGGGATATTTAATGGTTTTTTGTTTAGGTATGCCCTCAAATACTTTGAAATAAACCCAGCGGCACCATTTGAAGTGTTCATTCATCATGAAGACTCTTACAACGTGGCCCCTAAGAAGAGACGGCTGCTGGACTTTAGACAAAAGATTACGGACTACCACATAGTTCAATGTTGCTATAGTTTACTGTGCAAACTGCCCAACGAGTTTTCTTCTAAATGGGACTGGACAATGTTTGTAACCAACTTTAGCTGTCATGAAGAAGAGGAGATCAGATGGTAAGATTTAAAATGAAAAAAAAAAAAAACAATTAAAACTAATCTCTATTCATAGTGTAGTGTAAAATAAATACACTATGCAAGGATTTGAGGCCTTAGCATCCCAAAATTTTAACTGTATTTGAAGCATTAAGGCCGCGCGTGTGTTTGCCTTGGCTGATCTACGTCCACACTAGCCGAGCTGCCTCCCGCTGTGTCAGGTGTGGACACGCCTAATCCCCTAATGTGTTGGGTGTGTGTCAAACCCACCAAAAGCTTTTGAAAGTTGTTCTTAGATATCTCTTTTGGGATAATTCTCCCAATTGAATTCTTAACCCTTTTGCTGTGGCTTCGGCCTAATAGACCCAATTTTAGTATCTTACAAGTGCCGCACCAGATGGGCTAAATACCATTATATTTTTCTTACAGGATGGTAAAAGAATGCATGGTCATCTTAACAAACATGACTGAACACCAATCAAAGTTGCTATCAACAAGCCTAAACACAACTGCCCAGGACACCAAACAGACTTCTACCACACAGGACATAGATTTACCAGCAATAGAGGACATAGTTAATGCTGACCTTAAAGATAGCAGTGTGGTGAACATTGATGGGATCATGCTTCCGTTATTTGATAAGGATAATGTGCTGAGTAGTAACTTGGTACCTGTGAAATCTACAGTGAACAACTTGAGAAGCTTGGCTTTGGCTGTTGCATCAGGTATTGGAATGTAGTTTTAATTCGCCTACATTAAAAAACATGTGAAAAATGTGGGTAACTTAAAATATTATTTTGTTTAGCTAATATGCAACAACCTTTGCCATAGGGCAAGCTGATGCAAGCACAACAGATGACTCTGATTAAGTTATAAGTAATAACTGTAAAAATGTATCACAATAAAGGCTATCATTATCATTATTATCAATATGCAACAATCGTTTTGAAATAAGTACACAAAGTTTGTGTACTTGTTTGCTTAAATCATAACACAAAAGAGATACCTACATATACACCTTGTTTACCACTTCTGTCTTTAGTCATTAGTTTATAATTAGGCGAATCCACACTGAACGAGCCGCCTCGCGAGGAAATTGCCACGCTAAACGGGTCGAGCAGTGTAGACGCGCCTCAGCCAAGGCAAAAGCACGCGCGCCTCGGCCGAGGCAAAAGCACGCGCGGCCTCAATGCCTCGGGCGAGGCACGTCTACATTGGACTTTGTACTGTAATTTCCTCGCGAGGCGGCTCGTTCGATGTAGAGCCACCTATTGACAAATGGAATTATATATTAGATCTTATACCTTACAATTAAAAACAAAATGCTGATGCAAATGATGTTGCGCGTAGTGATGTGAGTGAAGCTCTAAACTTTTGTAGTTTTAGTATGTCTCACGATAGTTTAAATTCAATATCTTCCTCCCTTGTTGTAATAAGCTTAAACTCAATTTTAAACACTTTGTAAGTTTAGGAGAAATTCAACTTTATTCTGTTTAAGTTAAGATAGAAATTCAAATAAATTTTAACAATATACATAGTAGCAAACAAAACAAAACACATTCCAAGTATTGTTGTAATTTTTTTCTGCGTTCTTACACAGGCAAGGCAGTGTCTCTACTGGGCCCGGTAGGATCAGGCAAGACATGCTTAGTGGAGCATCTAGCAGCCATCACTGGGAGGAAAGGGGTTGCTTTCAAGAAGGTGCAACTAGGAGACCAGACTGATTCAAGAATGCTGTTGGGTTCACATCATTGCACTGATGTTCCGGGAGAGTTTGTTTGGAGACCAGGTGTTTTGACTGAGGTACCTACGTAGATATACTTAGTTCCTTAATGCTAATGATATGATACATCTGTTTGCATGATTCACGGAAGATTTTATGTCTTTATTATAAATCATTTAAAACAAAAAAGGACCGACTTCACTTAGACTCCACATTTCCAAAATCAAATGCCTGAGCTACTGTAAAAAATACTTAAATTGCTATAGGTGTGCCTATAATATTTGAAGAGTTCCCCTGTATTTCTCTAGGATCCCATCATCTGCAGATCCTGACCTGATGACAATGGGACCAACTGTCAATCAAAAAAATAATTTACCAAATTGTTTCAGCCGTCTTTGAATATATCATTTAAAAGCTTATTTAATAGTAATTAGATTACAATAGATTCATATGAAAATTATTGCCGCATTTTTTCAGAATTCTTTATAATACTCGGAAAAAGGCGTGAAAAAAAATACGTCAAAATTACACTCCTTGTTGATGTTGATTTTTAATAAATCCTATTTTTTTAAATCATGTTTAAGACAAGACGCATTAGTCTTACACAATTCGGTAGCTATATTCTTTAGTTTCAATTCGATATATGTATAGATCACGTAGGTCCGTCCGATAAAATACTAAACTACATGTTGGAAGTCTGCTTGTTGCATAGCAGTCTAAATCTATGCCTTTTGTGCAAAACTTTAAAAAATGCAATTCTGGAAATATCTGTAAACACAAGAAAACTAAATGGTGCTTACGAAATTACCTCTTATACACAAATTTCATATAAACAAGCTATGGAACTTTCTAGACAAAGGTGTAACATTTATTTGATGTACAAAGTATCATTTTCAAAAGTTTACCGCGTGTTTGCGTCTTCAAGCAATCTTGAGCTTTACAAGTATTTCCAATAAATTTCCCATCTGATTTGTATATTATTCTACCATATTATGTTCATTCAAACTAAGCAATTAAATAATGGGAATGATGACACATTTTGAATTTTGTAATAAAATTAAGTTCAATAGATGAAAAATAGTAAATATATCATAATAAAGTGAAAATTTTAAAATTCTATTGTTATGGTTGAAATATATCAGGCTTCAAAATTTCTAAATTTTACGATTTTTTTAAAGTAGGTACGAAATGAAATAAAATAATGGCACCATTCGATTTCTCGCATATTAATGAAAAACAAATTGTATGGCAACCATATACATAAACGCAATATTTCACTGTCAAAATAGAAATTTCATAATTTTTTCATACTTTAAACAAGGCGACTATGCAACCGTGACGTCACTATTGCATATCATTTTGTTAGGAGCGTTTTGAGAAACAAAAGCGAGTGTTAAAATTTGAATCTCATTTCTGACTTTTGTTTTGCTTTAACGCAATTGGACCTATGTAGACATTTGATCCTCACAACAAAACGAATCGATTGATACCATACACGAAAAAAAATCATCATGCCTATTACTTATGATTTTTATTTAAAATTTGATTTTATATATTATTAGTCAGAAACCTGGTAACAGAACTTAGTAACCAACTAGGTTTATACCTATACGAGCCCCAATGCATATTAGATCGTCTAGTCACACTTAAAAATACGATATTTTTTTAAAGACTGCTATTTAAATCCGAATTAACTTTGATGATTAAAGGAATACGCTACATACAAAGCCATTGAAAGTAGTTTAATGTTGCGTTGTACAAAGTGTAATAATGTTATTTAATTTAGAGTAATTGTATCGTAAAGTTAACATTAAGCAAGCAAAAAATTACGTCTAGCTAATATTTTAGGCAAAAAAGGTCGTCTATATAAGATAAAAACTGTTTTTTAAGAAGTTTAATATTTAATTATATTTCAAATTGAATATAGAATATTCTCTGTCATCTAAAATGACAGATGGCTATATAAAACGCAATTGCAGTGCAAATTTTCATTACTTTATTATTCTATCGAGATGGTGCGAGGTAAACCAGTGACTGAAGAAGTGCAGAAAATTATAATTTCCTGTAACAATAACGGCAAATCTACTTACCAAATATGATATATCCAAGGAGATGTCGTTGCCACGATCTACAATTCAAACGATTATCGAGCATCACCGAAAACATGGAACAATGTCCTGTTTAAAGAAATCTGGCCGTCGACGAATAACCTCCAAGGCAGAAAACAGGATTTTGAAGAAGATTATCAAGATAAATCGTCGTGCAAGAGCAGGAGAACTTACCGTATTGTGGTGGGACGCTATTAAAAAAAACATTTCAGTCGATACCTGCAAGAGAGTAATGAAGAGAATGGGCTATAGTTTTTACACTGCTAAAGAGAAACCGTTACTTACAAAAAAACAGAAAACCAACAGATTGAAATTCGCTAATAAATACAAAAACTGGACTGTTAATCAGTGACGAAAAATAATATGGAGTGATGAATCCAAATTTGAAGTCACAGTTGGTGACGAACGAAGTAAAGTCATTTCATAAAGACTGCCTCAAGCGAAAGGTGAAGTTTCCAGCATCTTTAATGATTTGGGGCTGTATGTCGGCACAGGGCGTGGGCCGTCTGCAATTTATAGATGGAACCGTCAATGCCGAGAAATAGGTTGGGGTATAGCAAAAGGGGCCCGATTTTAGGACTTAGAAAATTTACGACCAAAATTTTTTTTGTAGTGACACAAAAAAGTCGAAAGTCAAAAAAGTCAAAAAAATCAAAAAAGTCCAAAAAAAGTCCAAAAAAAGTCAAAAAAAATCAAAAAAGTCAAAAAGGTCAAAAAAAGGCAAAAAAGTCAAAAAAGTCAAAAAAGTCAAAAAAAGTCAAAAAAGTCAAAAAAGTCAAAAAAGTCAAAAAAAGTCAAAAAAGTCAAAAAAAGTCAAAAAAGTCAAAAAAGTCAAAAAAGTCAAAAAAGTCAAAAAAGTCAAAAAAGTCAAAAAAAGTCAAAAAAAGTCAAAAAAAGTCAAAAAAAGTCGAAAAAGTCGAAAAAAGTCGAAAAAAGTCGAAAAAAGTCGAAAAAGTCGAAAAAGTCAAAAAGTCAAAAAGTCAAAAAGTCGAAAAAGTCGAAAAAGTCGAATTCGAAAAAGTCGAAAAAGTCAAAAGCGTCAAAAACGTCAACAAAGTCTAAACGTCAAAATTCAAAAAGTCGAAAAAGTCAAAAAAGTCAAAAAAGTCAAAAAAGTCAAAAAAGTCAAAAAAAGTCAAAAAAAGTCAGAAAAGTCGAAAAAGTCGAAAAAAGTCGAAAAAAAGTCGAAAAAAGTCGAAAAAGTCGAAAAAGTCGAAAAAGTCAAAAAGTCAAAAAGTCAAAAAGTCGAAAAAGTCGAATTCGAAAAAGTCGAAAAAGTCGAAATAGTCGAAAAAGTCAAAAGCGTCAAAAACGTCAACAAAGTCAAAAAGTCAAAATTCAAAAAGTCAAAAAAGTCAAAAAAGTCAGAAAAGGTAAAAAAAGTCAGAAAAGTCAAAAAAGTCTAAAAAAGGCAGAAAAGTAAAAAAAGTCAAAAATGGTAAAAAAAGGTAAAAAAAGTCAAAAGCGTCAAAACCGTCAAAAAGTCAAAAAACGTCAAAAATGGTAAAAAAAGTCAGAAAAGGTAAAAAATTCAGAAAAGTCATAAAAGGTAAAAAAAAGGTTAAAAAAAGATAAATGACGGATTGTAAAATGTAAAATATTCAATGATGGGATATTCATGATGTTCTCAGTCGGAAGCCATGACAGTTCCTTACAGGCAACTGAAACAGTCAACCTCGAGAAAGATACAAGTATTACAGTCATGAGAGGCTCCAGACTTATTTCCACTAGGGACTTAATTAAATGGTGTTCTAGATGATCATATGTATATGATATTAGCCTGCGAAAGTCCGAATCTATGGCTCTCGCTGGTTAGGACGCGTGCCGACACAGCGCGCCCTAGAGTGTTTTTATAGAGCCGGAGGCGCGGAGGGAGAGCAGCCCTCGCCCGCCATGACGAAGCGCGGGAACGAGTGAGGCGAGCGGCTGAGGCTGGTCGCCGAAGGCGACCAACAAGCCGAAGCTGCGGAGCCGAGCGAAGTGACCGTGCGCCGTCATGCAAGGGCGGTAGGGCTGCTGTTCCCGCAGCGCCGGAGATACGGAAAGTCACATTCAGTCACATTAAAAACGAGCTGCCACCAGAAAACTAGGTTAGGTTTGAACTGCGGCCCCATTAGAAAACGAATTGCCATTAGAAACATTTCGGCCATCTTTAATTTTAAAGAAAAGTTGTTCAAATAAAATATGATTATTTTGACGTGTTCTACACGTTACAATCATTAAAAGTAGGTGTTATAATGACACCACTTTCGATGTAAAAATTACAAGTGCTAGAAATTTTCCAACTTTGAAGTTAATTATCTCGGCCATTTTTGATTTTAGAGAAAAAAAAAATTCTACAAAACATGCTTATTTTAGCGTATTCTCAAGGATAACATCATAAAAAACAGGTGTTATAATGACAACAACATTCATCGAATTTTTTCAGTCCTAAAATCGTGCTAACTTTTGAGGTCCAATATCTCGGTCATTTTTGAAAAAAAAAAAAAAAAAAAAATAGAGAAAAAGTTTTTTCTGTAAAACGCGCTTATTTTAGCGTCTAGAATGAAAATTTTCTAAGTGTTTTATGATTCCTATATATTTTTCACTTTTGGTCAAAAAATTTCTATCTTTTTATTGCGTACCCTTTGGTACACCTTGACCCCGAACTCGCAACTTCAGATCGCTCTAGTTCCTAAACGGTCAAGTTTATAAAAAAACTTCTAGCAATAAAAGAGGCTTATTTTAATGATTTCTTTAAAGTAAAAAAAAAAAACTATCAAAAATGCAAAAAAAATATTTTTGGTTGTAAATTTTCTAAGTTCTAAAATCGGGCCCCTTTTGCTATACTCTGACCCTTTTCAACAAGACGGTACTGCATGCCATACCGCGAAGACAACGATGGCGTGGCTGAAGTCCAAAAAAATACCTACCATGCCATGGCCTGGACGGCCATGCCAGCCCGGACTTGTTTCCCATAGAAACTTTGTGGTGGAAAATGAAGAAAAGGCTGCGAAAGGACCCTTCTAGATCTAAAGCTGATCTTAAGGAGAAACTTACCTGTGTCTGGAATGAAATAACCACTGAAGAGTGTAGAGAGTTTGTAGATTCAATGTCGCTCAGGATCAAAGCCGTTTTGGATGCAAAAGGTGATACCACCAAGTGGTAGACGGTCTATTATGCATCGGCTAAACCGAAGACGAACTTTTTTGCGAATATCTCATTTGGCAAAACAATGTTTTTTTTTTATCACTGTGGAAAGTTGTTATTTTTTTCATTCAATACATAATGTATTATTCATTTTCTATATTGTTTTTATATTACATGATCTTCTAAACATCGCTGTCATCCTGAATTTTTAGGTTAAAGTTAGGTTAGTACATTTTTTACCTGCTAGACGAACTCATTTGCATTGGGGCTCGTATACGTGTCTCAGAAAATTTACTGAATCTTATGAACATTTTAGGCAGTACAAAATGGCCACTGGTTGCTGTTGGAAGACATCGATAGCGCCGCTCTTGACGTGGCGTCGACATTGAGCTCCCTGTTAGAGAGAAATGCACTCTGTGTCCCTGGCTATAGAGACTCTTTGCCAGTCACGCCGGGTTTCCAGTTATTTGTTACACAAAGGTATGCTTTTCTTAAATGAAAATTTTTAGGTTTGGATTTATGAATTATGAAAATGTAATCATCATCATCATCATATCAGCCGAAAGACGTCCACTGCTGAACATAGGCCTCCCCCAAAGAGTGCCACAATGACCGGTCCTGCGCCACCCGCATCCAGCGGACTCCCGCGACCATCACCAGGTCATCAGTCCACCTTGCGGGGGGTCTACCCACGCTGCGCCTTCCGGTTCGTGGTCGCCACTCGAGAACCTTTCCGCCCCAACGGCCATCGGTGAAAATGTAATACATCATTTGTTTTAGGACTATCAACACAAATTATGGATTCCAAAAGAAAATATCAAATTCAAGTACACTACTCCAAAAGCATGTAAGTCAAATAAACGTGGAGCCGCTTTCAAGGTCAGAGCTGGCTGAAATCGTACACAAACTGTACCCAAGTCTTTCAACAATCTGCTCAAGAATGATAGAAGTATTCATGATGTTCTCAGTCGGAAGCCATGACAGTTCCTTACAGGCAACTGAAACAGTCAACCTCGAGAAAGATACAAGTATTACAGTCATGAGAGGCTCCAGACTTATTTCCACTAGGGACTTAATTAAATGGTGTTCTAGATCCGTTGTGGGTTTCCAAGTTTCGAGCCCAGAATCCGCTCTAAAGGTACTCCAAGATGCTATAGACATTTTCACGTGCTCAATCGCGTCGCCCGAGCATAGATTAGAACTTGCCAAGAAGATCGGCACATGCTTAGGTATAATCGAGACTAAATCTGAATTTTACTGCAAACATCATAAACCAAATGTGTCCTTACATCCCAATGCATTAGAAGCGGGGAGAGCGAAAGTCGCTAGAAAGGAAAAGACTTTAGAATCAGTTGATTTTGATAATAAACAAGTTGTGTTTTCTTTCACTCGTCAGTCAGCTTGCTTACTGGAGAGAATCGCATGTTGCGTAACATCAAACGAACCTGTATTACTCGTTGGAGAGACAGGCACTGGGAAAACATCCTCAGTCCAATACTTAGCCAGGCAGACTGGCCACAAACTTGTAGTCATCAATATGAACCAGCAATCCGATTCCGCTGACTTACTCGGCGGCTATAAACCGGTAGATTTAAAATATGTTATACGACCAATCAGAAATGAGTTTGAAGAGTTGTTCCGAAATTACTACAATGTTGAGAAGAATAAAAAGTTCTTATCCCATATAGACACGTGTTATAAGAGCGAAAGCTGGACAGCGCTCTTGGCTTTAATGAAACAGAGTCACAAGTCTGCTATAAATAGACTTACGAGTGAGAAAAGCGAGAAAAAGCTGAAAAAATGGCTTGCATTTGGTCATAGACTTGTGAAATTAGACCAGCAAGTTAAGGCAGCATCCAAACTGACCTTTGCTTTTATCGAAGGCTCATTAGTTAAAGCTATGCAAGAAGGTCATTGGGTGCTACTGGACGAAATAAATTTAGCCTCAGCTGAGATATTAGAGTGCTTAGCCGGCCTTTTAGAGGACAAAAACGAGACCATAGACTTAATAGAAAAGGGTGACAAGGTACCCATAAAAAGACATCAAGACTTCACACTTTTTGCATGCATGAATCCAGCAACGGATGTGGGCAAGAAAGATCTTCCTGTCGGGCTGAGGAATAGATTTACGGAATTCTTTATAGATGAGTTGACCGAGAGGAATGATTTGATGCTGCTTATAGGGGACTACTTGTATCATATGAACCTTAGTGGGCCAATACTGGAAGGGATATACAACTTCTACTCTACAGTCAGAAAGGAAGCGAAATTGAACCTTGTAGATGGCGCAGGTGAGTAAAAACAAGTATTATTTTTGTACAAATTTGCTTTTACTATGGATTTGACGGCGCGTCAAAAATATTCATAGCCAAGCCAAGGAGTTACTTTGGTTTAACTTGTTTCTTGATTTATAGGAAAAGTGCTCCATTAGACTTTTGATCCATAGACTTATGGACGCCCCGCCGTTGTTGTCGATACAAACTCTATAACGTGACGTTGTTTAGATTTATAACATAAAAGAGCTAGTCAAAAGTCATAGTAGTTTCTGACTTTTATTAAAACATGTTAATATTTTTTAATCTACAGGCAATGCACCTCACTATTCATTAAGAACGCTCTGCAGAGCCCTGACAGCTGCAGCTAGAGCGAAATGCGGAACGGTGACCAGATCTCTATACGAAGCATTTTGCTTGTCCTTCCTTACGCAGTTGGACAGCTCTTCGCACCCTAAAGTTGAAGCGATGGTTGCCAAGTAAGTAGTACATGCTTAGAACACGACATGCTTAGGGCATGCACCCGGTACCAAATTTAGGAACCGGGAGTACTCATGCTCTACATATTCTTCTCATATTACACTTTATTTTATGAACATTTTAAGGCAAAATCATTTTCAGTCATAGAGATAATTTATAATAACTATTTCCTTTTTTATGAACAGGGCTGTCATTGGAAAGAAAAATATAACCTCAGTTCTAAACCAACTTATACCAGAACCACAAATACCAGGGAAAAACTATTTGCTTTTCGAAGGTCATTGGATTCCGCAGGGAAAACTCGAAATCTCTATTCCCGATGGCTACATTTTAACTCCCACGGTCAGAAAGAATCTCCGCGATATAGCGAGAATTGTGTCTTTAGGTCGACTGCCAGTTCTATTACAAGGAGATACATCTGTAGGAAAAACCTCTCTTATCACATACATTGCTAAAGCATCGGGTAACTTTTGCGTAAGGATAAACAACCACGAGCATACAGACCTACAGGAGTACATAGGATCTTACGCTACGGACGCCAGTGGGAAACTAGTATTTAAAGAAGGTGTTCTAGTTGAAGCCATGAGAAAAGGACATTGGATTATTCTTGACGAACTCAATCTGGCTCCAAGTGACGTGCTGGAAGCTCTCAATAGAGTCCTCGACGACAACCGAGAGCTATTCATACCAGAAACTCAGCAAGTAGTCAAAGCTGACCCTAATTTTATGTTGTTCGCGACCCAAAATCCTCCTGGGCTGTACGGTGGTCGGAAGATGCTCTCAAGAGCGTTTAGAAACAGATTTGTAGAGTTGCACTTCGATGAAATTCCAAGGAAAGAATTGGAGATCATCTTGCATCAAAGATGTCATATTCCTCCGACGTATAGTAAAAAGATGATTGCTGTGATGGCAGACTTACAAATAAGGCGCCGAGGGTCAGCCGCAGTGCAAGGCAAAGACGGTTTCATAACACTGAGAGACCTATTCAGATGGGGTCAAAGGTACAAACTTGCTTCTAAGGATATACTAACGGAGGACAAATTTTACGATTGGGATCAACATATAGCAGACGAAGGATATCTTGTCCTGGCTGGTAAAGTGAGACAGGCAGATGAAAGAGGAATCATTGAAGAAGTTATAGAAAAACATATAAAGAGGAAGGTGTGCCCTGATAATCTTTTTACCCTCCACCAAGCTACGTCTCCTGTGACGAAAGGCATTTTAGAAATCATTCTGAATAATCAACTTCAAGAGTTCTCTCACGTAGTTTGGACGTATAATATGAGAAGACTTGCTGTTTTGATTGCAAAGGCTTTCACTTTTGACGAGCCCGTATTGCTGGTTGGAGAAACTGGCTGTGGTAAAACCACAATTTGTCAAGTCCTGGCAACATTGAGAAAAACTCAGCTATTGACAGTCAATTGCCACATGCATACTGAAAGTTCGGACTTCTTAGGAGGTCTTCGCCCAGTACGGCAATACAAAAACGACGGCAGGTTGTTCGAATGGGTTGATGGTCCATTGATAAACGCAATGGAAAATGGACAAATGTTTTTAGCGGATGAAATTTCCTTAGCAGATGACAGTGTCCTGGAAAGAATGAACTCTCTGCTAGAACCTGAAAGACAGCTGGTTTTGGCTGAAAGAGGAATGGAAGATAATTCGCAAATAGTAGTCATTACAGCCCAAAAGAATTTCCATTTCGTCGGGACTATGAACCCTGGAGGTGATTATGGTAAGAAAGAGCTTTCACCCGCACTTCGCAACCGATTTACTGAAATATGGTGCGACAGCGTATCTTCCAGAGAAGATTTATTAAGCGTATTGGAAAAAAGTGTGAACAAAGGTATTTCGTTGGGCAATCAAGAAGACGGCAGCACAGGGATAGGTAACTCTATACTAGACTTTACTGATTGGTTGAAAAACTCAGAAGTTACAAATAAATTCCCGTTCAGTTTGCGCGACCTGCTCGCTTGGGTTCAGTTTATCAATACCACAGTTGCGAAGGGCCTACTGGATACCCCCGAAGCATATGTTCACGGGGCATGCATGACTTTCCTGGATTGTTTCGGCACTGCTTTGACCGGACATATTGAATCAGAAACTTTATATGTACTGCGCAAAACGGCTATAGAGTTCTTACTGAACCAAATACAGGCGGTTGGAAATGAATACATCGAGGGATTAAAGGAAATGTTAAGTAATAAGCAGACTAAATTCACTGCAGAATCTGATGACAAGAAATTTGGTATTCGGCCGTTTTATATCGAAATGGGAGAGAATTTCAGCATAGCCGATGAGGACCAGAAGTTCACATTTACGGCCCCGACTACAGGGTCGAATACGTTAAGATTATTGAGAGGCATGCAGCTAAATAAAGCTATTCTTTTGGAGGGTAACCCAGGTGTAGGGAAAACTAGTTTAGTAACAGCTCTGGCCAAGTCTTCGGGACATAAGGTGGTTCGCATCAATCTCAGTGATCAAACTGTAAGTATTATCATACCTTTGATATTCTAGTCTTGTTTTGTAATCACAATCTCACCTATTTTTTATTTTGCAGGATATTACAGACTTATTTGGTACCGACCTGCCGACAGAAGACGGCTCTTTTACATTCAAAGAAGGAGCATTCCTGAGCGCTTTACAAAACGGTGATTGGATACTACTGGACGAGTTAAATTTGGCTCCTCAGCCAGTATTAGAAGGTTTAAATGCATGCCTTGATCATCGAGGCGAAGTGTTTATTCCAGAATTAGGAAAAACGTTTAAAGTGAAAGCGGAGACTAAATTATTCGCCTGCCAAAACCCTCTAAAGCAAGGTGGCGCACGTCGTGGCTTGCCAGTGTCTTTCTTAAACAGATTCACTCAAGTGTACATCGACACATTGACTAAAGAAGATCTTATTTACATTGTCGAGTCCCAATACCCGAGTTTACCCAAAGATATCTTGCATAGGATTGTCCAATTTAATTGCAAAATTGCTCACGAAATCACTGAGCTCCAATCATGGGCGCACAGAGGTGGTCCTTGGGAAATGAACTTAAGAGACATTCAAAGGTGGTGTGAAGCTCTTATTGAAGAACAAAACAACGGCAACGATCCTCTGCCAGGAAAATTTGTCGACATGCTTTATGTAAACCGCATGAGGACAACGGAAGACAAAGAGAAAATGATACAAAGTTACAACGAATTCTTCTCTCCCCAGTACCCAAGAAGCGATAGCAACCCTCAGTTTGACGTCACTGACAAGAAAATTACTATAGGGGACGTCACCATACATCGAAATATTGAAAAAGATTTTAAAAACAGACGCTCGCTTGAAACCAATTTGCAGGTTCTTAGAAATCAGCTGCCAATACTAAAAGCTCTAACTCAAAGTGTCAAAATGAACTGGCTGACAATTTTAGTGGGACCCACAGCTACTGGTAAAAGCAGTATCGTTCAAGTACTAGCCGATTTAACGAGCAATGACCTCCAAGTATTACCAGTGACGTCGGCTATGGATGTATCAGATTTACTCGGTGGATTTGAACAAGTGGATTATAATAGAAATCTCGAAACTTTGTACGATCAAATAGAAACAATAACTATAGAGACTGTACGCAACATGTGGCTAACTCAGCCAAATAAGGAATGGAAGTTGAATAAACTCATGAGCCAACTGAGTCAATACAAAGCGCTACAATCCGGAGCAAATAGCAGCCATGAAGCGGATACACAGAAATTTAACGAAAGAATCAAATTTCTATTAAATCACAGCCAAACACTTTTAGAATGCAATAAGAAATATAACGCGACGCGAAACACAATTACGGAAACTACAAAGAAATTAAACAGCTTAAAAACGAAAGTGTCCAAAATAACATCAGTAAATGCTGGTGGCAAATTTGAATGGATAGACTCGCTCCTTGTCAGATCTTTGATTAACGGTTCATGGTTGCTACTAGATAACGTAAATTTGACATCAGCGGCAGTTTTGGATCGACTCAATGGATTGTTAGAGCCCAATGGAGTTTTGAGCATACCCGAGAGAGGCGAAATTAGTGAAATTGTACCTCATCCTAACTTTAGGGTATTTTTCACGATGGATCCGAAATACGGAGAAATCTCGAGGGCAATGAGAAATAGAGGAGTTGAAATTTTCTTGCCAAGGTCTGAAGACTGGGACGCGCGCTTAACACTGACAATGTCTTATATGGATTTAACTGCTCTTTTATCATCGTGTGGATTGCCAAATCACTATCACGAAATTTGTATAAGCTGCCATGAATTAATGACGTCATTCGTACAAGGTAAATTCAGATTATTAGTTTTTATGATATACTCGTAGGTATATTGGCTTTGTACATGGTAATAACCAGTGATCGTAGATTTTCCAGCATTTTTGGTGCAGAGCTAGGGTTATTATTATTTTGAGGCTATTAAATGTTTGTACCAAGAATCAAATAAAATCAAAGCCATTTAGAACTAGGTTATAATGTAGAGATGGTTGGTAACTTAACAACATTTTGACAAAAAAAACGCCAAAGCACCGGTTTTGCTGAAAAATCTACGATAACTGGTAATAACATTACCGAAAAGTGCTTCCTTAGCGAGAACTTTTAGGTACAGATGTTATTGAAAATTGTACTTACATATTATTTTTGTATTTTGCAGGTTTAGAACGTCCGACGATCTCACACTTGCTCCAAGCTGCGTATCTTACGTGGCAGCAAATAGTTCGAGGCATTCCCCACGAGAAGGCACTGACTAACAGCTTTTCCGATGTCTACATTAAACCGAGATGCGGTGGCGATTTCACATCCAACGTCAACACGTCACTGGCCGAAATGAAAAACACTATGTTAAAGGCCTTAGAAGAAAGAATAAGTCATGAAGAATATATAGCGTTTGAAGCAAAAGACACCAGCCATACATTAACTGTAAAAGGCTTATGCTCAAATTCGACAAACGAAATCGCTAAACAGATAACGTATCCTGCTATACAACAATCAAGTCATAAAGGAGCAAACTTGGCATTACTGGCAAGCATTTTTACCACATACCAAAAATGCACCGAAGGAAGCATTCAAATATTACACGCTTTAATACAAGAAAGTTTACAAAACAAGTACAATGGAAATCAAGAATTAAGTCGCCAATTCAATAATGCGGCATTTGCAGCTGAAAAAGCATTGAAGAACCATTCTGAATCCTCCAAAAGGTTTTACCCTGAATCCCAACAGCTTGACGAAGACGAAATCACAGAAGCAAATATAAATTCAGTGACCCTTTACGACGAACTGTGGAAGGTTTATAATAAAAACAACATGCCTGATAACAATTTTTCGGCCATAGACTATTCTAAAGCGGTAGCCACCGGCGCGTTGACTGATGACTTCGTTGAATATCCTATTCTGAAGCACTGCAATAAGTACATCGATATAATTGACGAGTATTTTAGGAAAATAATCAAGGACGCGCAAGAATGCTTAGACGATGAAACTGCTTGTAAAGTTATTCACATTTTAAACTGGAGGAACCGGTTCTTAAAAGCATGTTCGCTGCCAATATTTGTGATGAAGAAAAACAAAAAAACACCGTTGTTAAAGGAAGAAATAGTTCCTTTGCTTTATATGCATAGTAAATGGGTTCAGAAACTTTTGATGGGACAGCTTTTTAGTCTGTTACCGCCGAAGCATATCTTACGTGAAAGGTTTGAAAGAGAGACCAAGGCGATGTTGTATAATGACCAAGACAACACGGGCATTGCGAAGCTGAGCAAGAAATTGCGAAAGGTCAAAGGTCAGCCTAAACTTTATGAAAATGAGGATGAATTTGAATTGGCTGTAACTAGAACTGAGGTTTATAAACAAACTACTTTTAATATGAGTCAGCCTGTTGACGCACAGGCTACGAAACTGTCACTAGACGCAAGCGTTTCGACAGATATAAGTTTAGCATTCGACATTCCTGATAGTACAGCTTTGGCAACAATACAGGATAATATCACTAAAACCCTAGAAGCATCCGAAAATGCTAAAGTAGGCCTAGAAGCTCAACTCCTGCCTATAAATGGATACGTAATTTTAAGAGTATTAAACGCATTAAAGATACATTTCATAGATTTGATCTACAATCTGTCTCAAGGCGACAACATAAAAGCGGATAAAATACAAGATTTAATAGGCATTTTGACAAACTTGACATATTTGGCGAAAGTGACCAAAGGATTCCCTCCAGCGCTTCTAAATCTTCTGCAAGTCGTCGAAAATTTGTGCAGTGGGAAGCAGGACATGTTACACCTCAGGTATTTATTTAACTATTCGGTATTGATAATCGTCCTAAATATGCAAGGTTTGGCAACGCGTATGTGAGACATCTGGAGTTTCAGACTTCCATAGGCTACGGTAGCTGCTTACCATCAGGCGGGTCGTATGCTTGTTTGCCACCTTAATTGTATTAAAAAGTAGATAAAGAGGTTTGGGATTTTCAAACAGCAAGCACATGGATCGCCTGAGCAGATGCCGTAGCCTATGAACCTTTGTGACCTTGGTTTACTAAAGAAGCTAATAGCATTTGTAGCTTTTATATTCTTTTACCTCATATTGACTAATTATTCTTTTGTTTTTAGAATATCATCACTGCCTGCGAAATTCTGGAATGAGTTTTACAAAGCATTGGTAAATTCACCAGCACTATACCCATTGTTGTTCCTAAAAGTACACAGTGCCGATACCGAAGACGAGTTAGAACTGATCCCTACCAATACCAAGAGGCTGTCGACGAATCTACCACTGCTGCCCTATTATGTGCAAAAGCTGACTACTGTAGAAAACTCCGGTAACCATATTAACGACACTCTCTTAACATTGGTTCTATCAACTACTTTAGGTTTTAGGAAAGTGTTCCTGCGAAAATAGTCGTCAATTTATTGAAGAAATCTTTGGCGTGTTTAACATTTTTCACTATATTGATGTTTTCATTTTTACACTGTGAAATACCAGTTGATGGTAAAGTCTCTCTAAATTAGTCCCTTATATGACCCAGTAACGTCTCGTTTACTGTGAAACTATTTTTTTTATTCAAGTGAATTAATTGAAGAATTGTACGGCCTAAGAGAGGCATGTACTCCCAACATTAATTTTGTGGGAAAAAAAGCTTTTTACCTTTATTTATCAGAAGCTCCGCCATTGCTATTGAATATTCCTTAACTTTATTTTATGCTACATCTTTGGAAAGTGTTAACAAGTGACATTTGCCTCAAAAGCCAGCACCAACTTTAAAATATATTTATGTCCATAATAATTTTAAGTGGATATTTTTTTTAGATTTCCGACATTTACTCGCGTATAACACAGTAGCGTTGCAAGACAGAGAAGAGTATTCAAAACTGCTGGGGACATTGCTGAATGTTGTATGGAAAAATATCGCTACGTTGGATACTACTACATCTAACAAAATGTAAGTATAACAAGGCGTTTAAATATAACCTTTTAAATAACCTCAATCAATACAAATTATACCTTATAATTTTTTCTTAGTGTATTTGTTTTTTTCCTCTGCATTTGAGTTATTTTTTTTTTAGAAAAACCGACGCTCTGTTCGAAATGAGGAAATATGAACAGCTAATGATCTTCCTACGATCGATTATATTCTCAAAACAATCGAACAAAACATACGCGACGCTGCAAGATTATTTAAAAGATCATCCTACGTTAACAGAGATGATTGACGAAACGAACCGGGTGTTTATATCACTCCAGCGAAGTGTCAATCAAAATCTAGCTTCAATTGAAAAAACAAGAATAAAAGTATTATCAGCAGAGCTCTCACTGCTAACGAGTCTGATTATGGTCAAAATAATGTCAGAAGTCAATCCAGTAGACCATGTAGAAAAGTATAAACTAAAAGTAAAATACATTGAGGAAGATATAGAGGTATTTGAGGCGCTGCTAAGCGCCTACTACATGCATGGGCTTGTTTCCGGAAGTGTCTCTGAGAACAAACTCGTTGAAAAAGCTTCAGATGTGTCAGCAGAGAGTTTTCATAAAGACAATGATAAGAGGAAGGGCCTGGAAAAAGTGCACCCGTATTGCTCTATTATACTAGATTTAAGAGAGAATATAAGCGCTAAAGTACATAAATACGCGGAAGGAAATACCTTTAGGCCGAAGGAACCGTCGTATAACGTTTTCGCTAAGGTAAGTTTGTAAAACACCATTTGCATTTATTTTGTGTTAAGTCTTGGTCGCCACATCACACATCAATCGATCGATTTCTGGTTGATTCGAAGTAGTATAGATTCACCGTTTCTACCACATGGATTTCCCACCACCAAAACAATGGTTTTTCGGGATTATGGTGGTTTTTCGGGGCTATGAAACCTAAAAAAAAAAAAAAAGTTTGGTATGTTTTAGTACGTTTATCCCCCCATTTAGATCGATTGCACTAGGTCTCAACAGTGCCCGGAGCCTCCTCCAGCACTTAGGCACTCCGCTAATTAAACAATACACGCTCTTCGACACCACAATAGAACCCTTGCTCACCTTTTTCTATTGTCTCTATTGTTAGGTCGACTCGGCGACATCGCATTGTTACTGAGCTCGGTAGAGGCATACTCCTACGTTGTAGTTTGTTCTTTACGTATTTGCAATAGGTTTTATAATTGCTTAATTGGTTACTCCTTATGAAAGACTAGGTATACTACCTAAAGTTTCCATAGTTTAGGTATAGTTTTGGTGGTGGGAAATCAATGGGGTAGAAACGGTCATATAACTTAACGAGATTTTTAATGATCTAACAAGCCCCGCGAACTGACACAGTTATATTACCCTTTATTAGTCTGGACTGGAGTAGGTATCAAATTTATACCTAAAGTAATTAATTCACATTTCGCGAATATATATGCAAATTTCAACGTATCTATATGTGTTACAGCACAATATGAAACTTCTGGTATATGTTTCAACCCCATCAATTTTAGTTATTTAGTATCTATTCGTTTTCAGTTTTTTCATAAAATTTATTATTTTATGCAAATCCATTTTTTGAAATATTATTTTATTGATCCTAGATTATTTCCAGTCTAGATATTTGTGTTGTCTTAATTTTTTTTTTTTGGGATAAATTATTTTATGCAAATCCAATTTTTGAGAAATTATTTTATTGATTTTAGATTATTTCTAGTCTAGATATTTGTGTTGTTTTAATTTTTTTTTTGAACTCGTAAATAACTTTGGTATATGTGACAACCGACTGCTATTTCTTGGTGGACAATAATCATGACTGTGTTTTGAACAAGTTTCAACCTGTAAGTATGCTGTACGTTTCCGTAAACGAAGTTCCCATTATTTATTAAAATATATAGATCTTTTGTTAATATAGGATTCGGTGTGTAATTTATTGCATTCTTGTTTATACCAGTTAAATAGGTGGGGCGGCGCTATGTTTAAAAACTCCGTTGGTGCTCTAATTTAAAGTCGCAATTTCTATTATGAGTTTTTTGTTTATGCTGTCGGCTTGAGAACTTTACCTTTTTTGCTAGATGTCCTTTGAAGAAGGTAATAATTTACTTTTTATTCGTTTCTGAGAAATATATAAATCAATCATCGGGTTTGAAGTCACACGCGATTTTAATAGAAAGTAAATGCACAAAAGATCTGTCGTTTAAATTCTTTAGGATTCTTTTGATAATTTAATCTTTTGTTAGAAAACATTCAGCTGCAAACAAAAATTTACCTGTCCCCGAAATCCTGTTTAAACTCGTCGCTACCTACCTAGGTGGTCCTCTGTCCCCACCAGCCGTGACCTTTTTTTCAACACAAATTCATATAAAAAGGCTGAGGCTGGGGGCTAAATTTTAGAAACGAAGTGAGCTGCAAATCACGTGTTCAATTACGATTAAGTGAATAAATTTCTTAATTTTAACTAATCAGAGATAGAATTTGAAGGAACACTTTAAATTTCAAAGTATAAAAAACTTATAGTATCCTGATTTTTAATCTATATATATAGCATGCAAATTGGAAATGATAATTGTGATGTTGAACTTCTTCAATTATGTGAAGACGCGGAGAAGGAATATTTTGAAGACCAAGAAATATATAATTTGTGTGAATCTCTAAGTCAACAAAAATATGAAATGTAAGTTAATCAATTTGTTTAAATATTTAATTCACTGTATATTTTTTTTTCTACCTTGCATCTTGTTGGGGTGGGTGATCTAAGTTAAAACCTGTTGTTACATGTTTCCTTACCTGACTTACGGATACGGAGGGGATAGTGGTATAACAGTGGGTTCCCAGTTTTAAAATTATCTATAGCGAATTGAAGTTTCAGTGTTTTGTACCTGTGGTGTTGTGTGATTCAGTTTTGCAACATGGCATTTTATCTTGAGCCTAAATTAGAACGTAGCGAGATAGAAAGTTTAGCAAAAAGTTAATAATCCAGAAATTTCATAAATATATCCGATTGTGGTTTATTGATGGCTTATTACCTGATTCACTTTTCGAAGATCAGGATATTAAACCATATTATACCCCATGTGAGGGTCATAGGAATCAAACACAGGATATTCATATATCAACTACTGATGTAGTAGACGGAGTCCTACCAATGCAAGCGTATTGTTTGCATTGTAAGAAATATACAAGTTAGTATTTTGTAGTTATTATTAATCTTTGTTTCTGGTAATCATATTATAAGTAATGATGTAATTATATTATTTGTGATATTTTATTTTTGCTAAATACATTAATAACACAAAGAATGTATTTATACCCATCGTTGTATTGACTATAGGTACGCATATCACTTAGATCAGCTTGCCATAGTTCATGGTAGTTTGACAGGATGTATTTATTACGCGAGAAACGTTTATGAACAGGTTTATGTAGAGTGTACGCTTCTTGGGACTGCAACCATTTTTTCACTTCCTCTCTATTCATTTGACCTTTCATTTCCTTCATAACATTATTTAAACTACTATATCCAGCCGGGTTTGATATATCGTAATATATTCTATTTATGTCTAATAAGGAGTCCATCTTTCCCAATCAACTTTCTTTTGAGATCTCGTTTTTGGCTTAGTAGATAGAGGAGTAGATGCGTTTTTTTCTTTAATTGATAGGTTTTGCGCGCTAATAGAAGCCTGTGAAGTGTTAGCTTCAGGTTTAGATTGAATTTTATTAATAAATTCTAAAGTCTCGGGGTTACCAATACATGACGATGGAACTTTTATATCATTTAAAAGACTAGCGAAATCCTCCCATCCCACTGGTTTTGAGCGTTTAAGCGGTCTAAGCACATCACCTACCAAATCGAGAATATTGCTATTTGGTATTGTCTGACTGTTTATAACTACTTCACCGTTCTCCTTCCACCAAATTTTAGGTCTATTCAGAACAATGTTTTGCAGTAGCGTCTGACTTTTTGTCCTGTACGATTTAGGTATAACATCTATAATATAGGATGGAGAATATCGTTTAGGTAATTGAACCTTTGATACACCAGGAGGTGTGGCATAAACATCTTCTTCCGGCACAGGTGAATTTGCGTCTCCGCTTAAGTTCTGAGTAAATGATTCCTCCTTTCGGATACTTTCCTCTTTTTTTACATTTTCCTCCTTTTTGTTAACTTTCGAAGCAACGTTGTAGTTATCGTTAGTAAGGTAGATCACTTCATCCATCACTATTGGTAATTTAAATGGTCTTCGATCTGCCTCAGCAAAATGTAAAAATCGTTGTAGTGCTTGACAATATAATGCCCACTTTTCACGATCATTTATTTTTCTTCTAAGAATTGTTTGCATTTCTCCATCCAGACGGGATGATAAATTTTCCACCTGATTTTCACTTTTTTTAAGTCTTTCAATAAATTCAGGTTCTACTAACAACATTTTCTTTGTATTCTCCATTGTATCTAAGATAAGGAGTTTACCAATGCACTTAAAACTGCACCTAAAATTATTGGTAAAAATGCACCCCCTTTCTGAATAATAACGGTTTTTCTAAGCTTATTTTTGCCTTTTGAAACTAGTTTTCGTAATGTTTCCTTATATTTTTTTAATTTAGATTTTTCTTTGTTATCTAAAGGAATTTTACACTTTAGAACGTTATAGATACATCGCACGATTTAAGCAAAGCAGTGCGATATTTTGGTTTAAGTAAATGCAGGGCTTCCAGTAAATGTTTATAGGTGCTTACTCGAGAATGCATCATTTAAAACTGACTGAATCTTGATGATCCTTGTTATATTTAAATCCTTTCTTTGGGATATACACTGTGCAATGGCCATCAAATGGAAATATTTTAGTTTTAAAACGACACATGTCATCTGTGTTTTGTTTTAGATCAATCATAAGATAGCCGTGAGCGTTTTTAGTAGCATCCTTGTAAGCTTCGTCAACGAACTTTGAGTTTTCTGGGCATACTTGACGAGACAAATAACATATTTGTGTTTTATCTCTAGGATTCTTAAAAAACACTAAATAACTTGTATTCAAAGACATATCACGTTGACCTTTACCCTGATGAAATATATTTTGAGTAATATAAAACAGGCTTAAATTTCTGTGGTGACTACCTTTTGTAAAAATATCAACCAGTCGCCCATTTGATTCCCGCATTAAATCATCTATTATAAGTAATTTGGGCTTCAGTCCATCAAACATGGACATATCAGGTATTCCTTGACTATAAATCACATTTTCTAGATTACATAGGGGTTGCATTTCATCATAACACCAAATCACTTCATCAAACTCAACATTACATAATTCTTTCGAATGTTCAAGAAAACTTGTAACAAATTTAGTTTTTCCACAACCACTCGGACCAGCTATAATAGTGGTGAAGGGATGGTAAAAATGAATCATTTTGAATTAACGTGAGGAGTGTGTTGTTATGAAAAGGAATTAATTTCAAATGACAATTTTTTGTAAAGTTTCTCCTTTTATCAAGAACATTTATTAAAAATAACACATAACAAAAAAAAAATTGACACAAGATAATTTTAACTTCTAAACTAAATCATACAATTTACAAAAATTATACACATTGCACAAAAAATAAATACATTTCATTGAATATTCTGTGTAAATTAAATAAATTTTAAAGTACACCATGAGGAATTTTATAATGACCCCACGCAAGAGTATCAATAGAATTTCCTAACAAATATCGTTTCGTGTCATTACGGGAAAGCGTTATTTTGGTAATTTTCTGTGTAAATAAAATGTGTTTTATTGATTTGAAACGTAACATTTTATCATATTTAATTTTTTTCTTAAATAAACATTTTTTTAAACTATCAAGATCATACGTTTCCGTTACGCATTTATTGACACCTTTAGCTTTAGCTTTAATTTCTTTATTTTGTACATCTATTCCTTAAATATTTCCCCATTGTTTTCATCTTTGAAAACACCAAGTTGCTTTTTATTTACCAGGGGGAAACCATACACGTTGTCCTCTGGGTATTCAGAAGTATCAAAATATAAATTAAGATCTGATTTTATGTCATCATAAAAGTCCTCTGTGAATATTTGATATAGTAAACTATCAGTATCTGTGTAAAGCAATTTCAAATTATTTTGATATTTGGTTTTCATATAGTCGTAATGAAATTGATAAATTAAAGTTTTAGAAAGATCTAAAATGCAAAAACCTAGGTAAATTGGTTTGTTGTATAAAACTTTAGTTTTTTTCAATTGAACAGCTACTAAATCATGTGAAAAAACAGATAAACTATGAAATTCAGGTTTCGCAATTAAAGATTGAACTCCTTGAGATTTCCCACGATTTTCCCAGTGATTTAATAATTTGATGTTTACTCGTTTTATTACATTCTCCATAGTTTTACCAAACACTGAATTGTTCATGAGTTTGAAAAAATCTTTTTCGAATTCAGAAGATGCTTGGGATCGCATGTAGGTATTTAAATCTATGTAACTTTTTAACCATGGGGATTGCTCAAATTTTAATATTCTATGGATTTTAAGCAATTTTAATCCGTTTTGTAAACTTTGTTTAAGATTTCTGTAATGAATGACATAGTTTGTTTTCTTGTTTAGATTTGGTATTAATTTTTTTGCTTTAGAATTACCTAAACATACATTTTCGGGACAGAATGGTAGATCCGAATGATAATCATGTAATTCTTTAGGGTACTCAATGTCTACTTCTAAGATAAAGCCATGATCAGCATCATCTGCAATATTAAAATTCGTGTCTACATTCACCCATTCAAATTTACCTGTAGGAAGAGGTTGAGACATAGCCCATCCATACAAGTTATTTGCATCTAAATATACAAGAAAAGAAGACGGTTGGTTTGATTCATAGTTTGACATATATTTATTGTTAGCTTTTGCATGTCTGTGACTGCATTGGGATATACCTCCTCGAATATTTTTTGCTATGAAAGCAATTTTATCAATATCCGTCAAAAGTTCAAGTTTTATTTTTGTAACTTTTAACATAGCATCCCAACTCAATCCTGGGGCAGTGTAATAATGAGCTGGATCCAAACCGTAGGTCTTAACACATACATTTCTAAAATTTTCAAATACATCAGTTAGTAGCAAAACATCTGATTTCAGATATAAATCTGAATAGTCCCCCATATTTTAACAATTAAAGTGATTCCACACACCCACAGCATGTTCATAATCTTCATCTGAAATGTGGCTATTAGTCAGAGAACTATAAAATAAATCCTTACGAGGAAGGGCGGTAAGGTTTAAACTATCAAATGATGTCATGTATTCATATGGGTACACACCCTTACGTATCAAGCGCTTATAGTCACTTCTTCACTTGGAAAATTTAATTTTAGTTCATTGAATTGGTTTGTTGTTAAGTTTTTAGCTAATTTTTCAAGACTACTAGACATGAATTTAAGGGAATCAACGAATCTTATTTCACTGTACGGTTATTCACTTTTAACATTTTGGAAAAGGAAATATATTTTTCTTTGTTCTGTGGGATTAGTTCTATATCACCATCTTCAAAATTAAGCCCATGTACTATAAAGTGACTGTCATAGTTGCTTAAGTTATGAAAAAACACAGGTACAAAGTTTTGGGGTCTGTACTTTTCATTGCAAAGTGAATGTGCAACGCCTTCGTAAACACCGGTATGCCAATTATAGGAAACGCAGGAATCCTCGTTTAAACATGTACTACAAATGAAACAGACTTTGCTGTTTGCAATGTGTTCTTTATTTAAAGTTGATAAGGGTAAAGGGGGCTTGGAAAATGTATTCTTTTTACAAATACTCTCCAAATCATGTTTAATACATTTCATAAACGTTTGACCACAGTTCTCCCCTTTGTATGTTCTATAAATTGATAACTTGTGATCATATGCACATTTAATATAGTATCCAAAACTATAAACTTGATGTTTCTGAATGTTAATGGTTGAGGAACGCTTGTCTATACGTCTGCGTTTACGTTTGATTTTATCATCCACATAATCATCATCATCTCCATAATCTTTATCACTGTCAGGTGTTGGAGAGTGACTATTATCTTTAGTGGTTTGTTCATTAGATTGTTCTGACTGAATAGGACTTAAAAATGCCTCAAAATCTGCATACACAACAAAAGGAACTCGTAATTATTGAAATTAAGTTGACTTGAAGAAGTCATTTTGTCAAACCAATCTTTCCTTTTATCCTCTTCAGAGGGTAAATTGGTACATATATGAAAACGATCGTTCTTTTGATGCTCTACTAAATTCTGATTAGATGAAAAATTTGACAAACAACCATCACATATATTAACAGCATGTTGTGATTTATTTATTTGAGCGGATACTAATCGAGATAAATTGATGATTAGACAATAGTGTCCTCTATTCCCCTTTGTTATATATAACAAATTAAAATGTTTTGTTTTTTTACATTTTGTAATGTGTAAAGGACCGACAATATCATGACTTTTATTTTGTGAATTATACTCCAAACCAAACACGTTAATACTTAAATCATTTAACTTTTCAAATTTCTGAATATCAGTAAACTTGATAGGAAAAGGAATGTCACCAAACTTCAATTTCTCCTTGTATTTCACATAACAGTTCACCATATTAGCGTGATTGTTTTTCTGAGGTGGATATAAACCCGAAAGCAATGCCCAACGGAAACATTCATGATCATTGTTTTTGATGTTTATTACTGCTCTTTTGTTTGTTATATCACGTGGTAATTCAATATATGAAGAACCACGCAATGGTTTATATTTATTAACATTAACGTCTAAGTGGTTTATGTTTACCAAACTCCATCCACTATCTTTTCTTTCAAAGTTTGTTAATCTCTCTGTTATTTCATTTACGAGGGATATGAAAAATAAATCTTTATCACTGCTCACATTAAAAAGTTGATTATTTAATTGAAAATCAAATGTATTTCTTAACTGTTTGGTATCCTGACAAAAAATTGCATTTAAAATAAAATTAACTTTTAAAGCACAATGATCTGCAACTGATCGATTTAATAAAGTGAAAATTGTATCTTTATTTTTTTCTAAAAACGATTCGGGGGTTTCAAAGGGTTGGTAATCATTTTTATTACTTGTCATTATATTCATTTATATTCTGTACGTAGCAACCCTGTTTCGGAATGCATTTTCAATTAGCTAAACGTTGATTAATTCGCTGTCTGAACTAAGAACATTGTTTTTGCTTTTCAAATGGTTTGCTAAATATCTTTTTACCACATACACATGGCATACAGAACATTCAATTTTGTCATTATTTTTTGTGCTTACGTCAATACAGCAAGCTTGTGTTGTAGAAGTTGATGCTGAATCACAGCTAGTTGAAGGTTGACTCTTCTTTGTTGATGCCTTAGACACAGGATCCGTAGTTGCCATTTCTATTCCGCCTCCAACTTGTTGGGATCTAAAGAAATAAAATAAAATATCACAAATAATATAATTACATCATGACTTATAATATGATTACCAGAAACAAAGATTAATAATAACTACAAAATACTAACTTGTATATTTCTTACAATGCAAACAATACGCTTGCATTGGTAGGACTCCGTCTACTACATCAGTAGTTGATATATGAATATCCTGTGTTTGATTCCTATGACCCTCACATGGGGTATAATATCTTGATCTTCGAAAATTGAATCAGGTAATAAGCCATCAATAAACCACAATCGGATATATTTATGAAATTTCTGGATTATTAACTTTTTGCTAAAACTTTCTATCTCGCTACGTTCTAATTTAGGCTCAAGATAAAATGCCATGTTGCAAAACTGAATCACACAACACCACAGGTACAAAACACTGAAACTTCAATTCGCTATAGATAATTTTAAAACTGGGAACCCACTTTTATACCACTATCCCCTCCGTATCCGTAAGTCAGGTAAGGAAACATGTAACAACAGGTTTTAACTTAGATCACCCACCCCAACAAGATGCAAGGTAGAAAAAAAAAAATACAGTGAATTAAATATTTAAACAAATTGATTAACTTACATTTCATATTTTTGTTGACTTAGAGATTCACACAAATTATATATTTCTTGGTCTTCAAAATATTCCTTCTCCGCGTCTTCACATAATTGAAGAAGTTCAACATCACAATTATCATTTCCAATTTGCATGCTATATATATAGATTAAAAATCAGGATACTATAAGTTTTTTATACTTTGAAATTTAAAGTGTTCCTTCAAATTCTATCTCTGATTAGTTAAAATTAAGAAATTTATTCACTTAATCATAATTGAACACGTGATTTGCAGCTCACTTCGTTTCTAAAATTTAGCCCCCAGCCTCAGCCTTTTTATATGAATTTGTGTTGAAAAAAAGGTCACGGCTGGTGGGGACAGAGGACCACCTAGGTAGGTAGCGACGAGTTTAAACAGGATTTCGGGGACAGGTAAATTTTTGTTTGCAGCGGAATGTTTTCTAACAAAAGATTAAATTATCAAAAGAATTCTAAAGAATTTAAACGACAGATCTTTTGTGCATTTACTTTCTATTAAAATCGCGTGTGACTTCAAACACGATGATTGATTTATATATTTCTCAGAAACGAATAAAAAGTAAATTATTACCTTCTTCAAAGGACATCTAGCAAAAAAGGTAAAGTTCTCAAGCCGACAGCATAAACAAAAAACTCATAATAAAAATTGCGACTTTAAATTAGAGCACCAACGGAGTTTTTAAACATAGCGCCGCCCCACCTATTTAACTGGTATAAACAAGAATGCAATAAATTACACACCGAATCCTATATTAACAAAAGATCTATATATTTTAATAAATAATGGGAACTTCGTTTACGGAAACGTACAGCATACTTACAGGTTGAAACTTGTTCAAAACACAGTCATGATTATTGTCCACCAAGAAATAGCAGTCGGTTGTCACATATACCAAAGTTATTTACGAGTTCAAAAAAAAAAATTAAAACAACACAAATATCTAGACTAGAAATAATCTAAAATCAATAAAATAATTTCTCAAAAATTGGATTTGCATAAAATAATTTATCCCAAAAAAAAAAAATTAAGACAACACAAATATCTAGACTGGAAATAATCTAGGATCAATAAAATAATATTTCAAAAAATGGATTTGCATAAAATAATAAATTTTATGAAAAAACTGAAAACGAATAGATACTAAATAACTAAAATTGATGGGGTTGAAACATATACCAGAAGTTTCATATTGTGCTGTAACACATATAGATACGTTGAAATTTGCATATATATTCGCGAAATGTGAATTAATTACTTTAGGTATAAATTTGATACCTACTCCAGTCCAGACTAATAAAGGGTAATATAACTGTGTCAGTTCGCGGGGCTTGTTAGATCATTAAAAATCTCGTTAAGTTATATGACCGTTTCTACCCCATTGATTTCCTACCACCAAAACTATACCTAAACTATGGAAACTTTAGGTAGTATACCTAGTCTTTCATAAGGAGTAACCAATTAAGCAATTATAAAACCTATTGCAAATACGTAAAGAACAAACTACAACGTGGGAGTATGCCTCTACCGAGCTCAGTAACAATGCGATGTCGCCGAGTCGAGCTAACAATAGAGACAATAGAAAAAGGTGAGCAAGGGTTCTATTGTGGTGTCGAAGAGCGTGTATTGTTTAATTAGCGGAGTGCCTAAGTGCTGAAGGAGGCTCCGGGCACTGTTGAGACCTAGTGCAATCGATCTAAATGGGGGGCTAAACGTACTAAAACATACCAAACTTTTTTTTTTTTTTTTAGGTTTCATAGCCCCGAAAAACCACCATAATCCCGAAAAACCATTGTTTTGGTGGTGGGAAATCCATGTGGTAGAAACGGTGAATCTATACTACTATTCGATACCATAAAACTATTTGCTCAGCGATCGATTGTCGTTAATCTACTCGCCAATGATGATTTATCGACATTAGCATGACAATATCCATGGTCCTATGTGCTATTTTCAACCGACTTAAAGATTTCGAAGGGGAGGTTCTCAATTCGTCGGGATCCTTGTTTTTGTTGCAATTTTTTTAAATGTGTGTAATCGATTAGTCGAAGACGGCTGGACTGATTTGGAAAATTCTTTTTTTGTTATACGTCACAGTTGATCAGCTTTGTCAGTAGGTTAGGACCTGATGAATGGGATCCTGGAGAAATCGAGGGAACTCTTCAACTATTATAGGCACACCTATAGAGATTTGAGTATTTTTGACAGTAGCTCGGGCATTTGCTTTTGGAGAGGTGGAGGCTAAGTGAAGTCAATTCTTTTTTGTTTAAATTTTTATTTTTATTTGTAGGATTGCCGTCACTTCGCAAAGTCTGTCCTATCCCCCAAATCGATAGCAGACCTATCAACGAATCTAAGAAGAGCTTGTAACGAACTATTACTTATCTTAAAAACCAACACATCAAACAAAACATCCATGCAACAAGCTCAAACCGTCATTAAAGAGACTGCTTCGTGGCTGTATTCAGTGAACGCGTTTTACAAGAAAATCGAGTCTTCATACTCAGACGCATTCCCAGACTTAGCGAAACCACTGCAAAGCTCAGTATCGGAAGTCATCCACAGTGTAACATCGTTGAGCGATGTAATAAGGGAACTGGTTGTTAAAATCGAGCAGGGGCCTATTCTCAACGAAGTGATCAGTGACCTAATCGTGTATCCGAATGAAATTCCGAGTAAAGATGAAAAGGCGAAGTTCTTGAACCGCTTTGTGACTACTAATGTTATGCAGCTGTTAAACAGGAATATCATAGCTGCTAATGGCGACACGTTTGATGTAGAGACTGAATGTATGGAGTAAGTAATTTCACAGATTTCACTTACGCTTGAATTCCTGCGTTTTTAAAATGATATCGAAGTAATAAGAAGGAGAATTGTCTGACCATTTATTAAAACGTGCGATACAAATAGAGATGGACTAAACCCTCAATTTAGTTGATAAAACTGATTATTCTTATTCGACCGTTTTTTACAGAATATTAAAGATGAATTTATCAGAGATCAAAATGTACTGCACGGCCGCGGAACGTGCGGATCGTATGACCGTTAATAGCGTAATGACAACTCTGAACAACATCGTCAAAACTTGGGAGAAGCAACAGAGAGATATCGAGAAGAAAAAACAGGATGACGAAGCGTTATACGTGACCAAGTAAGTGTTAAGCTAATGTTAGTCAAATTTGGTCTTTAAAAGTATTTGTATACAGTTTAAATTAAGATGATGCAAATTTTGTAAGGGTAGTTGATGAACTATGGCGTCTTGGTCACCGGCCATGCGACAACCATAACGTTTTATTCTGCAGGCCTTACGTTTGTTTGATCACTGCGCGGTTTTAACAAACTCAGCGGTCCTATTCCATGAGTTCCATGACATGTAGTCTGCGAGAATGTTTTTTAGAGATTTGAAATTCCAAAATATAAAATCCAAAAAGGTATAATGTTATTGTTCAGCTTTTATACAAAATACATTTCACAGATCTAAATGCGACGACGTAGACGAAGAGACAGAAGCATATCAAGCAATCCTAGAAATGTTTCCTTCCTACTCTGACCATGATTTTGCCGAATTCAAGGCACCGTCTTTAGAACAGAAGAAACTCAAACCAGCAACAGACAAAAAACCAAAACACCTTATTAGTTCCGAAGACGTTTCACTAATTTACAAATGGCATTCCAATTTCGTTCGAAATTTAACTTCAGCGGAATGGTTACCTACCCCAAAGAGGATGGTTGGGAATAATGTAATCAGTCCTTTGGTGGAAAGGTATCCGATATTTAGTCGGGTTATGACTAATGCCTGGGAAGCATTGGATGCTGAGTTTGAAGGTGCAATGACTCCGGTTCTGATGGTGCTTATTTCTCAGATTAAAGAGAAAATTGATGGGATTGGTGAGTAATAAGACTAGATTTCTAATGGTACTTTTAGAATAATTAAAAAAATACTGTCCAATTGAAATACTACATATCCTCTAATAGTTTAAATTTGAGAAATAAGACAGTAAATGTTTACTTGTGACCTATTTATAATCTTTATGTGTACTGTTACAGAGTCAAACAATCAGAAAATAGACTTCTATCATTCCCCATGGGTCTCGGAAACTAGACAGTGCCTACCGCTCTTGCGACGAGTGAAAGAGAGTACGAATGCGTTGCTGGATCAATGGCCGGACTTCCCCACACTAAAGGACGTAAGTGCCCTGTTTAATCGACCTTAAACCGTGTTGCAATTATATAAGTTGTACCAAATGTACCAATGGCTTGTTAAGTATCTCTTCTAAGGCGAAAAAGGTGAACTGCACCTAGGTACTTTTATCAACAGACTTCAAGATTTCGAAGGAGGAGGTTATCAATTCGTCGGGATATTTGTTGTTGCAAATTTTTTTTTATGTATGTTCATCGATTATTCGAAGACGGCTGGATCGATTTGGAAAATTATTTTTTTGTTTGAAAGAGTTTTACTTTACAGTTGGTTCCATTGTAACCAGGTCAGGATCTGATGATGGGATCCTGGAGAAATCGAAGGAACTCTTCGACTATTATAGGCACACCTATAGTGATTTGAGTAATTTTTACAGCAGCTCGAGCTTTTGGAAAGGTGGAGGCTAAGTGAAGTCGGTTCTTTTTTGTTTAAAATTATTTTATAGACATTTATCGAGCCACCATACTTCCCCAGAAGTATAAACTCTAGGATTCCATGCAAATTATGACATAAATAATAGGCATGGTGAATTTTTTTCATGTATGGTATCAATCGATTCGTTTTGTTGTGAGGATCAAATGTCTATATGGGGCCAATTGCGTTAAAGCAACACAAAAGTCAGAAATGAGACTTAAAGTCCGAGATTTGCATTTGTTTCTCAAAACGCTCCTAACAAAATGACGTGCAAAAGTGACGTCACGATCACATAGTCGCCCTGTTTACAGTACGGAAAAAATATGAAATTGCTATTTTTACAGTCAAATGTTGCGTTTATGCATATGGTTGCTATACAATTTATTTTACAGTAAAATGTTAAAAATCGAATGGTATCATTGTTTTTTTTATTTCGCACTTGAAAAAATCGTAAAATTTAGAAATTTTGCAGCTTGATTGATATCTTTGAGCCATTTCTATAGAATTTATAAATTTTCACTTTAGTTGGATATATTGATCATTTTGCATCCTATCAACTAAATTTTATTGCATAATTCAACATGTGTCATCATGCCTATTGTGATTTTATACAACTGAAGAACAAATCAAATTATTTTAACAAATATTTTGATTTGTTTATTTTAAGTAGACACACTACTACTTATATAAATTATAAACTTATTTCACATCTACATAAGACATTATATACCTCCTTGAAATAAAACTCTTTCTTTAATTTCAGATAATCGTAATCGTAGACAGAATACTGAATTTCCCGGTCACCAGTCCGGTATCCCGTTTCCTGACCGGTTTAGAGTTACTTCGCGACAAGATCGAAGAGTGGAATAAAAACGCACATAAGGGGAACAACATAATTGATATCTCTTTGGAAGTCGGACAGCAGATCATCAATTGGAGGAAGCTGGAGATGGGACATTGGAAGGAGTGTCTGAACAATTTGTATCACAGGTAAAAATTTAAATGTTACCTATGGAATATTCATTTAAGGTAACTAATTGCCACAAAATAGTGTATAGGGTGAACTAAATAAGTGGATTTAACCGGTGATCCGCGGACCACTGGTGGTCTCTGGAAGCACCAAATGTGGTCCGCGATATATGAACAGAAAAACTCTTTTCTCAAACATGCAATGAAATATTGATGTTATATTCCTTATAATAGGCTGCGAAGTATCACGTTTCAGGTGCGGCTACACGAGAGGTCGATAATGGAATTTCATACAAATTTGGAGGCCTAGGCCGGCAAGTGCCTCTTTTTTAATTTCGATTCCAAGTATATTTGTGGCACAGGATCATGGCGTTCAGCCATTTAAGGCTATAAGCGATATTTACTTTTTGGTTCGTTTGACATTCTGCCACTACTTACGCCTATTAAAAAAACAATAAACAATATGATATATTTTGCACTTTCGTTTATATATAAAATCGACATGAAAATAACGAATAACACATTATAAACAAATTCCTATAATTTTAAACTGTAAAGATGGAGGCAGATTAAAATCGGGTATTAGACGTTGCAATTTGTAGGGCCCAATCTGTTGTGTACCCTGCCTCTCCCTAACCCTCCTTCAGCTCCCTAAGGGCCCTAATTCTTATTACACCTCCCAACCTGACAGATTGGGCCCTACAAATTGTTATGTCTAATATCGGTTATAGGAACAGCTGATTTTGTTTTTTTTTTTTTTCGTGAAAGGTCGGTTATCAATCAAGCTAAAATATTAGCAGCAAGGGCTATTACACACGACCTGAAATTAAGAATTGGAATCTATAGTTTCGAAATAAATTCGCAGGGTTCTGATTCTTATGAATATTTTCTATAATCTAAATATATAAATGAAGAAACTGACTGACTGACTGACTGACTGACTGACTGACTGACTGACTGACTGACATATCAACGCACAGCCCAAACCACTGGTTCTAGAGATTCCAAATTTGGCACGTAGGTTCCTTATAAGGTCTAGGGATGCACTAAGAAAGGATTTTCAAAATTCACCCCCTAAGGGGGTAAAATGGGGGTCCAAAGTTTGTATGGCGAATCAAGATTTGTTAGACTATTTATTCGAAACTTCACAGGAGTATTCCTAAAGATAAATGAGTAAACACGTGTTTCAGGTTTTTTGAAAATTACACCCCTAAAAGGGGCAAATGTGCTCACAATGTCTGAAAATCAACATGGGTATCGTATCCTTTTTGAGTACTTATAGTACGCGGGCGAAGCCGCGGGAAAAGGCTAGTAATGCATAAACAGAGACCATAGACAATATTTGTAACGTTCTGAATTTATTCAGTCACCATGTACATTTTTCTTCTTAATTTTAACTCGTGTAGAATGGCCTTAAGTGCAACCTCTCGAACAGCGCAGATACTGTAAAAAAAAGTATTTTAGTGGGAAAATTTCAAAAACATTAGTGGTGGGTCGTTGAAGGTTTTGGCTTCAACGAAACGAAACGTTAACGTTGAAGTCGTCAACTAGTTGAAAAATTCACAGATTTCGTGCCTCACACGACTATCGAGCACATTGGAAATGAATCTACGGAAGTCGAAAAAATATTGTAGCTGAGCGACGAGAAAGTCGGGATAAGGAAAATGTTATAAAATAAAACTACGACGTTGAATGATAATTATTTAATTCTTACATTAACATAAGTATCCTCGACATAACGCCTGTGAACCAGAGTTGGGCAAAAATTAACGTGATTGAAACTAAAGTAAAAAATGAGAACGTTACTCATAATCATATGAACACATGATTACGAATTCAATCATGAGCTTTCTAATCTGATTGACCACCGACATGAGTAAATCATGTCGATTTTTAGTTTCACTCATGATTAGCTGAAGTGATTACTCATGATTAGTAAGACAGTATGCTTAGTTAAACTAACGATTTAGTTGATTAGATGATTAGATTTTGCGTAGCTACTAGCTCCTTCACTTTTTTCCCTGACGAAACAGAGGCGGTACCTAGGTGAGTATAATATACATTTAGGATAAATGGCTATTTGTGACAATATTTCTAAAGGTATCTTTTGGCGGTTGGCGCTTACGTCTTAAGTTGTATAGTGCAGATTCAATATTGAGCAATAAAAGCGTAAATGCCAGTGGCAAATGTTACCTTTACCAAAATATCGACAATTTTTTTGTTAGTTTTTGGTATGAGTGTACAAATGAATGCTCCCATTTATCTTTGAAACGGCCTGTTCGGGTTTTATTGCGGTTTTAGGCTACAGTTAAGGCAGCTATCACACAGCTACGGTTCCCACATGCGCTTTTCATTTTCATTCTCATTCTCGTTCTCGTTCTCGTTCGTGTTCTCGTTCTCGTTGTCGTTCTCGTTCTCATTCTCATTCTCATTCTCATTTTCATTTTCATTTAGGATAATGAAAATTTCTACATATGTATCTGGTTCAATATGTGAAATTCAGAACAAACGCCTTATTCAAGTAATAATATAAATCAGCTTAATAACACTCTAATCATACATTCGTCAATCACATTGAACAAGTTAGTTGATTAGCGTTAATTTAGTTTCAATCAGCGCCCGTCGTTAATGATTTACTCATGGCGAAATTACTTGATTGTTTTGTGTTATGATTTAATCAGCGATTATTCAATCAGCGATAATTAGTAATCGATCACCGATTTTAATCAAGTGTGCCCAACTCTGCTGTGAACAAACAAATTGAAAAATTTCCACACGCATATCGAAGTTTGCATAATTGTCGCCGTGGCGCCTAAGTATACATATTTCATTTTTAGATTAATAAGCAGGATATAATAATGTTCAAAGTACAAGAAAATTATTACATTACAAATCCGTAGTCAACTCGAGTAATCGTAGCCACATAGCTAAATAATTTTTAAGCAAAAAAAAACCGACTTCTTCAATGGGGGAAGCCGGTGAAGGATTATTGTAGATGGTGCACTCAATACAACGAAATAACTTGCTTAACAAACACAGCGAAGAGGACAAATCGTCAAACGTGAACCATCGTTGAAGAATTCCTTTCTCATTTTACATTTCACATGTTTATGGCATCAGCCGCAGTTCCACTTCATCAATTTGTCACTGTTTTCAATGAAAATGCTTGATTTTTGATTTAAATACAAAAATCACTTTATGTTTGCCTTTAAGATTTGAGAAGTTTCCTCGATTCCTCCTGGATCCCATCATCAGAACTTAGCTTGACGAAAATTTGTCCTGAGAATCTAACTTGCTTAAGCTTGATTCACACAGAGCGCGGGCGCGGGCGGGCGCGTGACCAAGCGGGCCCGCGACGCTTTTGTATTCAGTAGTTTTATATGACCACCTTCACACACGCAGCGGGCGCGGGCGGTTGCTTGTTCGCAAAAAAGCGACCGCCCGCGCCCGCTGCGTGTGTGAAGGTGGTCATATAAAACTACTGAATACAAAAGCGTCGCGGGCCCGCTTGGTCACGCGCCCGCCCGCGCCCGCGCTGTGTGTGAATCAAGCTTTAACAAACATAGCGAAGAGGACAAATCGCCAAACGTGAACTATGCGTCATTGAAGAGTTCTGCTCTGATCATCATCAGCAGTTCCACTTCATCAAATGTCACTTTTGAATGAAAATACTTGATTTGTTGATAAAAATACAAAAATCACTATGTGTATGCCTTTAAGATTTGAGGAGTTCCCTCGATTCCTCATGTATCCCATCATCAGAACTTGAGCTTGACGAAAATTTGTCCTGACAATCTAACTTGCTTAACAAACACATCGTAGAGGAGAAATCGCCAAACGTGAATTATGCGCCGTTGAAGAGTTCCGTTCTGATCATCATCAGCAGTTCCACTTCATCAAATAATAATAATAATAATAATAATAATAAATACTCCTTATTGCACACCTCATACAGTTACAAGCACAAATTTTACAATTAGATAAATTTAGGTAGAGGTAACAATAGGCGGTCTTATCGCTAATGAGCGATTTCTTCCAGACAACCTTTATCACTCTTTTGTCAAATGTCACTCTTTTGAATGAAAATGCTTGATTTGTTGATAAAAATACAAAAATCACTATGTGTTTGCCTTTAAGATTTGAGGAGTTCCCTCGATTCCTCATGGATCCCATCATCAGAACTTGAGCTTGACGAAAATTTGTCCTGACAATCTTACTCGCTTAACAAACACCGATGTGTGTTCGATAAGAGGAGGAATCGCCAAACGTGAACTATGCGTCGTTGAAGAGTTCCCTTCTGATCATCATCAGCAGTTCCGCTTAATCAAATGTCACTGTTTTGAATGAAAATGATTTATTTGTTGATAAAAATCACTACATGTATGCCATTAACATTTGAGGAGTTCCCTCGCTTCCCCATAACCGAGTTATGGAGTAACAAACATTAAATAAAAACAAAATAAAAAGAAACATACACGCCGAATTGAGAACCTCCTCTTTTGAAACCTTGAAGTCAGTTAAAAAAAAAATGTGACTTTTTTCTTCTGACTTTTTTCAAAAAGGTTATAAGGCTACAGGGCAGACCCTTAACCCGATCGTCTTTTTTTTAGGCTTAAATTGTAGCTGACTAAATTGTCCAGAGGAGTTTTTCTCAAATTTTTGATATCATTCTTCGTTTCCGAAATATCGAACGCCAAAATCAAAAATTTAGAAAAAATGGTTTTTTTTTTCACTATTCCGGCCATAACTTTTTTCATTTTTGATTTTCTCGAAAAATTCTTTTTGCATCTTACAGCTCTCGTAAATATGAGTATTTTGAGCTATTTTTGAATATCATATCTTTACAACTTTCCGAGTTATAAGGGGATCGCACTTTTTCGTGAAATCGGGGCCTATAATGGAACGATCGAAAAGACATTTCCAATGTCAAAACTAGTTGATTTGTCAAATAGTTGATTTTGTAAACTGATTATAAAAGAGCGCAAGCGTTATGGTCTAAGAGCTGGCCACGTCAGATATGACACAATTATGAGAGCAATGAAACCTGTCTTGTTAGACTGCTTTACCATTCTTATTGCTAGATCCGGGCATCTGGCAGCTTTTAATGGGTGGAGGTCAAAGTGACAGACCAACAAAGTTTTTAAGTTGGAAAAAAGTAATACCAAAATAGGTAAAAACTGCCAAAGTTGTGTCATTTATAGAGGACAGGGCCTATATTTCAACATTAGATTATAAACCATTGTCTATTATTGCGGAAACAAAAACGGTAGGCGACTAACTAAAAATTGAATTATACATCATTTGGCACTACTTGCCCCCAACAGAAACTTCTGGATATGATATAATCTAATTAATTACATAATTTCCCATAACATTGCATCAAACCCAGAACTCTAGGATTTGTTTTCTCCGAGTTATTTGCATTCTTTGACATCCACTACTTTACAGCTGCCAGATGTCCGGATCTGGAAATAAGCATAGTATAGCAAACTAACTAGAGGGGTTTCGTTGCTCTCATTGTTGTGTCATATCTGACGTGGCCAGCTCTCCGTCTATTAAGGTCGTTGAAGCGTTGATCAGTTCATTTCGTTGACGGACGTTGATTACGTTTCATTTTTAGTAGGTACATTAAAGTTATACGAATAAGTAACGCATAGATAAGGTAAATACAGCTAACATTAGGTTGATTATACGTTGAATGTCAACTAGTTAAATCAAGAGCCCCAAACGTTTCATTCGTTGACGAGTGATCAACGTTGAATCAACGACCACCACTAAAAAACATTCAATTCAATATTTTATTATATTGCCTATATTATTGTGAATTATAATGTCGATTTGTTTTATTCTATAATCATTTGGCTATAGGTACAATAAAAGTCTAGATGTTGTTCAAATGAAAGTGAAAATTATACTAAAATTATACGTAATAGTTATACATTTTTAAAAGCCTTTTAGTGACAATGAAATGCAGTCAGAATTTAGCAATCCAGACTTCATAACGTAATGTTTTTACGCATATTTTTGATTACGTGGTAAGTCTAATAAATGTTTTTGTTGTTGTTAGTTGATACAATAATTCATTAATAACAAGATGAACATATACTTAGTCGTAATAGTGGGAACGTGATTTAACATATTTTCTACGTTCGTGGCTTATTGAACTTATTGTATCATTTTAGATAAAAACCTAAGTACGAAGGTGTTTGAAGTACATACAACATACATTATATTATTAATACAAGTTTACGAGTCGAGTATTGCCTTACCTATATCCGAAAAAAAAATTGATAAGTTTCTTATTTATTTCATTGCATGTTTGAGAAAAGCACTATACATACCTCAGCGTGAAAAGGGGTTGCCAGCCTCGTGACTATCCGGCCTCGCTACGCTCGGCCGTCTATATGTACTTAGCCGACAACCCCCAACTTTCCGGCCTCTGTAGTAATGTACTATTATGATTTTATTCGTCTTATACTTACTTGACGAGTGGGCCATGGCGTGTCTCCGCAACCTCTTTGCGGGCCGGGTTGTAAGGAATTTAGTTTTTTTTTCCGGCCCGATTAGCAGGCCGATCCGGCCCGCGGGCTGTAGTTTAGGAGACCCGTGATCTAATCTATTACCATAGAGTGGAAACTAGTTAAGTACTATATAGGGACACATAAGCTCCAGGTCTCAGATCGGCACGAGTCTAGGACCTTATATCTACGTTTGGAAGCCCCACTCCTTACCACTTGGTCGCCATGTTAGAACACCTGTACTGTTTCAGAAAACAATCTGAAGCCCACAAATACTGGTTCTACGTATACTCGGTCATCAACTCGTACTTAGACGAGGAGGCTACCGAACCCGTTCCAGCTGAGAGGGTCATCAAAGTGCTGAAAGACTTTATGGAAACCTCCAACATGGCGGAGTATGAAGTCAGGCTGGATGTATTGTACGTGTATCACTGCCATCTTGTACACTTCGAAAGAAATCAGAGACGAGGTTAGTGCATAATATGTTCATTGCTGGACAAAAGACAACCCCAAGGATCTTAAAAAAAATGGATTTAGTTTTATAGAATCCCGTGTGGAATATTTAGTTACAGTGCATCCTTTTTAAAACTGCAAATAAAGAAAAAAAACATTCAATTTTAAATTAGAAACCGGTTTCTAAAAGTTGAATTCGTTATTCTGATTTCAAATGCTGACCACCGATTTTTAAGAAGATCAGACTACGAACGCTAAAATTCAAGATGGCGGCCGACTTTGTCATAAGCTTTGAAAGACATAGACAACTTTTTCTACTCACTTTATAGAGTTGATCGTATTATGTTTAGTCTATTATAGTTTATGTTATGACATTTACATGGTACGAGTATATTTCAGATGAACTCCTATCGATATTCTGGAATACCTACAACTACTACGCTCAATTCGCTCCTCAAGTCGCCGCGCAAATAAAAGAAAAAAGGGCGCCAATTGAAAAGAAGCTGCGAGACTTCGTGAAAATCAGCTCCTGGGACCGGGATCTGAGCTACTGGAGCGTTAAAGACACTGTGGATAAAGCGCACAAGGCGTTGCATAAGCATACTAAGGAGTTTGAGGTCAGTATGTCTATCCCCCATATTCATAAATGTCTTGCCCTTCGCTGTCACTTTGGCAGTTGTGTTTGTTAGAAACAGACAAAACATAAATCAAATGAGGTCATAAACTAAATGAAGCTTGTAAGACATTTATGTTAAGGACATGTTCAATATTTATTTATCTACACCAATATCATAAATCCTCTATTCCGCGTTCGGAAACCGCATGTAATTAATTACCATCATTACTGCAACCAGTAACGTAATATCAGTGACAGTGTGGTTAAAACGTATGAAAATTCATTACCTACGGTAATATGCCCTCCTCTGCCCCGCCGGCACAATCGAGTTGGCCATGGCGGTGCAATGTCGGACATTCTAATGGTTTCCGAACACTTCATTTAGGATTTATAATATGTGTGTAGATAAACCAGTGTATGCAACTGTACGTAATTAGGCCTTAAAACACTCGTGTGATCTTATTATGAAACTCGCCGGCGGCTCGTTTCATAAAACCAGACTCGTATTTTAAGGACCCTTATTACGTAACAGTTACATAAACTACTATTATATATCAGCTACTAGAAAACTGTGATGTACCATCGCCCACACTGTTAACTGCCCATCGGCGGACCTTATTCCTTTTGTAATAAGGTCCGACGATGCACAGTTAAGAGTGTTGCTGTTTGTACAACACGCAACGCGCGAGAAACAGCACCGATGCAGTAAGAAAGTTAAAGGGATTAGCTTCTCGTGCGAATCATGTATCGAGATAGATGATATCACTTTTATTTAGCCTACTAGAATATAATTATAGACTTGTCCAATCATATAAAAACACAAGCGACGGTTATTAATAACCTCTGACGTTACCTGACAGCCCTTTCCCGACCAGTGAAACGCTCGGTGACGTTATTTTCTAATTAAATACGTGATTAGATATAATACCATACCAAACTTCTTCTTTCAATTGTAAATGGCAATTGTGACATTTTCATCCCTTACCACTTCTGGTCTGACTGATAAAGACCTGCCAGGCAGCCGGACCAAATAACAAACATTATATAACACAACCCAATAATGTTATCTCGTAATTACAGAACGTGCTCAAAGAAAGCGTGGCGTCATGCCTAGTTGACAAATCAAGCGACTCTGGTGTCGACCATGTTGGTATCTGGGACCGCCCGAAGAGGACCACCGGGGTCAACGCCACGGGCGGCGCTTACATGATCGACACCCAGAACTTTGTGGTCATGGCGAGAAATATTAAGGTAAGATGCTTCCTTCACTTGTCTTACTTTGAATCGAAGATTATTTACTTAACTGTCTGTCAACTATTTTGATTCCTAGCCACTATAGAACCTTGTCATAATGGCAGGTGCCAGTGGATAAGTATAAACGTAATAGGGATGATGACACATGTTGAATTTTGCAATAAACTTTAGTTGACAATGCAAAATGATAAAATAAAGTAAAAATTATAAACTCTATTGAAATAGTTCCGAGATCAGACTACAAAATATTTTTTTTTTTGAAATTACAAAATTAAATAAAAACTATTATTCCATTCGATATTAAACATTTTACTGTAAGATTAATTGCATGGAAACCATATACTTACATAAACGCTGTAAAAATAGCAATTTTATAATTTTTCCATACAATAAACAGGGCGACTATGTGATCGTGACGTCACTTTTGCACGTTATTTTGTTAGGAGCGTTTTGAGAAACAAATGCAAATCAGATTAAGTCTCATTTCTGAATTTTGTGTTGCTTAACGCATTTGACCCCATATAGATATCTGATCCTCACAAAAAACGAATCGATTGATACCTTAAATGAAAAAAAAAAAAACCGGTCAAGTGCGTGTCGGACCACGCATAGGAGGGTTCCGTACCTTCAATGGAATAAGAACCAAACTAATACCAAAAGGTCGTATCTGATGCCTATGGAAGAAGTTTTTTGGAAATAACTCAAAAATGGCTAAACCGATAATGTTCAAAACAATTTTCGTAGAAAGTATATTATAAGGCGCATCTACTCAAATTTTTTCATATTTTTTGGACTTACGGTTCAAAAGTTACAGGGGGGGCTACACAATTTTTCTGACTTTCGAAGCGATTATTTCAAAAAAATATTCACTTAATCACAAAATGATCAAAGAAACCTCAATATTATTTTTAAATACCTATCGATTGATGATTCACATGTTGATATTTGGTAAAAACATTTTTTTTGAAATTTAGTTACATGTATGGAGCGCCCCCCTTGAAATATTTTTTTTTTCAAATTTAAATACATAACTAAGTAGCGGCGTACAGAATACACCTTATGTGTAAATTTTATTCAGATACGTCGTATAGTTTCCGAGTAAAATGGCTGTGACATACGGACGGACAAACAGACAGACATGACGAATCCATAAGGGTTCCGTCTTTTGCCATTTGGCTACGGAACCCTAAAAACATCATGACTATTGTGTACTACTAAACTAGCTATGCTATTATGAAAAGGTTCTATAGTGGCCTAGGAATCAGATACGTTGACAACTTCAAATCATAGTTGTGTTGTGTGGGTATACCTTAATTATAGATGGGCTTGTACGTACGTCATACATTTTGTGGTAAATTGATTGTAGTTACCGCATAATGTACGATTGTACATTGCCCACTCCCTCTAATTTATTATCTACGTAACTTAGTTCCTTTCTGCCAGTTATGCGTAGCGCTGTAGTGTAAATATTTTACATACCTAATCTATCATCATATCATATTATAGTGTGTTGGGATTTCTATTCGAATATTAATGCATCGTAATAAAAGTAACTAGAGACCTAGGAACACATTTTCGCTACACATTAAAACTGTATACTTTTTATTTTTAGAAATATCTAGATCAATCCGAACAGCCGAGCACGGTTATCGCCGACGGTAGCCTACTGTCAAAGATCCCTAACTTACTGAACAAAGCCAAGCTACTATGTAAAGAGACTTTAAACAACGCCAGCTACCCGTCGCTCGTCCAGGGTTTGGACGACTTTGTAACTGTTGTCATTGAGACGAGCACGCATCTTGGTTCGATAGAGGTAAGTTCACATCACATACGACTAATTGGAGTGAATCAATTGGTCGTTGTTAGTTTATGATAGCACTGTTGGCCTGACATGAGGGCGTGGGAAGTTTCGGTAGACAACAACTCCGATCGCGCGAAGTGGAGAGAAAGGAACGAGAAAAGCAGACTAATCATGCTAAGTAGAGGGAGAGACAGAGCGCTGTCAACAAGGTACTGAATTAAATGAAATAATTTGTGCCTAGAAAGTTACTTTTTAACCGACTTCAAGATTTCAAAAGAGGAGGGTCTCAATTCGGCGTGTATGTTTTTTATTTTTATTTTGTATGTTTGGTACTCCATAACTCTGTCATGTCTGAACCGATTTTGAAAATTCTTTTTTTGACTGTAAGTATATATAAATATATACAGATTGGTCCCGTTTTTGTCAAAACGCAGTTCTGATGATGAGATCCATGAGGAATCGAGGGAACTCCACAAATCTTAAATGCATACATAAAGTGATTTTTGTATTTTTATCAACAAATCAAACATTTTCAATCAAAAGAGTGACATTTGATGAAGTGGAACTGCTGATGATGATCAGAACGGAACTCTTCAACGACGCATGGTTCACGTTCGACGATTTGTCCTCTCCGCTGTGTTTATTAAGCAAGTTATTTAATTGTATGAAGTCTAAGAGTGCACCATCTATAATAATCTTTCACCGGCTTCCCAATTGAAGTCGGTTTTTTTTCTTAAAAATTATGTTATAACCGACTTAACTCATATTATCATAATACATGATTAAAATATTTCGGGTTATTACCGAGTCACGGTTGAGGTGGTACGGTCAGGTTGTTCGAAGACCACATCGTGAAAAAGTGCCGTTCCATGGCTGTACGTAAAAGAGGGAGAGGTAGGCCGAAGACTGCCTGGATGACAAATGTCCGGAGGGTCATGATGGATCTCGGCCTAACTCCCGACGATGCTTATCAGCGAAGCCAGTGGCGCCTCAAGATTAAGAAAGCCGGCCCCGTGTAATGGGAAGTGGCGAGGAGAAAGAAGAAGATTGACGGTCACCCTATAAACCAACGTTAAGACTTAAATGCTGATAGTACAGCTGATGGGCTATCAGATTAATCAATTTGGCCCTAATGAAAATGGCTTAGTCTTATCAGCTAATCTATCAACCCTTCAAGTTTTAACGTTGGTTTAGGGACAGCCTGTACAGCACTGTTTTTCAACCGACTTCAAGATTTCGAAGGAGGTTCTCAATTAGTCAGGATCTTTGTTGTTTTTTTCTTTCTTTTTTTGTATGTTCACCGATTATTCGAAGACGGCTGGCTGGACCGATTTGGAAAATTATTTTTTGTTTGAAAGAGTATACATCACAGTAGGTCCCATTGTAACCAGGTCAGGATCTGATGATGGAATGCTGGAGAAATCGAGGGAACTCCTCAAATATTAATAAGTTTTGTAATTAATTAATTTGCCAGTGTTATATATTTCCAAGTTTTATTTCAACAGTAAATCTATTTTGTTCTCTATTTTGAAGTCTTGAGAAGCTGACTGGCAATAATAGCTAAGAAAAGTTACCGGGTAAAAAAACATCGTTATATAATGTTTCATGGGTACATTTACGCATGAATACTTTTATAGATCGACGCAACACTACCCAAAGACAAACAAACGTCTCAAGCAAAGAACATCGTACGACAGAAACGCAAAGCGGTGGCTGACCTTTTCAAAGCCCTGAGTAAGATAGGGCTGAACTACCGTACGGGGTTGGTCATACTAGCGGCGGCAGAACAAGAATTGTACGATTTTACCATAGCCCCTGTTGATTTGGATGCAGCTATGAGTTATTTAAAGAGCAGGTACAGTTTTAATTTTCTTAAATACACACACAACAGCGGGCGTATAGGGCTGTTCATGGGCGACGTTGACCGCTTCCCATCAGGCGGCTCGTCTGCTCGTTTGGTACTAGTTTCATAAAATAAAAACCCTAAAAAACAAGAAAAAAAGAAACTCAAGTTTTTTTCTTAAATATTATGTTGTTTTTCAAACAAACAGAGAAATTAGACACTTATTTATCTTTAACACAAAACGTGTAGGATATTGGCGGGTCTTGATTTCCTCTAACATTTAAGAGTGACAGAACGAGCAGCCAGTTTTCTTATGTCGGCCTCATTAAGTCATTAAGCACTTCTTTGTATAACACTTGAATAAGGCAGTTTTAAGATTATTATATATTTAGTCTCCTCATTTAATTTGATTTCAGTTTCATGATTATATTTATTCTTGTTTTTAGTATTTGTCTCTGTTCACGAGAGTTAAATGCCCACAATTGTGATACACCAGAAAACTACATCGGTAGTGGTTTGGGGGATGTGAATTTGTGAATCAGTGTTGTTTTTTTTTATCTGTCAGCTTATAACCCTCAAATGTCCTTTCCTTAGACGGTGTGATGCCTCCTTAAGCCTGCTATGGTCGGGCTGTGAGAAGTATTTCCACAAGAACATAGCTCGCCACAGGACTCTGTCTGCGGCCCTACTAACACCTCACCAAGATTTGGGCATTCAGAACATTGAGCGGTGTAAGGGATTTGCTGCGCAGTTATTGGTATGTTTATATAAGTACACATCTATTTAAATTCGTAGGGCATTTGGAGAGTTTTGTATTGCTTGTATTATTTTCATTACGTCCTAATCTCGTAACAATTTTGTGGGTCCAGCGATTTGATAATTACAACCTGTGACGTTCCTTAGATTACTTTTAATTACAATATTCATACTAGCAACTAATAGTGTTATGATGTCATTTTGAAAAACTTACTGATTTAACTCTCTAGAAAAAAATACCATTAACATAAATGAACAGTTTTTTTTACCGTTTTGTAATATGTGAGTTTTAATATAAAAGCATTTTGCAGAAACTGACAAACTCTCAAAAGAAGTCCATTTCGAAGTACTCTCGACATCTCAGTGATCTACGAACACTAACCACAAACCTCACATCCGTGTTAGATGTTGACTCGTCAGGCGTCAACATTAATACACTAAATGAAAAACTAAAGACTCTAACTGAATGTTATGCTAATGCTAGTATTCTGCTCGATCAGTTTAGCGTTCTTATTAAATCTTGCCCAGAGAAAGAACTAAGGCCAGCATATGAACCAGAATTCGATGCCGTGTTTTTTGAATCTCAAATAGTACGCTGCTTTAAAAACAGCGATGAATGGCAAGCCTTATACAAGAAGATAAAAAGTATTATATCAACCGTAGATAAACAAAAGACTGCTCTACTCAAGTTGTCAAATACTATGCCAAAAGAACTTGGAAGCGACTGCGGTCCTCTGCCAAATGTTTCTCAAAGTCATATAGACGTCACCAACGAAGCTAAAGCTAATCTAGAAACTATTGAAAAAGAATTAGACAATGTATTAATTGAATATGGCTTCAAATTACAAGTAACGGTAATTACAGATGAGATACCTGAACATCCTATATTAAAGAGTATCGAAAATTTATCAGCGTATATAGAAGGCACCATAGAACAACTTAATACCTATGATGAACCAGCTGACGTTTCCATGGAAGACAAAGATAACAAAAAGACTGAGTTGATAAATGAAACTGAAGATTTAGTAGCTACAATGTTACTGATCATTCAATCATTGTATAAGAAACATTTGCCAGAAGACAAATCAAACATTGATGTCTTAAACGCGATAGACGAAATAATTGACAACGGTGAGAAAGAGAAGGAAGAATCAAATGAAATTTTAGAAGATAACCATCTAAAGGAACTTTTGCAGGATAAACTATCAAGTGATGCTAGGGCACTAAAATTAGACGCTCTGGTAACTAAAATTCATAATTTGTTAAGAAATTATGTTGAATTTCTATCGACAACAGAACCAGATTTAGAGGAAGTAAGAAATGTGGTGATGAGGTTGATCCCAATATTGGAACAGACTGTTTTGTTTGTACAATACTTTGTCACCCAGAAAGTAGCAGTACACAGAGTTTCGTGTAAGATGCTTTCGGTGCTGTTGAAGATCTTCTCCGACTTAGCAATGAAAGGGTAAGTTGATTTTGTATAACATTAATCTCCATTTTCAACCTTTTGACCGCGTGGCGAAGTAATCCGCCGTTAGCCGCCCTGATAGCAGATTGAATTTGAAAAATTGTGCGCATCGAAAAAATGTTGTGAATTTTTGGCCATGGATAGAGTGCCCCACGATGAATATTTTTAAGTATTGGAGGTCTGTAAAATTTTTGGACCTTCACGTAAAATCAGGGGTCCCGTGCAATATGTTATTACTCTCTGGTTAAGACTACTAGGGGTTGTGTGGTATCATTTCCGTATAAAACAGACATGCAGAATTCATTTTTGATAATAAAAAAGTGAAAATCGAAACTAAAAAAAAAGCTCTGCGGAGAAGAAAAACACTCAAAAAAAAAATTATATTTTAGAACGTTATATAACTAATAAATATCATTTAATGCAGTTTTAAAATAACTACAATTTTAAACTTTTTACTAAATAAAAACTACGCGAAAAGAAATCATTCTGGTGGTGTATATGTTTCCTCCATTATAACTATTATAAGTACCTATGGAAAATCAATAAGAAACGTGGACATCCGTAGCGAATTGACCTTAAAATGCATGTATTGCTTATTATTAGTCAATTTTGCTCAGAATACCTTCCACAAAATAAAAATAAAAAAGAATTAAAAAACACATATTTCCCTATACTAACTTTAAGTATTAATCGTTATAATTGGAACACATGTGTTTTTTAATTCTTTTTTTTCATTTCTGCATTTTGTAGAAGGTATTCTGAGCAAAAGTGACTAATAATAAACAATACATACATTTAAGGTGAATACGCTACGGATGTTCACGTTTCACATTGATTTTCGATACTTACTATGGAGAAAACATATACACCACGACGCGAATGATTTTTTTTCTCGTAGTATCGTGTATTGTAAAGGCCTGAAAATTGTATATATTTAAAAACTGCCTTAAATATGCCTCCTTATAACATTTTTTAAATTTACAAATAAATGATATTTATTACTTATACAACGTTCTAAAAAATATTTTTTTTTTTGTGTTTTTCCTCTTCGCAGAACTTTTTTTTCATATGGATTTTTACTTTTTTAATATCAAAAATGAATTCTGCATATCTGTTTTATACGGAAATGATACCACACAACCCCTAGTAGCCTTAACCAGAGAGTAATAACATATTGCACGCGACCCCTGATTTTGACGTCAAGGTCCAAACATTTTACGGACCTCCAATTTAAAAAAATATTCATCGTAGGGCACTCTATCCATGCTCAAAAATTACAACTTTTTCTCGATGCGCACAATTTTTTCCACTTTTGTACTGAGAGAAAACCCTACTATGACGCCAGAGCCACATAAAGATAAGCTATGGAATAATGCCAAACACCACAGAAGGGTTCTAAATATTAGTGGTATTTCGTAGTTTTTGAACGGACTGCTCTTGACGTCGATAACGTGACCATCTTTGGCGCTCGAAAGGTTAACATTATATGAAACGGCTTAGGAAACTTACGCCTCGACTACGAAACGCATGTCCGAGCGTGAACGTTGGACGCTGTCGCCGACGGACGGTATCGTGTATTAATGTGTTTATTTAATAAAGAAACCAGTCATATAATGTACTGGTATGTGTAGTCCTCTGGTGTAAAACAGCAATTCAACAGAGAAATAGGATAGCAAGGCTATATTTTAGGACTTGCATTACGTCACTGATTATACTTACTGCAGTGGCGTAATTCGAAGTAGATGCCAAGATCTACTGACACTAAAGACAGACCTATTAAACAAATGTATGGTGTTCTATGTCAACATGGAGCGGATCAGTGGCCCTCAGGTTAATTTATTTGGTACCTACTTTATTTATTTTTTGCAAACAACTATGTCTTGTCGTCTTAATTCTGTGGTAATCTTGTGACCTCAAAAGCTACCATTTCGTGATCATTGAATATAGGAACTGTGCTACGTACGACGTAACGTAAGCTGCCAAATTATATATTTTCTTGTAGATTGTAACAATTCTTGATCTTCAGCTATTTTACTTAAAACAAAATGGTTCCGGTACATATGATGCAATTGTTCTAGCTTCTGTAAACCATCTGATATGGACATGGAAGACGGCGAAGGTGAGGGAGGTCCGGGCAAACTCACCGGAGGAACCGGTTTGGGCGACGGTGAGGGGCAGAAAGATGTCTCGGAGAGAATCGAGAATCAGGTAGGTACTGACAGCATCGCCCTCATTGATATTGACACAGATGTAGTGCATAAGCCGATCGTGAAAACTCGGAATCAATGAAATTTAACTGTAACGAAGGCGGAACGTAATCTGGGAGCAGTGTCTTCTGTTAGGTTGTATTGTTTCCGAACACAGAATAGAGGATTTATGATGTGGGTGTAGATAAAATATTCTATGGTACTGAGCCTGCCGGCACGTTTAAATTATTTTGTATAAAAATGTCAAGTAATCGCCAAATTCCATCAAAAATAAAATTACGCATAATTCGATATAACTTCCCTGTTGATAGCTATAACATAAAATAAAAACCGGCCAAGTGCGTGTCGGACCACGCATAGGAGGGTTCCGTACCTTCAATGGAATAAGAACCAAACGAATACCAAAAGGTCGTATCTGATGCCTATGGAAGAAGTTTTTTGAAGATAACTCAAAAATGGCTGAACCGATAATGTTCAAAACAAATTTCGTAGAAAGTATAAGGCGCATCTCCTCAATTTTTTTCATATTTTTTGGACTTACGGTTCAAAAGTTACACAATTTTTCTGGATTGCGAAGCGTATATTTCAGAAAATATACATAAACAGGGAGGAGGGCTGGATTTTCATTACGTTATAAAATTCGATCTTCCAAATTTGAAACTCATAACTTAACAATGTTTGAGCATGTAATGTTAAAATTACGTTACTGCCACAGAACTTATCATAGTAAAATCGGTTGTTTTAATGCTGGCCATTGCCTACCGTTTTTTGAACACATTTTAGAGGACTTACAATGTGAGTGTATATAAAATAAAATATAACAGCTGAAGGTGTCTGTGAAAGCCTTATGAATTATACAACTATTTTATTTTAAGGTAGTATATCCAAGAGAGAAGTACAAAGAGAAAATTTCATAACATAACAGTTTATCTAATTGATGTATATTATGTGTGTGTGTTTTTTTCGCGTGAATGTGTTTTACTCATGTGAATGGCATTTATAGTCCCCAAAGAAAGACTTCAGGATTGTTATTGACTTTTTTTTGTAAATCGTATTTATAAACGTATTACGATTTTTTTAAAGCACTTCGTATTTTTGAAACCTTTATAACTTCGGTTAGGATAACACTAGAGAGGGTACTCAATAACAAAATATTTGAACAGGATCAACTGGACGATGCTCAGCGTCCAGGCGAAGAGAAGAAGGAAGAGGAAAGAGATTGTAAAGAGGAAGAGAAAGGGGTCAACATGACTGACGACTTCGATTCGCACCTGCAGGATGTTGAGCAAAAAGGTATCACTTATGTTATGGATATTATTCGAGAGTTTCGGAGGCTACATGGGCTTTTCACGAGCTGTCTCGTACAAATGTGTATTTTTTCTGCATTTAAGTTGATGATTAATTTTCTGACCACTGTTGTACTCCTTTTGCACTCTAAATGATGCTCTTAACCTTAAACCTATCAATTAATATCCAAATTTGCGTTTATACGGGATGTTAGACTTTTTCGTGGCATGCTTTCACAGAATCTCATCTCGAAACTTTAAAAAATCAGTATATTTTTAAATGTAGAGAGGAGTGATATTACGATAAACTAACCTATCGATGCTTTTTTTCTTACCACCAATGTCTGCCACGAATAAAAGAACTGGCCTAAATCATACTGCTATATATTTTTTTGTTAATGGCGTGTACTGTTGCTCAGCTGTAGTCATTCCTAATACTTAATTAATTTATTTTTTAGAAGGTGATTCAGATCAAGATGACGACGAGGATGATGCTGACAAACAAATGGGAGATACGGACAATGCTGCGGAAAAGTAAGATAATACGTTGTTTATACGTACAGTCAACCAATTTGATTCCTAGGCCACTCTAGAACCTTGTCACAATAGCTAGTTTGGTAGCGAATAGGTTACGTTTATACGTATCCACGGGCAACTGTCATGACGACAAGGTTCTACAGTGGCCTAGGAATCAACTTGGTTGACCGTACATCCTGACTTTAAGAACACAGCAACTTTCATAATATTATATGTGTTTCTAATATTTCCCAAAATGAAACATAAGTTTATAAATGGTCGACCACGCGAACGTAACAGTACTAAAGTAACAAGCGTTCATAGGCTACTATGATCGCTTACTACTAGGAGGGACGTATGATTGTTTGCCATGGACGTTATATAAAAATAACTTTAGAAATTATCATCAAATAACAGACTTTTTAATTCGTGTCACTAAAGGAAACCAGAAACCAAGTAACCAGCAAAGACTTAATATTGTCTGTATTGTAAAGACATTATTTATTACATGTTTTATTTTTACTCATAGACTAGACCAACAAATATGGGGTTCAGATGACGAAGATATTGACGAGGAACAAAACGACAAAAAGGACAAACAGGAAAAAGGCAAGGGAGAAAGCACTGGTGAGAAAGAGATGGGTGCAAAAGAGGAGGAACAGGGACAGGACGATGGGACTCAAGGGAAAGAGAAAAAGAAAAAAGATATCAATGAAATGCAGGAACCTGAAATTGATGATGATCAAGTAAGTAAACAGGGGATATTTATTGCTTGTAGCAAAAGTAGTTGATGTGTTAGTCAAAAATAAAGTATTAGCCTAGAAATCTATGGAAAAACTGAGATTTATTAAGGTGTTGAAATAGCTAGTAAGAAAGAAAGAAGGAAAACATTTATTGCAACGCAAATAAACCACAAGCGGCACCACATCCAATTAAACTTAAATGCTAAACACTTCAAACTAATATTGATTTAATACATATTTTGCATAATTCTAGGTGGATCCGTTCCATGGCAACCAACAACCTCTGCCAGAGCCAGAAGATTTTGAACTTCCTGACAACATGGATGTAGATGGAGATGAAGCAGGCGATGACAAAGTAAGTAGTGGTGACTAAAAAGTCACTTTTTAGTAATGATTTAAATCGAACGGTTCGATTTTTTGCACTAGTGCTTTTTAATTTTCTTGTCATTATCTTAGAATCATATTTAATAATAAAAACCGATTGATGCACTGGCGTACATGTCATTATTCACTCGCCCCGAGTCTAACCACTCGCTTACAGGTAATGACTTGCTTTCCGCCCTTGCATTAAAGAGTACTAGTATTTTAGTAGCGTAATATTTACAGCATAAATCTAAATATTTTTTTGACAGGATGGTGAAACAGAAACGGAGAATCCGTTCGACATCGACGTGATGAAAGAGAACATTCCAGAAGAGCCAGAGGAAGAACAGAAAGAGCGAGATAACACCGGGCTGGAAGTGTCCAGTGACGAAGAAGGAGATGAGAATGAGAACGGCGAAGATGGCCAGAATAAAGAGGTACACCTTGATTCATTAATAATTGTACTAAACTGTCAAATTTTATAGACATTTGGCGCCAGCTCTTGTGAATTTACCTATATTTGAAGCCATTAATTAGTATTTTTAAGAAGACTTTTTGTATAAAGAGATATTTTTTATGTTTTCACTTTTCTTAATTGCTTTAATAACCAAAAATTACACATTTTATTCGTGCACGATGGTACAGAAACAAAAGGTTTCAACATAACACACAATGCGGTTTTTCTAAATCGATTTTTTTCACCAGATGGCATCACCGGGGCCGGCGAGAGGCTTAGCTGCCATAATCCACCAATCATGTTTAATCATATTTTTTTAAATTGGTAGATTTTGACAGCTGCTGTCAAAAATACCTCTAGTCACAGTGCCGCCACCTGGAATTCCGGAATCCCTCATTAAAAATAAATCATAGTTACTTCATTTGTCCTATTTAACACTCGCTAGAATTTTCAGGATACACACGACAAAGAAGATGATCAAGCACCACAAACAGAGGATAGCAAAGACGAAGAAACCACAGAAAACGAAACCGAAAATGCCGAGATGGAAACCGACCAAGATCAGCCAGAACAACCTGAACCCGAACCCGAAGATAAACAACCGGAAGATCTTCCCAACAACCCTGATAAGATAAATGAAGATGATCAAGTAGAGGAGAAAAAACAAGAAGCGAAGCCTCAAGCTGATCCGTCGACTAATGATCCGGCGGCTGGAGAGCAAGCTGAGAATGCTGAGATGGAGAGAGGCACTGATGACAATGTTGAGACGAATGCTGAGCAGAAGAAGGATGAGGATTCTGCGCCTTTTGTAAGTAGATTTATCATAGGTTTAGTAGTTATTAAGTAGAATTTGCTTGATGATTATGTAGAGGAAAAACAGGGAGCGAAGCCTCAAGCTGACCCGTCGACTAATAATCGGCTGAAGAGAAGGCAAATAATGCTGAGATGTAGAGAGGCACCGATGATAATGTTGAGACGAATGCTAAACAGAAAAAGGACGAGGAGTCGGGGCCTTTTGTAAGTAGATTTATCATAGATTTAGTCGTTATTACTCGTAAGTAGGATTTGCTTGATCAACTGGAGGAAAAGCAAGAACCAAAACCTCAAGCTGACCCGTCGACTAATGATATGGCGGCTGGAGAGAATGCTGAGATGGAGGGAGGTATTGATGATAATATTGAGACGAATGCTGAACAGAAGAAGTATGAGAATCCAGCGCATTTTGTAGTGAAGCTGAATTGTTTGCAATTATAGTTCTAGACAGTGTGCTTAATCTAATAGGCGCGGTGAGGGACACTTTAAATCAATAAGAAATTGCAAAGTTTGTTCTTAGCCATGGTCGATTATTGAGTTCATAGTAGGTACTTTAGATTTAGAAATAAAAAAAAGGATCAAAATGTGTCAATTATCACTCTGCTGTGCCGTTTTTATTACCGAAATTATTTAATTTAGCAATATTTACTAGTCGATATGGTTCCATAACAACATCCTTACAGTACCTCGGTTTAGACTACCTACCTACTTCGCAAAAAACTGATTTATGCTTTAATATAGCTTTCATGGTTTCATTGTTGAAAATCTTAAATCTTTAAAATGCAGTTTTTCTTGCATGCAAGTCAGGGTTGACATATGTGGACGCAAATTTAATCTCATTTCCAGTTACAGTAATTATCCTTCAAAATTCCTCATAATTGTTTGTCGGTACAGGAACAAGCCCAAGAGCAAGTAGGCGAAGACAGGCAATCTACCGGTCGCTCGGAACTGGACAAAAGCGACAAGGGGCACCGTGGCGAAAAACAGGCCGCCAGCCGCTCCAACCAAACACAGGAACAGAATAAGAGGAAGGAGAATAAGCCAGGACAAACTGATCAGGAACGGACGCTGGGTAATCATAAAAACTTCGTTGACCTAATAAGCTCGTTGTAACATTTGAGATACTCCGTAAGCGAGAAAATTTTAAACAAAACAGAACCGATTTACTTAGCCTCCTTCCATCTTTCCAAAAGCAATTGCTCGAGCTGCTGTAAAAAATACTCAAATCACTATAGGTGTGCCTATAATATTTGAAGAGTTCCCTCGATTTCTCTAGGATCCCATCATCAGATCCTGACCTGGGGGGACAATCTTTCAAACAAAAAAGTATTTTCCAAATCGGTCGAGCGGTCTTTGAATAATCGGTGAACATACATAAAAAAATCAATAAATTTTTCTTGACTTCAATCAATCTTCAATCTTGACGAGTTCGTCAGGTTCTCAATTGAGATCAAGATTTCGTAGGAGGAGGCTCCTACGAAATCTTGAAGTCGGTTGAAAGCGTAATGTATATTTTATACATTTTCTCTTTTCGGATTTCGTTATTTTAAGGCAGGGAAGAAAGAGTACTCGTACGAGTATGTAAAAGTGGTTCTACATATTTACATTGTGGAGTGTGGCATTAACGTTGAAAAAGCACTTTGGATAAATTCTCACTGCCAGTATAATGAGGCCTATGACATTTTTATCAGGTGACGTAAACGAAGATAAGAAGAGATCGCGTACTTTGAACGTGGAACGCGAGGAGGAAACGGAAGACGGTGCAGGGGAAGACAAGGACGGAGAGAAGGAGGCGGACGCGTTCCAACACGTCAAACAGGCCAAGAAGGACGATTTGCAGGTATGACTGGTTCAAGGATGATATAGACATGAATGGACAATATCCATAAAAAATTGCGTTCCCTTATTTCAGGTTAAAGCACTATCATCTATCGGTCACACCAGACACTAAATCCTAATTTCTAATACTTTGTTCGTCGCTTAACGCTGACAGAATAACTCGACTCCAGACTCGACAGATGGCGCTGTGGCACTTCGTACCGAAAACCTGAAATAAGGGAACGCTATTTTGTATGGGTATTGTCCATCCAAGTCTATATCATCTTTGGACTGAATCAAAAGTTTTTAGTGCCTCTGGAACAAAACTACAAATAGTTCATCTGCCATTATTATTTGAATAAAAATGCATGCGATGTACAGTCAGATGATTTGAGCGTTTCCTTTTGATTCCCACTTCTCCGACGCCCGTCATCTCGTCGTATCGACAACGTATCGTTAACGTTACGTAAAATTACGCTACCGGCTACTATTAAATAAACGAGGTTTTCAGTGTAACGTTTTTATCGTTGTTTTTACTAAATCTATTCTGACTGTATCAATTAAAAAGAGACGGGTAGTCTATCTTGCGCGCGAGATACTGTCGCGTCACTCTTGTGCTAACCGTGCTTAATAAATTAGCTATTCACTATTATCTCGCGCAAACAATGCACTTTTTCACATAAACCACTTACCTATCGCTACTCAGTGATCGCCGCTATTTTGTTTTTTGCCTACTACGACACGTTTATAATGAGGATAAAAATATTATAAATGCGAATGTGTGTCGTCTGTCTGTCTGTTACCTCTTCACGCTTAAACCGCTTGAACTGGTTTAGATGAAATTTGGTATGAAGATAGTTTAAGCCCGGGGAAGGTCATACGATAGTTTTTATCCCAGAAATCATCCCTTAAAGGGAATGCTCCCGGTTCTGATTTCGTATGGCGAGAACCGGGAGTTCCCGGTTCTGGTTTTGTATAAAAAACGAGTACAAGGGGCATACCCTACTCTGTACCATAAATAAATATTATAGGACAATCTTACACAAACCGACCTAGTCCCACAGTAAGTTCAATAAGGCTTGTGTTGGATACTAGACGACGATATATTATTATATAATAGATAAATACTTAAATACATAGAAAAAATCCATAACTCAGGTACAATCACATCAGGTAACATGAGGTATCTGTGATAACACATACAAATAAATGCCCTTACCAGGATTCGAACCCGGGGCCTCCTGCTTCGTAGGCAGTGTCACTACCGACTGGGCTAGAAGGCCGTTAAACTACACAGTCTATGGCACCTCCTTACCTTTCTTTTGCATTTGACATTTCCAAACCATAACTAAGGTGTTTGTTTCTTCGCGATTGGGACGCCATCTACACACATTTTTGCGCATTTACCCTAATTTTATTAAAATGTTCAGGTGATAGATGCCGCCACTAAAGAGCAGGCGGAGCAGCAGCCGACGTTGCAACAAGAGGACGAAGACGCGGAAACTATGAAGGAGGACGAAGATGTTGCTATGGACGTCGATGAAGATGATTTGGAGGTACGATCTACGATTAAAGATACATGGATGGCGTCGTCGGTACAAACATGGCTCTCAAAAACGGCCCCGTATATTTCCCTGACAATAATCGCATCACCCCATTCCACGAATATGACTCAAAAAGCAATTTCCCGCTATATAAAAAAATGTGATAGGTCAATCAAAATTTTAAAATAAAATTGTATACAAAAAAAATCCAAAAAAATATTTCAATAGTACAATTTTAAATTGTATACTTCAAAAGTCATGCGTGGTTAAACGTTACTCTAAAATAATTTTTTCTCAAACATGCTCGGAAATGTTCCTGTTACGTTAGTAATTAGAGACCAGTAGGGACTCTATTCCAAGGCAGGTTCAGCGCGACGTACGTAAAGGATTTTCATACAACATTAAATCACTCAGCCAGTAACTGAAGCACTAAACAAGTAATTTTATTTCCTTACATGTTTGAGAAAAGCACTATACATGCTTCGACCGTAATCAGCTTACCTGGCTTCGTATTGTAGCCGTCCTCGTCTTCGACTCGGACGGCTACTAAATACTCAGCCAGGAAAGCTTACTTACTGGTCTCTGCAGTAATGTACTATTCCAAAAGCAAATGCTCGAGCTGCTGTAAAAAATACTCAAAACACTATAGGTGTGCCTATAATAGTTGAAGAATTCCCTCGATTTCAGGATCCCGTCATCAGATCCTGACCTGGTTACAATGGGACCAACTGTGAAGTTAAACAAAAAAAGAATTTTCCAAAACGGTCCAGCAGTCTTTGATGACTCGGTGAACATACATTAAAAAAACCGGCCCGGTGCGAGTCGGACTCGCGCACCGAGGGTTCCGAACAAACCTGTAGGTATATAAGTAAACGTTCACCCATTGCATTGACATAGAAAGTTGATTTTGTTACAGCATAAAGGTATTATAGACCTGAGTATTTGATATGAATTTCAATTTAATACCTCTACGCGTTTACGAGGAAAAAGGTAGTAAGTTTAAAAATTAAAAAAATATTTTTTGTATGATTTTACTAAAAATGTCTACTTTTCGTAATTTTTCCTTTGTTTGTGCTATATGAAGTTTCTTCGTGCCAAGTTTCAAGTTTCTGAGTTTACGGGAAGTACCCTTTAGATTTTGAGTTTCTTGCGAGTACTCAGTTTCAAAATATGGGACTTAAATTGCTATTTCTTTTGATTGCGTTGACATAAAAGTTTGGTTTTGCTACATCTGAAAGGTCCTATAGCCCTGAGTATTTGACATGAATTTCAATTTAATACATCCACGCGTTTACGAGGGAAAAGGTAGTAAGTTTAAAATTAAAAAAAAATATTTTTTTGTATGATTTTACTAAAAATGTCTACTTTTTGTAATTTTTCCATTGTCTATGCTATATGACGTAGCTTCGTGACAAATTTCAAGTTTCTGAGTTCACGGGAAGTACCCCGTAGGTTTTGCGAGTGCCTCTAAAATTTGCAGCATAAACGACTGTATCTTTTGATTGCGTTGGCTTTTAAGTTTGATTTTTTCACAGCTCCAAGGGACAATAGACCTGAGTATTTAATATAAATTTCAGCCTGATACCTCCACGCGTTCCTGAGAAAAAAGGTCTTGACAGACAGACAGACAGACAGACAGACAGACAGACAGACGGACAACAAAGTGATCCTATAAGGGTTCCGTTTTTTCCTTTCGAGGTACGGAACCCTAAAAAAAGCAAAAACAAAGATCCCGCCGAATTGTTAAGCTCCTTCGAAATCTTGACCCCGGCTCCGATGTCATTCATGAATATGAACATCCACAAAAATGTAGGATTATTTTTTAGAGATTTCCCATTTACTGAACGGAATAAACTCGATGATTCTTCATGTTTGATAGATTACCCAGGAAGGTTTATTGGATTATAAAATGGGTCAGTGAGGGTAGTTTCCGGATTCCGTGATGTCGTGGTCTTAGGAAACCTCTCCTAAGGTTTAAATTAAAAAAAAATACATTCAGTGATAAAATCATAATTTTTCAAACAATTTTTTTAGAGCCAATTGATCCTGTTTCTAAGAGTGATCGCAAGTCTCACAAACTAACCTAGGTTAGGGCACTAGAAAGGCCACAAAGCAAAAATTATGTTTTCCATATACTGCGTTTTCGATGTTCGCGTTTTCCTTGGATATCGTTCGCTAACCTGATATGGCGTATGCATATATACGAGATATCTCTATACTCCGCTTAGCGCGTTATTTCTTTGAAACCTAAGCTGCCAAAAAGATGCGGGAGGCGAACACGCAATGCTCGACAGGGAACGCGATTGTTCCGTGGGGCATAAGAGAGAGTCGGACATCAATGGTTGCCATGGTGACGTACTAAGTTTACTGTCACTTCCAATAATTAGTGTGTGAAATTACTTCAAGCGTGGCAGCGAGGTTCTGCCGGCTATGCGTAGTCTTGGGTTAATTCATCTATGGGCGCATGATATTATAATCACATGGTAATACAAACTAAAGTAATCTATGTAAAAAATATTTATACTTTCTATATTTTAGGTGGAAAAATCTGATGAAATAAAATCGGAAAAAGTAAAAGGCACCGACAAAGAAAAGGATAAGTCGGGCAACAAGAAAGACGGGGCCGACGATGCTACAGGCGAGACTGGTGTCGAAGTGGAAGGGGAGGGAGTAGTCACTATCACTGTACCTAGAGGGCTGGATACTACTTACCATACTAGGTAGGTTGATACTACTTACCATACTAGGTATGTTGATACTACTTACCATACTAGGTAATATGTTTGAGTGTTACCTCTTATTAAGTACCTGTTTTTGAGGCACAGAAATCGTAGTGCGTTCTATTTGACTCGGTCTTGAGTATACCTATAGTTTGAGTTCCTACTATAAGCTGTAAATTTAGTATTAACATTTAAGTTTCTTCCTATAAATTAATAATACCTAAGTAACTTCTTAAATAAATGTGAAGTTATTTTAACATCAAATAGAGGTAAAGCCTGGCCAGAAATATATTATTATTGTCAAGAGGGCGCTATTATTCTCATTTATATGGTAACAGTCATATAGCGTATTATTCTCTATGACATAGTGACATCTTGATTTGTTTACCTGTCAGCTATGATGTTAATTTGAAAATGTTTTACAGCGAAATAGTTTCATTTCCCGAGCGTATTATTTACAGCAGTTTATGTTTTTTTTTTTATACCACGACGGTGGCAAACAAGCATACGGCCCGCCTGGTGGTAAGCAGTTACCGTAGCCTATGGACGCCTGCAACCCCAGAGGATTTACATGCGCGTTGCCTACCCTTTAGGAACCTATACACTCCTTTTTTGAAGAACCTCATACTGTAGCCCACTGGGAAAACCTCGGCAGGGAGTTCATTCCACAGCCGCAGCGTTCGTGGGAGGAAATTCCTCTTAAATCGTACTGTGCGCGACCCATTGGGCTCCAGGGTGTGGGGATGAACACCCTGCCGGCGGCGAGCGGTGCGGTGATAAAAAGCTGCCGTGGGCATCATATCAAACAGTTCTACATGTATACACTATTTACAATGTTTCGCTCTTGAATATGGATAATTTTGGTTTTTTTTTGTCGTTTATTATTTTCATATTCAACACTTTATTATTATTCAAGTAAACCACCTCAATGACACTTGACACAGTGACAGTTAAACATACTTACTTCACGGATCAGAAGACAATCCGGATAGTACTTTTACTATATTTCCCTAACCACAGGTGAACGTTATTACCGAGCAAAACAGTCGTTCATAGGTCACTAGTAAAAAGTAATAAAAACGGTCCGATAGAGAGCATAATGTAGGGGGCGGTGTCTCACTCGCACTCGTTACAAAATTGTCACATTCGACACACATTGACATTTTGATTGTCTGATGACGTCATTACCTCCTTAGTCAAAACGAGACACAGCCCCCTAGATAACCTTCTCTTTCGGCCTCACTTTGTGACCGAAGTATTCGATCCACTTCATATAAATCCATGACTTACTTTACTCTTTGGTGACAGCCTATCACATGCACTCACACATGAATATCATTCTGTCATTAAAATTATTGCCAGTGTAAGAAATTTGTTCTAATGAAATTCCGCAACATGGCGCATGACCATATATTTCTGGTCAGGCTTTAGTTTGCCAGAACTCGTTTTCGTGCCACATATTGATGTGGCTTTGCATTTTAATAAATTATCATTTTTTAGCTAAATTTAGGTTAGCAAACTTCTGTTAAATATTGCATTTTTCTAATAAGCACAAATATGTAAAAGTGATGGATAGCACACACTTACATACTTTTGTCCTATGGAAAAACCAGGGACAAACGATTATCAATAGCATTTTAGATTTAACAGATGTATTCCCATCTGTACTCGCTTCGGTTGCGCAAAGTTTGGGGATGATTGGGAAAAACGGGAATGATTGCTATGAAAAAACCCAATTAGCATCCGTCCTCGGCGGGCACAAATGGAATACATTATGATTTACAGACGTTTATGATTAACGCCATCTTTATTTCCTAAGGCCTAACTGTTACTAAACTTGTCAGTTTGTTATCTGTAATTTCTAAATTGTAGGCTGGAAGACGTAACCCAGCACACTGACGACATGTCGCTAGAAGAATACATGAGCATCCGCTCCTGGCTGACAAGCGGGCGCATGAGCGGAGCGGGCGCGGAGCACGCGTGGCGCGCGCTGTGGCGGCGGAGCGCCGGCGCCGCCAGCAGCTTGTGCGAGCGGCTGCGCCTGGTGCTCGAGCCCACGGCGCGGTCTAGGAGGGCTGGTATGTTATATTAGAGACTACTTTTTAATTTACATGTAGGTTGGAATATGTTACCTAGCACACAGACGACATGTCCCTAGAAGCATCCGCCCATGGCTGACGAGTTAACGCATAAGCGGTGCGGGAGCGGAGAACGCAGACTACGGAGCGCTAATGAGCCACGGCAACGTTTAGATGGGTTGGTATGTAATAAGTAGTACAAACACTGTATAAAATGGTCAGTATATAGCATTAACTAATATATCGCTGGCTCAATATTACAGGGTTCCATGTTGCATTTTCGGGGTAGGTAAATTTAGACTTAGTGTCACTATGACAATGTTCAAATTTTAATTCAATAAAAGTGAAACATAGAACCCTATAATATTGGGCCAGCGATATGGTAGACGTAATCAGTTAATTTAGTCCTTAGTTGAGTTTAGAAGTCTAATTACAATGAATTTGGTAAGATCAATTCGAGCGATGCGTCCGCGTAATTTTTTTGCACTTGACAAATTGGTTACGGGGTTTAATGAAATATTCGGGTATTTAGTAATTTAAATTTAAACATTACCATTGCCATCACAAACTTAGAAGAAGTTTGTCGACGAAATGGATTCCGAAGAAACACTTAAATAAAGGAGATATAAGGTGGAATTACAGCCCAATTTATTTTCAATTTTTTTCAGGCGACTTCCGTACGGGCCGCGCTATCAACATGCGTCGCGTCATCCCCTACATCGCGTCCCACTTCCGCAAGGACCGCATCTGGCTGCGTCGCACCAAACCGGCGCGGCGCGAGTACAAGATCGCTATAGCTGTGGATGATTCCAGCTCGATGGCTGATAACAGGAGCAAGGAGCTGGCATTTGAGAGCTTAGCACTGGTTTCACAGGTTAGTTAGACAATGCTGGCAGTTTTGATTTCATACTCGTATCGGAACACTCCCGCAAGGACCGCATCTGGCTGCGTCGCACCAAACCGACGCGGCGTGAGTACAAGATCGCTGTAGCTGTGGATGATTCCAGCTCGATGGCTGATAACAGGAGCAAGGAGCTGGCATTTGAGAGCTTAGCACTGGTTTCACAGGTTAGTTAGACAATGCTGGCAGTTTTGATTTCATACTCGTATCGGAACACTCCCGCAAGGACCGCATCTGGCTGCGTCGCACCAAACCGACGCGGCGTGAGTACAAGATCGCTGTAGCTGTGGATGATTCCAGCTCGATGGCTGATAACAGGAGCAAGGAGCTGGCATTTGAGAGCTTAGCACTGGTTTCACAGGTTAGTTAGACAATGCTGGCAGTTTTGATTTCATATCGGAACACTCCCGCAAGGACCGCATCTGGCTGCGTCGCACCAAACCGGCGCGGCGCGAGTACAAGATCGCTATAGCTGTGGATGATTCCAGCTCGATGGCTGATAACAGGAGCAAGGAGCTGGCATTTGAGAGCTTAGCACTGGTTTCACAGGTTAGTTAGACAATGCTGGCAGTTTTGATTTCATACTCGTATCGGAACACTCCCGCAAGGACCGCATCTGGCTGCGTCGCACCAAACCGACGCGGCGTGAGTACAAGATCGCTGTAGCTGTGGATGATTCCAGCTCGATGGCTGATAACAGGAGCAAGGAGCTGGCATTTGAGAGCTTAGCACTGGTTTCACAGGTTAGTTAGACAATGCTGGCAGTTTTGATTTCATATCGGAACACTCCCGCAAGGACCGCATCTGGCTGCGTCGCACCAAACCGGCGCGGCGCGAGTACAAGATCGCTATAGCTGTGGATGATTCCAGCTCGATGGCTGATAACAGGAGCAAGGAGCTGGCATTTGAGAGCTTAGCACTGGTTTCACAGGTTAGTTAGACAATGCTGGCAGTTTTGATTTCATATCGGAACACTCCCGCAAGGACCGCATCTGGCTGCGTCGCACCAAACCGACGCGGCGTGAGTACAAGATCGCTGTAGCTGTGGATGATTCCAGCTCGATGGCTGATAACAGGAGCAAGGAGCTGGCATTTGAGAGCTTAGCACTGGTTTCACAGGTTAGTTAGACAATGCTGGCAGTTTTGATTTCATATCGGAACACTCCCGCAAGGACCGCATCTGGCTGCGTCGCACCAAACCGGCGCGGCGCGAGTACAAGATCGCTATAGCTGTGGATGATTCCAGCTCGATGGCTGATAACAGGAGCAAGGAGCTGGCATTTGAGAGCTTAGCACTGGTTTCACAGGTTAGTTAGACAATGCTGGCAGTTTTGATTTCATATCGGAACACTCCCGCAAGGACCGCATCTGGCTGCGTCGCACCAAACCGGCGCGGCGCGAGTACAAGATCGCTATAGCTGTGGATGATTCCAGCTCGATGGCTGATAACAGGAGCAAGGAGCTGGCATTTGAGAGCTTAGCACTGGTTTCACAGGTTAGTTAGACAATGCTGGCAGTTTTGATTTCATACTCGTATCGGAACACTCCCGCAAGGACCGCATCTGGCTGCGTCGCACCAAACCGACGCGGCGTGAGTACAAGATCGCTGTAGCTGTGGATGATTCCAGCTCGATGGCTGATAACAGGAGCAAGGAGCTGGCATTTGAGAGCTTAGCACTGGTTTCACAGGTTAGTTAGACAATGCTGGCAGTTTTGATTTCATATCGGAACACTCCCGCAAGGACCGCATCTGGCTGCGTCGCACCAAACCGGCGCGGCGCGAGTACAAGATCGCTATAGCTGTGGATGATTCCAGCTCGATGGCTGATAACAGGAGCAAGGAGCTGGCATTTGAGAGCTTAGCACTGGTTTCACAGGTTAGTTAGACAATGCTGGCAGTTTTGATTTCATACTCGTATCGGAACACTCCCGCAAGGACCGCATCTGGCTGCGTCGCACCAAACCGACGCGGCGTGAGTACAAGATCGCTGTAGCTGTGGATGATTCCAGCTCGATGGCTGATAACAGGAGCAAGGAGCTGGCATTTGAGAGCTTAGCACTGGTTTCACAGGTTAGTTAGACAATGCTGGCAGTTTTGATTTCATATCGGAACACTCCCGCAAGGACCGCATCTGGCTGCGTCGCACCAAACCGGCGCGGCGCGAGTACAAGATCGCTATAGCTGTGGATGATTCCAGCTCGATGGCTGATAACAGGAGCAAGGAGCTGGCATTTGAGAGCTTAGCACTGGTTTCACAGGTTAGTTAGACAATGCTGGCAGTTTTGATTTCATATCGGAACACTCCCGCAAGGACCGCATCTGGCTGCGTCGCACCAAACCGACGCGGCGTGAGTACAAGATCGCTGTAGCTGTGGATGATTCCAGCTCGATGGCTGATAACAGGAGCAAGGAGCTGGCATTTGAGAGCTTAGCACTGGTTTCACAGGTTAGTTAGACAATGCTGGCAGTTTTGATTTCATATCGGAACACTCCCGCAAGGACCGCATCTGGCTGCGTCGCACCAAACCGGCGCGGCGCGAGTACAAGATCGCTATAGCTGTGGATGATTCCAGCTCGATGGCTGATAACAGGAGCAAGGAGCTGGCATTTGAGAGCTTAGCACTGGTTTCACAGGTTAGTTAGACAATGCTGGCAGTTTTGATTTCATATCGGAACACTCCCGCAAGGACCGCATCTGGCTGCGTCGCACCAAACCGGCGCGGCGCGAGTACAAGATCGCTATAGCTGTGGATGATTCCAGCTCGATGGCTGATAACAGGAGCAAGGAGCTGGCATTTGAGAGCTTAGCACTGGTTTCACAGGTTAGTTAGACAATGCTGGCAGTTTTGATTTCATACTCGTATCGGAACACTCCCGCAAGGACCGCATCTGGCTGCGTCGCACCAAACCGACGCGGCGTGAGTACAAGATCGCTGTAGCTGTGGATGATTCCAGCTCGATGGCTGATAACAGGAGCAAGGAGCTGGCATTTGAGAGCTTAGCACTGGTTTCACAGGTTAGTTAGACAATGCTGGCAGTTTTGATTTCATATCGGAACACTCCCGCAAGGACCGCATCTGGCTGCGTCGCACCAAACCGGCGCGGCGCGAGTACAAGATCGCTATAGCTGTGGATGATTCCAGCTCGATGGCTGATAACAGGAGCAAGGAGCTGGCATTTGAGAGCTTAGCACTGGTTTCACAGGTTAGTTAGACAATGCTGGCAGTTTTGATTTCATATCGGAACACTCCCGCAAGGACCGCATCTGGCTGCGTCGCACCAAACCGACGCGGCGTGAGTACAAGATCGCTGTAGCTGTGGATGATTCCAGCTCGATGGCTGATAACAGGAGCAAGGAGCTGGCATTTGAGAGCTTAGCACTGGTTTCACAGGTTAGTTAGACAATGCTGGCAGTTTTGATTTCATATCGGAACACTCCCGCAAGGACCGCATCTGGCTGCGTCGCACCAAACCGGCGCGGCGCGAGTACAAGATCGCTATAGCTGTGGATGATTCCAGCTCGATGGCTGATAACAGGAGCAAGGAGCTGGCATTTGAGAGCTTAGCACTGGTTTCACAGGTTAGTTAGACAATGCTGGCAGTTTTGATTTCATATCGGAACACTCCCGCAAGGACCGCATCTGGCTGCGTCGCACCAAACCGGCGCGGCGCGAGTACAAGATCGCTATAGCTGTGGATGATTCCAGCTCGATGGCTGATAACAGGAGCAAGGAGCTGGCATTTGAGAGCTTAGCACTGGTTTCACAGGTTAGTTAGACAATGCTGGCAGTTTTGATTTCATACTCGTATCGGAACACTCCCGCAAGGACCGCATCTGGCTGCGTCGCACCAAACCGACGCGGCGTGAGTACAAGATCGCTGTAGCTGTGGATGATTCCAGCTCGATGGCTGATAACAGGAGCAAGGAGCTGGCATTTGAGAGCTTAGCACTGGTTTCACAGGTTAGTTAGACAATGCTGGCAGTTTTGATTTCATATCGGAACACTCCCGCAAGGACCGCATCTGGCTGCGTCGCACCAAACCGGCGCGGCGCGAGTACAAGATCGCTATAGCTGTGGATGATTCCAGCTCGATGGCTGATAACAGGAGCAAGGAGCTGGCATTTGAGAGCTTAGCACTGGTTTCACAGGTTAGTTAGACAATGCTGGCAGTTTTGATTTCATACTCGTATCGGAACACTCCCGCAAGGACCGCATCTGGCTGCGTCGCACCAAACCGACGCGGCGTGAGTACAAGATCGCTGTAGCTGTGGATGATTCCAGCTCGATGGCTGATAACAGGAGCAAGGAGCTGGCATTTGAGAGCTTAGCACTGGTTTCACAGGTTAGTTAGACAATGCTGGCAGTTTTGATTTCATATCGGAACACTCCCGCAAGGACCGCATCTGGCTGCGTCGCACCAAACCGGCGCGGCGCGAGTACAAGATCGCTATAGCTGTGGATGATTCCAGCTCGATGGCTGATAACAGGAGCAAGGAGCTGGCATTTGAGAGCTTAGCACTGGTTTCACAGGTTAGTTAGACAATGCTGGCAGTTTTGATTTCATATCGGAACACTCCCGCAAGGACCGCATCTGGCTGCGTCGCACCAAACCGACGCGGCGTGAGTACAAGATCGCTGTAGCTGTGGATGATTCCAGCTCGATGGCTGATAACAGGAGCAAGGAGCTGGCATTTGAGAGCTTAGCACTGGTTTCACAGGTTAGTTAGACAATGCTGGCAGTTTTGATTTCATATCGGAACACTCCCGCAAGGACCGCATCTGGCTGCGTCGCACCAAACCGGCGCGGCGCGAGTACAAGATCGCTATAGCTGTGGATGATTCCAGCTCGATGGCTGATAACAGGAGCAAGGAGCTGGCATTTGAGAGCTTAGCACTGGTTTCACAGGTTAGTTAGACAATGCTGGCAGTTTTGATTTCATATCGGAACACTCCCGCAAGGACCGCATCTGGCTGCGTCGCACCAAACCGGCGCGGCGCGAGTACAAGATCGCTATAGCTGTGGATGATTCCAGCTCGATGGCTGATAACAGGAGCAAGGAGCTGGCATTTGAGAGCTTAGCACTGGTTTCACAGGTTAGTTAGACAATGCTGGCAGTTTTGATTTCATATCGGAACACTCCCGCAAGGACCGCATCTGGCTGCGTCGCACCAAACCGACGCGGCGTGAGTACAAGATCGCTGTAGCTGTGGATGATTCCAGCTCGATGGCTGATAACAGGAGCAAGGAGCTGGCATTTGAGAGCTTAGCACTGGTTTCACAGGTTAGTTAGACAATGCTGGCAGTTTTGATTTCATATCGGAACACTCCCGCAAGGACCGCATCTGGCTGCGTCGCACCAAACCGGCGCGGCGCGAGTACAAGATCGCTATAGCTGTGGATGATTCCAGCTCGATGGCTGATAACAGGAGCAAGGAGCTGGCATTTGAGAGCTTAGCACTGGTTTCACAGGTTAGTTAGACAATGCTGGCAGTTTTGATTTCATATCGGAACACTCCCGCAAGGACCGCACCTGGCTGCGTCGCACCAAACCGACGCGGCGTGAGTACAAGATCGCTGTAGCTGTGGATGATTCCAGCTCTATGGCTGACAATAGGATCAAGCAGCTCGCGTTTAAGAGCTTAGCACTGGTTTCACAGGTTAGCAAGACAATTCATGTTGTACTGTTGTTTTTATGTTATACCTTGTACCCGGCTAGGTCGCGGGAAATTAAACAAATTTTTAAATATACAAAAATATAATATAATAAAATAAACTATATACAAATCTGCAAGGAATCAGTCAATACGAGAGCCACTAGTTAATTCGAAACAGAGGTCACTGGCCTTTAGTGAAGTAGAAGGCAGTCCAAGTTGAAGTCGGCAATCCGTTCAGTCGGATTTCTGTACTATATATTCTTGTAGGATTCCATGAAAACCTGGAGCTTTTCGGGTGTGAAGAAAATCCCTTTGAAGATGAATGATAAGCAATATTTCAAGAAGTTGATGTAGATAGTATCTTCTTCAGTTGTTATGCAGTAGAAAAGGGCTGAAACAATCCTTGTTTCTTAATTTTCATTCAAACTCCATCCAAGCCTCCCAATGGTTTAGACCAGTGACATGAAAGCGAGACTTGGATTGTTTTAACAATAAATGATTAAAATATATACAATAGTTACCTGCATAAGTGGCAGCCCTTATTAAATAATTTAATCAGTACTCGACACAGAAAGTAATTACATATATCCAACAATATAAATCAATAGAATTCTAGCATCAGCGAATTCAAACTTTGAATTCGCTGATGCTAGAATTCTATTGATTTATATTAATTTCAGACGGAAAATTTGCTTTGAATTTCAAAGCAAATTTTCCGTCTGAAAACAAAAGCCGAGCGCGCGATCGGGAACTTTTTTATTCTCGCCGGCCAGTGCGCGCGGCGGCTGCACTATGTAGGTTTGCCACGTTACAACCTACTTGTTTATGTGCAATAAATTGATACATACATACATACATACATGTTTAACTGAATTCCCTTGCGTCGTATATACTTCCGCAAGCTTGCTGTTGCTTTACAAATAGTTAAGCTCCTTATATCTACAGATAATTAAGAAAAGGAGAGTCAATTTAACTTCGGCTTGTTTACGAATGTTTCTTACGCATCGCTACTGGCTGGATTTTATTTCTCTGAATAAAGGTAAAAAAATGCTTTTATTAACATCAGAAGATTGAAAATACCAGTAAATACATTATCTATGTCTGGTTTCTTTAAAAAAAACACGCATAAATACACGAAACCAGTGAATGAGGGAGGTTAGTTTTTTGTACTTGAATTCCGAATCAGATTATAACATATTTCTCCTTTGCAGGCTCTAAACCTCCTTGAATCCGGCGACCTCGCAGTCCTAAGCTTCGGTGAAAAACCCAACCTACTGCACCCGTTCACAGAACAGTTCTCCGAACACTCCGGCTCGAAGATTCTAGAGCAGCTCCGTTTCAAACAAACTAAGACCAAGGTCGCTCAGTTACTAGATTTCTGTACTGTGATGTTTGAAGAGCAAAGTGTGAGGAGCGACGCAGTGAATGCGAAGTTGTTGGTGGTTGTTAGTGACGGGAGAGGGATATTCTCGGAGGGGGAGGCGAGAGTGCTGCAGGCGGTGCGAAGAGCGAGACAGCAGGGGATATTCTTGGTCTACGTTATTATTGACAATCCGGATAATAAGGTAATGTTTATTCCAATTTTATAAAAAAAGCAAATATAAAATTTTTGGACTACCAACTGATGTACCCAATGTAATTTATTTAAGGTTTCTCTTTGTGCGAGTTTCATACAGCTTTCTGGACTATAGACGCATCACCTAATATTTGTTTACACTTCCAGTGTTTGAGACCTAGTTATTTAGATTGTACATATTGTTTTGATTATGAGTGTCTGATTAAAAATAAGTAATATCACATAGATAAAAAAACTTTACTGTTAACTGACAACTCTGCAGGGTACAAACAACAATTTAAAATTTCCTTCTATCATTTCCGGAAAACCCGGAAAAATCGTACCCAAACCGGTTATATTTGCTGGCGCTAAGGGCACGACTTTCCGTGCGCGTGATTTGACGTCTTTGGCGGTCAAAGAGTTAATTATATTAAGATGGCATCAGCGTTTTGAATGCGGCTAAATAAAACTAGGTACCAAAACTTCATTCTCAGAAAAAAAATCTCGCAATATTTCAGTTAAAACTTCTCAGAAAATCATACACAATTAATGTCTGCTAACATTAACATACCTACTTTTTTCAGGACTCTATCATGGACATCCGAAGACCACTCCTAGACCCCACAACCAACTCGCTGTCCGGGTTCGTGCAGTATCTGGACACGTTCCCGTTCCCCTTCTACCTCATACTGCGGGATATTTCTGCGTTGCCTAACGTCCTTGGTGACGCTTTGAGACAGTGGTTCGAACTGGCTGTCAATACTTCTAGCTAGACAAACTGTGTAGTGTTTAGCTTCCAGTAAAATTGTAGCAAAAACTCCTTTATATCAATTATATCACACAGAGTATCGCGTATTCATGGGTCAATCAACTTTTTATTGCCCCTCGTTACTATGGTTACGTCCCTTGGTCAACCTTTTCTATGAAACAGTATGATGATGTCTCTCGGACAACGGGGACAGAGTAAAGACCATTAGAAAGTTGATTCGCCCAAATACGCCAGTACAAAAACTTCAGTACATTTCCAATCAGCAGAATTACCTGCTATTTGATGTACCTTCTCGAAACGTACAATAAGGAATAAGGAGTTACTTGAGTCACGCACTATTACGTGATTAATCTGCATTTTGCATTCAAATCAAATTAATACAAGGAAGTAAGACTAAGAATCATCTAAATAATTATTTTTAGTTACGGAACTCGTGTACGAGACTAGGTAAATTAAATTAAATAACACAATCGAAAGTGAAGAAAGTTATGTTTTAAGTTTTTTAATGTTGCATTCATTTTTTAAGATTTTTGAATAGTTGAGTACTTTGTGAATAGGCAGATGACAACAGTACATATTCTTATTTTAATTATGTTGTAAAATGATATATTGTTTTTTGACGGATAGGGCAATGAATGACGATTTGGAGATAAGATTATGAAGACGGTTAGATAAACGTAGATAGTGAATAAATTCAATGTGACTTGTTAATCTTAGTGAAGCTAGAATAAAAAGTATGCTGGGCATAATAAGTCAATATATTTTCTTTGTCAAGTTGATTAAAATAAAACTTATGAAATAACTTGTTTGTGTTTTACTCATTGTACCTACAGGTTTAATTAAGTTGAAATAAAAATAACGCTGTAAAAATATTATTGTATATTTGTCAACTGAAATTAAACAATATTTTAAAATAATTTTGCTTAACAATATTTCGCGAAACGGCTAACACTTAGGCCACGTTACATAGGCCAATTTTTAATATTTTATTGTTTTTTTTTCAAATAAACTATTTATATAGTGTTTCTGGATGAAACATTACGCTATTCAATGTACCTCCTAATTTCTAAAAACCTGATATACATATGATTCTAGACAATTACTTTACAATGTATGGATTGATTTAAAAACGAAGCCAAATTTAATTTTCAATTACACTAATAGCAGCAAACTAGTATATTATCCAAAATCTAATAATAAAGTTGGACACTGCATAACGTTTTAAACCCTGTCAATATCCTTTCTATTAAATCTTCAATACGGCTTTAATTCTTAAACCAATCCGCAATAATTAACAATAAAAATAGCAAAATATAAACTATAATAAAGTTTATAATAAAATATGCTAACTCATGTAGAATATTAAATATGTAATGATCGACATAACATTACGACTTAACCTAGGGATTATTGTTAACTGTTAGTACCACATTATGGTGTTGTTTGTTAAATAAATTATGATTAAATAAAACCTGCCGTCTCGGTTTGTTTGAGCGATTTAAAGCTGGAAGCAAAACCGATACAAAGTAATTCCAAATATTTACATCCTCATTAAATAATAAGTTACAATAAATGGTATTAAAGTACAAAGATCTGAAATATTGATGAAATTTACTTGGACCTTGTCTTATACAATTTTCAGTCAGATAGAGGTTAAGTTAGTTTAAAATTTGTCTAACTACGATGCCTTATATTTTTTAATGTGCTCTTTTCTACTGAAAGTGAAGGGTTCAGCCGTTCACGCCTAAACGCTGAAATACAGTCTCAAAATGAAGAAATTACAATTGTCGACCACCGGATTGCTAACACAGTTCAAGCTACGCGATTAGGCCTGTGTTTGACTGAGTATCTACTTCGTACCTCCGTGTAGTGCTCCCGGCCATTTAAAATACTCTACAGATTTTACAAGATTGGCTAGAATGTATAGTTCAAGTATAATTTTAAATGTCAAAAATTGTACTTAAACTAATATCTGATACCAGTTTTAATTAACAGAAGAGAGAAAACACGAAAACTGCTCTTTAAAACGATCCCTTTATTCGTTCTAGCTTTTAAATTGACAAGTAGGTGTTTTATTTGATACTGTATTTATAGAATTTGTTTAAAAACTCTGAATAGTCTTAATTATAAATTATTCACATATTGTGGTGTATGAAATTAGTAGTAAATGTAGTTACATAAAAAATTATATGAATAAGTTCCAACAAAAAATTCCACCAGATAATAAATAAATAAATTGCTGAATTCTGTTCATTACACTTGTATATAGTTTTACTTTGACTTTATTACGATAAACAATGTGAAATGATGAAAAATATAATAGGTCACACTTTCAGGGAGTAAAAGTGCCAATAGAACTATCCTCCTATCTCACCAAAACTTAAAAACTTCACCTTAACTTAAACATATTCTCATTAGTTCGAGACGGAGACATAGTCATAAAAAACTGTTTAATATTGATGTTGATAAATGTTTCCCATAATGAACTCTACGCCTTTGTCTTAAGGTCGAAAATAATATCTTGTTTTTATTACACCATGGCCTTTAATGTTTTGGTAAGATAAGTGTAGAGTTTACTTTAATATCTGTTCACTTGGCGGAATCCTTGGACGAATGGTTGTTGGTCTCTTCAGTCTTATCACCATCACCATAGAATTTTGGCTGAAACACAAAAATCATTGAATAGCAATTGGACGTATACTTAGGCCTTTGGCCAGTTTCTCAAAAGCTTGCAACTTGGAGAACAATTCCGTTAGTATTACAAGTTACAAGCTGTTGAGGAATAGGCCCCTGGTGCGATGCAGGTTTTCAATAAGTTACGAACATAATTGCGACTTATGTAAATGAAATAAAATGGACAGGGATTCAACCATTATGAAGGCAGAGGCGATTTAGCGACCACATACAATTACTTAGAATCTGAGTCTTAGTTCATTTATAATAAGGTTCAAAATCTGTTGTGTTTATTAAAATGAGTTACTTTCAAAATATTCCCCAGTGCATTACCAACTTGAGTGTATTTAACTTCCAGGTAACTAGCATAACTAAACACTCGGCAGCGTGTCAAGCCAAGTTCAAAAGAAGAGAACTGACGACGCAGCGGCCGTGTGTTATATTACACGAACCACTTGGAGCCACTTTTGACCCCTACGTAATTCAAAATCTTTTAAACATAAACGTATATGAAATTGGGTACATTTATTAAGACACTTAAAGCTAACTAGAATCCCAAATTTCATGAATATAGCTAGTTGATAAAAATAAGATAAGGTAGAATTAATAATTCAGTGGAGTGATTTGACAGCTCTCGGCATACAAAGCGGTTGTCAAATGTATGTAAAGTTCTGTCAAATCACTCCGCTGAACTATTAATTCTACCGTAAGTCAAATCTTGAATTACATCCCAGAACATTGTGTAAATTTATTTTAAGATGTTGCATGTTCTTGTAACTGGAATTTTAGGATTTTCTACACTGAACTTGGCACCCATAGAGATATCAATTATTTTGTAGGCTCTCATTTCACAGTTATGTTTTTGATGGGTCTGTATAACTGGGGCCTTCTTAAGGGTTATATTTACTGTTGACGCCAACAACAGACTATGCACATTTATGATGAGTCCTTTCCTATACATATTACATACCCGACTTTTATTAGACGAATTTATTGTTAGAATTACGTAACTAAACAGTAATGACTGTCGGTCATAGGAGGAAATTACAATAGTCACTAAAGAATCTTATGCTATAACAGGCAATGTTTTAAGTATCACTGCAAGACTTATTATTATATGCGTGTTATTATACTTTAGTAAAAAAAACAGTAGCAATTCCTTTCGCCTGATTTGCCTGAATACTCGGTACAGAAACAAAAGATATGTACTGCCATAGGGCCAAGAAGGCGAAGCGAATCGTGGCATTAGATGTAAAGTACTTACGTAAATATGCAATGTTACGAAAAAGCTAATAAAATATGTGAACGAGCTTAGTGAAAGGGTCCCTTTTTTCGATTTACATGGACACTTTATTCGTTCACTAATAGATAGCGAATATAGTTTTAGGAAGTACTATTAAATCCATATCGAAAAAATGGGACCTTTGCCCTGGACTGACACATATGAAGTGGGAGAAAAATGTAGGTATGGGAATAATACAGCTAATGAATGGAAGTAAACATTCTATGCATGGCATGATCGATGCTTGCAAGACTTAAAAAAAATTGAACACGCTTCAATCAAGACTCAAAGCCAAATATAACAAAAACAGATGAGTAGAAAGAAAACAAACCAAATTAAATTATTTACAAGAAAAACTTTAAAAAATTGCTCCAGAACCTGAAATATCCAGTTCATTACAGAAGCTTTCTTCTCTAAAACCAACAAAACAAACACAAATATATTCAAGTGACCAAAGTGCCGAAGCATGAATGGGCTTCACTTACTAGATTGGAATTTGTACTATACAGTTGTGACTTTACTTCCAAATCCATTTTTGACACCGTTATAACTTGTAAACCCCTAGAAATAAACAATTGGTCATTGATATTCAAAATGAATTAATAGATAAAATTACATAGAAAAGCTGAAAAATACCACACACAAACACAGACACGAGTACAGACAGTCAGCATTACCACAAGACATACCCACCCATTATAAAATTGACTCGATAAGCACTATTTATCTTCAGTATTAATTATTATATAGTAGAGTAAAAAATAATTAATTAGGTATAAATGGTTGTTAGTCATATAAAATAATCTTTAAAAAAACCGAATTGTTTTTATTAAGTAGGGTAAATGGCCAGTAATTGGCCACCTTTCAATAACTGGCCCCCTCATACTAAAAAATAACTCTATTAGGCGTGTCCACACCCGGACGCACCGCCTCGCGAGGAAATTGCCGCGCAAGGCATTAATTGTTCGGATTAATCCCTGCCGCTTCTTTCCGCCATCGTCCTACGCGACAGCATTACCATCATCACCACTTAGATGGTTGGCAGTCCTCAACTGTGCGTTTCTCGAGAAACTTCCTGCCTCGCACGACAAAACTGTGGAATGAACTGTCGTCTGCGGTATTTCCGGACCGATACGACCTTCAAACCTTCAAGAAAAGAGCGTATTCCCATCTTAAAGGCCGGCAACGTGCTTGTGACCCCTCTGGTGTTGCGGGCGTCTATGGGCGGCGTTAATTGCTTACCATCAGGCGATTCGTCTGCTCGTTTGCCTCCTATTTCATAAAAAAAAAAAAAAAAAAGGCAGCTCGGCTAGTGTGCACGTGCCTCGCCCGAGGCAAACGCAAGCGCGGCCGCAATGCCTCGGGCGAGGCACGTCCACACCAGCCGAGCTGCCTCGCGCGGCAATTTCCTCGCGAGGCGGTGCGTTCGGTGTGAACACGCCTACAAACAGAATTCATATTAGTATAACTTGGCCGGTTATTGAAGGGTGGCCAGTAATTAAAACCTGATACTAAAATGAATTCTGTTTATAGGTTAACAGAGGTCATTATTAGTTTGAGGTGGCCAGTTACTTGCGATACACCCTAGTTGCTCCCTTGTTATTTGTTCCTACAGTCCAAATATTTTGACAGATTGTATGAAGCGTCGTTATGTTCAAAATAATGTCAGATATAACGAAGGGCAATGCACAGAGCTATCTAAGTACAACTCTCAAGAGCGTGCCATTATAATGTATATTATAAAAGATAGTATTTAAAGTCACACCAAAAAATAACCCTAACTTAAATAAAATAACGTGCTGGAATCAACCAGCAGCACCATCCGCCGCTCACCTCCGCCTCAGTGGAAAGGCAGTAGACATGGGTCGGTCACGGGTGAGTGATTTAAATGAACTATATCTTTTGATTGAACTCGCTCACTATTCAACTCACTGAAGATTTAATTCGCTCAGTAACTCACCTATTCAGAGCAATGACGCGTAGTTTCAGTGACCGGATGTTTCCGGTGTCTGTATGTGATGAAGAACAAGCATGCTAATTTTCAAGCGGTTGCCTGACTTCTTTTTTTTTCTTCGCTCTCGTAGCACAGGGCGGTTCCTCATCACTTCACCAGCTTAAATACCGCGAGCCATCCGGGAAACTACGCGTCATTGCTTTAACTAATCTATCTCAGTGTTTACACTGTTACTTGCTCGTTCTTTCCCACTCATGATTCGAATGAGCCGGCCGAGTCAAACGAATGAGACGATGCGAATATGTGAACAGATTCACTGAGCGAAATGAGTGACATATATACATATCTCTGCGAGCGAAAGATATGAATCAATCTTTTCAATTCAGTGAAGCGTTTTGCGCATCTCTAAAAGGCAGCCCATTGGTTGATTCCTACGTCTCCTTTCATCTCCGTCTCAGTGGCAAGGCAATCTTAATATCGCTTTGAATTTTTAAGTCAGTACTTCTGTTTTGCGAAATATTATTCTCCTAAATACGGACGTAACTAGTCAGCCAAAAAAATTTTGGTCAACCGAAAAAATTGATGATCATCATGTCGCTGGCTCAATATTACAGGGACCTATGTAACATCTTCAGGGTAGTTAAAATTAGACTTAGTGTCACTATGACAATGTTCAAATATCAATTCGATAAAAGTGAAACATAAAACCATAAATATAGTATTGAGCCAGCGACGTGTTGTTAGACTTTGACTGACCAACTGATATTTCTGCTGACAAAAACATCATATTATTTGCAGACCAGTTAAATCGTACCCTTATAAACGCAAAGCAAGTTCTAACGCGTACACCCAAGGACAGAATACACGCAACGCGACTAATTTGCTAGCCTACATAATTTAGTCGGTTTCTTTCTTCCCCTTCAAAAAACGGTGGAGGGTAACAAACGTTTATATTGTACTTAGGGCCTTTTCGAGGTAAGCAATAATCACAATGTGAGACTATGACAAGGACCAACGATAATAGCGCCTTCTCTATCATACCCATTGAAAGTTTAATAAGAGCATCCCGTTAAATCTTGGTATGTCTATACTTATAAATAAATAATAATGTGTAAATACCTCATCATGCTTCTCCTCGGTGCGGTCGTCGTCGTCATCGCTGTCGTCGTCGGCCGACGAGTCGCCGCCCGAGCCGGCGTTGTCCGACGACGATTTCACTGTTAATTATGTGAGTTAGTAATGGTGACTGTGTTTTTTTATACTACATAGGTACCAAAAAACTATACAGTCCGCCTGATGATAAGCGGTCTCTGTAGACTATGGATGCCTGTAGCTCCGGGGGAGTCAAATACCATTTAAAAAGCTGATATTCCTTTTTTGAAGAACCCTATACTGTATATATGAATTATCGAGATCATGGAATTGCACTTGTAGTGGTTGTACCGTTTGCAACAAAAGGAGAATAATTTTCTCTTAATTTAATAAAATTACATACCCTTAAGAAATGGAATAAGTAGTAGTCCTCTGTTTTTTGCTTTTAGTCGCTATCATGTTCTTCATCTGAGCTGTCACAAGTATTGATTATTATCAATACTTGTGACAGCTCAATCTTATTAGATTGTTTGAAATACGATCCATTTCCCCTTCCTGACATCGATATTTATTTTCTTCACTTTCGACATGGCGACAAATATTTTCCCAGTCCTCCGCAGTAATAGTATTCATTCGTTCAGTTGCTAAACTCATAATGCCTTGCATGTTTAATGAATCGTTTCTTTTCGCTACATATCCTTTTACCATGGACCAAATATTTTCGATCGGATTGAATGTCGGGTGATACGGTGGCAATCGTAAAACGGAGTGGCCATGTTCTTTTAAAATTGCATCTATGTGGTACTCACGAAACCGCTCTTTATTTTGTTTAATTAAATCATACAAACTGGTTTTGTACATCAACGGGCTATACGAAATGTTGTGTTCTGTCAACCAATCCATCATTTCTTGTTTATGAGAATTTGACGTTGAGCACGATTCAAAAGTTTGTTGTGATAGGACGCATTATCTACGATAAGTACGCTATTCGCTTTAAGGTTCGGTATTAATTTTTCTTTTAACCATTTTTCGTAGTTGACAAAGTTCATCTGGTCATATAATCTCCCGTTTTTTTGGTTTGCCTTAAACATTAACAAAGCGTTGGGAATAAAACCATCTTTTCCTCCTGCGTGCACTATTATTAACCGCTGGCCTGTACTGATTTGTTTTTTTACACCAAATTCTGTCCCATCGGTCCAAGCCTCTCCGGACACATGTGAAGTGTGGGTAGGTTTCATCAGTATAAACTAGTGGTCTATCTTCAGACCGATATTCCGCAATTTTGGTAAGGTAATTTATTCTTAGCAGTCGTATGTTGTGTCTTTCCATTAATATTTTTCGGTTGTCCTCGGTCTTTTTCCATTTAAATCCTAATTTTTGTATTTGTTTTCGTAAGGTGGAAATGCCAAATTTGTAATCTATATCGGATTTTAACACAGAGTGGAGTGCCTTTAAGGTTGGAAATTGCTCATGGGACAGATGAAAATTGTATATTGTTCTCCGGATGACTTCCTGATCAAAATCGTCTACTGCTGATGACGGACAAGTACGTAACTTTTTATTTCTCGGGGAGGTGAATTTCTTTGTTGTTGCGAATTTCTCACTATTGCTCTCAGACACAATGTTATAAACAGTAGAGAGACAAACACCTGTAGCTTTTTCAACTAACTGGGCAGCAGTGTAAGGGGAATTTAATTTTTTCTTCAGTTCAAGTTCAAAATATTTATAACAGTTAAAAATAATTTGCTTACTTTGACTCTCAATCGGACCAAAATTACTCACTGCCATATTTTTTGAAAATTATGTAGCTTACACTTAGTCGTACGGGCTGACACAAAATTATTCTGATAATTGTGAGAATACAATAAAATCAGACGTAAAAATATATGCACAACGTAAATAATATTCACAATTTGACACTGACATTATTTTGGTATTTACTTCTTCAATATATAACATACCTCTTTCTATGCTGATAGTACGAGAAAATAGAAAATTCAAATATAGAATGCCTGTAAACATACAATACTACTTACTACATATGCAATTCCATGCTCTCGTTAATTTATCTATACTTCGTTTTACTCATATAAAACAAGAGAATGCGAGCACGCAAAAAAGGTACAGAAAAAGAGGTCTTAATACGACTCCTTTTGCCGAAGAGAGCCGAGCGAAGGCTAACAGTAATTATCTGTATTATATGACTTCAATTCACCGCGGTACCGCACTACATGTTTCGCTGCGAAACCTGGGGGCTTAGCCAACGTGGCAATCGTTAACGCGCCGTGGCGTATCGTAGTTATCTCTCTTCCAAATAATTACGACAGTGACAGTTGCGTTTCGTTCGCTACGGAGCGTAAATGATTGGCACGTTGGCTAGGCCTTCTGAGTGAATCAAGAGCAGAAACGAGACCGTGCAACCGCGCCGCACGCCGCGGTACCATTTTACATTCACGAATGATTCGTATTGCGGTGTCGTTTCCTGTGTGGAGATGTGCATAGTGCAAAAACCGGTATACCTAACAATTTGTAGGGCCCAATCTGTCAGGTTGGGAGGTGTAATAAGAGGCAGGGCCCATAGGGAGCTGGAAGAGGGGCAGGGTACACAACAGATTGGGCCCTACAAATTAGGAATATGCATGATTTTTTTGGAAGACGTCATTCGATTCTATTTCCCTGTAGATTCATGTCTCTAATAAACCTACTATCTATGATAGCCCTGAAACGTCAAATATGTGAAAATACATTAGGCGTCTGCGCCGCGCGTCAAAACGCCCCATACAAAAAGCGTGAGGTTTGTGACGTCACCGACCGCAAAGTTGCAGGAAACTGTTTGGAAGGAACAAGTTTTTGGAAGATTTTTGTAATTTTAGGCACGAAAAAATGCGTTTAGCTGTATAGTTGTCATACTTTTTTTTTCTTGTTAGAACATAATTAATCGAACTGAGGTTTCGAAAATACATTTAAGGTATAAAAAAAAATGCCTAAAATTTTACGTTTTTAAACCGCAATATCTTTAAAAAACTGTCAAAAATTATTACGGATTTCCACTTATCTATATTAATTTGGGGTTGTTGAACGTGTTTATTGAACAAATTCAATTATAGTACATTACTTACCAAGGACTGTAAAAGAAAGAAAGCCCGAAATCGCAGGTATTTGTGACACGAGCCGCAGGCGAGGGTTGTAAATATGCGATAGAGGGCTTTCTTTTTTACTGCCCGTGGTGAGTACACAATTTTACGTCTCCATCTGGCCATAATGCGAGTTTTACCATACGCGTAGCGTGCGGTAATACTCACATTATGGCCAGGTGTGACGTAAAATATTTTTTTCGCATGTTCTCTATTGCAATGTCCTGTTAAAGGGCGCGTGTAGAGTACTGACCGGGCGTGCCGGCGGGCAGGCCGGGCTGGCCGGGCAGGTCGGGCAGGCCGGGCAGGTTGGGGCGCGCGCGCTCGCGGGTGAGCTCGTCGTAGCACTGCAGGCACACGCGCAGCGGCTTCTCGCTCTGGCCGCGCAGCACGTAACGCTTGGACGAGCACGGCCCGCACACCACCGACCCGCACTTGCGGCAATGGTGCTGGAAATAGTACATTATGATACAAGTGTGCTAAGTTGCTATAAGCTCAGCTTCCTTATGCGCACTCACGTGTTTCATACGACGTTTTTCAACACACTTGCGAGGAAATAACAGAATAGTATAATTAATAACTTTTGATAAATACATTAATTGTCAGAATGTTTACAGGATAGAATAGAAGTACTTACGAACCTAAGATAATTAAAATTAAGTAACCTTTTTTGTGATGTTATTGAGTATCTGGAACTCTTTTTCAAATCATTTCATGAAATGAAAGACTTCACATTTATTGTGCAATAAATTATAGTATTTTTTTCTTACGTATTGCTCACTCGATTTTTATAATGACATTTTACTTAAGCGATATCACAAATTTTGAAATATATCCAGAGGTTAAATTAACGCTAAAGTTGTCTTCTTATTCATTGAAAATATAATTTGTTTCAATTAATAAAACACGACGAGTAAAATCTAACAAATAAACTAGTGTCCGACCGAAATTTCGGTTTCGGTTTCGGTTTCGGCCAGTTTAGGCCAAAAAATCAAGTTTCGGCCCGAGTTTCGGTTTCGGCCAAAAACGGCCGAACCCTTCGGCCGCGCCGAAACTTACAACATCGTACCTTCGGGTCGCGCTCGGCTAACGTCGGGCGCGCTCGGCACGGTTGGCAAATTGGCAATATGGCGTCGCTCGCCTGAGTCCGCCGGCAACTACCTAAATCAGTGCGCTTTGCTCATGTAGACGTGTCAATACGTGTTGTGTTTGTTCCGCGAATAATGGTAAGTAGTTTGATCAAGTATTTTAGTTTGTTTTTTTTTGTGAATTCGTCATGTCATAGTTAATATTTAACGCTTTATTTTAATAGTTTGATTAGTTTGCTAACCTATTGACGAATATATTTAATTTTAAAGGTGTAAGTGCCAAGGTTAAGTACCTGCTTCATTAAAGTTTAAAATTCATCTTAGTTGCGTGTACTATTAATGTAATAACGATTGTAGGTACCTGCCTATGCAATAAAATGAAAGGTGAATAGTTATTAATTTAAATTTAATATAGACGTGTAATGTTAATGTAATGTTGCGAGTAATGTAATGGTGTGAGTAGGTATTTTATTACCAAAGGTGATCAATTTGATTATTTTGATTATCTAATTATATTTGAATTAGCCATTCAAGGCTAACTGATTGTGATATTTGTGAGTATAATTAAAATGTAAGTAACTGAAAATGTGAAAATAAATAAACATAATATATGAGCATCATATTTTAATAATAAATTTGTTTTATTTTATACCACCATTAAAAAATCGCTAACTTTGTGTTACAAATAATGTATTTTTTTCACTTTATAGGGTAGTTAAATTTTCAAACAGAACCTCTGTAACTGTGCTGAAATTTCATTGTGATAAATCTTTGAAAGTAGAAACCTGTAATTATAGGTCGGCGAGATATTAATTTTAGAAAAAAACGGGCTTACTAACATTTTTTCGACTTTTTAAGGACTTTTTTTTTTATGAAAGGTTCGGTTTCGGTTTCGGCCGAAACTACAATGAAACCGAACCTTCGGTTTCGGTTTCGGCAAAATAACATGTTTCGGTCGGTCACTAAAATAAACAATGATTTGAGGTTAACTTATAAATGGCGCGAAATTACAACGATTCGTCTGCGTACGTACAACTTGGTACTAGAGTACAAACGTCACTTGATCGGATTATTAAATTATTCCACTAGTTGGATAATTATTGTGAAATGCACGCGTGTTTAATATCTAGGATTATGAGCATAAAAGCGGTGGAATAAGAACCTCGTTACGAGCAGGTGTGTTGAAAAATGTTGTGATACAGACTTCCGCTTCTGCTTCTGAGTCGGTCCCTCACTGCCGAGGATCGTGACTCCGCTGACTAATTTTCTTAATGGCAGCTCTCCACTGTGCTGTGGTACAGTACAGGCGTGGAAAGTAGGGCTCGCGCTACCCGTGTTACACTCCGGTAAACATTTCCCCGGGTACATGAGTCCTTAAAACCGAACCCAACGGGTCCGAAGCTGTTTACTATTGAATGCTATTTATGATGTTGTTTGATAATCGTTATATATTCGGTGTCAATAGAAAAATTAATTAACAACAAAATATAGCTGCGTTTCTAGACAAAAGAAGCTTTTGACACATGACAAAATCAATCAATCAAACACTTAAGAGCCATGCTCTTGTCGGTGCAACTCAAAGTGGGCTCTCCATTTGCTTCGGTCCCAGGCTTCCTCTTTGATCTCTTGGTACGTGCCAACACATGACAAAATATTATAAAAAAAAATAGTTTTCACCGAAAAATATAAGTAATTAACAATTTTATGTGATAAAAGGTAAATGCGTTTGTTTACGTTATTTAAATTGAATTTATAATATAATACTTACTCTCCTATTGAGAACAGTAAACTGTGTCTTCTTGCAATGCATGCAGATGGACGCCTCGTTGTCGGGCACCCATACTGCCGCGTGCTCCGACGGTGGCTGCTTTCCGCCTGCGAATATAAACATTACGAGTAAGAAAATAATGCTTAATATACGTTCACTGGTTTAGGCATCACTTGTGTAATACCTAAATGTGTAAAGATAGGCGCAAGTGACATCGCGATACTAGGTACTGCTCAACACTTGCGAATTATTCTATTATATATATTATTTATTCTAAGACCATGCTAGTCATATTATCATTTGATGTCAACTGCTTCGTTTCCGCTTCGTTGCTTACTGTTGTAATTATTAGCACTAGTAAATTCATTAGTCTTGGTAACCCTAATGTAACTGGTAGCTGCGCGCAACTACGCTCCCGATAGGTGTACATGGAAGACTAGCGTCAGGTACTACTCCAGTAGGACCTGGCATTATGCTGAGTGTTCACCTTTTTCAGTGTGGTTACAGTGTACAAGTTAGTTATAAGTCTTCATTTTCTTTTCTTTTTTTTTTCCACTGTCTGTATGTATTGTATAACTGTGTACTTACACTGAAATAAATGATATTCTATTCTATTCAATACAACATCTCGTTGGTTATGGTTTTGAAATATCAAATCTATATTATCCATATGCTATAATGCAGTCTCTAGTAGTCTAAATAATTCTTAAATGGCGGCACAATTTATAATCTATGGGTTTTTCTCCTCATTTCAATCGAGTGCGCGGGTGTTTCCTGTCCGCAAAAGCGGAAAAGCGATAGGACCAGGAAGTTCAAAAACCCGCGCAGCTAGAACGCCAACACCATCTCAGAGAAATTGGTATTAAATGGGTCCTATTTCCTTACGATGTTTTCCTTTACCAGAAAGCGACTGGTAAATTTGTCAAATGATGTTTCGTACATACTCCTCCTTGTGTCGTATTCCTCAGTACTGAGGGTAGTGACCTCCCTTCTGCATCACTTTTTCATGTGCTATCTTTCTCCACCTGTACCGCCTACCGCCTGTACACCTGTTTCGCACATAGGTTCCGAAAAAACTCAGTGGTACTGCCGGGTTTTTAACCCCGGATTGAAAGTCGGACGTCTTACCACCAGGCTGCCAACGCTTTCTAATTAAACCTTTGACCGCCAGACGTCAGATCACGCGCACGGAAAGTAGTGCCGTCAGCGCCAGCATGTGATATCACGTCCAAAATATCCGGTTTGCTTGGCGCTGAGCACGATTTTTCCGTCCGATGCTTGGCGGTCAGATGGTTAAAAGTCGGACGTATTAACGGCAGGCCACCAGCGCTTTCTGATTGAAAGTCGGACGTCTTAACGACAAGCTACCACCGCTTTTTAATCGAAAGTCGGGCGTTTTAACGCCAGCGCTACCACCGGCTACCAGCGCTTTCTGCACTTTTTCTTTTGTTTAATCTATGTCCCCACAGACCCCACAGGAAGGCCGAGGTAGAGGTAGGCCAAAACGGAGATGGCGAGACGATCTCAACTCATTTTGTGGCGATTGGCGGGAGCGTGCAGCCGTGACGGGTGGCGCAAAATAGGGGAGGCCTTTGCCTAGGAGTGGGACACGACACGAAATAGGCTATTAAAAAAAACTATGTAAGTTTATATGTCTGTTACTTACTTTTCCTGAGCAAGTCCTCTATGCATTTTTCTATGTGCGCCATCCATTCCTCCTTCTCGGTGGCCGTAGCTGCGTACACCGCGAACGACTTGGACGCAGTGCGTATGAGCCACCCGTTGCGGTATTCTAGACAAATACAGAAAATACAGATCAAACAACAATTTAAACATTTTGTATTAAGCAGATACGTCTGCTTTTGATGCCACAATGGATAATTCCACAGCGTCAGGGGAGCCTCGAACTAGCGACGCCGGGATTCATGACTCATGCCCGTCGCTCTAACCAAGTGAGCTACTGAGTATACCTGTTCGCTGCGAATTTTACCACCATATCCTTTATGCGTCTTAGTGGGACGACTAGCGACATCTGCCGTAGAAGTCGAGAGTACGAGACTTGTCTGAGACAATGGATTATTTCACATTTCCTTTTTTAGGGTTCCGTACCTCGAAAGGAAAAAACGGAACCCTTATAGGATCACTTTGTTGTCCGTCTGTCTGTCTGTCTGTCAAGACCATTTTTCTCAGGAACGCGTGGAGGTATCAAGCTGAAATTTATATCAAATACTCAAGTCTACTGTCCCTTGAAGCTGTGAAAAAATCAGGCTTCTAAGCCAACGCAATCAAAAGATACAGCTGTTTATGCCGCAAATTTTCGCTCGCAAGGGAATCAAAACCTACAGGGTACTTCCCGTGAACTCAGAATCTTGAAATTTGGTACGAAGCAACGTCTTATAGCACAGATAAAGGAAAAATTTCGAAAACCGTAAATTTTTTGTTACATCATATAATAAAAATATTTTAAAGTTACTACCCCTATATACCTACAGGTTTGTACGGAACCCTCGGTGCGCGAGTCCGACTCGCACTTGGCCGGTATTTTTTTTCTATTTTTCGACTTACGCTTCAGCGCTTCACCGTAGACTTATTATAGGTTTTTACTTCAAAACTATTAATCTTTCAAATTAAATTATTTAATGTCCCTGTGATTAACTTATTGATTTAAGTTACACGTCCGTCTTCGGATCAGCGACTTACATATGTGTATGAGTAGCAAATTTTAACTAAATCGGTCCAGTAGTTTCGGATAAAATTCGCAGTGACAGATGGACAGACAGACAGTCGCACGAGTGATCCTATAAGGGTTCCATTTTTTTCCATTGTGGTACGGAGTCCTAATAAACGTCATACAATTACTTCGTTTTTAAAGATTGATAAGAATATACCTATTGACAGTATTGATTTGAATGACATTATATAAAGTAGGTATAATAACTAGTAATAATATACGATTTCAAGCTCACATGGTCATTCACATAATCACATTATAACTATTATATTTGTAACGGGGTATTTACCATTTGGGTGCTCAAAAACTCCAATATACATAGTAAATGCCCCGTTACAAATAATATTATAAATAACTAGTCATAACATATTAAAAATACAACAGGATTACATGTAGAAAAAAATGCTAAGTAAATTACGTCAGTACCTATTTCATCAAATCGAGCCCAAATATATTATCACACCCTAATTTTTTACACCAATAGTGTTGACTTAACACAAAAAAACATATGCCATAGTAAAAACAGCTTATTTAGCTTGAATTTAAGTTGCATTATACGACGATGTCCAGTCTAAGGCCAACAAGATAGCGTAAGTATTGATCTTGATATCGTTATTTGTTTATTTGGTCACGTTCCTACTAATACCTGCCCGACATAAGATAGCGGTTTCTATCCCTGTACCTAATAATATTATAATAGGGATGATGACACATGTTGAATTATGCAATAAAATTTAGTTGAAAGGATGCAGAATTACCAATATATCCAAATAAAGTGAAAATTAAAATCATCTATTGAAATGGTTCAAAGATATCGTGATTCAAAATTTTAAAATTTTTCATTTTTTTTAAAGTACGAAATTAAAAAAATAATGATACCATTCGGTTTTTAACATTTTACTGTTAGGGGGATCAATGTTACTTTGTTGTTTACTATGTTGGATAGTTATGGGGATCAATGTTACTCTGCGTCCGTAGGAAACACCTTAGACAACCCTACACGTGATCCCTGGGTGGTGCTAAAAGAGTAACAAACTTGGCAGCTGCACTGTCTCATCTGGACCTCACAGCACTCACTGGATTTTCTTCATCATCTGCTTTCCCACTACTACTACCCCAGGGAAGAAATGCCTAGCTATATCCAGTGACATGTAGCCATACGATAAATAAACTGTTAAATAAATTGTATGGTAAAAATAGCAATTTCATAATTTTTCCATACTTTAAACAGGGCGACTATATGATCGTGACGTCACTTTTGCACGTCATTTTGTTAGGAGCGTTTCGAGAAACAAATGCAAATCTCAGACTTTAAGTCTAATTTCTGACTTTTGTGTTGCTTTAACGCAATTGGCCGCATATAGACATTTGATCCACACAACAAAACGAATCGATTGATACCATACATGAAAAAATTCACCATGCCTATTATAAATGCGAGATTCTCCGAGCGAGAATAACTTTGTCTGTTTGTTAGGTACCTCTTCACCCTTATACCGCTGAACTGATCTAGATGAATATGATGAAATCATTCCTTAAGGAGGTGAAAAGGGGGGAGGAATTGTATGTGTTCTACCTGAATGTTTTCCATAAAATTTTATTTAGGCGCGTACGAAGGCGCGGGAAAAAGCTAGTCAAAATCAATAACAGTAAGATACTTTGAGATCGTTCATAATTAGTTACAATGTCAAGTAGGTATGGGATATTCACGGATTAAAAGATAAAATTTGGCATTATCAGTTTACAAATCAATTATATCATAGCGTGAAGTAAATACATATTTTTCAAACCAAATGTTAATGTTCTTCAATCCAGGCTCCAATAAAACATTGGCAGTCATAAAACTATGGATGGTACAAGAAGGATATAAATCTCTATGTTACAAAAATGTCCGTCAAAAGGCGATAAACTGATGGCGCCACAGTGATATTAAATTTGATTAAATTAATTTTGATATTAAAAAATCAAATCCATACATATTTACGAAATAATTATCTGAGGAGAAGAAAAACACTCTGAATATTAATTTTATTTAGAATATCATATAAGTATTGAATATCGGTAATTCATTTCAAATGCTGAACTATACCTAGCGCCACCCGGAGATATTTGGAACTATTGTTTAGTGCTTACCGCTGGACACTTTTTCGACCGTTTTCCTATAAGAGAGATCGATCCTCCTTGTACCATCCATACATAAAACTGTCAACAACTTTGTCAATTTTAGGCGACGGACCTCTTTCTGGAGATAAAGCCTGTATCGAAAAGTCTTTTCACAAAAGTTAATGCTGCAGCTATTTCTAGTTTATTTATTTTCATGTTTTAATACATCATAAGTTCTACTCTTAATACTCTATTTACAACATTTTTCTATTAATTTATCTTGTTACCTAAGCAAGAGCGACATTTTCCCTTCAAATCCCTTGTAAAATTTTGCGAGCCTATGTTTAGAATTTTTTTCACATCTCGCCAATGTCTTTATTTCACTGGTCATTGATGCTGTAAATTTAAAAATATCACTAAATTCCCGCTTTTGATGATGCTAAATATAAAACACTTTGTGAAAGTTCAACAAAATAATAAAAGTTTGAATATTTTTCTTGCGATCTCGTTTTGTATGAAAACAGAGCCCTATTTATGTATATTTTTATGTAATATTTGAACATATGTCACTTTAAGGGCTACAATATTAGAGCGTGCATAACGTATCCATAGCTATTAAACATCAGATCATAGTCCAAAGACTAGCTTTTGTAGGGAATCATACATGTTACGTGTGTTTATATTAAATATTTTTATATGGCCGAATGTTACAAAGGACATCTTAAGATATTCAATTTGTTATTTAGAGACTACCTAATTGAACAAAAAAAAAAGTAAGCTAAAGTTAAATTTTAGGTTTTAGCAATGATTTTGTCCTCTTCTTTGTACCTTGGAACCTTGTTATTGCTTTGTATATGTTTTGACTAATTGTCATGCAAATACAAAATACCAGTCGCAAACCGAGTGTGAGTTGCACAAAAAATATTTTCTTCATTTTTGCATTAGGGTGGTTATGTGTAATATGCACGGAGTATATGGAGACGGTATCAGCCGTAGTTTGTTCCAAAACCAGCGTAGCCGGCATTTACACGCACACATTCTCATTAAAGTACGCACGAGGTGATACACACAAAGAAATGTCAGTCTCTCATTCGCTGTGTTGATGTGTGCGTACACTCGAAAATACGTAACCACTACCATTGCCTCGTAGGCTCCGCCTACATTAGGGATGTGGCCCTTCGATATATATATTTTATCGATATCGATTATCGATATCCACTCGAACTCCATAATACCACGCCACACCTCATATTAATAAAACAATGTCGATTTTTATTAATAGCTGGATAAAAATCTACCCTAATTAGGCTTCATCCATTAATTACGTCAGATTTTAAGGGGGACGGAGGGATCAACAAAGTGTGACGAGTTCTGATAAGGGGAAGGGGGAGTTTTATTTCTTGTGACGTCACAAATACAAATATCGTGTTCATATATACACATAGTACAGTACTGTGTACACTTTTTTTGAAGGAAAGGAACTCTTTTTGTCTTCTAGTCTGACATTCAAACACTTTGGATTATTATTTTTCTTGCTTTGATTTCATTTAATATATTATTTAAAATGGGAAAATAAAGAAATAGTAATTTTAAACATTATTGTTGAAATTTGTTTGACGTAATTTGTGGATGTACCCTTATCTATCTAATTTATGTGTCTGCTAAAATACTAAAAATAATCGTGACTCAAACTATCTTCGTACCAAAGGAGGATGGGCAAATTGGCCTATTGACCAATAAGGACATGCGATATGTCACTGGATAGCTTATTCTAAGTTCTAAAACTTTTACTATGGCAGGTAATCCCAAATCTTTGTGTGAAAAAAGTTATCGCTGCTTAAAAATAGTTTAATGAGTTGAAACGTTACTATGTAACTTTTTTGATAGTGAGTTCCTATATCGCTTTAGACTATGAAGGTTTTCTTACTGTCGATGATTTTGTGTCACGTTTTTGTTTTTTATGCCTTTTCATATGTTTTCATGTGTCATTCTGGTTCTGCTATTCAAATAGATTTTGCAGTTTTCCATCTTTGCAAATATTCTGATTTTCTTATCGGTTTCTGCAAACTGTCGCGGGGTACTTTCTTGTGACTTCTTGACCTTTGGCTTTGTTATCGGACTCCGTGATCTAATGCAAGATCGACTTCATATTAATTGATCATGGATGAACGACATAATAACTGCATCATGTGCCGGCGTGGTATGCACAACAGAAGATATCAGCGACACATTTTGACTGCGAATATTGTGCAAGATCAGCCCGAAGTTGCAGAATATATACGAGAGAATGCACAGCTAGAGGTTTGAGTTGTTTTCCTATTTTGGGTCGCTCGACTAAAGAGAACGACTTTACAATTAACTGAATGTATTTTTTCAGGTAGTTTTTAATAATACGCGTATGGTATGTCACCGATGTTGGCAAAGCAAAGCACTCAAGATGCGGTTAGAATACCTGTACAAAACCCTGCTGCATTCCTTGAAGTCCCCGACTATTCTAGAGCACCAAACACCGCTGCAAGATGTATTTATAATTACTGCCGCAATCGGGCCAATTTACGTATACCGGAAACAATAAAGGTTTATTTGCTATGTGAACATAAACTATATGTTCCGAATAATGCTCGTGCATGTGAAGAGCATCTCCTAGCTAATGCGTGGAATGAACTAGTAGATTCCTGTAATATTACACACAACTTTACTGCTGCACAATTCACTGACATATGCGATATTTTGTCTAAAGCTGTTCGGCTTGGTAAAAGATTAGACTTTGAGACTGTTGGTGCTATTACTGATGCAGATATGCACTTTTGGACTGGGTTCCAAAACCGACAGTTTGACTTAATCTTGGAAGAAACCCCTTTTTTGCTTGAAAGTCATAGAAAACCGCGGTTGGCATTAGGCATTTACCTCACAAAACTACGAACAGGAGAGTCGAATGTGCGATTAGCTAGTCAATTTAACACGTCTCGCAGAAGTATCCAACGAATGATAAAGATAGTGAGAGACTGTTTAACAAGAGAATTTGTGCCTCGGCACTTAGGCTTTGACCACATTCAAAGAAATGATGTATTACAAAGAAACCTATCGATACCAAAAGGTATTTTTGGCAATCAAGAGAATACTAAGACTATTATTATTTGCGACGGAACATATGCATATATTCAGAAAAGCTCTAATTTTTTATTCCAACGTTTGTCGTATAGTTTACATAAGTATCAGAACTTATTGAAGCCATTTCTAATAGTCTGTTCTGACGGCTACATAATTGATATTTTAGGACCATTTGCTGCAACAAAATCAGACGCTTCTATAATGTCAGATTTTATTAATGATGAAAATAGCGTCTTTCATTGGTTATTTGAAGAGGGTGATGTCATAATTCTTGACCGAGGTTTTCGCGATTGTGTTCCCGATTTAGAAGCTTGTGGCTATACAGTGCATTTACCCCCAACAAAAGATAGAAATGATACACAGTTATCTACCGAACAAGCTAACAAATCGAGGCTAGTTACTTTGTGTCGCTGGGTGGTAGAGATTGTCAACGGCCGTTTTAAGCGTGATTTCAAGTTGTTGCGTCAGGATTATTTCAATTCAACACTGCGAAACCTATTCACGGATTTTAAAATAGCTGGTGCTCTTATAAATGCGTTTTGTGTACCAGTGGCCGATAACATTAACAGTGATTACATATTAAACACTATTAATGAAAGAATAAACATGGCAAATCAATTATATAATTATGTAAGTGACAACAACCTCAACAGACAAAGGGTTGCATTCAGGGCTATGGATGCAAATCAAGAACTAGACTTTCCGCGTTTAACAGAAAATGATGTGATGCTATTTTCATTAGGATCGTATCAATTAAAATTAGCGAAATCTTATTGTGCCGAACATTTGCAGAATGGTCTGTATATTATTGAAGTGTTCAGAGATAACGTTCATGAGGCATTGGAACAATATAATATGCCTCAAAATTGTTCACTGCTTAGAGGTCGTATCCAATCGCGTCACGTAAGAGCGAGACCTTATTTGTGTTATATTTTGATTAATAATAATGCCATTGGCATACGTAGGATAGCACAATATTACTGCACTTGTTTGACAGGGCGTCGCACTATTGGGAGTTGTGCACATGTAGTATCTATAGTTTGGTACCTTGGTGCAGGAAGACACGAAGTATTTATTCCTCCAGCTGGGCACTTAACACAGCTCATAATTGATGAACCTTTTGCTTAAAAAATAATGCAATGCCATAATAATAATGTGGCCTGTAATAAGAGCAAACGTTGTATAGTTTAAGGAGTATAATCTACGTTTTAATTTTTTGCTCTTATTACAGGCCACACCCGGTATGGTAACACGTTTAAAACCGTTGTACAGAACAAAAACCCTATAACAGTAAAAAAATACTTATTGATGGAATGTTTTTATTTTGCCATAACTTGTTTCACACAGCGATTTAAGATTTCCCGCCATACAAAAATTTGTAGAATATGAAAAAACCTTTCAAATGACATATGGCTTGTCATTATTGGTTTTTAGGCCAGCGTCCATACAAAACTGCCCATCATCCTTTCATCTTAATCGGTTCAGCAGTTTAAGTGTGAAAAGGTAACAGACAGACAGAGACACTTTCGCATTAATAATATTAATATGGTTAGAAGTACCATTATAAAGTTATCGTATCTATAAAATAAGTTGATCATTGGATTAATTAATCCAGTCAATCACGTTATTTTGTTTTCGAAAGAAAGAAAATTAGTTTCTACTATAGGACAGAAAGTTACACCTTAAACAATGTGTTCGAAATTATCGATAATAAATAACGGGCCGCACTCTCGTGGCGGCAGGCGCGCGGCAGCCATGTTGCCCAGCAACGTGGCTGCCGATCGTGTGACGAGACTGACGAGCGACGTTCGTATTTCCAAATACATTGCGCGTCACTCGCGTAATCCTGCGACCGCCAGCAATAGCCAGCGAGCAATTGATATGAATACTGTTGTACCATTAGATAATGGGTGAATGTCGTAATAAAAGCCTACAATTTTTGGAAAAAATGTGAAATACTCGGTTTTTATACTTACCGGTGGAAAGTAACTACTCCAGGGGCCTCTTTTAATTCGTTGCTTCGTATACGACACGACAAAATTGTACAACACGGCATTTTTACATGTTTTTTGGCACTAAATTCGTCACACGTGGTCGAACGACGACTGAACCGCGCGGCATGAGGTTTCGACAAGTTTATGCGCATCTGATCATAAACCATGTAACGCGCGCCCGCCCTAGTACCGCGTCCATTAGTATTTATCTAGTCCGTGGTAATATGTATGTATGAAAAAAAAAATGATTATTTCGATATTAATCATTATTAGACAGGGGTTGTATAAGTAACATAGTTAGTATAAGAGTTTTTTTATCTTAATGTGTTCTTGTAAAAAAACTTTACGGTACAGGCTTTATTTATTCTTAAAAATGTATGATGAAATACCTATTAATGCAAATTTTAAGAATAAATAATATACAATATCTGACCACTATAATATAGTGCTTCCAATTTAAATGTGACAGGTGCCCTAAGTATTAGCTGTTTTCTTGATAGAAGCCATATAAGTGTGGATAATTTAGGTGCCAAATTAAGTTAAGTCTGAAGGTGATTCATGGATACTATTTAGTCACCTTTTGAAAGGTTTTATTTATTTTTATAATATACTTTTAGTTTTTACTCAATAAATACCATACATATATTGGCATATGCATATAAATATGCAGTTTGGTTATCAAAACACATCTACAATTGCAATTGTTGTTGCTTTCTTTATGATATTGATAATATATAGCTAAGTAACTACTTACAGATTGATTACAAAAGATAAAGATTATTAGTGCGAAAATATTAAAAATTAAAAAATTTAGGAAAACCCCAAAACGGCTGACCCGATTTTGATAAACCATGTCTAAGATCACTTTAGGAAACCCTGCTTTGAAATAAAAAAAAACCTTAGAATTGGTTCAATCATTTTAGCCCCATGGTGACACAGACAGACAAACATAGCTTTTAGCGTCAGGGGATATAAGGAACATCAGCAACAATGACATTGGAGAGTGGCAATGATAGGCACATTAACATTGATAACAATAAATATTACACATGACTCATAACAGTGATTACTCATACTTCCTAACTCGTATGAATTATTTTCATGCTTCGGGATAGTTACTGATTTTGATGTATGAAAGTATTGTTGGGAATCATACATGCTTAAGGCGAGGCCAACTTAATTTTGCGTAAACTTTCTTCAAAGCCAGTAATAGTCCTAATTTAGACACATTAATAGGACTGATTCCACTACTTGTTTACTAGATTAAAACTGTATCTTCATGACTCCAAACATAAAAAATTTGAACTAAATAACTTGGAAAATATATATTTTACCAGTAACTTATCAAATTTGCAATTCCTACAAATTTGAACCTTTCTAGATCTCTTTTCTTCTTTCGTGTTATTACACGAAAGAAGAAAAGATACACACACATACATACATATATTTATGGATAATAGCATAAACACCTACTAAAGTAATATTACCTAATTTTTCCCTATTAGTTAAACTCATTATATTTGAGTATCATATAAGTTAAGCTTGATCAAGCATGAAGTACCAAGTTAAGTTTTTTTGCTCCAGGGAAACCACTAATCAATGCTGAAACAAGTTTCTTGTATTGAAGCCACTTCAAAGTCTTTAAACCTTTGAGCAACAATGAAAAGGAGGTACAGCTTCAAATAAGAGTTACTGAAAATATGGCCTGAGACAATTTATAACCGGCCAGTAGGGGGGTAGGAGGGGTGTAGGCACGCTCAGGTGTGCGACGCTGAGCTACAGGCTTACCCTCTCAAGCTCATCACACGCGTCCCCGTCCACTCTGGCACTGCCGACGCAGGCCAGGGAGGAACCCACTTCACTTGTGAGGTGGGTCGCACCCCCTGGAAATACTGGTGGTCGGAAACGGGCGTCGCACATTCTATCCACCCCGGACCACCAGTAGCTAAGTGTGAGAGCAATGTCGTAACCCGCAAGGACCTAAAAACCCGAGCGGGGTACGACCCACTTTGGAGTAGCCTGAACAACATAGTTAGCAATATGGTTTCGACCAGATTGCTAGCCATGTATTTTCAGGTCTCCCGGTTCTGCTGTTGGTGTAGGTGACTACAGCAGACTACACTCACCTACCTGCGCTTGTCCTGCGCAGTTGATCGCCGTCAGCGGGGATGCAGGAGTCCTGGGAGCGACGATCCACAGGGGGTCGGGGTTAGTTACCCCCTCTGGTGGTGAGTTCCTTAGGTCCGAATTTCTGGCGAAACGGTAGCCCTGCAACTGAGCCACTGCAGGGTAATGGACACGCGTCCCGTACGGTCGAGGTGGTACGGTCCGCAGGCAAGGTGTGGGGAGGGGCGTCCTCCGGGAGGATGCCTGGGGCTCGGCCATGCTGACGGGGCAAGGGCGTGTGGAACCACTGGGAGGGATAGGATCGTCTCTACCAGCCATACGTCTGCAGCTCCCGATGTCGCGCATGAGTCCCAACTCAATGCACCTATACCTCTTGGGTATTTCTGGTGTCCTGAAGGACATCCCCAAAGGTGCGGGCTCCATGGCGGGTGGGAAGCTCGAGAGGTGAATTAAAAAACATATAGATCATGGATACAACCAGATCCCAAACCCCGTTGGAGGGTACGGCACCTGCCGGACCCTCAACACCAAACGCTACAAGGGTAGACGCCAACAGGCTCCCCTCAAAGACGCGCGCCTCCAGGGAAGCAAATGCGACCCAACCAAAGGTTGCGCCGTCCTATTCGACGAAGAAGTCCGTGTGGTGCAAGAAGGCCGCTGGTAACCCAGTAGCCCGAAAGCCAAACGCGTCGACGTCGCCTGCTAACCAGGTACAGGTGCAATGCCGGACCCGGGAGGCAACCCCGACCGTTCCGGAGGTGGGAACTCCCATCTTACCGGGGCAGGTTGAGGAGGCGCTTCGTCTATACGACGACTACCAGTCGGACCCTGGACTGGCTGGCTGGGACATCGCCATGCCACGGAAGAAGAAGGGGAAGATGGCGAGGCGCGACAAATCCGCCCCACCACCTCCATCTGCTTCCTCTTGTGCTGCTCCGAAGAAGCAGCACAAGAAAAACAGCAAGCAGCGTCGCAAGGAGAGGGAGAGGCGACTGGCTGCTCAAAATAACGCGGCCCTGGCCACACCCTCTCAGCAGCAGCGGCAGCAGCAACAACAACCGCAGCAGCCGCAGCAGCAGCAACGGCAGCAGCAGCCGCAGCAGCGGCAGCTGCAGACGCAGCAGCCGCAGCAGAGGCAGCAGCAGCCGCAGGGTGCAGGCCCCAAAAGGGTTCGCCATCGACGTCGTCTACCCCCCAGGGGAGAGGCGACATCTACACTCCCTGGTGGAAGTACCCAGGGTGCCCCGTCCTCCGCCAAACGGACACGTCCCGAAGAGAAAATCTCTCCAAGGGGCGAGCAGAAGAGGCGGAGAACTGGGCCACCTGGGGAAAACACCCAGATTGATTACGTGGGCGCGGTCAAGACGGACCTGCTGGTGGGTGTAACTACCGCCACCACGGAACATCTCAGCCTGCAACAATCTGAGGAGGTACAGCGCCAGATTGAGCGACTCCTCGTTGAGGAGGCACTCAAGCCTGGTAGTAGCCAAGCTGAGGAGTTGGCGTTTCGTGGGAGACCCGTTTTTACCAACGGCTCCCTGAGGCTCTGGTGCGACAACCAGCACACCCTCAGCTGGCTGCAGCGCAGCGTGGCCACCATCACCCTCTCAACAGGTGGGAAGCTGGTGGTAAAGCGCCAGAGCGAGCTGCCAAGGCGAGTCCGCTGCGGCATCTTGCTCCCTGGGGTCCACAAGGACCACAAGATGGTTGCGCACATGCTGCGCTTCCAAAACAAGTGGGCAGCCATCAACAGGTGGCTCCTACATAAGATGGACAGGCAGGCGGCTGACACTTTTGTCATCGTCAGCGTCCCGGAGACGTTGGTGCAAACCCTGGTAGACCACGGACGCCGGCTCAGCTTTATGTTGGGCACGGTGTACGTGAAGTTCCAGGAGGGGCGCGGCAAGTTTGGGGAAAACCCACCTGCCATCAACGTCTCCGAAAATACGGAGGATGTAAATCCCCCCCAGCCGATGGACACTGCAGAGGGGGCACAGGTGGCCGATGACTTGGTCGTGGCCCCTGGGCCCCAGGCTCCAGAGCAGAACATCCCCGCCTCCGAGATGGATGAAGAAGACCTTCTTCTTGGTGACCACTTGGAAAGCGGGGGGGAATGCGCGGACGAGCTAGGCAGGCTGACCATCCGAAAGGGGGGGAACAGCGAGGCTGACAACATGTCGGTCGGGGACTCTGACTCCGATGGCGGTGTCCCCTTCGCTGAGTAGCCACATCCTCCAAGCCAACCTCCACCACAGTATAACCGCAACGGCTCAGACCCGGAAGTGGTTGGAGGTACACAATACGGCCATCATCCTGATCCAGGAGCCGTGGGTCAGGGGAGGCGTTGTCTGCGGACTCCGCAACATGGGAGGTAAGTTAACAGTATATGCGGGGCCTGAAAACCCTCGCACGTGCATTTACACTACTAGCAACATACATATGCAACCTCTAACAGGTTTCTGTTCCAGAGACCTGTGCGCCATAAAGGTGCAGGGGGCGCTGGACACCAGCCTTGCGGAGGTGGTCATGGCATCAGTCTACATGCCCGAGGCGGATGATCCACCACCGCACGACCTAACCAGGCTGGTCAGATACTGTGAAGAGGCGGGGCTGGAGCTCATTGTGGGCACCGACTCCAATGCGCATCACGCCCTCTGGGGCATGCCCACAGGAAACGATAGAGGTAACAAACTTGTTGAGTACCTATTCACAACAAACCTTAACATAATTAACATAGGTTCTGAACCCACCTTCGTTAACCGGCGAAGTAAAACGATCATTGACTTGACCCTAGCAACAGGAGGAGTATCGGAGCACATCTCGAACTGGCATGTATCCATGGAACTGTCATGTTCGGATCATAGATGGATACGCTTCGACCTTCAGGTAAGCAGACACACGGAGCCACTGAGGCGGAATCCAAGGAAAACAGACCGAGCCCAATACGCCTTACGTATTGGCCAAGCCTTACAACAGGCAAGGATTCCACCCAGGATCTTGGGCACCGATGAGATTGAAAAACAGGTAAGCGTCCTCACCGACACAATGCTGGAATGCTACCAACAAACATGTCCCATATCTGCCCCAGCAGGCCGTAGTAACAAAAGCAACTGGTGGGGGCCGGAGTTGGAGAGACTCAGGTGCGAGATGAGGAGGCAACTGAACAGAGCAATGAACACAGGAACTAACCAGGACTGGGATAACTACAAGGCCACCAAGTCCAGGTACAAAAAACGACTAAGGTACAGAAGCACCAACTCGTGGAGGAACTTCTGTACTAACATAGAGTCAACAGCGCAGGCCAACAGGGTAAGAAAAGTTCTCTCCAACAATTCTGCCATATCCCTGGGGTCCCTACGGAGGCCAGACGGCTCATTCACCACCTCACCGGAGGAGGCGGAATGTGTTCTGGTACAAACGCACTTCCCAGGCTGCGAGATATCTAGCCCAGCTGGGTGGCCACTTGAAGCAGTCATTCCGACGGAAGAGGAATGGCAACTGGCCAACAAGGTAATCAGCCCACAACGAACACAATGGGCAATTAACAGCTTTGACTCATTCAAATCACCAGGACCGGATGGAATCTTCCCAGCCCTATTGAAATGGGGCGGGGAGACACTCACTCAGGGGCTATCCTCCGTCCTAGACGCCTGTCTGGCGCACAAGTATGTGCCAACACGGTGGAGAGATGTCAAAGTGATCTTCATACCAAAACCAGGTAAAAGTGACTACACGGATCCTAAGTCCTTCAGGCCAATAAGTCTAACCTCCTTCCTACTTAAGACCCTGGAGAGGTTATGCGAAAGACACCTGAGGGAGACGGTACTAACCCACGTACCTCTGCATCCGAATCAACATGCCTACAGCCCAGGCAAGTCTACAGACTCTGCACTTCATGCGGTCACGACCAAAATTGAAGTAGCAATCAAGAACAAGACTATGTGCCTAGGCACCTTCATTGACATCGAGGGAGCCTTCGACAAGACTAAATTCACAAGTATAACTGCAGCGCTGGAAAGACATGGAGTCCACGCAGTTATAATCGAATGGATAAACAAGATGCTGAGCCAGCGGACCATTAAACTCGGCACGGATGAGACCAAACAAGCATTAGTAGCTAAGGGCTGCCCCCAAGGGGGCGTCCTATCGCCACTGCTATGGAACCTGGTGGTGAACGACCTGATCACCAAACTAAACAACAATCACTACTACACAATCGGATATGCTGATGACATAGTGATACTGACAAGCGGTATTCACGCAGGTACAGTATGCGAGGTTACACGCTCGGCACTGGCGATAGTGGAACGCTGGTGCTGCGACAACGAACTATCGGTCAACCCAAGGAAGACAGAGATGGTAATGTTCACCAACAAACGGACTTTGGGAAACTACCGCCTCCCAAAACTGTTCAATACTGAGCTCCAATTGTCATCTGAGGTAAAGTATCTAGGGGTAATACTCGACAGCAGACTAAACTGGAGCACTCATCTCAACAACAAAATTGAAAAAGCAACGGTCGCCTTCTGGCAATGTCGTAGAATGGTAGGTAGGACTTGGGGGTTGAATCCCAAGATCACTCTATGGCTATATCAGGCAGTAATCCGACCAATCATATGCTACGGCGCGATAGTATGGTGGCCACGCACCAAACTATCCACGGTCGAAGCCAAACTACAACGACTACAGAGATTGGCCTGCATGGCAACTACGGGCTGCATGAGGACTACACCAACTGCAGCCCTGGAAGCTATGTTGGGCCTACCGCCGCTGCATCTCTTCGTGAAACAAGAGGCCATGGCTGCGGCGGTGCGGCTAAAGAAGCTGAATCTCTGGAAGGCGCCTAGGACACCACACACTGAAATCCTTCACGAGGCCGTAAGTAAGGAACCGCTCATAGATGCGGTAACTGATGCGATACCTAGGCAATTCGTTTTCGACAAAAAGTACAAGATTCAACTGTACGAGGACCCACACGAACGTCTCAACCCAAGGGAGCTGAGAATCTTCACAGACGGGTCCAAAACAAGGTCTGGCACTGGCTCGGGAGTTTTCTCAGAGGACCTAAACATACATATTTCAACACCATTAGGAGCCCACAACACAGTCTTCCAGGCAGAGTGCATGGGCATAATAATGGCCGCTCACGCAATCGCCTCTAGGAAGGTAACGGAATACCCCATCCGCATACTCTCCGACAGTCGATCGGTTCTACAAGCCCTGAAAAATCACAAAATAACCTCAGGTCTTATATACGAATGCCACAGAATCCTAACGGAGGTATGTAGCACCAATAGCATAACCCTGCAGTGGATCAAAGGGCACAGCAACTCACGTGGCAACGACGCAGCTGATGCTTTAGCAAGAGGCGGCTCAGAGGCAAGAGTGGTAGGTCCCGAGCCCATCATACCTCTACCTGTTGCATGGCTGCGGAGAACACTACGACATAACACCAAGGTAGAACACCAACAATTTTGGACTAACCTAGGTACATGCAGGCAAGCCAAGGAGGCCCTCCCGACGATCAACCCCGGATTGTCTCGGAAGCTGAAACAGCTCAAGAGGCCGCAGCTCAGACTGATAAGCGGAGCACTAACTGGTCATGCCCTTCTAAACAAACATCTTTTCACTATAGGTGTTACGGACAGTCCCCTCTGCAGGGCCTGCATGGAGGAGGACGAGACAGCCGCCCACGTCATCATCACATGTCCGGGGGTGGCAGAATACCGGGCGAAACATCTTGGTTCGCCGAGGGCACTCCCGGAAGTCGTCGGCAACATAAAGGGTCTGCTAGGCTTCCTGGAGGAACTGGGTTGGCATGAATAAGGCCACCCGGCACGCAAAATAGGCGCAAAATATAGACGTCGAGTTGCGGAAAACAGCCCGCGTTAACCTTAACCTTAACCGGCCAGTACCATAAACCATAATATATAATGTATATATATATATATATATATATATAATGTATGTCTGTCTCATTAGTATTCCAATGTTCGTGTTTTCAAAATAAGTTTTTTTGCACCTCCTATTGACTTTTTCTGCATTATCTTCTCCGCTACCCAAAGGTTGTCTGGAAGAGATCGCTCATTAGCGATAAGACCACCTGTTGTTTGCCTCTTTTTATCAGGTTTTTTTTTTTCTACTGTGCTGTTTTTTCTTTTGAGGTGTGCAATAAAGCATTTATTCATTCATTCATTCATAATAAGACTGTCAGAGAAACTGCTACACTAGTAAGGCTGGGCTGATTGTGTATCCCTAGTATTATTTGATTGGTGCTTTAAACATTTTATTTTGATTATTTTATGTTATAGTGGCAATATAAAATGTGAATGTTTCAGTTTGTGTCATTAGCCCACTGAGGGGTGAATCAACTTTTTAATGTTGTTTAAGGCCCATTTACACATTGATTAGTGTTAAGTGCGAGTCCATACATTTTCTACTTGTGTTTAGTAACAAATGTATGAACTCGCACTTAACACTAATCAATGTGTAAATGGGCCTTTACTCTATACCTGTGGTCCTAGGGACATTTTCATGTTTCATAAAAAATGTTTGGTTGTCCAAGAGACATAACCACAACAATGAGGTGCACTAAAAAGTTGATTGACCCATAGACAGGCAGTAGAGGTGTAAGGAATAAGTTTCTGTCTGACATCCTTGGGGCACAGTAATAAGTGAATAAAACAGATATTCCTTGTTGATTTGGACTAAATAAAGCTTGTTATGAGCTACGAAAGCAAAGCGCTGAGGTAAGATGATTATGATCCAAGAAATTTACTATTTAGTGGTCAAATAAATCAATCATTACATAATTGTAAACACTTACGTCCTTCATCCTTTAAGGCCTCCAGTTTGACTTCTTCTAATGGAATGACATGTTGCTTGTTGCATTTCTTTTTGTTTATAACAATGTTGCCGTAGACCAGGATGTCATTAAATAGAAAGAACTGACGAGCTTTTGGTTTCTTCCTGCACATTTTGGTTAAGACACCCTCACCCACAAGAACCCTACCCTGTTCTGCCAAGGGCTGAAATATAATAAATAAAACAATGTTTTAACCATTGTTGTAGTTTCATTACATTACACAAAGGGGTGGATATGGTGCCGAAATATAAATTGCAAAGCGAAATCTGACTAGTGCTGTACACTTATCTCACTAAGTCAGTCGTCTGATAACAAGAGCAGAGTACCTAGTAGCTGGCACTAGCAAACTTCGAAAGTTTTTTCATGGTTTTCAATTAGATCCAATTATTTCGAAATGCCTTACCTGTCCCGAACCGCCGAAGCAGTTCTCCACCATAGCAATTCTTCTTGCATTTGCCTCACTATTTACTGAAAAAACAAGCACAAACTAAGTACAGTAATTTGCGGTACAAAATCAAAGTTTGACGTCAAACTAAGGAGGCATACAATGACAGTAAGGAACTCGGTACAACAATTGCAAGTTAATGTTACACACTCTTTGATAACAATCCGAAGGTGCTCCTATTTCGATTTTTAACTAAAACTACGTACCCAAACGATCCACCATTATTAAATTTTAATTTGAGTTTCAGATTCCGTCAAGAAAATGTGTCATTCATTCACGCAAAATGTTTACAATGTTTCCATATGAATAAAATACGATTGTGATATGAATTAAATAGTAGTGTCATTATACAAATAAAATTATTTTATTTACTTTGCCGTTATTTATATTCATATTTTTAATTTTGTCTTTTTTTAAATAACGTTTTTGATTCTTATTCATCAACGATGCACGCATTTTAGCCAAATTTTAGCTTTCTTGTTAACTGCATAACCGGTTTTAGCACTACTACCCTTTTATTAACCATTTTATTTTACCGGTAATTTTTTTATATTATACCGCCTGTACACTCTCGCCGAGACAGTGCTTCTTTTTCTCTTTCTAAGTTATGACCTTAGTGTGAAAGAGCACGATGATACCGTTTGTCATTTTGCCAAGTATGTAGTCATAAATATTTTTTTGCTCTTTACCGTGCCCCATAGACAAGTTCAGATCATGTGAGAGAACATCCATTTTTTGACCAATTGACACTGTTTGACAGGTAGTGGTCGATATTTCCCGTATATTTGTTCGTAAATCCTAAATAAACGAGCAAAATGGGTTTCACATTCTGCGGTCCCAAACTTTCCCTTTGTGGGCTTGTTTTGAGTGTGTGGGGGATCATCCAGTTGGTGAGTATATGGCAAAATTTTGATATTTTATTCAGGTGAACTTTGTTGGCGATGATCTCAAACAAAATCATTGGTGTTTTAGACTCTGATGGGCGTTTTCTATTATATCAGAGCCGTGGCTTTGTTGGAAGACCTTCCTGTCGAAGAGGGAGCACATGATAGCATTAACCATTTCATTGCCGAAGTGGAAGCTGGATATGATCGGGTGAGCCATAACCATAATCTTTGTCCATGAGTAAAACGATTTATACATTAAAAGTCCTGTGCTTCAAAATATATTATCTTATGCTGAGGTGGAACATACTTTAAATACTCTCTTAGATTAGACGGAAACAACAGTTATATAGAGACAGAAACCGAAGATTAGTAATGAAATAATCATGTGACTAACTTTTAACCTGTCCGATCCCACGACCCGAAAACTATTTTTGTCGTTGTCTCCCAAGACCCAAATATGTGCCCAAAATATCAGCACTCTCTGCTTCCCAAGCACTGCAAGATGCCTGAACTCCGTATTTCCCACGAGTTTTTGAGCGAGTCGAGCGTACGACTTACGTGTTGTTTATCGCTTGTGGGACTGAAGTGTTTATACATAAATAAGAGTATTGTAAATTTTTATGAAGAGGATGAATTAAGCTTTATGTTGATGTCTTTAAAATACTTCACTAGCGCCTAATTCATTCTACGTACCTTATGAATTCCAGAGAAAGAAGAAAAATGGGACCTTGTTGAATAGAATCACTAAAATAAAGGGTGTTTGTAATCGAATTACATTTGTATGTTATTATTCCACCGTCAAATAATATATTCTAACTTTAATTGGAATAATTACATAATATGACCTTTGTGAACATCTTTTATTTTCACAAAATTCGACCGAGACACGTTCCCGTTGGTATAAACATGGAGTCCGAACTTTGACTGGTCGTAACGTGTTCTGTTTATATTGAGTGAATGAATGATAAGGTATCATTCTGCAGGGAATTTTATTAGAAATCGAATGAAAGTTAGTCCAATTGAATTAATGCCGTATATTTTCACAAATAAGGTTTTAAATGGCATAAGGTATTAGGGCACAAATTTGAGGCGTGGGATATATAGGTGTACGAAATCGCGGGCACACATTTGTGTCGTGGGAGTTGACGGAGCGTAAGGTTTTGAAGGTCGTGGGAAATCTGGACATTTTATTTGCGGCACATATTTGGGCCCTTGGGATCGGACAGGTTAAGGCAATATTTTCATAATGTTGTTTCAATGATCGTCACCATTTCTGCTTAAGCTTTCAATTTACGCATATACTACCTCCTGTATACTACTGCACTTTAAGCAAATCACATATGAAGTATGTAGCTGATGTAGAGCCCTTTAGAATTTGTTTATTTGCTACTAGGGACGGGACCGGAAAACTTCTTCATTTGATCAATGTTTTTGTTAGGGTGACCCTATTAAATGCTTATCCAGATGATATAGTTACCCTATCATCAACAGTCTTGAAAAAGGTTAACCATATTCAATGTGGATTTTCTGTCGAGTCAATCTTTACCATTATGGTGTTGCCCTTTTCTTTCCCGTCTCGTTTTCGCGCACATGTATGTTTGTATGTTTCACTTTATTGCACACAAACAAGTAGGTATAACATTAAAACAACAGTAAATTAAATAAAAGATATGCACATATGACTGAGTAATAGAGTAATTAACACCATCTAAAAATACTTGATAGAAGACTTGCTTAACAAGTTGATAGGGTTTATAAAAACAACTCCTCAAATACCCGATCCAATACCCCTTTATTGGTAACTGATTCCGGTTCCTTGTAGTAGGGTATGAATGTTTTATCTTTTAAGTACCTGCATTTTGATTACTGTTGTTGGCTTCAAACCTGACCCTGCATACACACTGCTATGCAGATGTCTCGGCAGCTGGCTAACTGGGCTAGGCAAATAAAAATCCACTAGCAATAGTCTTAATGAGAATTAGTGTTATTGTTATTTGCAATACATATTAAATTTAATATCAATACATATTAAATTTAATATTGACATTGACTTGCAAAAAATCTTATAGGACCTATATTTCTACAGGTTAAATTACTTCATAATACCAAAGAGAATGTATAAATAGAGCACAATTTAAGAACTTTTTGAGGATCCAAGTTTGTAGACTTGGTGGTGTTGTACAGTCACGGGTAATAGAAGGGTAACTCTGGTTCAGATGGCGCTTCAGAGTTACCTACAATGTATGGGGTTGTACAGCGCCATCTAGTAAAGCTATCAAACTTGGAGCCTAAAAAAGTTTTTAGACACGCTCCTCTATTTAAACATTTTCTTTGATAATAGTTACAAAAAGATAATAAAAACCCAATTTAAATTTTCAGAATGCCTACAACTGCTGGATTGCGGCTCTGCTCTACGTTATCACACTGGTGATTTCTGGACACCAATTTTGGATGAACAACCGTTCCTCAGTTAGCATGTAAATACAATATTGGTGTGAAAGTGTTACCGCTGATGTTTTTTATAGTTCTCAATGGACACAGATTCCAACACTGCCATGCTAATTTAAAAGACAGTATTTTTAATATGCAACATATAGAAAATACTGACTTTAAAATTAGTTTAGCAGACCAGTGAATTATAGAAACACAGCAATGTGTTGCAAAACTGCTCTGTAGCAACTCCATTCCATTAATAAGTTATTGAATGAGTATTTGAATCTTGTAAACATAGAGGTTTAAAAAAAAAACTCATTGTGAATATATTTACAATTCATAAACATCCAATGTGACATAGCATTTTTCTTACCACCACCAAATTAACATAATCTGTTATAATGAATGATTAGTTGATTACCTATAAGTCAAAATATTCTTCTGTTTAATGGAAATGTTCTATTGTATAGTATCAAAACAATATTTCAATAAATATTAAAAAATATTAAATCAATAAATATTTTAATTATAAACAATATTTAACATTGAAAACATTGATTTAATAATTTATTTAAAACAAATGGTGAAAAGAATCCACTATCCTTAATATCAATATGGCAAAACATGTGGAATTTTATTATAATAAGTATTATTATTACTCCTTATTGCTGTTAAATTGTACATAATGAATATCAGTTGTACATTATAAAAGGCTTAGTTTTTCGCGAATAAAAATATTGTTAGTTTTCTGGCGTATTTTGATTGATTTAACCTTACACAATGTTTCATTATTTAAAAACGGGACTGAATCGCATAGGTACTTTTATTGTTTTTTTTCTGTCTCTACCTGCGTCGTAATCTTATGTTCGAAACGTCAGGCGAAATAATAGAAGTAAATGTACTTACAACATTCCTTAAATCGTTCCGTCCCGTTTTATTGAATTGTTAGTTGAAATAATATAATTAAAATTATTTTACGTCTAATTAGCTTGAATTTCATGTTGGAAAAATTGGTTGCTTGGATTATAATTATAAATGAAACAGTAGTCCAACTTATCCAAGTCAACAACTGTCTTTATAGTTTAAGAGCAGCTGTGGCTAGCCACAGAAGCAATCCGGACAAGCCTGGTTAATTAGCCTATATCCAAAGTAATAATGTTAAAACATATGTGCTTTTTCGCAACCTTTTCGCGGCCATGAGAAATAGGCAGATTGCTTAACCACTAACCAAACTAAATGTTCAAAAGGTTCTTACATCTTACGAAATAACCTCACGACGAGTAGGAGTAGGGACCTATTATAGACTTAGAGCTAGCAACGTCAGATATGACACAATAATGAGAGCAACAAAACCCCTCTAGTCAGTTTGCTATACTATGCTTATTTCTAGATCTGAACATCTGGTAGCTGTAAAGTGTTGGAGGTCAAAGAACTCAAATCAAGAAAACAAGTCTTAGAGTTCTGGGTTTGATGCAATATTATAAGAAATTATATAAATAATTGGAAATATATAAATATAGGGCGGCGAATGACCGTTAGTTGTGGAGATCCTTGGGGGAGGCTTTAGTCCAGCAGTCTTTCGGCTGAAATCATGATATAAATAATTAGATGTCGGGGGTAAATAGTGACAAACTACGTATAATGTAATTCATAGTTTGTCGCCTACTGTTTTTGTTTCCGTAATAATATCATATAATATGTAATGTTTTTTGTTCCAATGTTAAAATATACATCTGTCCTTTATAACTGAGACAACTTCGGCAGCTTTTACCTATTACAATTTTCCAATTAAAAAAATTGCTAGTCTGTCACTCTTGAGCTCCACCCATTGAAATATGGATGATAGAGTTACTCTATTGTTCATGCATGGTTCATGCATTAAAAGCTGCCAGATGCCCGGATCTAACAATAAGGATAGTATGGCAATCTAACCAGACGGGTTTGGTGCTTTCATTATTGTGTCATGTCTGACGTGGCCAGCTTTTAGTCCATAATAAAAATTTGGTTAGCTTGAGGGCACTTTAGATTTCTATGCTTGAGGACAATTCGTTTTATCCGCACTTATGCATTGCTTATGTAATTCGAGTTTGAGGCCAGTTAAAACCTCGAACTAGCCATACTTATCTATAAAGCATGCTTCTGCCAAAAATATAACTGTCAAAACAGACGTGGCAAAAAGAAAACTGCAAATAAAGTCAAGGATATTCATATTTATTATCTTTAAATAAAGCAACAACGCAAACGTTGCAGTCACAATGATGTTAAAGATGTGTGGTTGGTGTTATTTGTGCTTGAGCGTTTGGGCTATAGTTCAACTGGTAAGAATATAGGTACAATACTGGTAAGAATATAGGTAGGTTGTTTTGTATAATAAAACCTGTGTATCTCAAGTTTGTAAGTACTTTCTATGACTATTAGCTGAATGAGATCTCTCAAAGCGATAAGTTTGCCTTTTACGTTCGTTATTCTTTGTTACGTACGTACTTCCCCCTCCCTATTTTGTGCAAGAAATTATAGTAGGTACGGGCGGAGACTGCAAGATCTACTACGTTATGTGTTTTCTAATATTATAGATTGTACCTACTAATATTCTTTAGAGAAGAATAAGTATTGGAGTTGCCTTGTAGTACAGTAAAGATACGGTTGCGTCAAACATTAATTTATAATAGCCTGATTTTTTTATAATTCATTCTTATGGAATATTTATAGATAATATATGCAAAAATCCTACCAACTTTTCACCCGGAAGTAGTTAAATAGGTAAAAAAAATTGTTTATTTTTATTTACAATAATATCAATTATTTTTATTTGTAAATATGACGATATTTAAGTCTTCTTTCTGTTTAAAGCGAAACACAAGAAACCGTGTCCATGTAAAACCACATAAATAACAAAATGTACGGCGCGGGCGATATATATCCTAATTCGTTAGAAACAAATAGTAATAATTGGTAGTTTGTTCTTACACATTTTAAATGACTTAGAAACGATATATTCATTAAAATCCTACAAGAAAAACGCTTGTAATATGTGTGTACATATTTTTGGCGGTTAGCGAATAACGATATTTTGTAGGATTTCATTGCGTAAAAAATACTTGTATCATGAATATCATGATATATCCGTTACACTAAAAATATTAGCTATTATTAATTATTTCCAATTCCCCGTACTAGCCGCCCGTAAAATGACTGTAGTATTGTTTGAAGATAACTGACGCTGTGGGGGGCTTTTTTGGGTTGTTTTTAACCTATTGACCGCCACAGTCGGCTGTTGCCGACATCAAAAGTTGTGTCATGGACGCCAACGACGGCTACAGCCGACAGGCTTTGTAATGCAATAGGGACCTACGCGGACTTCCGCAAAGTTCAATTTCGCTTGACAAAACGCGATTACGTGGCGTCGGTGGCGCGTCATTTTTGTTCAATGCTTGGCGGTCAAAAAGTTGAATGATTTAAAACAATTTTAGCCGCCGGAGATCAGATTTTTTTGATTGAATATAACGTGAAACAAAACGTTAGGCGGTCCCTTTTATTAAGGCGACTTATTTTAAGAGTTTTACCTAAGTATTCTTTTGAGAGTAAAAGGTAGACCATTTACGACCTTAGTTCAACTTGTCAGAACTTACTCAGTATGTATAAGTAACACTTTTTTGAATAAATATTCACGTGTAAAGTTGAGTCAAATGGAAAGTAGCTGGTAGTTACAGCCGCACACAGCTGAGCGAATGTCATCACGCTAAAATCTGGCGAAGAGCCCGACCGCGGTACCTCCACCTTACAGAAAACCACAACCAAATAGCACTAGACCCTATACTTATAGAGTTGTGTTCCTGCTGGTGATTAAGGTTGCCAAAGAGGTCCCAGCTGTGTTGACGACGAGCGACCCTCTTGTTCCTGTAGTCGTCGACACAGTGAATCCTCCTTTTTGTAAAGGGTCGGCAACGCGCTTGTGACTCCTCTGGAGTTGCAGGCTTCCATAGGCTACGGTAGCTGCTTACCATCAGGCGGGCCGTATGCTTGGTTGCCACCGCCGTAGTATAAAAAAAACTTAAAGCACAGATTTATCCTACTTTTCTACTCGTCGACTACAGGTTGCCATCTGAGACGTGATCAGTTATATTGTAATTTATTTTTCTTTCAAAAGTGATAATATTAGTGTAAGGGCCTATTTCACAATCTCCAGATAAACATATCTGCCAGTTAAAATGATTGCTATCCTTTTCTCCAGTCATATAAAAGAAAAGGACAGCAAACATTTATCTGACAGATATGCTTTAACTGGAGATTGTGAAACAGGCCGTAAAACAGTTTTATAAGATATTTAAGGTAAAAAAAAAAATTTAATTACATTTTATCCGGAATAAATGACAAAATTGTTATTAACCACAACTGTCGTGGAACGTGGAACTGTCGTGGTGACAAATGGAACTCCATTTCAAAGAGGTAATTCAATTTACTTATTTAAATATTCTAATAAGTAGTTTAAATATCCCGAAAACCCCGTCAAATGAAAAATAAATTACAAAAACATGTAAAAAAAAAAAATGTCTGATTTTAGTAAAAGTTGGGGCATTCAACAGCTACTCGTAGTTGTTTATGGAGTTAGAAAAACATATAACTGATCACGTTTCAGATGGCACCCTGTATAATGCTTGAATTGAGACTGTGTAGACCGAACTACAGCGCAGGGGTCGGCAAACTTTTTTGACAAAGAGCCTGATGGCGGAAAATATAGTTTTGGAAGCTCATAGAGCCGCAGTGTTCTGTTTTTCACTGTAATATTTGTTTTTTTTTATTTTGGTGAACTTGAAGAGCCACAACTGACCCTTCAAAGAGCCGCATGCGGCTCGCGAGCCGCGGTTTGCCGACCCCTGTACTAGCGCATACTTTTCGATGGAGCTTTTAAGGTTGCAATTTTAGCATCGTCGCGCAAGGCTGCTCTCCAACATGGGCCTTCATGGGGACGCGGCTATGCGTTGGAGGGAGCAAACGATATTGTGATCTCTTTCAGTCGTCGAGCTGTGTCCCTTACACTAGGTCATGGCACTCATGGCCCATGGTGGAGAAAAGCCATAAGAGAGCTCTCGTCACCGGACTAGCCTTACTGCTATTTTTTAAATACTTATAAGGCCGGCCTTAGGCTTTTAGGCGCCCAGGGCGCCTATTTCAAAAATAGTCCCCTCCCCCTCTCCTGCATCCGGCTACGTAAAGTTACCTATAATAAAGGCTATGAGGCTCGCTTTGGCCCTGGCGCCACTGGGCGGTCGCCCCCTTCACCCACCCCTAAGGCCGGCACTGAATACTTAGATATTGTTGCAGGTAATAATGGGCATACTATACAGGACTGAATCCCTAGGTTTAATCGAGGATACTGAAGCGCATCACTTCGATAACATAAAAGACTATATAGATAAAACAGCAGAAAACTATATAACTGTACGTATGTCACAAGGAGAAATTTCTTTTTATTTATTCATTTTATTTCACGTTGGGGTTTTGGGAATGGTCAGTTTTATCCTTTTTTTTCTAGAACAACTTCAAAACTTATTAATTTTAAAAATACCTAGCTAATATTTTTAATAGTCACAGCAAGCCCTTTTATTTTACCCACCGTGTTTTTTGACTTCCGTTAATCTTAGCGGTTAGGTAAAATTAACCTTTTGAACGCTCGCGTCAAGACGTGGCCTACACGCCAATATCTCGACTAGTGAATAACGAATATAAACCTTATCTGTCAGCAGGACAATTGCTTTGACACCGTCCGCCACAGCCACTTTAGTGGTCGTTGGCGTGGCAGGTACGACAGCACAGGACCGATTTAGTGGCTCTTGGCGTTCAATAGGTTAAGGTCTTATATTAGATAGTAAAACTGTTTTTCCCTGTATTCTGCCCCCCATGTTCAACATTCATTAATTTACATTAGGTATACATCCGTTGGTAAGCCTGGTTGTACTCGTAAGTTGTAAGACGTCCGACTTTCAGTTCGAAGGTTCTGCTACCACGGATTTTTTCGGAACTATGTATATACATACCTATCTACGAAATGTCATTTGATATCAGGGATCGTTACCGGTATTACTAAAAATCAAAATAGCGCCCAACTTTCACAATATTTCCATTATATTTTAAAATGTAATTTAGGTAAGGTCCGTACACTAGGTATCAGATTATCCAGAAAATATTCAGAATTATCCATTTAAAGCCGAGATATCGAAAATCAATACCGGTTAATTTGTATGAAATTCTATCCGATATTTACTAGTCGCTTTCCGGTGAATGAAAAGATCGTGAGGAAACCGGACCTAATCTCCATCATAAGGCATAGTTTCCGCTCTGAGTTGGAAGGGCAAATGGCAATCGCTTTCGTAAAAGCTAGTGCCTACCTACGCCAATTCATTGGATTACGTTGCCAAGCGGACCCCAGGCTCAATTGAGCCGTGGCAAAAAGCCGGGACAAACGCTAGGAGGATCATGACATTGATGACGTTATACGTCCGCCTTCGGGTCAGACGGGCGGACAGCCAGACAGACAGGTAGTCGCACCAATAAAGTTACCATTTACCATTTTAGTACGGAAGGAACCTAAAAACGTGCTTATGTAAGAAAGCCAATCTCAATGAAATATTTTATTTACTTTCCTTTCCAGGTGTCGAACAACTGTTTCATTGCTGCCGCTATTTACGTTCTTATACTAGGCCTCGCGTATATGTGCATCCACTTTGCCAATATAAAAGAGGCAAAGGCAAAGGAATTGTTGCTGGACGACGAAAAGAACTGCGCCGTAATCCATATTCCAATGACGGACAAGCAATTGAAAAAGATTATATAGCTTTAATTGTTTGATTGTATGAACGTTGCTCGTGCAGTCAGCAACGGTAGTTGCCGAACGAAATAAGATCAGGGGGGTGTCACTACGCAGTTTAGGTACATTTGGCCGGCGCGCCTCCCGGGTAGGCGTATGGCCGTGGGCTGCCGCTCGGCTCGCACGATAGTCGTGTTACGTGGCGCTCAAGCAAACTTGAAAATACACAATGGCTTCGAAACCTAAATCTCGATCCTAATCCGTATAAAATATATTGTTCTGTTTACGGATGTCTGAATAAACGGAAGTACTTACATTACAAGGAAGCAGAATTCTTTTTTTAAATTCCGGATGATATGGAAAGGTCCCGAAGTCCTTACTTAGTAGGTAATAGTTAAAATAAACATCCTCAATTTATTGAATATTGGTTGCCCAGAAACAATATTAGGAACTGACCGACATATTTTCATAGGAATACGGCTGCGGCGTACCAACTTCCGTGAGAATCAGACATACTATCTTCGGATAAAAATTTCATGTTTACAGAATCAACGTTTGTAATTCCTACATACTTATTTTAAAAATAATAAATCAGTAGGTATTTTAGGTACAAAAACTTGTCAAGTCACAACCCTCACAGCTCGGTCATTGCGCGCAAAGAAGATTCACGGTTCGTGCGCGGTTATAAGTTTCAATTTTGCTTGCAGGCGGCGAGTATAGGTATAATTTTATACCTAAATCTGCCTTTTGTGAAGGAGTGAATTTTCTGTACGGTAGTACTATTAGTTATTCTGTGATAAGATTACAAAATTAACTAGACATATGAAAGTATTATATACAAGGTTTAACAAAAATGCTGGTGATCCGTTTAAGGGCATAATTGGTATCGGTTTCTAATAATGAAAAATTGAGAAAAACTAATTTTCTCGCGAAAAAAACATTGGTTTTGTATGGAGGGTTGGCCAGCCGGGACGACTTGTCCCATACAAAAAAAAAATTATTCAAAAATGTCCGGCAAGGTTGACTTTTACGGTTAAAATCTAGGCGGTGAAATGCCTAGTTTATGTTCAAATAAAAATTAAAAAGTTACGGAAATTGCAGGCTCGATTTCGCGACATAAATGTTGCATACAAATTCCATTTTTTAAAAAGTTCAACAGCCATACAAAAATAAAGGCAAAGGTTCTAAACAGCCAAAACACAACATCGGTATTTGTTATTTTTATTGTTGGTAACGCGACTTTTTTTCAAGACCAGTTGAAGTTGCTATTTTTTGGTCTTCATTTATCACCGAGCCTACCGCTCCAAATATTGACACTAGTTAAAGGACTCATTCAACAAACCAAATCCCAATTTTGAGACCATTCTAGTGGGCGTATAGGATTTTAAGACAATTTTAAGAAAGAGTCGATTTCATACAAAAAAATAGCAAATTACTATAAATTCGTTAAAAAAATATACTTAATTGGCAGAAACACAAATGCATATTCATATTTAAGTGTCTTATGATTCATAATGCCGTAAAAGTATTCCGCAATAAGTCGATAATTGGGGAAATTCGTCATAGCAGGAATTTAGTCGCGGGGGTTTAAATCACTAAAATTATTATTTATTTTAAACTTAATGGCACAAAACATGATTGAAAATGCTGGACGTAATGCCTATACCTATTTTTTACCAGTCCCTCATACATAACCCTAAACTAACAAGCGTCATATCAAGTTAGGCGCACTGAGAATATTAACTGCGAGCCTACCGTTGATAAATTTAGGCCAAAAATTGCAACTTCAACTGGTCTTAAAATCTTATGGGCCACCGGATTGGTTTTAAAATTGGTATGTAGGTTATTTGATGTGGGCTAAGCCGTTTGTCAAAATGTAGAACGGTAGGATTTAAAATAAATTTACGTAATTTTTCAGTTAGTAATATATTCTCAGTGCACCTAACTTGACGCTTATCAGTTTCGACTTATGAGCGACTGGTAGAAAACGTTTATAGGCATTACGTCTGGCTTTTCAAATCATATTTTGTGACTTTAAGTTTAAAATAAATAATAATTTTAGTGATTTAAGACCCCCGTGACTAAAGTACTGCTATAACGAATTTCTCCAATTTTCGACTTATTGCGGAATACTCTTAGGGCATTTTTAATTACAAGACACTTATATATGAATATGCAGTTGTGTTTGTGCCAGCAAAATATTTTTTTTAAGGAATTTATAGTAATTTGCTATTTTTTCTATGAAGTCGACTATTTCTTAAAATGGTCTTAAAATCTTATGTGCCCACCAGAATGGTCTTAAAATTGGGATTTGGTGTGTTGAATGGGTCCTTTAACTACTGTCAAAATTTGGTGCGGTAGGCTCGTTGATAAATTTAGGCCAAAAAATTGCAACTTCAACTGGTCTTAAAATCTTATGCGCCCACCAGATTGGTTTTAAAATTGGTATGTAGGTTATTTGATGTGGGCTAAGTCGTTTGTCAAAATTTGGAACGGTAGGATTTAAAATAAATTTACGTAATTTTTCAGTTAGTAATATATTCTCAGTGCACCTAACTTGACGCTTATCAGTTTAGACTTATGAGCGACTGGTACAAAATGTTTATAGGCATTACGTCTGGCTTTTCAAATCATATTTTGTGACATTAAGTTTAAAATAAATAATAATTTTAGTGATTTAAGACCCCCGTGACTAAAGACTGCTATGACGAATTTCTCCAATTTTCGACTTATTGCGGAATACTTTTAGGGAATTTTTAATTACAAGACACTTATATATGAATATGCAGTTGTGTTTGTGCCAGCAAAATATATTTTTTAAGGAATTTATAGTAATTTGCTATTTTTTCTATGAAGTCGACTATTTCTTAAAATGGTCTTAAAATCTTATGTGCCCACCAGAATGGTCTTAAAATTGGGATTTGGTGTGTTGAATGGGTCCTTTAACTACTGTCAAAATTTGGAGCGGTAGGCTCGTTGATAAATTTAGGCCAAAAAATTGCAACTTCAACTGGTCTTAAAATCTTATGTGCCCACCAGAATGGTCTTAAAATTGGTATGTAGGTTATTTGATGTGGGCTAAGTCGTTTGTCAAAATTTGGAACGGTAGGATTTAAAATAAATTTACGTAATTTTTCAGTTAGTAATATATTCTCAGTGCACCTAACTTGACGCTTATCAGTTTAGACTTATGAGCGACTGGTACAAAATGATTATAGGCATTACGTCTGGCTTTTCAAATCATATTTTGTGACATTAAGTTTAAAATAAATAATAATTTTAGTGATTTAAGACCCCCGTGACTAAAGACTGCTATGACGAATTTCTCCAATTTTCGACTTATTGCGGAATACTTTTAGGGAATTTTTAATTACAAGACACTTATATATGAATATGCAGTTGTGTTTGTGCCAGCAAAATATATTTTTTAAGGAATTTATAGTAATTTGCTATTTTTTCTATGAAGTCGACTATTTCTTAAAATGGTCTTAAAATCTTATGTGCCCACCAGAATGGTCTTAAAATTGGGATTTGGTGTGTTGAATGGGTCCTTTAACTACTGTCAAAATTTGGAGCGGTAGGCTCGTTGATAAATTTAGGCCAAAAAATTGCAACTTCAACTGGTCTTAAAATCTTATGTGCCCACCAGAATGGTCTTAAAATTGGTATGTAGGTTATTTGACGTGGGCTAAATTATGTGTCAAAATTTGGAGCGGTAGGCTCGTTGATAAATTTAGGCCAAAAAATTGTATTTTCAACTTGACGCCATACATACTTATGGCCATTTAAGACCTTTAAGACTTATGTTTACATGATCTCCGAGATGGGCTCTACTCTACAACGCTATATGGAAGAAAATTGGTTAGGATTTTGATAAATTTCCAGTTAGGCGGGCTCCAGCACTAGAACATAGGAAATTGTAGTTTCGAATAAATCTGTCTCTCTCACTCAAAATGAGAAGCGATGGAGATAGAGATAATTATAGGATTCGAAGCGAAATTCGATGCTCACGGTAGTGGCCATTCTTTTAACCTAGAAGTTATCCTGAATATATTATTTATGTCAATATTGTTTGTTGTTCATCAACGTTGGCTGTTTTGCATTATTTTTGAATAAAGCACTATATTGGACTCGGCGTGCAGGGCCATTGCTGGCTTCGTATTAAATTAAACGGACTCCTAAAGTCGTCCGTTTAAACGTAATACACAGCCATCAATGTGCTACTTCACCTCCTCGACAATAATGTACTATTTCGCGTTCAAAAAACGTTTCTCCTGCTTTTTCTTACTCGAATTACGATACCAATTATGGCCTTCAACGGATCACCAGTATTTTTGAGACATCCCGTATATTATGTTACCTGCTTAACAGCGCCCTAAACAAGTGTTTGGCGCGCTGTTCAGAAACATATGTAAAATTTTAATATTTATTTTACGTCTAGTTCATCTTGTAATCTTAATTCGTTCGGCAAGTTTCGTTGATGATGACATTGATGACATTGATGACAATGATGACTGTGCTAAAGTACCTACTTACGTAATATTATTCGTTTTAAGATACAAATACATTATATAGTCGTTTATTTTCAAGTCTTTTTTTATTTCGCTCAAATTTTCGATACCATTTTACAGTAACTAACAAAAGACTTCTAATTGTTTCTACACACATTTTTAAAGATCGTTTCTATTTGTAAAGATCGTTTCTTTTTGAACTGCATAAGTGGAATTTAATGTGTCAGCTGAGATTTTTAAAGATTCAATTTATTTTTAACTAGTTTGAAAATATATTAATATGTTGGAAATTTTAAGGAATAAGGAATTTAAGGAATAAATAAGTGGAAGAGTTTTTTTTCATTTTCATATATATTATTTAAGCAAGACTATGTTTAGCTAGAGCAATTTTAGGGGAAAATTGCCGTAGTTTAGGTGATATTTTTGGGAATGTTTCATAAAAGTTTAAATATAGAAATTAATATGATTTTATTGGGCACAGAAAATAATAATGAAAAAACAAGCGACAAGTTGCACGAATCAACGTCCTCACTAAACAAGCTGTGTAAGAAGTGAGTTTTCGGGTATTAAATAATATAAATATATCAAAAGTATCTTTACGTCACAACTGGCCATAATGTGAGTTTTACCGCTCGCTACGCTTACGGTAAAACTCGCATTATGGCCAGGTGGGGACGTAAAATTGTGTACTCACCACGGGCAGTAAAAAAGAAAGCCCTCTATCGCATATTTACAACCCTCGCCTGCGGCTCGGGTCCCAAATACCTGCGATTTCGGGCTTTCTTTTTTTTACAGCCCTAGGTAAGTAATGTACTATTTTGCAATAACAAGACTTCAAATTATTTCAAATTATTTACACAATATAGAAAAAAAAAATACTGCTCTTTGCTGATTACTGTTCTATAATTATACGGATGAGACTCAAAACTACGCCCTATTAGGTAAATTTTCTTAAATCGCTTAAAGTAGAAAAACAATTAAATGTGTATAACTCGGAAACCGCAATTAAAATGGCTGATGTTTCCATAGCCTTTTTAGGTACAAATTTGGTACAAAAATTTGGATTAATTGCTTATATCGATAATTGATGGGATCATACTGTTTCCAGATACACCCGCCAGCCTGACTGTCAGGCTGGCGGGTGTATGTTTGTTTCGTAATAACTTTAAATACGAAGAGGTACAATTTTTTTTAATAGAGGTGTAAATTAGGTACAAAAATATAGTATAGTTTATTTTAATATCCGTTTAGGTACACCCACCGACCTGCCTCTCACACCTGCTTGTATCTACGAATCGTACTACTTGTACTTATACCTATATGAAAACGCCCATAAAATGCTTCGATAATAATACTAGGCAGTGGTTCTGTGACTTCTGTGAGTTGTAGATCTGTAGATATCTACTCCCGTTTTTCTCTCACAATGGTCCTAAGCGCCAGTCTCCAATAACACCTAATATCGTATTTTTAATTCAAGACAAGTAATCTGATAGTTCCAGCCCTACATTGTAAACCACCTTGTATGGAGAGAACTGTAAGATTAGTCTTGAATAAAAAAAAATACGATATTAGGTCCTAGGTCCTTTCAAAGAACCGAATAAAAAAAAAACTATATAATCAAAGAATTTGCTTACAAAATTTCACGAGAATAGGTTGAGATAATGAGACCTGTAATACATGGCCATTTATAGCCAGTTTAATTGGTAGGGTATTTTTAATTCCAGTTAGGGCGCTTTATACTTTGTTTTCATATAGACTTTGTGGTTGCTTGCTATGATATACTACAGATAAACCTATCCTATACTTTTGAAGCGTGCGTAACCACGCACGCTTCAAAAGTGAAGCACTTAAGTCGAGTCACTCGACTCGTTTCTCTAGTCGTAGTCGCTTATAATATAAGCAAGCGAGAGATGCGGACGGACGTTCTTGATTAAAAGATACAAACTTTATTTGTCTAGCAGCTAAAGTGACAACTAAGATGTAATAATTGCGATTTAACCACAACATAAAGTTGCTAGGTTATGTAACAAATTCAGCAAAAAATTTTGTACCTATTTTGTTACCTAATGTATAATTAAGAACATTGTATGGCTGCTGCTTGACGCAACGGCAATGCAATGCGACAGCGCTGCCTAGACGCCGACGCTCAAAAATTCCCAAAACTTACCCAAGCTGAAATGTAGACGCTTCTTTCGCTTCACTCGTTCGATCAATTACGCTACGTACGTCGCTCGTCGTTTTCATCGATATTTAAATAAAAAAATATCAGTAGGCATTTATGATCTATTAATTATATTGGAAACTAAAAACATTTAAGTTACTATTTATGAATGATTAGTTAATTACGATTATTTTGTACTAAGCGATTAAATCACAATGTTTTTGTCGTTTGGACAATGGGTAAGTTAAGTAATATTTTAAATAATTTCACTTCTTCTTAAGGGTCTCTCAAACGTCGTTTCCATATTCGAGTTCTTCATTTCTTTGCTATTTGTAGCATTTTCCTGAAAAAAAAACACACTGTAATTAAATATGTGAGGAATAATTATGGCTGACACAAATCGCGTTTTCTCGCTAGGCACCATATAGAAAACAATGTTTATTAAAAAAAAGGTTTTTAGTAGGTGACCCTACTAAACCCTTGACAAACAAATGTCTGGGTTTTCCGCGGACGGTTTTAAAACCCTGCACAGCACAGGGTGTAGCCAAATTTAGACTAACGGTAGACATGTGCGCCGCGCCGCGCCGATGAATTTGACCGGCGTAGAATCGGCGTGGCAAAGTCTTATCTTGTTTTAATGCCCGGAAATGGTAGTGAAGGGCCAAGTATCATATGTTCTTCAGAATCATGGGTTTTTATTTTTATTTTCTATTTCTGTTTCCCAAATTCTAAAACCAGACGTTGTCATAAATGACCGATAAGTTGTTGACGTAATCGTACGATAACATCGAAATGACAGCAAAAATGTCGTAAGTTGGTGTAAACGGCAAAGAATAAGTCAAGAAGCAAAAGCATTAAAAAAAACGTATGATACTGGCCACTAACTACCATTTCCGGGCATTAAAACAAGATAACAGGTGTTAATATAAGATACCTGCTAATCTGATGATGGGATCCTGGAGAAATCGAGGGAACTAATCAACTATTATTGGCACACCTATAGTGATTTGAGTATTTTTACAGTAGCTCGGGCATTTGCTTTTGAAAAGGTGGAGGCTAAGTGTAGTCGGTTCTATTTTTAATATATTTTTTAACTTCTCATTTGTTGTTTTTATGTTCGTTGGACGATTTCGCAAAGACGGCTGGAATCTGGATTGATTGTTTTTTTCTTTAAATGGCCCATTCTCATTAAATCAAGTTGGATGATGGGATCCTTGATACAATGAAGGAACTATTTAAATGTTATACTTAATTCAAAGTCATACGTATAATAAATTATAATTTACGTGTTTTTTTAATCGGTCGTACATTTTCACTTTGCTAGCGACACTTACTAAAGTGGGATGGTAGATAATCACTATTAAATGATGTCAATTTAAACTATTTTGATATATTGGTTTAATTTTGTTAAAAAGTTACCCGTTCTATTTATTTGGTGCTGGTGACGCGTTTTATCGATGTTGAGTTCTTAGCAAGTAGCATTCATGTTTTGCTATGAACATAGAACTTCGGAAGCCGCACGCAACGAGGATGAATGATAACTAAACTAACTCAAATAATTGCAGATACTGAAATCAGATAGTTAATCTGTTGATCAATGGATCCAATCCAATCCATGGAAGAATGTAAAAATAAAACTTAGAGTTTATTTTGTTTGCAAATTGTGCACTTATTAACTTCTGGGCTTTTTATATTATCGTACCAGGTATCTTTTGTAAAATTCTCTAAAATCATATACTTGTACCTATTTAAAAGATGCTGAGTTTGCGCGAAATGCATACGTTTTTAAAGATTTTGGGCGTTTCATTTACGCAGTTTATACTTATAAATACTAAGTAGGCTTCAATTTATAGGGGTTTGTTGTTAATTTCCCCAGTAATATTAAAATATATACCACGCCGAGGTCACGCCGATCACGCCGCCGCCGCCGGTCAAAAAACGATCGGACGTCGTCGCCGATGATTTTGCCATCGGCACACACCTCTAGACTACGGTAGCTGCTCAGGCGGGCTGTATGCTTGTTAGCCACCGTCGTAGTATAAAAAAAGTGTATCAACCTGTGTGCAATCGGCGTCCTCATCTCTTGGTTGGTTGGGATTAAGCCAGGGGTCGGCCAGGATCTGGGGTATCTTTACTCGCATCTTCAGGGGCGCTAGGACCTTGGTGATGAGCTTCCGGCATTCAGCGGAGACTCGGGGCTCGCGAGGAAACGACACTTTGTTCTGGACCTGCTATAATAATTAATTAAGATAGGGGGATGCCGTGGTGCCCATGTGCTATTGGTCACATATTTAAAAAATGGTAAGAATGAATTGGGCCAATGAATGTTTACATTATAGTTTCGTTTTTGTTTCAACCTTAAGCCACCAGCACGGTTAGCACAAGCGTGCTGCGACAGTTCCTATCTCGCGCGCGAGACAGACTATCCGTCACTTTCTAATAAATATAAGTATATAGTTACAAACAGATTATACCTACAGTCTCTAGATACTTACTTTTAACAACTGCGTATAGTTGGTATCATCAAACGGAAGGCGTCCATACACTATAGCGTAAAGTACCACCCCCATACTCCAAATGTCAGAGTCCTGTGGCTTGTAAGGTACCCCTTTCAGAATCTCAGGAGAAGCATACGCGTAGCTGCCACAAAAGGTCTCGCTTAGCGCAAACACCCCGTTTTTAGGTTTCATGTGGCCCCTGGCAAAGCCAAAGTCTGATAGTTTTATGTTCAGACCATGATCCATTAGGAGATTTTCGCATTTGATGTCTCTGAAATGTGAAAACGGTTAAGTACGTGAACTTGAACTTAAGTGAAAAGAGAGTATTAGCTACGTATGTAAAGCAGAGTAAGAGCGGACAAAATCCTTGGTGTGAAACAATACATTCTATTGTGCCGGACGGAAGTTAAAGTGCATCACAAATTTGAACGGAATTCAGCTATCTATCATAGACAAAAATCAACCGGAAAGCAGAAATTTGTCTTTAAGAGGTACAATTTTTGTACTGAGCCCATAGACAAAATTTTGCCGTAAGTTGGACTTTTCGGTTCAGCCGTTCTTGAGTTATAAATGGTGTAACGACTTTGTTTTATACAATGTATAATATAACGTACTGGGCTGAAAAGGTCGTTATAAAAAACTTAACTAACTTCGTCAAATGTCCAAAAAAAACGGCATTGGACATCAGAAGTCTGGCGGTATAGATATCGGAGCCGAAAATGCATAGGCCTATAGTACCTATCACCCAACCAAAGTGACGACCGGGGTAGTGAAACTTCTCTCCCGCTTGTACGGCCGCAATAAGAGTAAGAGATCGTCTTCAGATGGTTTCAATAACACTATAGTGTGAGGAATTATCTTATGTTTATACTTGCCTATGGACGACCCCACGCTCGTGGCAGTAGTCGACCGCTTCGACCAGTTGCCGGAACCATCGGCGCCCGCGCATTTCGTCAATATGTTGGTCCTTGCGAATGATATCGAGTAGGCTGCCGTTTTCTGCATATTCCATTACTATGTAAACTCTGTAAGCAGTGTGTAAATGTTATTTAAAAAAACATTCGTCACCTTGAAAGGAAGGCCACGCGGGCATCCAAAAACTCGATGTGCTCAATAAAGCGAGGAAGTATTTCATTCCGGGGCAGAGACTGCTTCTATACAAGTCAAAGTCGCAAGTCAGATCCCATATGGAGTACTGCTGTCACTTTTGGGCAGGAGCACTTGGATATCAGCTTGGAACCTTTGAGTATATATAAGGAGAGACTTTGCCTCCTTATGTGTGTTCTATCGCTTGTATAATGGGTTTTACTCTGAAGAACTCTTTGAACTGTTTGTTTTTTGTGATGCTCACGGCCGCTTTCTACCACTGCTCGCCGTTGGCAGATCGTTCATCCTCACACCTTGGAGCCTAAAGGGTCGCGCACTGTGCAGTTTAAGATAAATTTCCTCTCGCGAATGCTCCTGTTACGGAATGAACTTATTATTCGAGCCCAAGGGCGGGCGAGTTTAAGACACCGAGTTTTATAGTTGTTATATTTGGTATACACACCCCCTTAACGCAAATTATAGTCACTGAGCGGACTTATTATACTTTTCCTTAACTAAGTTTAAACCTCCTAGTTCTTAAATAAAAGAGAGTTCAGAGGCCGTGATCACTACAACGAGCGAATTACCTACCTTCAAGAAAATTTGATTGTTGTATCAATATTCAAATTCGTCCATTGCATTCGCTTAGGCCGTGGTAGTGAGCTTCGCTATTTACTAGTAGAATATATAGTTAGCTTGTATTTGTGCTTTAGTTTATAAGGCTGTGTTTCCACCAGAGATAAGCGAGGTTGCGTTGCGAGGAATGTGTTTGTTAAGAACCAATCCTAGAGGATAGGTAAGTAAATAAAGTGATTCTATTGGTTCTTAGAACATGCCTCGCAACACGTCCTCGCTTATCTCTGGTGGTAACCGAGCCGAAATGGAATGTATGAGACCTGTGTGTTGTTTCAATGGCCTGGAGGAACCGTATCAAGTTTTCATGTTTGAGCCCTTTCACAACTTCAATTTCTCTAGGTAGAAACTTCTTGAGATAGTCGCCCGGTGCTTGAAACTTGCTTATTATTTTTATTGCAACTTGGCAGTTGTGCCTGTCGCTGGATGCTACCTGGGTAATTGTATTTTATTTTAATTGTAAAATAATATATGATTCCAGATGAGCTACATACTGAGAAAAAAGGAGAAAGGAACCCTAAAGCTGAAATGACAAAAAAAGCCGTGGCAAAAAGCCGGGATAAATGCTAGAATGATGATGGTGCTGGCACTGACTTTTAAATATTTTTGTAGATACCTACAGTTATCTTATCAAACAACATCTATCAAGATTCAAAATTGTTAGCAGTTCAATTTCGATTAACTGTATTGGTTTATTAAAGAGCTTATGTATCCTATGAACACCTTTAATCTCCATCATCAGCCGAGATGAAAGGTAATATAACATTACGTTTGATTAATTTAATCCAACTTGCAAGATTTGCAAGATTTGATCATAAGTGTCACAATCAAAAGAAAGAGACACGAGGACAGCTGACGGAAAACTAAGGTTTGGTAAAAAGTTTAACGTTGATTTTGACTTTCAGCATAGGCAGCTCACGAACTCATAACGTTTCAAAATAATAAATAATACCTTGACAGTGGCGTAAGAACCCGACCCAATAGTCCTACCAAGTATGTAGCCATGGGTTTCAAGCACAGTTAATTTTCTTTCAGGTTTTGCCGGCACTACACCACTATGCACGGTAGCCGTGGGCTCTGTCGACATTTCGCCGAGGACATTTTCATTGGCTCTTACATCTGGCCCCGGCATATCACAGTAAATTTAAATTGCTTTAGGAACGTATTGAAATTTGATCATATTATTCATTTTGCCGAATAAATATAGTTTTTCAATTTTTTTCGGGTTTGTATTTCACTCTGTCATTTTGTCAATTGATTTGATTGACGCTGGGCCTACGTTTTAAATTAACCGCGATGTAAAATCAAAGAGTATATTGCCAGTGCTCTTTAAATATTTTGCCTTTTTACAAAAATATTTTTAATTTTTAATCATATTGTTGTATTAAATTGATGTCAATTATTTACAATGTGTGTATAGAAAAATCCTAAAACATAATAAAAATACTAAAATAAGAAATAAAATTATTGATTAATTTGAGCCAGATTCCGGGGCAAGTATACGTACAGCTGTCAAAACAAAACGTTTTGTTTTTGATTGCATGATGATGCCACAATAATCGTATTTTAGCCATTTATCGTTGAGAGTGACGCGGTACCGAAGTCAGTACCTCTCTGTCATTGGCTGAAATATTTTACACCAAAGCAATATGTTCTAAATAAAATCATAGCATGCCATATCAATGTCATTGTCAAATGCTATGCTAAGTAAAGTAATCCTCGCATCCTCCTGTCTGCCTTTAATAAACATTAAATCAAAACATTTATTAATTGTTGTTAATATATACTAGCGTTCTAATTATTACAAACATTCTATCGTTTTGACGTTGAGTTTCACTCGCTCGAAGTGTGAACAATAATGTGACGGGACAAAAAACACTGACTTGGACACGAAGTGCATTGTGAGTGAGAAGTTTTACAGATTTACAGGCAACTCTTTGGAATTTAGCGTGTCTTAATTATTAGGTGAGAATAATATCGATAGAAATTGGATGATAACTATAAATGCATGCATTAGTAACTGATTTGTAGCTATTTAGAGCCTGACCCAGTAGCTAGAGCTTGTAAGATAATGTAGTGATATAAACTTAGCTGATTGAAAATTTGGCTCCGGATCTACTACTGTGAAAGATTAGACCAAATAAAACCATGTTTTATTCATGGTCAGCTTGAATTTTGTCAATATGTTCAGATGAAATTTGATTTATATTGAATGAAACACTTGTTTGTTTTGTATTCAAAGTGTAGGTTTTCAAATTCATTAAGCTAAGACAGGGTATTAAGATTAATGTTTTTACAACAAATTACTCAATTATCCAAGCAGAGGTAAAATATAAGACACTGCCTCAAGTACTAACAAAAGTTACTGTAACTGGACTAAAGCTATACTTAACACTTACAAAGTAGGGTGAATGAGCTGTGCCCTTGAAAATACCTTCTCTTGGTGGTGCTACACTGGTGTTATAGGGTAATTGTGCTAGTTTTTGTCCACATATGTCAGTTTTCCATCCATACTTATTTACAATATACAATGAATAAACAATAAAGAGAAAATTTGTTGACTTTCATATTTGTATCAGTTTAATCAGATGGATGGTAAACTGAACCTGGACAGGAATCTAGCATAACCACCCTAGAACAGTGGTCGGCAACAGGCGGACCGCAAACCACTCACTCGTGGCCTGTGAACTCTTGTATGTTATTACCAAAGTGTGGCCCGCTCAACTGTGGCTACTATGTGGCCCTTGGCTGCTAAAAGGTTGCCGACTGCTGTTATAAAATGTTACACCACACAGTGTAACAAAGGTGCTGCTATAATGTCATAATCAGTGATTGGCAAACACGGTGCCACACCGCGGGACTCCAAAATTTTATAATTTTAATTTTACTATAGACATGAACAGTCTATCAAATTTCAATTGAATATTTTTTACAAACGGTTGTGGGATTAAATTTTAATAATCATGTCCATATAAAGAAGTATACCCAAAATTTTGCACTGTGGCACCATGTTTATTGATCACTGGTATTTTTTTTTATATTTATTGATGTCCCGGACAACAACAGCCTTAAATAAGAGTATTACATATAAATGGTGACATAACAGATGGCCAATAACAGTTATCCATAAATTACATTATACATAATAAGTAATGTAGGTAAGTATTAATTGCTAGGAAACAGTGCAAAAATGAAGTGTACAAAAAGAATCAAATAAAAAGCTCATCGCAACTAAGATAATTAATTGACCACATAAAAAGATTTTATAACTTTATAAACAAGATGTTTCCACTAGTACCGTGATTAAATAATTGAAAGCCTGTACCCCAATGAATTTTAAAGGGAATAGGTAAATGACATTAATACAAAGCCATACCAAAGGCAAATCATAATAACGGAAACCTTGTTGCACTGTGTTCTATACCATTTTATAACACCAAGTGTAGCACCACCTATTCTTTCGTAGTATTTAGTGCATAGATTATTTCTTTCTTACCTTTGCTTCTGTTTGGTCCCCTAATAGTACATCATTCCCAATGAGGTATGGAAAAACTCCCAAAATGATTAGGGTGACCCTTGTTCAGGTTGCTTGACATCTTACAGTACAACTTACTCCCCCCCCCCCCCGCAATGCAAAAAGAGTAGTTTGTAAATATGTGTCTTTTTGTAACCGCTGTGTGCTTGCACCGTAGTGCTAAAACAGTTGAACCAATCGAAATGCGGCTTTTCTTAGAAAAGACTAATCCAATGTCTTTTGAAACTCCTTGTGTTGCTATACTTGCTATTAGTATTTTAAACCTCAACCTTTTTTGAAATTCTTGTACTATTCTACTTTCGTACAAAAGAAATTTTGAATGCTGTAGAGTGCAAAAAAATTTACTACTTGGTATATAGTATGGAATGCATATTTACTATGAAAGAACCCAGATTTTTAGGAATATCCTAGGTTTTTTCATACTAAAAGAATCCAGGTTGCATTCCCTGGTATATAGCTGTGCAGTCATGTTATGCTATCCTGTTTAACCAATAATCTTTATCATTGTAATTAATCTATCTATATTGTAAGTCACTAATATACTATGTAGTTGCATGTGGTTTTTTTATTTAATAAATTTATTCCTCATTTATTAGTTGTTTGCTTTCTTTCTTGTGTGTAGTGTTTTAGTTTTTTAGTAGTTAGATAAAATAACAGTTGTTGCTGAGCCCATTATATGTTTCCGTACAATTCTGTTGACTGATATTACTCATAATCTTAACTTACTTGGGATTAGTATGCCAAGCGGACCCCAAGCTTCATTGACCTGTAACCTGTAACAAAAAGCCACTTTTAAAGAATTTTTGAAAGAGAATTTACGACTAGTTAGATCAATTAAATTCAGCTGGGAGTTGGATTTTTCTGCCTTCCGGCTGATTTTTGTCTTGATAGCAGAATTCCACTCAAGTGTGTATTGACCCTTAGGCATAATGGGACTGCTGAGGGCATAAAATAAAGAGCCATTATTTCTGAAAGTATTGACTTTATCAAAATATAGTTTCCAAAGACCTTTATTTTTTTTGAAAGACCTATCCAACTACACCCCACACAATAGGGTTCAAGCGAAAAAAAATCATGTCATGAATGAAAGAATGAATGTGTACGGGAGTTACCCCAAAATATTTTTTCAATTTTTATTTTACCGTTTTGTCGGCGAGGCTATTACACGTACTCATACCAAATTTCAGCTTTCTAGTGCTAACAACCTCTGATCTAAGCCGCGGACGGACAGACGGACATGGCGAAACTATAATACTAGTTGAATACGGAACCCTAATATTTGGTATTACATTTTGGCAGAAATTTGCTTTACGCGTAGGAATAGGGACTGGATAAGGATAGGGGTGGGTATATAAAAATAATATTTTGTGATTTTCAGTCGGTTGGTTTTTTGAAGTCGGTTACCTTTTTTTTTAAATTAAATTAAAACGAAAAGAAATTAAAGAAAATATCTCATTTTTATTGCCTAACTTATTTCATTGCCGATTGTAACAACGAGAAAATACATATTCTGTACAATGGACACAAGCTAAACAGCAATGCCTGAGGAAAATGGGCCATGCCATTTTCCTCAGGCAAAATTGACTTTGATGTTGTAGTGTGCCACCGGAAAGTTTCCAAAGTTACGAAATTTTCCACTTTTGAAAAATTCGGAAACTCGCATTTTTGTACGGGAATTAAAACTGACCATTTCTTAAAATTTTGAACTTCATTCATTTGTTGTGGAAACTTTTAGAAACCTCTGAAAATATTACCAAATTAGTAGGCATTTGGAAAGTATTCGCAAACTCTATCTCAAGATAAAATATTTGGCTATTACGTTAATATTTATAGTGTGGGAAATCTACCGGGTCGTTGTATGGAGACCTCGCATTAATTCCTCAGTCGATTATTCTTTTGCTAGGATGTAGAACAGGTCATAACAAACACAAAACACTATTTTTCCAAAAAAAAAAGTATGTCAGTTTTGGTATTTTTACAAAATTTACAAAAAGCTTAATACTTTGTACTGGAATTTTTCTCAGGGTATATTTTATACTGTCAAAAGTTCAAAAAAAATTTTCAAAAGTAATTGGTAACACTCGTCATTTTGTTTGGAAAATTTCTCAGTCAGGTTTGTAACAGTGGGTGTTACGTTAATCTTATTTTAGCATAATATTTACGAATATTCAAAAAAAAATTCTAAAAATAAAATTGTTATTACAGTATATTTCATGAACTTTATGGAAAATTTCTCAGCCTGGTTTCGTTTTTTATTCACGTAAGGTAGTAAATTCAACAGCCACAACCGAAATTTCCAAAAAATATTCCACATACAATACGTTAAATCTCGAAATGAAAAATTTGTCTAGCCTTTTAAAGCGAGTGAGCACGCAGTAATATGTTGTCGTGCTTCAGCTATTGAGTCCAGTTTAGCATGCGCGGCTACGACTCAGCTATGCTTGCGTCATAGTGAAAAAAGTGGAGTAAGTTACTTCAATTATATAATTGTCTAATTTCATATTTGTACTTAACTCGTATCATTATAATTTTAATAAATATTTTGATGGCGTATTATTAATTAAACAATTTAATATTTAATTGAAGCATCAGTGTTGTGTGCAGACCGGATTACCACGTTGAACCAAGCAGCGCTGACCCGCTGTACCATTTACCAGGTCATGTAGGGAGATGAATAATAACGCTTATTTAAAATTGTAAAACATTTGAGCAGTGTAGTTGCAGGTGTTTCCCCGTTGGGAGTTGTTGTAGAAGTGAGGTTGAAGTGAGCAACGAGTACGAGTGCTGGCCTCTTTTATGGGTTTTTTAGCGTGCTCGTACTAGTGGCTGGTATGTGCCGTGTATGTGAGACATTTATTGGCTAATAAGCTTACAGTATTACATGTTTGTAGGAGGGTTAAAATTGATATTTATATAGGACATTTCTTCGTAAATTAGTACAAAATTCTTATAATCTAGACATTTTGCGTATTATGACATGATATCAATAAAATTAGACACAGATAAGACTTAGCAACTAGACATAGAAACACAATATTTATACACGTTATTAACACAAACAAATTGGTATAAACCGAGAAAATGATTGACTTAGATCTAGTTATACACAAACAATGGCAATTTTAAGCTATCTGCGACAATTCTCCCCCACGTGCGTCAGCACAGTCGATTGGTGCAGAGCAGATGAGAATGAGTCTGGAAACCGGGCGGCGAACTTCTCCTGCGCGAGTACGTACAATGGCTACTCTTATGTGGCCATCAGGACCTGGAAAGAGCTGTGCGATCACGCCTCTAGGCCAAGTACCTCGTGGCATCGTGCCGTCGGCTATAATTACTACATCTCCTACGTGTAGTTTCGTCGCGTTCTGGTGTGCACTGGATCGTGGCATCAGGTTTGGACGATATTCTTTCAGCCAGCGTTTCCAGAAGTTGTCAGCTAGTGCTTGAGCTGTTTTCCAGGACGAAAGGCTCATATTTTCGTCGGAGAAGACTCCCAGCGGGGACATAGCGTTCGATCGGCCGATGAGAAAGTGGTTCGGCGTGAGCGCTTCAGCCTCTAAGTCAGGATTCACTGGGGTCAGCGGTCTGGAGTTTACCAGGTGTTCAGCTTCCAGCAATAGCGTATGGAGAACTTCTTCATGGGGTGCTCTGTCTTTTAGCGTGACTTTCAGAGCTGTTTTCACGCTTCCGACTAGACGCTCCCAAGCCCCGCCGGCGGAGGGGTTGCCAGGCGGGATCTTCTTCCAGATCATGCGTCGTTCGGTCATAAATTGTTTGAGACTATCGGGCAGAGAGTTTTTGGCCTCTGATAGCTCGCGTTCTGCGCCGTAAAAGTTTGTGGCGTTATCTGAGTACAGAACGGTGGGTGCGCCGCGTCGAGATATCATTCTTCGTAGCGATAGGATCATAGAGGCTGCCGATAGGGAGGCGGCTAGCTCTAGGTGCACGGCTCTAGTGGTGAGGCACGTGTAAAGGACGCCCCATCGCTTTTCTCGGCGGCGGCCTACAACAATTTGCATAGGACCGAACAAATCTACGGCTGCTGCGGTAAATGGCGGTTGATTCGCCTTGAGCCTCTCTGGCGGTAGGTCGCCTACAGGAACCTTGAGGGTAGCTCCTTTATAGGTCCGACACCATTGGCACTTATTCGTCAGATAACGAATTGTACCGCGCAGTCCGACTATGTAATATCTTTGCTTCAATTCGTTGATCACCGTCGCATGATTTCCGTGGTTGAAAAGTGCGTGGAAATGATGGATCAACAGCTTGGTAAATGCCTCCTTAGCGTGCAAGACAGGTATATGGGCTTCGTCTCTGTCTATTCGGGCATCTAGCACAATTATTCCGTTCTTATCAAGCTTCATAGCAACTCGATGTAATGCAGACCTCCTCGGCAGCGCGCGCCCGGCTTCCATTAGTCGTATCTCTTCGGCATACGACTCATTTTGGCTCCGTTTAATCAGCAGTATCTCCGCTAGACTTATGTGTCTTTTATTCATTTCTGTTTCTGGATTTCTATTGACAGACAATCTGGCTTTGAATACCTCGGCAGCAATCAAAACTCTGGCCGTAGTGCGAACCAGCCTAGTGAACTTCGAGAACCTACATATCTCGGGCAAGTATGCGAACTTGTTTTGGACGGTATTTACAGAGCAAACCGGTTTTATGACGCGCTCTTCGCACGTTTCTACGACGGGCTCTACTGTTTTCTCGCGCGGCCAATGCTCCTCGGCTTGCCGTATAAAATCAGGCCCTATAAACCACCGGTGGTTAGCTCCGAACTGGGCCGGGACGCCCTTAGTAGCGTCGTCGGCGACGTTTAACGCGCTAGGTACCCAGCGCCAATCGGTAGGTTTAGTTGTGTTTTCTATTTCGGCTACTCTATGTGCGACAAAGCTTTTGTACCGACGTGGATCCGACCTTATCCAGGATAACGCTGTCCGAGCGTCGCTCCAGAAATACCTATGTTTGATGACATAATCGGACTCCTTTACTACTGTGTCGGCTAGCCGTGTCGCTAGCACACAACCTTGCAATTCTAACCTAGGAATGCTGACAATACGCAACGGTGCGACTCGCGCCTTGGCGGCTACTAAGGCTGCGGACTTTTGTCCGTCCGGGCCTTCGCTAACTAAGTATATCGCGGCGGCGTATATCTTTTCGCTAGCGTCGCAAAAAACGTGCATGTCGGCCTCTCTATTTCTCGCGGGTACGTATCGCGGTATTTCTAACTCCCTAAGTTGCTGAATATTACTCACGAATGAATTCCACGCGGGTGCGAGCGAGGTGGGTATAACGGTATCCCAGCCTATCCCTGTACGCCAGACTTCCTGCATCAATGCCTTCCCTAAGACAGAGATCGGGCTTACGTAGCCTATGGGATCGAATATCGACATCGCGCTACTCGTCACCTGTCGTTTAGTGGGTAATTTCGTACCGTTGAGCACGTCTTCGGGCGTGTTGCGTAAATTTACGTTAAACCCTAACGTGTCGCGTCTATGGTTCCATTTTAAGCCTAATGTGCGCTCGCTTTCGCCTCCCCCGATGAGGGACGTATCCTCTTTGCTAGGAACTACGTCAGAAATTACGTTTGGGTTGTTAGAGGCGAACCCGCGGATCTCGAACGACGCGCGTAAATTAAGCGCGTAAATTTCGTTTACTATGCGCCTAACGTCGCTCTCACACTGGTCAAAAGCTACGACTAAGTCGTCCATATACGTGCTTTTTATAGTTTTCTCAGCGGCGATCGGAAATTCTTTCGCATGTTCGTATGCGTTTTTGTTTTTGACGTACAATGCCGTCGTCGGCGAAGCCGCGGACCCGAATATCAGTCTTTTCATCCTATATTCTTGCGGTGAGGCTGAGCGGTCCTCCCCCCGCCAAACAAAACGTAACGAATCTCGATCGCGTTCTACAATCTCTATCTGCAGGAACATTTCTTTAATGTCGGCTATTACCGCGGTCCTGCCTTCCCTAAAACGGACTAACACGCCGAATAAGGATTCTAACAGATCAGGACCCGCTAGAAGAGCACTATTTAGCGACCTACCGTACGCGGTAGCGGCTGCGTCCCAAACTACGCGCATTTTTCCGCGCTGCGGATGAAACGTTGCGAAATGCGCCAAGTACCATGCCCTAGGCGCGTCCTGCGGGGGCGACGAGTCTACTTTTTCCGCGTAACCTTTGTCTAACAGGTTATTTATGTGCTTAGTATACTCGATTTTCAGAATAGGGTCGCGATCTAACTTATTTTCCAGGCTGTACAGCCGCCGTAACGCGTGCGCTTTATTATTTGGCAATTCTTCGTTATCGGTACGCCATAACAAACCCGCTCGGAACCTATCTTCCCCGGGGATTTTTTCACATGTCGCTTCTAGTAAATCTATTGCTCTTTGATCGGGATCGGCCCGAGGTAACTTTTTAACTACCCCTAGTGACTCGATATCGAAATGTTCCTTCATGAGAGCTAAAGCTTCATCGTCGGCCGTTTGTGGCCCCATGTGGCCTACAAACGCTACGGTTGCCTCCGATGACCTATGCGGTCCGTGCAGTGACCATCCTAGCCGCGTCAAACTAGCTACCGGGAGGTGCGATTTACCGCTGATAATTTGGCGCGTCACTATCAAATGCCAATTATCTTGACCTATAATTATTGAAGGCGCGGCAGAATCGTAACACAGCTCCTCGGCTATGTCGGCTAAATGGTCGCACTGCGCGACTATGTTTTTGGAGACGCCTTGCGCTCCTACGTTCAATCGATTGATGGTAAGCGCTTCCATCATTTCTAGATGCCTACTGCAAAAGCCGCGGATTGCGAATCGCACGTTACAAGAGTCCGGATCGCTCACGCTCCCACCTATACCTTCTATGTCGAGCGTTTCTCCCCGCTCTCGGGGCATTATACGATCGGCTGTTTCGTGTGAAATCAAACTAAGGGCCGCCCCTTCATCTAACAGGGCTAAGGCTTGCGTAGTACCTAGTGGGCCCGTAACCTCTACGGGCATCATTTTCAAAAACGTGGGCGCTATTCTAATCGCGTGAACGTTACTGACTTTTTTGTCTTCCACGGGCGCTTTAGATGCGTTCAAACCGTGTAGTAACCTGTGATGCCCGGCTTCGCACTGTTGCACTCCGCAAGCCACATACCTGCATTTGAAGCGACCACGGTGCGCCGCGCCTAGACATTTATAGCACAGCTTTTCGTTTTTCGCCCAATCCCAACGTTCGGATACCGATGCATTCAAAAATTTAGTACACGCTTCCACTTTGTGTTCATGATTATGACATATTAAACACTTATCACGTGACGTAAATCGTGCTGGTACCGAATGTTGTTTGGGCTTGGTCCCCGTATACGCGGGCCTTTTAGCCTCGCGGGGCTTCGTTTGAGCTACCGTCGGCGACCTATACTCCCCCGTGTGAGCTCTATCTACTCTATTTCGCGGGCGAGTGCTCTGGTAGCTGTCGTTGGAGTCGCTCGAATAGTCGCGGGAGAACACGGGGGCGGGAGTACGGGTGGGGGCGGTATGACGCCCTGACCTATTGTCCAGCTCAAAGGAAACCGTGTTCACGGCATTTTTCGGCTTCGGACCTCGATGACGACTCGTTCTTTTAGCCGCGGAACTAATTTCTAGCAGAAATTCTGATATCGCGACTAAATCGGGCGAGTTCAAATTAGCTTGTTTGAACTTGCCCCATTCGTACCTAACAATAAGGTTCAACTTATCGACGATCTTGTTGACTAGCTCTGGCGCGTACAAGTATTTTTCTTGCTTTAATGATTTTATTGTCGCTACTGCATTTGCGACGTGCGCGGCAAAAGACACGATATTACTGTTATCTTCGGCTAGGCGCGGCATGCGTTTAACATTATGTAGCTCAGTCAACACGATCTCTTCAGGGTCCCCGAACTGCCTCTCTAAGGCCTCCATTATCTCGTATGGATCCTGGACGGTATACATTATGGATTTCACCGCGGTACGCGCTTCACCTTTCAACGCGCGCCTAATTCGACTGACGTTATGTACGTAACTAAACATGGGCGCGGTATCGTTAAATTCGGCACGGAATGCGATCCATTCTGTGATATTACCGTCGAAAGCGGGTAATTCGGGTGGCCTATGCATAATGGGCGCATACTGACTAGACACATCTCGCGGCGGGCGATGAGTACTCATATGCGGCTCGCGGGGCGCGGGGGCGCTGGGCGCCGGCGCGCTAGAGGCGAAATTACGTATTGTGTGTAACGCGGACGCTTCATTTTTAGTTACGTAATTGCTCTGATCTAGCTGGGACTGTCGTTCTACCCAATTCCTCACGCGTTGCTCGTCTTTTTCGACAAGAGGTTCGGACTTACCGCTAACAGATTGCGCCTCATGCTGGGCAATCTGTAGCCTTAACTTGGCAGTTTCCGTCTCTTTATTAGCAACGGCGAGGGCGGCTTTATGAACCTCGAGTTCCGCTAGCAACAGAGCTAACTTTTCGTCGCACTTTTCACTATACACACTTCGATTTTCGCGCACTTTTTTACTACCGCGGTCGCCGCACTGAGAAAAGCGGTCTTTTTCCCCGGCGGACGTGTTAGGTTTACACGATGTCCCCGGTGGACTTTTAACTAACGTCTTTTCCGCCTCGTCTTCCGATATTTCCGAATAAGCGGGCGCCGGCGCTCTTGCCGGCGGCGGCTGTAGACGCGGTTCGACACTAGGACCATCGCCAAGAGTGCTGCTGGTGCCTTTGTCCCATGTATTGGTATCGCCGGAGGTTGTTTCACCAGACGGCGGGGTAACGGCTCTGGAGGGTTGTCCCTTGTGTGAGCGAAGAGACATCTTGAGCGTATGATCGGACATCTTCTTCTTTCTTCTTGCTTCTTGACGCACGTGGGGTTCCCTAACCTTACCTACCTAAAACCTAATGGCTGACACTGCCTAGTGCAGTGAAAGCGGCCCTACGTTCACTTTACTTACTCGTGGGCGTTAATCCCTGATGCACTGAATCTCGCGCAAAGGCTAAGTGCAAGTGCCAGAGCGTCCGAAAGCAGTGTGAAGACGTCAACCATGTGACGTTGCAACGAAAGTTGCCAGGACACGAACGTGGAGTATGGCCTCTACACGAGCGGTCCGTCCAGCAAGCTGGTAAATAGCACAGGGCTCTTCCGCGAAAGCGGGCAGGTGTATCAGCGGTTAGGCCGGACACCGTATGAAGATTCTGAGCGAAATTAATCCAGCTCAGCGCGTACTTGTTTCTTTCTTCAATTGGCCGCAGTTTTCTGATATCCGGAGCTCGAAGGACCAGCTGTTGTGTGCAGACCGGATTACCACGTTGAACCAAGCAGCGCTGACCCGCTGTACCATTTACCAGGTCATGTAGGGAGATGAATAATAACGCTTATTTAAAATTGTAAAACATTTGAGCAGTGTAGTTGCAGGTGTTTCCCCGTTGGGAGTTGTTGTAGAAGTGAGGTTGAAGTGAGCAACGAGTACGAGTGCTGGCCTCTTTTATGGGTTTTTTAGCGTGCTCGTACTAGTGGCTGGTATGTGCCGTGTATGTGAGACATTTATTGGCTAATAAGCTTAAGCTTAATTTATATAGGACATTTCTTCGTAAATTAGTACAAAATTCTTATAATCTAGACATTTTGCGTATTATGACATGATATCAATAAAATTAGACACAGATAAGACTTAGCAACTAGACATAGAAACACAATATTTATACACGTTATTAACACAAACAAATTGGTATAAACCGAGAAAATGATTGACTTAGATCTAGTTATACACAAACAATGGCAATTTTAAGCTATCTGCGACAATCAGAGTATCATTGCCTCACTAAATAGAACACCATCACTACTACTCGCCAACAGATGACGCTTGTAGTGTCATAATGCACACAATGCAGCCGCATGCACCGATACAACTACGCTTCGACACTAGTCACGCCGCCTACCAACAGATGGTACATTGATCGAGTTATATGATGCCGCTAACGTTTGTTCAACGCAGAAACATGACGCATCAAAAAGTCCTCGGCGCATTGCCGAGGACTTTTTGAGAAACGCCCTACCGGTCTCAAGGTGCTATATGCCTCAACCAAGTTTGAGCATTTTAGTGTTGTGACACTAAGCCACTAGGCCAGTAATTTGTCCTAAGGGTGTGCCCTGGCCTGGTACACATCTACCTAGCTGGGTAGTACTCGGCAAGTAATCACTAGAGAGAAGAGAGTACATGTAAATTTCTAAAGCAATAAATTGTATCCCATCAAAAACATTACATGTACAATAATGCCAGCCTCGCAACGCAGTTTTCCTACTTCAAAAAGTAATGAGGTCTAATGTAAAACCAAGCCGGTGTGCCGGAGTTTACTAACAACATGTAATTGTGATCTTTTGAATATTAGATGTTTATATTTTTATAATAAAAAGAAACAGAAAAAATAACTTTGTTTCTGCATATATTTATATGGGATTACAATGTTAACTGTGCGGTTTGTAAAACTAGAGAACCCGGGATATTGCGGTATGTTTTAATTTTCAGTGGCTTTATAGTCTAAGAGTTAACCCTAGAAGTTAGAAGTGTTCAAAATTTGGAGCTTGTGGGACTGCTAGAAGTGTTTTAGATATACGATGATCGTAATCAGTGAGTCAGTGACAAAATTAAGGAATTTTGACTTGCAATAGTTCTTAAAGTATATAGTGAAATTCAATGATATTGGGATCTTCCTTGTAATATGGCCTCTTTGTCACAGAAATTTTAGCCTTCTAGCTTTATCGATAACAGAATTAGAGGGGCGTCGAAAATAGCCTGAATGGCTTCGGAAAAAGGATGGTTCGGCCGTACCTTTGTTTTGCTCGACTTGGCAGGGGAACTACCGTGCCCACAGATCTGGTACGCGCGACTTTTTGTCGTCGCCCCCCGGCTCCCCGCTAGAGCGATAACCATAGATTTCTTCATAACGCGTACATATGCGAAACAGCGCATTTGCCGGATGACTTAAACTTTTTATTTTACCCAAATTTAAACATAAGTTGTACTTATAAATGACGCTTACATAAGATTTATGTCTGTGACAACTGTATTTTTTTCTCTGTGTGTAATATTTAATTATTTCTTTTGTTATAAGTCGAAATACGAGTAGATGTCATATGCTTTAGAAAAAGTGACCAAGTCCTCCGGTATCCGAGGCGAGGCCAGCAGGCAGCATCTTTTTTTTTGGCATCTACCTATGGTTGATATAACTATAAACATTATTTGACATTCAATGACTTAACATGCAATAGAATGAACTTTATTGTACGCCAAACACTGGCCATTGTCATGTGTTGTTTCGTAGGTACAATAAATTATTTGTATCTGTATGGATCGAAGCGAATACTTACTCCGAAGACCGGATAACCACTTATCCACATAGTCTCCGCTGGCAATCTACTGGCAGTAGGATGTCGGGTCGTCCCCCCAAACCCACAATACAAAGAGGCGATAAGTTGAGACAGATGTAGCCTAAGCCGGTCTCGGCTAGAAGTTGCCGTTTAAGATCGTGGCAAGTGCAAAACTTTTATGCGAGCCCTATGTCCCTAATGAGGGACAACAGGAACAAATTTTCGTCACCATAGTTACATTAGTGACAGAATGAATAAATCTTTTTGTAAAAATCTGTTTCAACTTAAAGAAAATCACAATTTCCAAAAATTTACAAAATAGTTTTATTTGTTCCATATGACTAGACCCCGTTTTCAGTGGTGAAATTTTAATGAAAATGCTAGGGTTGGCATAGCACATTTTAATATTCTTAACATGACGTATATATATTTTGATGTAAGCTATATACTTATTTTATTTATACAGGGTGGAAAGATAAGTCGGGCCCTGGAGAGAAACTACCTTAAAACCTTGAGATAGCTCAATTCGCTCAAAGGAAACATTCTTTTATTTTTCCTAAAAACTAAAACTGCATTCACAGTTTTTTTCTTAATTTTCACTTAATTCCATACTAATTGTATGAAAAATATTATTATTATTATTTATGTGTTCTCTTGTGCCCTAAATTTGGTTGGTATTTAGAAGTTTTTATCCTCGTTGGGAACAGGATCGATTGGCATCAATTGTCATAAAAATTATTTATGGCAAAAATTACAAAATAAATACTTTTTTTGAAAACTGTACTCTTTTCCAAAAATTTGTAAATGCAGTTATGTCCCTTTAAAGAAATGAAACAAGGTTTCCTTTCAGTGAATTGAGCTATCTCAACGTTTTAAGGTAGTTTTCCTCCAGGGCCCGATTTATCTTTCCACCCTGTATATTAAGGCAAAGGACTTTAACGAGGTTTAATTTGGTATATAAACTCCATTCTCTCTCTCTCCGCCTAGCCTTATCCCATCATTTGGGGTCGGCTCTCCTAGTCCTTCTTCGCCAGGACGCTCTGTCCCGGGTTGTCTCAGATGTGACATTTGCATCCTTCATGTCCTTATTTATGGTGGCTATCCATGTTTGGAGGGGTCTTCCTCTTCCTCTTTTTGGTGCCGGAAACATTTCGAGTACTTGTCGGGTCATGTGTTCGGGTGGGCGACGCATTACATGCCCGTACCATCTAAGACGACCTTCCACTAGCTTCTCTTGGATTGGTTTTACCCTGAAGCTACCACGGATGAGGTTATTTCGGATGCGATCCAGCAACGTCACACCCCCAGCCCAGCGCAACATCCTCATTTCAGCGGCATGTAGTCTATCCTCCTGTTGTTTTTTGAGGGGCCAGCACTCGGCGCCATACGTTAGAGCTGGTCGTACGGCGGTTTTATAGACTTTGCCTTTAATGTGTACAGGCATTATTTTGTCGCACAGTACTCCTGTTAGCTCTTTCCACTTCATCCATCCTGTGTTAATACGTTGGGTTATGTCTGTGTCGACAGTTGCATCGGTGGAAATGACTGAGCCTAGGTATTTGAAACAATCGACCCTGTTCAGGGGTGTGACATCAAGACTGATGGTGTGACTGTTGTTTCTGCCGCTGAAATTGCAGTGTACGTATTCGGTCTTTTGTTTGCTTATTCGCAGTCCGGCTTCCTCTAGCGCGACTCTCCATTGCTCTAGTATTTGCTGTAGGTCATCTGCATTTTCGCTGATGAGTGCTATATCGTCAGCGTAAAGCAGGTCCCAGGGTGGCGGCCGTTGCAGCTTGGCGGTTAGATGGTTTATTACTAGATTAAAGAGCAGGGGACTCAGCGCTGAGCCCTGGTGAACACCAACCTTAACTTCGAATTCATCACTTACACCAGCCGGGCAACGTACTCTTGTTGTCACGTCCTTGTACATGTCTTTGACAACGCTGATGTAGTACTCTGGTACGTTATGTGCTGGTAATGCCCGCCAGATTAAGTCTCTTGGAACTCGGTCGAAGGCTTTCTCTAGGTCGATGAACACCATATGTAGATCAGTCTTTCTGTCCCGGTACTTTTCCATTAAGATTCTTATGGTATGGGAGTAGTATTCCCTCCATCTTTGTTGGATGTCTTTATCTGAGGTGAGTAGCTGGCCACTTTCATTCTTAATGTACTTAACGGTTTTCAGGTCCTTGCTGTTGCTGTTTCTGAGTCTAGCTATCTTGAAAAGTTCCTTGTCGTTGGTAGCCGCTTCCAGTTTCGCGTAGATATTATTGTCGCAACTTGCTTTCGCCTGCGCCACGGCGCGCTTCGCCTCCTTTTCAACCGACTTCAAGATTTCGAAGGAGGAGATTATCAATTCGTCGGGATCTTTTATTATGTATGTTCACCGATTATTCGAAGACGGCTGGACCGATTTGGAAAATTCTTTTTTTGTTTGAAAGAGTATACTTCACAGTTGGTCCCATTGTAACCATGTCAGGATCTGATGATGGGATCCTGGAGAAATCGAGGGAACTCTTCAACTATTATAGGCACACCTATGGTGATTTGAGTATTTTTTACAGCAGATCGAGCATTTGGTGTTGGAAAGGTGGATGCTTAGTGAAGTCGGTTCTTTTTTGTTTACAATTATATATGTTTTTTGCTTCTTTATACGCATTCTTATCCCCATCGTCGTTTGTTTGTTGCCACAGCTTAAAGAGAACTTTTAATATAAACTCCATAATAATTCTATGGTATATAAACTCCATAATAGTTACTTAATTGTATTTTTTCGGCAATTATGATTGATGTCATATTAATCACTTAATTGTTTATTCAGTAAAAGTATGGATTTCCTGAATAATCTTGCTAAATTTTCTCAGTTTCTCAGTCTCAGCGACGCGGAAATGGTTACTAAATTTAGTATAACTGTGCAATAGATACCAATTTTTTCGAATAGGTAAGCCTGGTAAGCGTACCTATTAGATTATAGTTTTCTAATAAATAAATAAATTTGTTTTTTTTTTCAGTAATATGATACAATTGTGCAAATGCATATACATTTTAAAGTAAGATGACTAAGATTCGTGTTAAAACGTGTTAAATCGTATATATATGACGGATCCTAGGATGAAATGGTCACAGTATTCAAAACAATTATGACAAGTGGAAAAAGATGGCCAAAAAAATGAATTGTATTGCACAAGCGATAACCAGACAGAGTTACGGAAAATGTTACCTAATGAAAATACCATCTCAACGAATGTAACCTTTTTGTCATGGAGCGGTGATATAATTGAAAATTATGTTTTTTTTTTAATATGTCACATGTTGTATTCGAAATAAAATATTGTGTGACAATCCTATGATTCGATATCATTAAATTTTCACCACTGATAACGGAGTCTGCATATGACACATCTACACAACACGCATGCATTTTAAAAATGTGTCAAATATATTACAACTGGCGTACTTTTTTATTTACACTGTTACTAGGCGTTTAGCACCACTACAAATTATATCAATTAAGATAAAATTACTAACAGTATGGGGGTATTAATGTAGTGTTAATGTATATTTTAGTAACGTGCAAAACCATAAGAGTATACTTTTTCTTTGAGTTTATTAAAGAAGATAACGAGAACGCTGCGCATGGCCCCTCGCATCCCCGCTCCCGCGTCCCGCGTCCTGCACGTGCGCATTCCACTAACGAGTGAAATATTAGGTATCTTTATTTGTGACATGATTTAACTTTTTAATACGCAGAATATTTTTTTGGATTTTTGTACATTCGCAAGAAAACTCTTTAAGGTAATATAATTAAAAAAAAATATTGACGGAGCAATATTCTACTGCGAATAATAAGCAAATTTTTATACTGAAAAAGTTTGATGATGAAATTTTTGATTTTTTTTTTTCATACGTAGAATACATACATTTAATGTCACTTCAGTAAAAAAAAAGACGGAGCAAATTTCCAATGTGAGTTACACAAAAAAAAAATATTTTTTATAAAAAAAATATGTTCAGTATGGATTTTTTTTTGATATTTTTAACATTGGTTACATACATCAAGTCAATATTTCTAGTGCAATAAAATTAGACTGAGAATTTTTCCAAACATAAATATAGACGATATAAGAGTTTAGATAAAAAAACCTAAGAAGGACAATAGTTTTTTTTTGGAAAAATATATATATATACCATCTACTCCTGACACTTTATCAATTTTATCATGCTGTACTGAGGAGTTAATGCGAGGTCAACCCCTCTATTGCCTGGCCTGTTACCTGTACTCTCAAATTAGTCTCGTTAAGTCGCTTGTGTTGGGGTAAGGAACTCAGTTTTTGTAGGCATACCCATACTACCTATAGTTTGTTTTTTTAGATTTTAAAGAACAATGTACAGGGTTCATTATCAGGCATGATACATGTCACAACTGTCAAAGTACCTATGCGGCCATTAAAAATTACTTTAAAATATTTGTGTTTATAGTAAAGCCATTGCCTATGTATGGTAGGTGAGCCTACTGCAACATCTCTTACCGACTTGATACCGCGATGAAATGCACAATGGTGTCCTATAAAAGTGATTAAAACTAACCCCGAATTTGATAGTCTGCCACGGCACGGCGGAACTTGCCGAATGTCAACAAAAGAAGGTCACTTCCGGTGCGAAAAAGGGGGCGTTACTTTACCCATCTGATACCGAATCCCATCATCAGATCCTGACCTAGTTACAATGGGACCAACTGTGAAGTATAGGTACTCTTTCAAACAAAGAAATAATTTTCCAAATCGGTGTCCAATAATCGGTGAACATAAAAAGAAATAAAAAAATAGCAAAAACAAAGATCCCGACGAATTGATGGCTCCTTCTTCGAAATCTTGAAGTCTGTTGAAAACGAACTAAACATTCCAATTTAAGTTAAATTTAACAGGTAACTAAGTATAGTAGATTGTTTGACAAGGGTCTAAAGTAGGCCATATTACCACGAAGTGAGGGAAAATTGTTCGAGTGGTAATATGGCTTTTAGACCAGAGTAATGCATACTATTTTTCACTTCGATTGCGAGAAAATAAAATAAAAATACTTATTATTTACGCACAATAGCTAAACTAAGGTGAAATTATGATTTAATTTGACGGGCTTTTAATTTTTTAAACTTCTTTGACATAGATACAAAATATAAATACCGCGAATAAATGCCACAGACGACGGTATACTCGTAATTAGCTCTTTAAACAGTTTAAACACGCTATAAAGCGTAGTCAACTAGGAACCCTTATAGTTTCGCCATGTCTGTCCGTCCGTCCGTCCGTCCGCGGATAATCTCAGTGACCGTTAGCACTAGAAAGCTGAAATTTGATACTAATATGTATATCAATCACGCCGACAAAGTGGTAAAAAATGATTTATTAGGGTACCTCCCCTATACGTAAAGTGGGGAGTGATTTTTTTTTTCATTTCAACCCTAACGTGTGTGTGTGTAACGTGTGTTGGATATGTATTTAAAAATGAATAGGGGTTTAGTAAAATCGTCTTTTGATAATGTAAATATTTTCGGAAATAATCGCTCCAGAAGTAAAAAATAATGTGTCCCCTAACTTTTGAACCACAAGTTTTAAAAATATGAAGAAAATCTCAAAAGTAGAACTTTATAAAAACTTTCTAGGAAAGTTATTTTGAACTGATAGGTTGAATAGTTTTTGAAAAAAAATTACAAAATAATTTCTGAACTAAGTTTGTAATTTAACCGTATAAGCAGGTGTTTATTGTACCTGTAATTTCTACAAAATCACAATGAAATGACGTGCTTAACTCTTAAGTGGGGACACTTACTGTGACGGACGGAAAACTACGGAACCCTACACTGAGCGTGGCCCGACACGCACTTGGCCGGTTTTTTTTAATGATTGTGAAGGACGACCTAAAAACACCTCATTCGAGAAATAAATTGCGTTTCCTGATTGGTCGATTTTAACATTTCTGTATTCTGATTGGTTGATATTAAATACAATGTTTTTTTAAGGACTTATTAACTTCGATATGTGTTGTGATTTGTTTATGGTGAAGTGTTCCGCTTGGTCAAATTAAAATGTTAACTTCGATATGTGTTGTGATTTGTTTATGGTGAAGTGTTCCGCTTGGTCAAATTAAAATGTTTTGTAAATCATAAATATGTGTACATATTAGCCCTAGAGGCTAAATGTACTACGTTAGTCCGCCTTGGTAAGCATAATATGACACACTTTTTGAGCATGAGAAGTGAAAAAAATGTCTGCCTACGTACTAAAGGTACGCGAAATTAAAAACTGAAAATAAAAAGAAATATGCACAGCGATATGATATTTTAGCAGCACTAATTTTCATAAAGTTATTTTAATTTTTCCATAAGTAACTACTTTTTGTTAGCGAAATCCGAAAGGATGGAAACCGAATTTATTAAATTGAATACGTAGCTCGTACATACGTGTACAAAAGGCACTTTTGTTATGGATGTTACTGCCGGAATTTTCAGTTGAAAGCCCGACACTCGTCCGTCAAAGCTACACAAAGAAAACAATCGCAGCACGATTCTAGCGCAGTCTGGCCGCTCGGATCGTGTCGCGACTCCCTTAGGCTTCGTTCCCACTATGCCGGACCGGTGGATTTGCCGGGTCGGTAAAACTGCCGGACAGGCTAGTGGCTGTACAATTTATATGAAGCTGTTCACATTATGCCGGACCCGGCAGTTTTACCGACCCGGCAAATCCACCGGTCCGGCATAGTGGGAACGAAGCCTTAGGACTAGCCAGCGCGCGTGGCCTCTCCACCATCCCTCTCCACGAGGCGCCCGGCACGATTCCGTGAATATTAAAGTGTCCACGTACACTGGTCCTGTATTGTACTTCACTCGATGACCCATTTTCGTATTTACCTACCTATTTTTTGTTTTGTGGTACTCACTTTTGTTATCCTAATTGCGTATTCGGCTACGAACTTTCACGTTATTAGATGGAACGCGGTCGGTTATTTGCATTATGTTTTTTAGCAGACATTTCGAGATATGACCGGACCGCTAGGAGCGTTACGTCTAGGTAAAGTATATTTCCATTATCGTAATGGCTTTTGCAAAGGATGATGCTCTTTTTATGTGCAAGAAAATGTTCAACGAAATTCGTATAGAGCAGTTACTTATATTTGATTAGTTAATGGACTTACCTAAACACTATGGTACGTTGTTTTTGAGCAGAATTTGTAGCAGTTTAAAAAATAAACTGGCACGTAATAAATCTGTCTAGATCCCTAAATACATAATTGTTGTCTCGTTGTGTTAATCAGACTGGAACAACCAGCATCCAACTAAGAACGAGTAGTATCAACAACATTAGCGGAGTTACTCGATCATTACCTCAGAAGAATTAAAACTTGAAAATTTGTTCTCAAACAAGATAAAATGTAACGAGACTGCTAGCTCACGTCTCCGGACGCCGTCACATCAAACAATTAAGAGTTATCTAGGAGTTAGGTCTGCAGGCGATATATTGCAGACTTGATTACTTTTATCTACTCTGGGAAGTAATAAAAGTTGACCAACAAACCCGGGAACTCGCCAGTCGCGTTTTTAATTGAAAACATTAGCCTGCTTAACACGCAGCGTCTTGGTAGGGTGAAGTTTAGTTTAATGCGCGGTGGAATTGCACGGCTGATGGGCAGATGCATGATATACGTTCTTTCGTGCTCTGTTGCGCGTGAGATTGACGTATTTATTAGCCGAGTAGTTCGTGAATAAAACAGCCGTCTAAGGCACTGGTCCCACCGCGGGCGAGTAACTATGAGCTATCGGCTATTTTCTAGCCCAAGAAACGAACAAAAGATAATCGTTCCCGTGTAAATAAAAGAGAGAGATGTATTTTTATAGTTCATCGCAGTGTGAACAGCCAGCGATGAACTATAAATAAGCGATTATCTTTTGTTCGTTTCTTGGGCTAGAAAATAGCCGATAGCTCATAGCTTACTCGCTCGCGGTGGGACCAGTGCCTAACAAATGATTGGTCTACACCAGGGGTCGACAAACTTTTTTGACATAGAGCCGGGTGGCGGAAAATATGGAATTTTTGGAAGCTCATAGAGCCGCAGTTTTCTGTTTATCACTACAGTGAGTTAAATTACAATTTTAGATTTTTTATTTATTTAGCGGAACTTGAAGAGCCACAACTGACCCTTCAAAGAGCCGCATGCGGCTCGCGAGCCGCGGTTTGCCGACCCCTGGTCTACACTCTACATTAAATATCAACGAAGGCGTAGGCGTGCGGCAAGTCGTCATACATTAAAGAAAAAAAAAAAAGATTTCTGAGACGGTTTTTTATTTGTGGATGAGGATTTAAAATGTTAGCTGGGGCCTGTAATCTGTAATTTAAGGGAAAGTCCTAGCGTATATATTTATAGGTAGGCGTCTATAAATATCTATAGTTCGTAGATATGTTATTACGTTATTAGTAAAAAAGCTAGTAGATAAATTCTTCTACTGGCGACATATTCCGATATAAGATACTTATGTGACTAATGTTTATCATTTTTATTAGGGTTCCGTAGTCAACTAGGAACCCTTATAGTTTTGCCATGTCTGCCCGTCCGTCCGTCCGTCCGTCCGCGGATAATCTCAGTGACCGTTAGCACTAGAAAGCTGAAATTTGGTACTAATATGTATATCAATCACGCCGACAAAGTGGTAAAATAAAAAGTGGAAAATTTTTTTTTATTAGGGTACCTCCCCTATACGTAAAGTGGGGAGTGATTTTTTTTTTCATTTTAACCCTAACGTGTGATATATTGTTGGATAGGTATTTAAAAATAAATAGGGGTTTACTAAAATCATTTTTCGATAATGTAAATATTTTCGGAAATAATCGCTCCAGAAGTAAAAAAATATGCGTCCCCCCCCCTCTAACTTTTGAACCATAAGTTTTAAAAATATGAAAAAAATCTCAAAAGTAGAACTTTATAAAAACTTTCTAGGAAAATTATTTTGAACTTGATAGGATGAATAGTTTTTGAAAAAAAATTACAAAATAATTTCTGAACTAAGTTTATAATTTAACCGTATAAGCAGGTGTTTATTGTACCTGTAATTTCTACAAAATTACAATGAAATGACGTGCTTTCAAATAAAGTAAAAACGGTGAAAATCGGTTCACGCAATAAAGAATTATTCCATAAAAATCATCTTCCATACTTTAAGCTCGCGCGCAATAGTTTACTTAATTTGCCGATAGATGTCGCTGTACGTGGAACTCTCATATCATATCCTACATGGCGGTGTTATTAACTCTTAAGTGGGGACACTTACTGTGACGGACGGAAAACTACGGAACCCTACACTGAGCGTGGCCCGACACGCTCTTGGCCGGTTTTTTTATTTTACTTTACTAAAATCTTTACTGTCACATATGTATTGGATTAAGTAGATAACTAAGTAATAAATCTTTTACAACGAACACGTCTAATCGAAGCAAAATCCAGTTATATATCCAGACTCAAATCAGATAGAAATATCAAGAACTGTCTGATTTCTCCGAGCCCGGCCGTCAATAATGGACTGGAAAGCAAAAAGCTAGCTTCGGGAAACTTATCAATTGTATCTACCAAGTTGAAGAAGAGTTTTTCATTCATTTATTGCACGCAGCCCGACCGACTGGAAGTACTTAATCGTTATTCTCTTGTTCGTATTTGACGTAAAAGCTGAACTTTGTCGCTCTCGGGGTCTGTGGTTTTTATTTGTAATGCAGTTTTTGCGAAGTGGATGGTCTGAGAGGTTTTAGAGGGAGGGCATAATTTAAGGGTGCGATTGTGACTGTTCTCGTACATTTGTGCTATAAACGTTCTTTTTGTTTATTTCTACTTTTATTTTGCTATGCATACTTAACAAAATAAACAAGTTTGCTCTTTTGGGGTCACAGTAGATATACATATGAAGGTAGAAACCGTAGAAAAGTAGTCAATAAATGACTAAACATATAGGAAGGTACCTAATTTGATTAGTTGTAGGTAATGTAGATTACATACCTTTGCTACATAGACGTCATTAGACGTAGGAGATACATAATCGAACGAGCAGAGCGTAAGCGAAGTGAAGTTCTTACAGACAACTTCGGACACAACGGAACTGTCAGTTGGCTACCTAGACATCTGTGCATTTCGATGGCTTTTTTGAAATTTGGTGAGGTTGTAGCAGAGATAAGTAAAACATTCATAAACTTCTCTCAGGTCAGGCCCTAATTAGTTAATGCTTTGTCTGTTTCTAACAAACACTACTGTCAATGTGACGGATAAGGACAAAACATAAGTTAACTAATTGAGGCCTGAGAGACAGGGGCGAAGTCTATATGTATCTACGCATATCTCTATCTCTATAACTAGTAGTCCGCCTCGAACTGAGAATTAGGTTAGAAATTACCTACATGAGTTGAATGAATTACTGTCATAAGACTCATAAGCAATATAAAAACAATACAACAATATTGCTACGCTTCTATGGGCGATGTTTTGTTTATTAACTAGTTTAAAATCGTTCATTATTTACACTTTAGCAAAATGTTCCTTCACATACGTGTCCTTTTGTAACAAAGCTGCTTCGAAGATCTACCTCTGCAAGCATTGCAACTGCTAGATAAGTAGGTCGTATCGAGTTTGACTGCAGGCTGTGGCCCTCTGGCGGAAGTAAGCTGCGTCATTGTTTCTATAAACGGTTCGCGACGAGCTTCCGGCACAGTCTTCGCAGTTTACAGTAAGATTAACACTAAGCGGGCTCTCTGTTCGTAGGCGCTTTCCGCTACATACGAGGAAAACGTTACGATCGGCGACGACCTTAGCGCGTAGCGAATTGTGGTACGGAAAGTGGTAAGGTTATAACGTTTTAGGTTTCCCTCATGTATATTCGTCGCTGCGCGTGACTACTGGTAATATTTACTTTTTGATTTAACATATAAGTATTTAATTTTGGAAATTACAGTTTAGTTACACAGATACTGCAACTGCTAAATTCAACCCACAACCCTTCCCTCGGGTAGCGGACTAGATCCGGCTGTAATGACAATTGCAAAACCTAAGGGCATACTTAAGATAAGATATGCTCTTTCAAATTCAGAACGGTGAGTTGTAATATGCATAAAATTCTGTTTTTTAGTCCCCTTGCCATTGCGACTCTGCCTAGAAAACCTTCTACACTTGTTACAGAGTTTTTAATTTGAGTTTTTCTTTGCCAACCTTAAAGAATTCATGAACATAACATTAACCGGTAGATGTCCACCGTTATAGGTTGCACTACCCTCATCCAAGGGTAAACTGTGATCTTGACCAGATCATCGGTCCGCCTTATGAGTTTCTAAATACTCCAGTTGCATTAAATTATTGAAGTTACAAAATATGAAATTCTCTCGCATGCGTTACTGATATTATGCTGAGCACTGCGTTTCCGGCAAGGCGAGGGCGGTTTATGAGTTACCTGTTGGGGTCAGTTTGAGCTTTCAGTCTTAAACGAATTTCGTTACATTAAATCTTGAATCCAGCTGTTGCCTTTAGCGGCTTTAACAATACTGTGATATAAATTTGCTTACGGAACTAAAAGCTGACTTCACGATGCAGTTGGAAATGTCACTCTCCGTAGTTGATGCTGATGTAGGCACATTTTAATTAGGTGGCTTGTCGCAATTTTAAACATAATGCCAATCTAAAAAGCTTAAGGAGTTGAATTATCCCAAAACGCATTTATTTTACCCAGTTTATAGGAAGACTTAAAAGTAAGTTTTTGCTATTATGATTAACAATTAACATTCAAGATGTGATTTTTGACTTTTTTTACACGAGCTCTGTATCACGAGGCACTTTTAAAGCACAGGTGTTGTAACAGTACAGAAATATGACTTTCTCTAAACTCTTTCTTAAAAATGCATTGACTGATTATATCCAAGCAACCTTCGATCAACAATGTAAAGGAGGTACAGACTAACAAGATTTACTGAAAATATGGTTCGTGAAAATTTGTAACCGCCCGTCTTATACCGTAATAAGATTGGCAAAAAAAAGTACCGCCCGAGTCATTCTTCCGGTACTATATTGGGCTGATTACCTACCCAATCAGAAATTTAGGGGTACCCCCCCTAATATTATTTGATCGGTGCAAGAAACATTGCATTTGAAGTAATTTTGTTTAAATGTCAAATAAACAAACAGGCATCGGAAAGTGTTTATTTTGGTGAAGTAAGTGGTTTCCTCGAAATCTTAGCTTAGAATTGGCTATTACTAAGTTCTCGTATTCATTCAAACCCATTTATTTAGGTATCTAATGAAAACGCTTCGATTGACATCGCAATTATGGACCTAGCCAGTTTTTTTTTCTTTTACTTTTATGTTTTAAAATAATTGTGTCCCTTGAAATTTCAAAACAAAGATTTTCGTTTTTCCTTTACATTCACTACTTTATGCATGTTTAATGCTTGCAGACAGTTTAACCTCTGCTTTTGAGCTCTGTGCTGAAGCCCCTCGGGTCAAGGCGAAGTTGTTTCTTTCAAAAAGATTTTCCCGATTTTCCGTCTTTGTCCTTTGTAATGAATAAAAGACTGTTGTTTTCACTCGGTAGGTAGTTAACAAGCCTGTGATTGTGCTGGATGTAAAACGTAAAGTAATAGAAATGTGACGAAGGGAAATACCATGCGCTGATAACTGCATGCCAATGATAACGGGTCACTTTCACTTAATAATGAGATTTCTACACGAAGTGATCATTTTGTTTTCTTGGTTTGTGATATCGCCACTTTTCCTGTCACTTTAGTCGCTAGTCCATATCATTAACATTTATAAAATAAAAAAATCGGATGGCCATCAGGTTGATTTTAAACTGTTAAGGCTGTTGTTTGTATTTAAGAAAAAACTACCTTTTTTTAGCGCGTTATATTTTTTCACATCGCCCTGTAAACTAAAGGTGCGATCCACATTTAACTAAATAATGTAAATAACTCGGCTAGTATTACATTCCTCCTTAAACACGAAACAGACAAGGGACAGTTAGTTGGCGCCCTTTTTGTTATTTGCAGAATTTTAATAGAAATTTACCCTGAGGGTCCACAAAGGTGTCGCTAAGGTGAGGTCAATGATAATGCAGTTTGGAATAGCTTTGTGCGACTCTGACCTGGCTAGAGCTGTATATGTAGTCCTCTCATAACACGAGGTACTGGTCTTTTTTAAACTCCAATTTAAGTCGGTGCGACAAATTGCAAATAATCTATGCAGTTACTACTAACTTCAACAAAACATGCCTGTTCAGTTTGAATTAATTGATAAAATAACTTCAAAAAAGATAGAAACGCTGGACTAAAGTTTCGAGTTTTGTATGAAAATCGCAAGGGTTCTCAACACTTCTGGCCAAGGCTGTATCTGAAGTTGCCAGCTCTTAAGTCTATAAGTGAATCTGCAATACACATGTTAAGTTTTCGTAATTTCATTCGCATCTTTGTTGTACATATGCCGATGTTAATATAGTTTAAAGCTAATTTTTACGTTACACCCATTAACGAGTTACATTTTCGGCCCTTGAGATTTACACATTTTAGCAAAATTAAAACTATTGCTGTAGAAGGATTTTTTGAAAATTGTACTTATTACATGCTTTTCTACACACCCCTAGAGGATTGTCATCTTGTAATCACAATTCCACAAATATGTGCACTTATTACTACAATTTATCGTAACATGAACCGTTTACATACAATTGTAAACTACATATTTGTCAAATTTTCCGGAAAAATACTTGTAGTATGTAAATTTTTGTGATACGCTGAATTGTAGAATTGTCACAACAATTTACATATTTGTACAAATTTTCCGATACAATTTTGTGACTTGTAAATTTTGTGTTACGCCCGCTTGTATTATATACATAGTTGTAAATTGTCACTTGTAAAATGTAATTGTAACCTTCGTGGTATAGGGCCCAGTTTGTATTTTACATCAAAGTGACGTAACTTGAATTGGTGCGGTGAGATACGATCTCTCTCTCTCTTCTCCTAGCCGTTTTCGGCTACAGCGACTGCGTCCTACCGCTGAGAGCGACGCTGGTGCGCTCTTAGGTGACTGATATAGCCAATTCTTGCAGCAAATGTGCGGCCACACTCGCTCAGTAAAGTCAGCACCCCTCCGACATAGCAATAATTTATGGCCACAGTTGGTCTGGCCTTTACCTCGTCGCGCTTAGCGTCGAGCTCTGTGCGTCGCCTGGCTTCGAACTTACGCACCTGAGTGTGCACGGTATGCCTCCACTGCGGACGGTCACTAGCAAGAGTCTCCCATGTCTTTGGCTATATACGAGCTCTTCTCATATGCCGCTTCAGCACATCCTTATACCGCAAAAACTGGCCGCCTTGCCTGCGCTTGCCATTTTGCAGTTCGCAGTAAAAGATGCGCTTAGCGATTCTGTCTTGAGACATGCGGGAGACGTGTCCACCCCAACGCAGCTGTCGCTTCATCAAGTAGGCCTCAATTCCGGTGACATCGGCACGTCTAAGGATCTCCGTGTTCCTAACATGGTCAGACCAGTGGACCCCCATAATGTCACGGAGGCATCTCAGGTGGAAGCTATCTAATGAGCGAATATGCTTACGATAGAGGCACCACGTTTCTGAGACATACAAGAGATTCGGCAAGACGATCGCCATGTATACAGCTACTTTAGTACTGAGTTTTATGTCGTGTGATCGGAACACCTTGGGACGAAGTTTGCCGAACGCTGCCGAAGCGGCTCCTATCCTACAGTTTACCTCGTAACGAGACGATATCGTGTACCTATAGGCCAAGAAAATGAGATTTTTGCGAAGAATTAATTACAGGCTGGAAGTCGTTTTAATACATTCTTGTGGTCCAAAACGTATGTAATCTGAGTTTTCCCAATCCCAGGAGGTGTGCACAAGTTTTTGCTCTGTGTTTGTTTTTTGCTTCTAGCTCGAAAACGGTACGACCGACGGAAAATGTCATGTACTTATAACAATATTAAAGACGGTTAAATTCTGCGTCGAATGAGCATATTAACTTCTAACTCAGTTCAGCGGTACAGCTGAAATCAAAAGTTATAAATCGGGAAAATGTCTCATATTTTGACTTCCATTCCACATATCTTTGAAACAGATGACTCATGTAGAAAAACCTGTAGAATAAAAGTTGAAGAGAATACAATTTTACGTTATTTCGACATTTCAATTTTCAAATGCAAATTTTGAAAGACAAAATTTGGCATGAATTCAAAAATTGTTTTTTTTTTCTGAATCCTTCTAAGTTGCATATTTTCCATAAATATGAGATGTGAGGCGTACATTTAATGCATTGGTACAACTAAAAACATTTAAGTGCAAATTTCTAAAACTTACCCAATCAGAAAACTATTTTTACACCGTGTTTTTTTTATTTCCGGTAATTTCAAGGCTATATTCCTGAGCTTAACTTTATATCTCGAAGACGCCTAATTAGCTCCAGTTCTGAAGTAATCGATATTTTATGTGTCTTTCTAATTGTATAAACCTACATTTAATTATATTTTTACTCTGAGAACCCGCTACAAAATGATGCACCTGTGTGTTAAGTCAAATAGGTTCAGTTAGTTATTGATTGATTCCCCAATCTGTCCAATGTAAATAAGGAAAATTGAGATGTCGATATAATGTGACATTTATTCTCTACAACTTTTATTCTGTATGTTTTTCAACAGGAGTCATCTGTTTCAAAGATATGTGGTATGGAAGTCAAAATATGAGTTTTTCAATTAAATGGGACATTTTCCCGGTTTTTAACTTTTGATTTCTGCTGTACCGCTGTAACGAATTAGAAGTTAAGTTACTCATTCGACGCATAATTTAACCCTCTTTAATATTGATAAACATGACATTTTCCGTCAGACGTACCGTTTTCGATCTACAAGCAAAAAACTGACAAAGAGCAAAAATTTCGCGAAAAAGTTATGCACATCTCTTGGGATTGGGGATACTCGGATTACATGCATTTAGGACCACACAAAGGTATAAAAACGATTTCCAGCCTGTTGGGAATTAATTCCTCAAAACACTTTTTATAGATCTTATTTGCTTGGCCTACTACCTAAGTATGCAACAAAGCTTTGTCTGAATAACCGATGAACTCATTTAATGCTAAGCTACGCTACGTAGAGCTACGTAGAGCAGCTGATAGCTTGGTATGTATGTACCTATGTATGTAGTGAAAATATTTCGTAGACGCCTAACGGCGGTGTGTAGCGATTTACCGCTGAATTCACTGTTACGCTACGCTCGTCGCGCTACATCGTAGTCGATAGCATATTTTTCCCAATATGCAGCGATTTTTTCGTAAAATGGTTAAAATCATGATACTGCTCTTGTGTCGTGTCGTGATTAAGAATTGATGGGTTAAATTCGGCTAGTTAGACGGGTGTGCTAAAGTCAGTTCAGTGTACTGTAGCTACGCTCAAAGTATTATAGGTAATTATAATGGATGTCTCTAGTTATAGGTACTAATTAACCTAAATTGTAAAATTGTTGGTTAAAATATACTCGTGCCTGCGCAAATGGAATAAATAAAATAGCATTTTAATAGCCTACCAGTGTTTCGTATTGTACAAATCCTGCTGGCTGAACAAAGTGTGTAACTATGTGTAAAGCTTATACCTAGTTACTTATTGCATTTTAATTTTAAAGGTAAAATATAACTGTGATGGCATTTTGTTTCAATCGTTACGAGTGTTTAATCGCAATTTGCAATAAAATCGTATCGGTACGAGTAATTATTACAGGCGTTTGGTCCAACGGTATTAAAATAAGTGTAGTATTTACACATAATTACTTTATTTTGCCCAGAATATTATGTTTAATTTCATTTATGGTTGTGAATGCAGGAGAAAATAGAGAAATACTCTTAAAATTACCAGCTTGTTCGTATTTGAGGGTATTTTTTTTGTCAATACCTAAAGTGTAACCTACCGTCTAGACTGACAATATTATGTAATTATTTAAATGACGATAGGTACATGAACCAACTTACATGAAATAATTTTTAAGAAAAAAAACCCGACTTCAATGGGGGTAGCCGGTGAAGGATTATTGTAGATAGATGGTGCACTTAGATTCCATACAATGAAATAACTTGCTTAAAAAACGCAGCGGAGAGGACCAATCGCTAAACGTGAACTATGCGTCGTTGAAGAGTTCCGTTCTGATTATCATCAACAGTTCCACTTCATCAAATGTCACTCTTTTGAATGAAAATGCTTGATTTGTTGATAAAAATACAAAATTCACTTTATGTATGCCTTTAAGATTTGAGGAATTCCCTCCATTCCTCGTGGAACTCATCATCAGAACTTGAGCTTGACGAAAATTGGTCCTGACAATCTAACTTGCTTAACAAACATAGCGAAGAGGAAGAATCGCCAAACATGAACTATGCGTCGTTGAAGAGTTCCGTTCTGTTCATCATCAGCAGTTCCACTTCATCAAATGTCACTCTTTTGAATGAAAATGCTTGATTTGTTGATAAAAATACAAAAGTCACTATGTGTAAGCCCTTAAGATTTGAGGAGTTCCCTCGATTCTTCATGGATCCCATCATCAGAACTTGAGCTGGACGAACATTTGTTCTGACAATTAAACTTGCTAAACAAACACAGCGAAGAGGACGAATCGCCAAACGTGAACTATGCGTCGTTGAAGAGTTCCGTTCTGATCATCATCAGCAGTTCTACTTCATCCAATGTCACTGTTTTGAATGAAAATGATGGTTTTGTTGATAAAAATATAAAAATCACTATATGTATGCCTTTAAGATTTGAGGAGTTCCCTCGATTCCTCATGGATCCCATCATCAGAACTGCGTTTTGACAAAAACGGGACCAATCTGTATATATATACTTACAATCAAAAAAAGAATTTTCAAAATCGGTTCAGACATGACGGAGTTATGGAGTAACAAACATAAAAAATAAAAAACAAAAAAAAAAAAAAAAAAAAACATACACGCCGAATTGAGAACCTCCTCTTTTCAAATCTTGAAGTCGGTTAAAAAACTAAAACCAATTTACTTTTCCAATCGTGACTTCTATACGTTAATTGTGTTCCTTGTTTGTTGTAAAAAGCGGAGAATATAATAGAGCTAGTTATTGTAGATAACAATTGGATATTCCAGTTCATGAATATGCTTACTTTTTTAGTTAGTTTCTTTTCTAGCACGCACAAGAATGGATAAAACTAAAACAATTGGCTCTAAAATGTCGCTCTAAATTGGCCATTCGTTTACACCATAAGAAATTATTGTAATAATTATACATAGTTAGGCCTAGGTATCTTTCGCTACTTTGCGTTCATATATGTGATGTATAATAGGAATCGTCGTAGGAAATTTTAGGGAACTGAAATTTAAGGAAAATACTTAGTTTTTAAGGTTAACCGAAATAATTGTTTAGGGAAGATACGCTTGCATGCAATTTCATCTCAGAAAAACCTTACTGACAATTTTCGGCTTATTGTTTCTACACTTATTTGACTATTCAACTTAAAAGAAAGCCCGGCAGAAGTAACACCGGATGACCTCCGTTTGTTTAAGTGAATCAAGAAAAGGGTGCAATCAAAATGTTCGAAGTCTGCAATTTTCCCAAGTAAATCGATTTAAAAATCGTCTACGCAACCGTGGACACCGCGCCGCGTCTAATCAGAACACACGGACGCCCTTAGTCACCCACTGTGGAGGAGAAGAACTCATTTTATGCTGTGTGCACATAAAAATCGCCTGACAACTTTAATTAAATTGCACGGGGAAAGTACTTTTTTATTCCACTTGTTTTGATGTCACGCTTTATGATTTCGATGCACTAAATTCTGGCATGCAGCTTCGGCGTTCGAAAATTGTTTGCCAATTCTTGGACGCAAGTTTGAATTTTCCCTTCCAATCTAGTGCCAAACTTGATAACTACCTATAAATTATTCAAGCTAAAATAAGGTATTTAGAAACCATGCTCACTCAATGTCCGTTGAGGTGAAGATAAAAGATTTATTCCCGACGAACATTTTCTTGAGTACGCTCCAGATAGTTGCATTAATTTTTAAAGGAAATAGCCTTGTCCAGGGCGAGAGTCGCAGGCCGAGTTATGATGATTGTAGTGGTTTTTTACGGCTCCTCCTTTATTAGGGAAAGTGGATGTGACGTTGTGCCATTCTGCTGCGATGCCGACTGTATCTTTTATAAGAGAATGCGGACGTTCGCAGACAGGTTTATTACTTGTCCTTTTGTAAAACGATCCTTATAATATCCGAGCTTGGATCGCACAAAAAGTTTTGTGGAATCCGCAGCTTTATACGGTTTAGAATTTTGTTCGCTCAGGGATTCAATGTTTGATGAGGATTTATGCGTCGGCCGGTTTACCTATTTAATACTTTCGGGACATTCGTCGGGGCGTGCCGGGTAATCGATGCAATATTGGCGGAGCGTCCTATTAGTCTCAAAGGCTGTTGAACACAGATAACGGCGTCAATCTAAACTGGCTGAAATCGAATGTGAAAGGGTTGTTTGATCAGTATAATAATAGTGAGAGTTCAAGGGCGGCGGGCAGGCGCCAGTTTCAATATAAATATTATTGCAGTGGCGCGCTAAACGCAGAATAACATTTGCATATTTATAAGAGAGCAGCCCTCAGCAAACATGGAGGGAATTGGCTACGGGAGGCCGGGTTTGTTTTTGACATAATGGGCCCTTTGTCGATGGAAGCTGTTTTCCTTACAGTCATTACTCAGCCTCTGTCTGTTTCTACGCGTGAGTTAGCATATTGCGGACTGAAAATGATGTTTTGTCGACAAGGTACGGTATACGAGACTGGGTTGCCGAGTATTAATTTGTCCGCATTGTACTTTTCGTAAAAATATCTAATGTATCTTTCTTTTGCGTTAGCTTTGACGTTTATTTTTTTGCAACGTAAAAACCTACATTTTATGATTAGGTTACTTGGTCGTCGAATGTTCATTATAACGTACCTACTGTATGGAAGCTTCATAATTCGTGTATAACCCATGAAAGATTAATTACTTAAGTACGTTTTTTTTTAATTTTTGTGTTGGTTTTTATCACTCTTATCAGACATGGAAGTTTTAGTGGCAGGAATGGAATTGTCATAGGGACTTCCCAACGATATTAATTTATCGATAAATCCTTATGACAGTTATAATGTACATATAATATGAGTTTGCAAGTTGCATATATTAAAATATAATATACAGCATGAAGTTATTATAAATTGATAACGAAAATAGTTTTCATTCGATTTGTTTTAGTTGGTAAAATGATTTCTTGTTTTTTTTTTTGAAATTTCTAATAAGTGTTAAAATATAACATATTAACATTATATAACGTCGATAGGTAGTTATCAGTATACAGGTTAATTTATACTTTACCCGGTGAACTTAGAAGAAGTATCTGCTATGAAATGTCACTTCGAAACAGTTAACATTTTTGTTAAACATTAACATTTTTACCACAAAAACTTCTATGTCTGGTCCTTACATATTGAAGACATTTTATGTGCGTGCAGTTGACATGACTTCTAATATAAAATCAAAGCGAAAACGAAAATTTTCCATATTTGCTTCTATCTTCATATTATACCAGTATCAAAACATCAATTTTCGCATAAAAACCAGACTGCATTAAAGTAAAAAAAAAATACTTTAGCTCTTAACGAAAAGACCAATATTTTGCATTTCTCACATAAGCACAGCCGTTACAGGCAAATGCTTTTGAAGTGGTGTCACAAGTGGAATTATTCTTGAAATTCAACACTACATTTACACCTGGCAAAACCATCGTGACTTGAGCCTTCCTGCCTCTCGGTTCGCTTAGCAGCCGTGAATGTAGGGAGTAGGGGGGTGTGACGTGGCGGGTCTTGTAGGTTGGTGATGTTCAGCTAGCGTTAGTTGTTAAGGACATGATATTCGACGCCGCCGCCCGTAGGTGGCGGAACCTGAATTCCATGGAGGTTTCTCGCGTGCTTGCCTGTGGTGTATCTGACACCCGGTCAACAGTTGCTATATGTGTAGTAATCAAGTGTTCGTTTGCGTACACCACGGAAGAAATTAATCTTAAACCTAATTTAGAACTAGTATTGATAAATTTAGAAAGATCTAGACTAATTCAGAGTATTCGGGGGTCCTTCTGTATGTCATAAGGTCATAACATAAAATGTCCGATCCAATACCGCATTTTCATGTTGTCAAAGGTTATGGTTTCATAAATAGGGTACCTAGCGCACTTACTTACCATGTATTTTTTGTACCGTATTCTAACTTTAAAACACGTATAGACACGATTCAAATTCAATACAACTCCAATGCAATAACTACGCAATGCAGCACCTAAACGTCTGAATCAGAAATACCTATTACAATTTGCTTGAAAATTATTCTGATGCAACTCCAATAAAACTTCAATATTGGTTGATTATTTGTTGTGTGTTGGAGTTATGTTTGAGATAGATTGTGTTTTTAATGTATTGTTTCTGTATTTTAAAATTAGAATAATACCGGGCCACAGCAGTTTGCTACGCGCTACGCTCGCGTAACTGAGCTTTGTAGAGGAAAACCGCTACGAGCAGTGAGCCCGCCTAGCTGGCTCTTGGCATGAGTGGATTTTATTAACACATTGAGACGTGTTAATAAAAAAAATTCTTCGTAAATTGGCTTTCAATCCTAAAACATCTCCCTTGCATTTAAATATCAATTTCTAAGGAAGCGAACAAGCGAAAAATAATAGATTATAAAATACAATTCCTAATTGATTAGTGTGTATATCACCGTAAATAAAAAGCTACGACATGCCGGAACGAATCGCATCCCCAGCGATATGGGGTTGGAAAATTTAACATTGTAATTTATTTTTATAGTCTACTAGAGGGGGTGGACGACGCATGTCTTTAGGGATTAAATAATCATGGTATTGCATTCTATCTGTTTATCTTTATTGGTAAATATATCGGGAAATAATCACTTTGTTTTTATTATACATGTACGTTTTTGCTACAAGTAGGGATGATAAATGAGATATTACAAGTAGGTATTTATTGCTTCCTTTCCTTTGCTTTTTGTGTAATCGATAGTAGCTACTAATACTTGCATTAAACTATTTCGAGATAAATAAATAAATATTATTGGACAACAAATCGACCTAGTCCCACAGTAAGCTCATTAAGGCTTGTGTTGTGGGTACTTGACGACGATATCTATAATAGATATATACTTAAATACATAGAAAACATCCATAACTCAGGAACAAATATCTGTGATAAACACACAAATCAATGCCCTGACCAGGATTCGAACCCGGGACCTCCTGCTTCGTAGGCAGGGTCACTACCGACTAGGCTAGGAGGCCGTTAAAACCAATAAGTAATAAGCAATTTAGTGTTGACAATACTTTAAATTATTTGATGGTACATTTGGATAAACTAATCGCTAGCTGCGTTTTTAGGGTTCCGTAGCCAAAATGGCAAAAACGGAACCCTTCTAGTTTCGTCATGTCCGTGCTTCCGTCCGTCCCTCCGTATGCCACATGCCACAGCCATTTCACTTAGAAACTATAAGACGTAGCTTATAAAAAAATTAACATAAGGTGTATTTTGTATGCCGCTGCTTAGTTTACTAGTCAAATTACTGAAATAAATATGTTTGGGGGCACTCGTCTATCAAATTCAACATGTTGCATATCAATCTATAGGTCTGTAACTTTTGATCGGAGATACAAAAAATATAAAAAAAATTGTGAAGATACATCATTGTATATTCTTTCACCAAATCTTGTTTTAAACAATATCCGTTTGCTTATTTTGAGTTACCTCCATAATACTTCTTTCATAGCCAGATACGACCTTTTTCATATTCGTTTTTTGGATAGTAGACCAGGTTCGGGAACCCTCCATTATGCGTGGTCATGCACGTACTTGGCCGGTTTTTTGGTATTGGTTATAATTATAAAACAAAATTAGTAATAAAATAATTGAAGTACTTAATTCAGTCTCTCACACCTTCTGTTTCTTGTTCAAAATCGAGTCTATATATTATGTAGTTAGAGCTTTTTTCCAAAGCTTCGTCCACATGCAATTGAGCTAAATTCAGTGGAAAAGAAAACCTTAAGTTGATCTATTCATTTAGTATGTGTGTTCATTTGTCTTCCTGACGACTAATGAGAAGTGATCGAAAGTGACGTTGGTATAGGTGTCCAGCACGTACAGTCACCGGCAATAGTATCTTCCTACACGAAGGCCGCAAAAATATGTGACAAGCTCTTATGGCCCTACAAATAAGAGCTTGTCACATATTTTTGCGGCCTTAATGTAGGAAGATACTATTGCCGGTGACTGTACCTAACAAAATTGACATTCATTAGTGTTATTCGATATCAGAAATACGAATGTAACAACCGTTAAAATTGTATTGTTACGTTGCTACCGCGTGTTATCAATTGACAGTCGACTGATTCCGCGCCTTAATTAATTCGACCAAACCCTGCAAATGTCAAATGAAAATCAAACTCCAATCGTATCGCAAATCGACGAATTTTAACATCAAAAACTTACTATATCTCTTATTTTTCGTAACGGACTCTTTTAAAAAGAAACCTTATTGCCTGAAAATAAAGTAAACTTTCAAATGTAACGATATTAAGGTTGTTGTACTTTTGAAGTGAGTAAACGTGTGCCTGATGTTTTAAAAATTCTATAACATCGATAAATGTTTGCGCAACGATCATTGCTTTGATTTGGGCCGCAGACTTGTTTTTATTGTTTGCCCATTTTCCGTTTTTACTCTGTTTCGATACGCACGATTTCGAATTAACTTTCAATTAGATATTTGTTCGTATTATTAATGTATGATGCCCTTAGGCTGGGTTTCCATCAGAGATGAGCGATGATGCGTTGCGAGGAATGTGTTTATAAGCACCAATAGAATCACTTCATTTGTTTATTATCGCACAGCGCAGCTCTAGGATTTAGTTAAAGCAATGACGCGTAGTTTCAGTGACCGCGAGGCAACCGGATGGCTCGCGGTATTTAAGCTCCTAAAGAGATGAGGAACCGCCCTGTGCAACTCGAACTGACCCAACTTGGACTGGAGCGGAAATAGAGGGGGGGTGCAAAAAATTTTTTTTATCGCGAGGCAACCGATTGAAACAGCGGTTGCCTGAAAGAATATACGCTGGTTATATAACAAAATTTTAATGCCACTCCTCCTGGTTGGACTCCTGTTGGACCTGGTTCCCTGTACGAGAGCGAAGAATAAAACATATAAATTATTAAAAAAATATAAAAAATATGAATATTTCAAAACTTTCTCTATGGATTAAATAAATATTTAATTCAAATATTGAACCTTTGTTTAAACAAAATGCTCCTAAAAATATACGGTATCATATTTTTATTTAAATTTTCAAAAACAGGTTGACTAGGCTGCGTAACAGTAAACCTATTACCTGCTTAAAAGCACAATCTACAGCCTAATGGCTACCTAGTCTAACGTAACTGGAAACTGGATTTTCCAAATATAGAACCCAGCGTTGACAACAGACACTCAACTCGTCATCTAAAAAACCCTTTTAATTATGAAATAACAGTCCTTTCATTTCCTGATACCTTAAGCCATCTAATTGACAATTAACCAATCAGCCTATTAGCCAAAGGGAACGAAATACAAATAAATTTTTGTCCTTGGCTAAAGATTTTTTCCGTTAATTAGGTTAAGTAGTGTGCTCTTTTGTTCACCGCAGGGTAATTCTGTAAGGCTGCTGAAACTCGACGCGACATCGCGAAGAGCTGAGTGAAATTAACGACACCCCTCTTATTAACCCTTCCTTGCACCTACTCTATTTCGGGAACTAACAGCCTCGCTGTAACGGCATTACCAGACACCGGTGCTCAGGAATTTTAGTAGATTTTACGGCGAGCTACTTGAGGCACGGTTTATGATGATCATCGGTAGATTCTAATGTTTTTGTTCGTGATACTGATTTAAAAAAGCTCTGAAGTCCTATTAACACAATATATATTTAGGAGCTCCGTGGTCTAAAAATTCTAGGAAGTCAATTTTCCTTGAGTGTATATAACTAGTATGAAACTAAAATTAAATCTTCCTTACTTTAACACAAAAAAGCGACACTGATGGAATGCCTAATTAAATTTTATGTTAGATTAAATTTACATACTTATATATTTATTATGATTATTCATCATGGATTCGCTTTGTAGAGTAGGTATAGCATATTATTCTATTTAGCATCTTGTAAACCTCAGCAATGCTGGCACGAGGAAGAAGAAGCTCTACGCAGAGTATTAATATAATATCAGAATTTTGACGACTGTAAGAATGCTGTGCCTTATCAAGAAAGTGTAAAACAAACAACAACTACCCGATAGAATAACTGGGAACCATTCCAAAACAAAACTCGCCTATTCTGCCGCTGTCTAGTTTCGAGAATCTTTACATTTTCCAAGGAAGCTCATTCCAACTCAGCCGATTGAGGATTTTGTTAAGAAGAGAAAAAATACAAAATTTAATTAACAAAGTTATCTGAGAGCTAAAACACAAGTTTCCGAAGAAAAACGAGCCAACTGACACGTTAATTTGATTCTGTAGAATTACAACCGAGAGCGTGTGAAAGAGATCGTGGCGGGAATTTTAAGAAGGAACTGGTCCCGCTGATGTAGGGTCTGCCGCCAGTTGCGGTAGTTTGCTGTGGGGATATTTGTGTGGGCCGATACTGGGGGTGCAAAGAAAATTAGGATCACTTCGTTAATATACTAATTACTATACAAGTTTTCTTTTATGTTCCTTTAACTAATTTTGGAGAGATTTGTTACTTTTTGATCAATGTAAAATAGCTCAAAAGTAAGAAGAAGGCGGCTTTCACACTGCTGCGGTTTCCGCATACGGCGCCGGTGCGCGAGCGAGATAGCGCTCTGCATGTGTATAGCACTGTCACTTACGATAATCGCCTATAAAATGGATTTCCTGTACATACTTGTACACGTTTAAGGGCATAATTGGTGTCGTATTGCGAGTAAGAAAAAGAAGGAGGAAAACAATTCGGACCAAAAATTTTTTTTTGTATGTGACACGACCCCAGCCAGCCAACCCTCCAACCCTCCATACGAAACAACTTTATTTTGTAAGATTATTTTTTTCCTTGGTTTTTCATAATTAGAATACGATAGCAGTTATCCTCTTAAAAGGATCACGAGCATTTTTATACACCGTGTAGTTATTATTTAAGCACAAGCAAAAAACTTAAAAAATTTAATGCTAATACACTTGCGGTTTTTAACCGATGCAGAACTTCAAGAACTGCGACCCCCGCGGAAACAAACTGTTGCCAGAAAAGTGGGTAAGATTAGGTTAGGTAAAATATAATTGTATGTACCTACTTACTAGCTTTTTCCCGCGATTATTACGTTTTTTTTTAATTTATTTTTTTAAATTATAATGATGTGTCGTTTTAGGGCAACCTAGGCAAAAACTATCTACTTTATAGATTAACCACTAGAAGTCACTTTTGTCGATTGCCACTTAAGGCCTATCCCATGAATGTGGTATCTTTTGTTTTATTTTGCAATGAGAGTTACGAATTACTAGTAAACCCAGTTGTGTTTAGAAAAATGTAGATTTCGGTCTTTCTTTAAATATATTTTTCTTTCGAACCAACGGTCAAGTCATATCGAATGAGCTAAACCGGTAGTTAGGATTCTCTTGTTTTCGAAGTGGAGGCTTGATTTTAAAATCGATATGTGTAGGCAGGATATAACTACATAAATTTTAATATCCCAAAATACCTTCACTGTTCTCGTGCCAGTTAGTTTCCTCAGTGGGTTATTCATGTCACAACGTGTTAATTTCAGCGCCATCTGTTAGTTTAGCAGGGTACTCGATAGTCGTAGCACATATAAAAAAAAGGTTATCACCTCATTCCTAAGTAGCGCCATATGATTCAGGTGCAAACTTAACTCAATCGAGTGTAGTGGCTACTCCCCATTTTAGAGGTTGAATTTTTATAGCCTACCTATCCATACTAATATTATAAATGGGAATGTGTATGTGTGTGTTTGTTTGTTTGTTTGTTTGTCCGTCTCTCACGGCAAAACGGGGCGATGAATTGACGTGATTTTTTAAGTGGAGATAGTTGAAGGGATGGAGAGTGACATAGGCTACTTTTTGTCTCTTTCTAACCCCCTCACTTCCCTAAAATGGGGGTGGAAGTTTGTATGGTTTGTTACCCCGAATTTAACGCGAGCGAAGCCGCGGGCAAAAGCTACTACTTATATAATTTTTATACCTGGCCAGGGATTTTTTTGACAATTGGAATTAGTAATCCTTAAGGGGTGACTCCTGGGATAACAACCCAAACTATTTCAATACCAAATTTCATCTAAATACGTACAGCGGTTATTGGTTGTTTATCCCCCATGTAAACGTCCACCCCTTTTGCATCCCCTTAAGGGATGATTTCTGTGAATAACTATTTTATATCCTTTTCCAGAGCTCAAATTATCTGCATACCAAATTATATCTAAATCGATTCTGTGGTTAAATATTTCCCATACAAGTTTCCAATCCCCTTTTCACCCCTTTACGGTTGATTTTCGGGATGAAAACTATCCTTTGTTCTTTCTCGAGATCCATATTACCTCCACACCAAAGGGTAAAGTTGGCGTCGTTTTGAAAGTTGGCGGCCACTCATGAAAGTTGTAAATTTTGAAAGAGCAATTCAAAAGAAACTTATTTTATTATGTAGTACATATAGCTAAATAATATCGGGGCCGAGATATCACACTTTCCAGTTTCATAGTAAAAACTCATATTTTTTTTTTGAAATGTATTGGAATGAGTAAAAACGACTACTTTCTTTGTTATTACTATATGTGTGTTCTTTAATCTTTTCCACGCCAATGACTCATATATCGGCACCACAAGTCCAACGCCAACGACTTATTTATAGGTCATAGACCGCAGAGTAAAATAAACCTACTTGCGCATGCATAAAGTCCAATTTCAGTTTTGACATTTCGGTGACGTGGCGTCAGGATGACAATTTTTACGTTTGACATGGCGTCGAAAAGGTTAAGGTATTTAAATAAAGGTAAAAAAACAATTCGTACATTTTCGGGTAGTCATAACATTGTTGATTATCCAACCAAATACAAAACCGCTTGGACCTGTCATTGAACGAACTGACTCTAACCTACATTATTTGGTCTCGCGTTGTTCGCGTATGTGTTATTTTTTATGTGTCGTGCCGCCCTCTCGACTTCTTCTGGGTCCGGGAGCTCACCCCTTGCTCCCGAGCCTCAGCCCTCACCCTGTACCTCTCCGCCAGCACCTGAGCATCCAGCTCCCACGGCGGGGTACCGGCGAGGAGGCACACCGCGGCAAAAGCTGTGGTGCAGTAGGCCCTTGCTGCCCGCTGCGCCACTATCCTTTGGGGCCGACGGAGCAAAGGTTTTGTTCTCTCCGTCAGCCGGTCCACCCATAATGGTGCACCATACAGAGCCATGCTCCTAAGCACACCCGCAAACAGTTTCCTGTAGGAGCTGTTGGGTCCACCTACGTTGGGCAGCAAGCGCCCCAGAGCCTGCATCGGCTCTGGGGCGCTTGCTGCCCACTAGCCGAGGGGCGAGCCTCGCGAAGTGCTCACGAAATTGCCAACCTCTGTCCAGGATAAGGCCCAGATATTTAATGTGGGGCTTAACCCGGAAAGCTTCCCCTCCGACGGTAATGGTTGTGTCAGGGCCCAACCGCCATTTGCCGAAGACGATCGCCTCCGTTTTTGGGAGGGACACCTTCAACCCGAGGAGCTCTATGCGACCGACAGTCATTGCCGTCGCTACGGCCGCTCTCCGAAGAGTTTCTTCGGGCCGCTTTCCCCTCACAGCCACCATCGTGTCATCGGCGTAACAGATGGTGACCATGCGTGGCAGTTGTGTCCCTCTGACGGCCCAGTCAAACCCAATGTTCCATAAAAGGGGCCCTAACACAGACCCCTGTGGAACCCCGCATGCCATGCCGTGTGCGCGCCGCCCTAGTTTTGTTTCATAGAGCACTACCCGCCCAGTTAAGTAGTGCTCTATCGCCCGCCTTAGGTACAAGGGTACCCCGTGGTACCGAAGGACCTCTCCTATTACCGGGTATGGGAGGGTGCCAAACGCGTTAGCGATGTCCAAGGACACCGCCACCACTCCCTCCCCTTGTCTCTCCGCGTGCTCCACGTGCCTCCTCAATGCACTCACTGCGTCAATAGTTGAGAGCCCCTCTCGGAATCCAAACTGCCGATCGGAAAAGTTTGGTCCATACGTAGCCATGTGCTGCTGGATACGAGAGGACAAAATCCTCTCATACATTTTGGCCGTTTCGTCCAGCGGCACTAGGGGACGGTATCCCGACGGGGGTCCTTCTGGTCCATCACGCTCCGGGGCTGCCATGTGTGGGGGAGTGAATGATGGGTCCTCCGGTGGGAACAGGCCCTCGATAACTCTGCCAAGGAGCTCCGGGTCCATGACCTCCGTAGAGGGGGCTACCTTCATCTTGTTTCGGACCATTATATAAGGTCGCCCCCATGGGTTCCTGTCCAGTGTGTCCAGGAGCTCCTTCCACGCTTCGTCCTTCCTGTGGGCTATATTGACCTTAAGGGCCTCCCTTGCCTCCTTGAGGGCCACGCGAAGCGTTTCCTCCTCCTGCGCGGTATGCCTCCTCCTTCGACAGCGGCTGTAGGCGCGGCGGGCTCTGTTACTGGCGGTACGAAGCGCAGCAACCTCCTCCGACCACCAATACACTTGGCGCTTACCCGCAAACCGCCAAGCCCGGGGCATTGCCGCATCGCACACCGCCGTCAGCGTTGATCTGAATCTTTCGGCCTTATCCTCTACATCGGCTCTGTCCACCGGAGGGGCACACCAAGCTTCGATCATTGCCGCCTCATCTACCATTTCCCGATTAAGGGCGGATAGCGCCCACCTTGGGAAACCACCGGCCCTAGCACCTGCACCAGCACCAGTTGGAGCAGTGGCTAACGCTGGGGAGACCATCATCCGGATGTAGAGATGATCGGAGAGGGTCTCTACCTCCTCGAGGACACGCCAATCAGAAACAAGTGCCGCAATGGCGGGGGTCGCAAAGGAGACGTCCACAATAGAACCCCCATTCCAGCGCACGCACGTGTTTATCCGTCCCCGGTTTAGCGTGTCCAGCTCCATCGCTACCACCCAGTCATGGAGCTTGCCCCCCTTCGGATTCGTAGCGACACCACCCCATGCTTGGTTCTTGGCATTGAGGTCGCCAATCACCATCACCTGCGTTGGGGCAGCCCTACGGATGACGCCCTCAAGCGAGCCAAGAAATGTCTCAAATTCTCACAGCGGCCGATTGGGTGAGAAGTACACCTCAATAACCAGGATTTGTCCCCATTTAGCCGCCGCGAAACCTTGTCCTCTCTCGACTCCTGTTAGGGGAGCCAGGCTGCCCGCCGCAGGTACCACTAACGCCGCCGTCATATCCAACGACCCGTACCAACGCGGCTTCGGAGGGACCGCATACGGCTCCGCCACCACAACCAAGTCAATGTGCCACTCTGCCATATGCTGCATGAGCAAGTCCTGGGCTCTGACAGCGTGGTTGGCATTGCACTGAAGAATATCTAATTGGTGTGGCGGCATCAGCTCTCCATATCATTCTCTCCCTCGTCGGCCTGACTGGCACTTTCTTGGCTGCGCCCCGGGGCCCGTTCGGGGTTTAGCCTGCCGCTGGTCTGAGGTGGATTGCATAATGCCAGCCCACCCATTAAATGTCCGGCTGGGCGCTTTGCCTGGTGGCACGCAGCACAGAACGCAAGTTCCGCCGTGCACTCAGCTATTTTATGCCCCGGCTTACTACACCGGATACATAGATTGCCGCGGTCTACCGGTGACGGACACGTTGTTCTCGGGTGCCCCGTTCCCATACACCTGTAGCAGCGGAGCGGTGCCGGATCCAGGGCCTGCATTACCGCGTTTGACCATCCCACTGATAATCTTCCCCCAGCTTCCATCACCCTTTTGGCCACCGTCGCAGGGCACTTGACGAGTGTCGACCCTGAGCCATTGAAGGAAGCGCAGATTGTGCCCACCTTCACTTCCGCCACACTGCACCCGCCCTTGGCCGCTATAGCCGCTGCCACGGCGTCTGGCGTTGCCGCCTCGTTCAGGTTTGCCACCCTCAGACCAGCCATTTTCACATGCCTGTACACCCGTGCATCATCCCCCACAAGGGCCTCCAATCTCACCCGTAGACTGTCAGCTGCTCTCCCGTTATCAGCGTTGGGCACCTCTATTAAGCGGGCCCCGTCGGCAGTTTTGCGAAAATTAGTCGCCTACTGTCTCTTTAACCTGTCGGAGTTAGGTATATTCACTTGTCCAATAACATTGTTTCAAGGGCTATATCTTAGCTCCGATATTACTTACGGCAAAACTAATTTTTCAGATATTCTAGTCTAAGGTAGTGCTACAAAATAGTTGTAAAAAAAACGATTGCCGCTAAAAAAAAAATGACGCCACTAGTCCATACAAAGTTACCCAAACCCCTTTCATCTAATTCGATTCAGCGGTAAAAAAATCCCCATACCAACTTCCAATCCCCTTTTCACCCCACAAGGGTTTATTTTCGGGATGAAAACTATCGATTGTCGTTTCTCGGGACTCAAATTATCTCCATACTAATTTCTATCTAAATCGTTTCAGCGGTTAAAATTTCTCCATACAAACTTTCAACCGTCTTTTCACCCTCTCCAGGGTTGATTTTCGGGATAAAAACTATCCTATGGTCATATATATAGATATAGATAGGATTGCCCTGCAAGCGAAAATAATTGAATATTAATCTAAAAGTAAATCTGTGTCAAAGGCATTCAGGGATTATCCAGAGTACCTGCTCTGGATCCTTATGAGTCATTAATTCATCATACTGATGAGTCATGAATCATGATATTAAACATATCGAATGGAAAAAATACCAATAATAAAAAAAAGTGAGAGATTTTCAAAAACCGAAATATAAGGAACCAACTACGACACCACTACCATAATACCTTAGAATAGTGAGCACCTTACATGTCTGAGAATAGTTTCATGATGTAACATGCAAAATTATAGGTCGTCGAAGATCTGCAAATATGTAAAAAATTATATAGATGTGAATGTTTTGAAATATGTGGAGTCAAAGATCTGTCTACTAATGTTTATGTCTGTTGTTGCTATAGGAATCCAGTTGACAAAAATTTTGATAATTTCATGGATCAGTTGGAAAAGTTTCTAGAGCACTTTTTCAACAGGGTGTGTTGCTTATTGGGAGATTTTAATATAAATATCCTTAGTGATACAAAAAAGGCTAGCGATTTTCTCTCACTCATTAAGCGGTATAATTTTAGGCATCTTATTGAGGTACCTACTTATCAACGTGATGTGAGTTCTTCATGTTTAGACAATATACTGACCAATATTCCGGAAGATTCCATTATTCAAAGAGAGGTAGACCACAATGGCTTAGGTGACGGGCATGCCGGGATTTCTTGTCGTTTAAAAGTTAAGTGTACAGGTAACGCTGTGAGAGAGCAAGTAATATATACAGAGAAACGGATTTTGTCCAAGAAAAATAAAACTACGTTTAGCAGTAAAATCAAGGAATATGACTGGTGCACTTTGGGCACTGATCAGTTCATTCGGTGTTTTAATGAAGTTTTCGCCCAAGCTTTTCGCAAACAGAAAAAGAAAATCCACTTAAATAAAAGCAACAAAATAAATTGGATAACTAAGGGACTCCGAGTTTCCAGCAAAATGAAACGATTTTTGCTTAGTAGAAATAAAAATAATATCCACATTTCGATAACGGACTACAGAAAAAAATATATAAGTTTGTACAGAAAGCTCATTAGCGTAGCAAAGAGAAACAGCATTGCTAACTACATACAGCAGTCTGATAATGTTTCTCAATCAATTTGGAAGGTGGTAAACGAGCAAAGGAATAAATCAACTGCTCCCTGTCGGCAAAAGTTGATACTTAAAGAAGGTAATCAGGTCATAGGCGATCCCCGCGACGTGGTAGAAACTTTCTCGCGTGTATTCAATAAAGGAACTAATACCGATGGCCAAGATCTCTGTCCAGACTTAGCGCTGGAAATATTACGTATTCACGATAAAAACATGTACAATGATATAGCTTTTAGTGGTACTAGTGCACAAGAAATTATCAAAATTGTGAAGGAAATGAAAACAAAAAAATCAGTGGGTTATGACGATATTCCGATCACTATAATTAAGGAAAATTTAAAAATGCTTGCGGTGCCACTCGCATGCTTTTTCAATAAGTGTATATCACAGGGGGTGTTTCCTGATCAATTTAAAATTGCCAAAATCATTCCACTTTACAAGAAGGGCCCAAAAACGGACCCAAAAAACTATAGGCCAATATCCCTGCTACCAACGCTGTCCAAGATTTTTGAGAAAATTATTCAAGGTAGGCTAATGGCGCATTTGCATGTTAATAACATTCTGAGTAGTGCACAGTTCGCGTATCAAAAATCTAGAGGAACCACTCAAGCCATTGATACTTTAATTAATGCTATTGTACATAAACTAAATGTAAAGCTCAGAGTAGCAGCGATATTTCTAGACCTTAGCTCCGCCTTCGATATGGTTGACCACGGCATTCTCATGAAGAAACTGGCGTTTTATGGCATAAGGGGGGAGACCTACGATCTAATAAGGTCGTATTTTAATAACAGAACCCAGTATGTAGAAATTACAGATATAGACGGCAACTACGAAAACGTTATTAAATCCAAAAGTGTCACACTAACCAGAGGAGTTCCTCAGGGCTCAATTTTAGGACCCGTTCTCTTTGTAATTTATACGAATGATCTAATAAAATGCGTCAGAAAGGAATTACCAGATACTGAATTAGTAGTCTTTGCGGATGACACTAATGCCATTATAAACTCAAGTTCTATAGGAGATTTAAATAATAAGGCAAATAGAGCTTTGGAACTTTTCCATGAATGGTTTAGCTGCAACAAGTTAAAGGTAAATCCAAGCAAAACAAGTGCAATGCTCTTTAGATCTACTTCACGGCAAAAGGATGAGCTAGAGCTTTCTTTTTGTGGGGACAAAATTTGCAATGTTAGCAATGTTAAATTTCTCGGTGTCAACATTGATGATCTCCTTAACTGGAAAATTGAGCTTGCAGGCTTAGAGAGTTCTATTTCCTCGGCTTGCTATGTACTGCGTAGTCTACGAGATTTAGTAGACCGTAAGCATTTAAAGATGGTCTATCACGCATTGGTCGAGTCAAAACTTCGGTATAGTATCAGGTGTTGGGGAAATAGTTATGACTACAACATCCATAAAGCGTTCGTAAGTCAAAAGCAGGCCCTGAAAGCCATATTGCGTCTTCAACAAAACTGGCCACACAAAGAGCACTTCAGAATGTTAAAGATACTGCCGGTACCGTGCTTGTATATCTTGCTACTCCTAACCGACGTGATCAAAAATCTAGGAAAATATGAGACCATTGAAGAAAGACATACACGTGAGAGTACTAGAAGAAAACACTTACACTGTACATTGCAGCCGGATCTAAACGTAGTTAGTCATTGTGCTTACTTCCAGGGTATACAACTGTATAACAAGCTTCCTAGCGAGTGGAGGAAAATTTCTGGCCTTAATATTTTTAAAAATAAACTAAAAGCATTGTTGTTGCGTGAGTGCTTCTTTTCCATTGACGAATTTATAAAATATTTTAAAAGTAATTGACATATTTTTTTTTTTTTTTTTTGTTATTTTAATATTGACATACTCGTAATTCTGTTTGTAATTAATAATCGTAAACACTTACCTACCCAGTAATATTAATTATAGTTAAAACCTATTATTATATATAATGATGCATGATAGATTTAAGAGTATTATTAGTTAGTTGTAGTTCAACATTCAGACACAATTGTAATATTGTTATTGAATAAATGAATAATATAATATAATATAAGTAAGGTTATTTATTGTTATGAACCTTATCCTTTACGATATGGATTTGCAAAATTGCAAAACCTACGCGGGTAAAAATAGAGTGATTCTTTCAAAGGATCAACGACAAAATGTAAATAAAACTGTTAAGTAAGTCGATCGGGCCCGGATAGTTCCGCTGAAAGTTATAGGTATAAAATTGAATTGCCAGCCAGCCGGCAGACCTCGCCGGCGTGAAATTATCCCAGTAAGTGCAACATCGGAGATTAAATGACGATCGTTGCCTACTGAATAAGGCTACTTCATTATAAACTCCTACTTTAAATAGAGTGGGAATATTCTCGATAATAATACATTATGTTTGGGGTTATGAGAAAACCTTAAACAGATTGGTTTTATCTTAAGATTCGGCTTGAAATTATCCCAGTTAGTCCAATATCGGAAATTAAATGACGATCGTTGTCTACTGAATAAGGCTACTCCGTTTTAAACTCCTACTGTAAATAGAGTGGGAATATTCTCTAATACGTTATATTTGAGGTTACGAGAAAAACAAAAACAGCTTGATTTTATCTTAAGATTCGGCTTGAAATGATCTATAACATACTATAATATTCTGTATTTGTTCGGGTTATACTGCTTGACGCTTTTCTATTTCGACGTGTAATCACTGTTATTTGTTTATACCCTCTTTAATAGTCTCCCGTAAATATTATAAATTAATTCCAATAACTTCATTGCTAACTTTAAATATCACTTTGCCAAGTTCCAACTGACATTGACAGTTTGACATGTGTGCTGACGGATGGCAGGTATAGTGTTGCCAACTGTTAAATTGCGGTCCGCTTTACCAAGTTAAATATTTCCTTATTAAATTACGTTCCGTTTTTCTTAGTTAATTATTTCCTTACTTTTTTTGTGATTTAACTTAATGCCTGTCGAATCTGAAGCCAACATGTATTTTTAAATTGAACTTCCGTTTCTCTATAAGTGTATTTCTTTCTTTATTTGCTGCTGGCGGGTAGATTGTGGAGTTTTTGTTTAGTTTTTACTGTATATATTTTTATATTTATTGAATATTAGTATACACTTATTATATACTTATTATATTTTAACTGTATATATATTTTTCAGATGCCTTTCAGTGATAACAGTGATCAGTATTTATCTTTTTCCTCCTTAGATAGTGTAAGTGAAGACAGTTTCCATAGTTTGCCTCCTTCGCTTCACGACTTTCTGGAATCTCAGTTTAATGATGTACCTAAAAATTTTAACGTTGTGCATTTAAATGCGCAAAGTATTCCTGCACATTACAGCGATATGTTACTCTCTTTTGACATTAAGAACATTCATGCTATTTTAATTTCCGAATCGTGGCTCAGACCAGCTTTGCCTTCAACGTCTTACTCTTTACCTGGTTTCAATTTAATTCGGCACGACCGCCTTGGAAGAGGTGGCGGTGGAGTTGCGATTTACCTTCGTTCTTACATCCCCTATTCAATTGTTAATGTATCTGCAAGTTCTTCTACTTCTGATGCCGCAGAGTATATGTTTCTCGACGTTTCCCTCTCTCATTCCAAACTTTTACTTGGCGTTTTTTATTCCCCCTCCCTTCACGTTAATTACTTTGATTCTCTTGAGAAACTTCTCGAAGACCTTATGCCTTCTTATAATCATCACATTCTTATGGGAGATCTAAATACGTGTCTTCTGAAGGATGACAGTCGATCCCGGCGCCTTAAATCCCTGGTAGATGCATGCAATCTAACTATTCTCCCTTCAGACGCCACACACTATTTTCCAAATTGCTCGCCTTCTCTTCTTGATTTAACTTTAGTTTCTTCGACTTCTCATGTGTCTAAATTTGGACAATACTCCGCGGATGCCTTCTCATATCATGATCTGCTCTATCTCTCTTACAAAATTCGTCCTCCCAAATCTAAATCAAAAATTCTTTTGCAGCGCAATTTAAGTGGATTAAATGTGGAAAAGCTTCGAGATGACGCTTTAAAAATCGATTGGAGCAGTATCGCTCGAGCGGGTTCGGTAGACGATCAAGTTTCTCTCTTTAATTCGCTCCTCATACAACTTTATGACGCTCATGCTCCTGTTCGTGCAATAAAAGTCAAGCATCTCCCTGCTCCTTGGCTCACTGAGGATATTAAAGCCCTTATAGAGAGGAAGAATCAATCTAAATCTAAGTATAAGGCTAACAACTCTGAGAAAAATAAACTTAAATATCATACCCTGCGCAATCGCTGTAGCACTATATGTCGAGATGCTCAGAGGCGTCATATTCACAGTTCTGTTGAAGATGGAAATCCAGCCAAAGTGTGGAAATTTTTGAAAGGTCTCGGAGTTGGCAAATCTCAACAGGCAACCAATTTAAACAATATTAGCGTTGACCAGCTTAACCAGCATTTTTCATCGTCCACCTGTTTCAGTAGTCCTAAGAAATCTAACTCACTTCATCATCTTTCATCACTTCCTGCCTTAGATTTCTCTTCTTTCTATTTTAGCCATTTCTGTGAGAGTGATGTTAGGAAGGGTATATTGAATATCACTTCTAACGCCGTTGGTGTTGACTGATTTGTTTGGTCCTATTATCACCGGTATTCTGAATTTTTCCATTTCATCAAGTACTTTTCCCAGTCTGTGGAAGGATGCCAATATTATTCCTTTACCCAAAAAATCCAACCCCAGTTCCTTCTCTGACTATCGCCCCATCTCCATTCTTCCTTTCCTATCCAAAGTCCTCGAACGGCTAGTGCATCAGCAACTAACTTCCTTCCTGAATAGAAATGACCTCCTAAACCCATTTCAATCTGGTTTTCGTCCGGGCCATAGTACTACCTCGGCTCTTGTCAAGGTTACCGATGACATCCGTTTGGGTATGAATGACCAGAAGCTTACAGTTCTTGCACTTCTAGATTTCAGTAATGCCTTTAACACGGTCGATTTTGACATTTTGCTCGCGTTCTTACAGTCTCTTAACATATCGGCTGCAGCGATTGACTGGTTCCGCAGCTATTTGGTTGGTCGTCGGCAAAGAATAAAACTAGATTCTTCGTGTTCTTCCTGGTGCAGCACATCAGCTGGTGTTCCACAGGGTGGTGTGCTGTCTCCTCTTTTATTTTCTATCTTCATTAATTCCATAACTCTTGATCTCTCCTCTTCGTATCACCTCTATGCCGAAGACCTTCAAATATATTCGCAGGGTATGCATAGCGATCTCAATTCAGTTATAGAAGCCACGAATCTTGATCTGCTCCGCATATCAAATTGGAGTCAAAATTACGGTTTAAAAGTAAACCCCCTAAAGTCACAGGTAATTGTGATGGGTAGCGCTAAACAAATCTCCAAAATTGACTTTCTCAGGCTCCCTCCGTTAGTCTTCGATGGTATCCAAATTCCTTTTTCCAACCAAGTGAAAAATCTTGGCGTAATCATGGATCGTTGTCTATCATGGGTGCCTCAGGTGAGTGAAGTGAGCAGGAAGATGTTTGCTGCCATAGGGTCTCTCAGACGGCTCCGGAATTTTCTGCCAATTGATACTAAAATTGCGCTTGCTCAGTCGTTACTTCTCCCCATTCTTGATTGTGCAGATATCTCCTATTTAGACCTAACCGAGGAGCAACTTAATAAGCTTGAGCGTATTCAAAATGCCTGCATTCGGTTCATTTTCGGATTACGCAAATTCGACCATGTTTCTAGTTTTCGTTCTCAACTCAAATGGCTCCCTATCCGTCACCGCCGTAACTCTCACATACTTTCTTTACTCTTTTCTATACTTTTTAACCCTGCAACTCCCCGCTACCTCAAAAAGCGTTTCTCTTATCTTAATTCTATTAGATCCTCTCAAAAATTGCTCCTAAAAGTGCCATCTTCATCTTCCAAATTTTATAATTGCTCATTTACGTTCCAGGCCGTTCGTTTGTGGAATTCTCTCCCTCTCAACATAAAACGCGCGCAATCTATTGGTAGCTTTAAATCGCAACTTAAGGAATACTATTTATCTCTTCCTTAGGTTTTTAAGTTGACACTGTTGTTTCTTGCTGTGTGTATTATATATGTATATATGTACGTATATGTATGTTTATTTTGTATTTATTTAAGTATGTATATTCATATGAATGTGCTGTGTTATCTATTTCGTCTCTTTTGTTTCTATGCACCACCTACTGCTTATTGTTTTTCTCTAGTCTCCACTACCCAAAGGTTGTCTGGAAGAAATCGCTTATTAGCGATAAGACCGCCTGTTGTTACCTCTACCTAAATTTATCTAATTGTAAAATTTGTGCTAGTAACTGTATGAGGTGTGCAATAAAGAGTATTTATTATTATTATTATCCCAGTTAGTCCAATATCGGAAATTAAATGACGATCGTTGTCTACTGAATAAGGCTGCTCCGTTATAAACTCCTACTTTAAATAGAGTAAGAATATTCTCGATAATAATACATTATGTTTGTGGTTATGAGAAAACCTTAAACAGATTGGTTTTATCTTAAGATTCGGCTTGAAATGATCCCAGTAAGTACAACATCGGTGATTAAATGACGATCGTTGCCTACTGAATAAAGCTACTTCATTATATACTTTTACTTTAAATATAGTGATAATATTCTCGATAATAATACGTTATGTTTGTGGTTATGAGAAAACCTGAAACAGATTGGTTTTATCTTAAGATTTGGCTTGAAATTATGTCAGTTAGTCCAATATCGGAAATTAAATGACGATCGTTGTCTACTGAATAAGGCTGCTCTATTATAAACTCCTACTTTAAATAGAGTGGGAATATTCTCTAATACGTTATTTTTGAGGTTACGAGGAAAACAAAAACAGCTTGATTTTATCTTAAGATTCGGCTTGAAATTATCCCAGTTAGTCCAATATCGGAAATTAAATGACGATCGTTGTCTACTGAATAAGGCTGCTCCGTTTTCAACTCCTACTTTAAATAGAGTGGGAATATTCTCTAATACGTTATATTTGAAGTTACGAGAAAAACAAAAACAGCTTGATTTTATCTTAAGATTCGGCTTGAAATTATCCCAGTTAGTCAAATATCGGAAATTAAATGACGATCGTTGTCTACTGAATAAGGCTGCTCCGTTATAAACTCCTACTTTAAATAGAGTAAGAATATTCTCGATAATAATACATTATGTTTGTGGTTATGAGAAAACCATAAACAGATTGGTTTTATCTTAAGATTCGGCTTGAAATTATCCCAGTAAGTACAACATCGGAGATTAAATGACGATCGTTGCCTACTGAATAAGGCTACTTCATTATAAACTTTTACTTTAAATATAGTGATAATATTCCCGATAATAATACGTTATGTTTGTGGTTATGAGAAAACCTGAAACAGATTGGTATTATCTTAAGATTTGCCTTGAAATTATGTCAGTTAGTCCAATATCGGAAATTAAATGACGATCGTTGTCTACTGAATAAGGCTGCTTCGTTTTAAACTCCTACTTTAAATAGAGTGGGAATATTCTATAATACTTTATATTTGAGGTTACGAGAAAAACAAAAACAGCTTGGTTTTATTTTAAGATTTGGCTTAAAATTAGCCCAGTTAGAGAGGCTAGAGCAAAATTAAATGACGACCGTTGTCTACGGAATAATTACCTATACGGCTGCTTCATTACAATCATTACTTATATAAACTCCTTTAAATTGCTTAGGAACATTCTTGATTAAAATTTAATACCTTATATTTGAGATTAAAAGGAAAACTTAAACAGCTTGGTTTTATCGTATAGGTACTTATACTACTTATACTCTCTGGTAAAGTATAAAACTTAGGAGCAAGCGAAGACACAAAGAGGCGTGGATGGAAAAACGTGGAAAAATTAAAAAGTACTTTGCTTTGCATGTAAAGTGCTGTTTCCCTTTTAATAACATAGTTGGTTTCTGAAAACTTTTGATATTAATACCCAAACTTGTTTCCTAAAAATAAATAAGAAATGAACTGAACGAAAATGAGATGTGTTTAACGAGTCGATTACATCAAAGTATTTTATTAATAAGATTATTCGATTCCCAGTTAAATTAAATCATTAGATTACTATACATATCTGATTTATTGAATCACGAAATGAGATGCGTATAAATTTATTTATACGAAGGCGAGGGTTAGACTGAGTAGAATTAGTTCCAACTATCCTATCCGATATTGGAGCTACCCTCTGCGTATATCAAATGAAGTCTTTCTAAACTATTCGTCAGAGGAACGATTCTATTGACGGTCTGTTTAGCGCGATGTAATATTTTTGATACATTGAATTCGATCTATATTCAAACGCCTTTTTATGGATGTCCTTTTCAACGGATATGTGTTTTACACGTGGAATTACGATATACCAGACGAATGGATCAAGGAGCTATTTTATTATAGGCGATTTGGTACTTTACTGTAAGTCTATTAAAGTGATAAATAAATAATATCTCTGTGAGAGAGGTCAAAGAGGACCCAGTGCGTTGACGGTGAGGAACCCTCTTATTCCTTTAGCTGTCAACACAGTGAATACTCCTTTTTGTAAAGGGTCGGCAACGCGCATGTGACACCCCTGGAGGCGTCCATAGACTATGGTAGCTGCTTACCCGCAGGCGGGCCGTATGCTTGTTTGACACCGTCGTGGTATAAAAAAGAAATATTACTATGTAGATGGATGATTTACTACTTTAACTGTTTACCTTTTTTAACTTATCTAAAACCACTATGTTTTATGCGTTTATTTTATTTGGGGCATCAACAGCAATGGACCAAATGATACAAAACTAACGAATAATACATCCATAATATCCATATCTATGAGTCTCTGAAATTCCCTACCTATATTATAGTTTCTTTTGGCTTGAAATCTATTATTGTTCAATATAAACGAAAAAAATAGTGCCTACCTTTGAATAAAAAGTGGATCTAAACGATATAGGCTCAAAATACGAGCTTGTATTTTTATTGTAAAGCTTTAGAAATACAAGCTTTATCCTTTGTGTGCGTAGTTTCAAAGCCGATTGCAAAATCAAACGATACTGCAGTCACAGGTAAAAGTGATGATACCTAATTGACTATTTTGTTACGTTTTAGAATATATCTAGGATATAAGTAGTTATCTTACACACAACAGATTGTAATTAATAAACATGAATATAACCGAGAGGATATACGTATTCGATTTTATAGCTGAGGGTATGTCAAAAGACGCACATTGTCATAACATTCAAGTCAAAGGTCCTACTTTGATATAATTTGTACAATCACTTGACTAACTGACTGTCGAAGTGAAACGACGTATACCCATATTTTTAGTACAAACAGACCAGTGCAGTGAAGGCAGGATTTGTACGAAGTATATTGCATAAAAGTGATAAAAGTACATACCGAGTACCGAGTATACTGACATTGGACCAGTGATGCAACGGACTCGCATGCGGAGACAACGCACCAACGTTCGAGTTTTCTCCGCATCTCCGTCCAGAGCTGCGATGCGCGACGTCCCGCGTTACTTCCGTCTCACGTTCATTTCACATTCGAACGTTAAGGTGAAAATATTTGTCGATAAAATGGACACGGAACTTATTCAGAACGCTGGTGATACTTTCAGTTTGGTTTTTGTACAATCGAGTCATAAAACGCAGAAGACACTGGGTACATCCCTATATACAAACCAGACCTATAAATGGGTCTTTTGCTAGAGATTACCAAGATTTAAGGCAACACGAAGATTTTTTTTAAATTGCACTCGTATGTCAACCGCGTCATTTGATTATTTGCTAAGCAAAATTGGAGTGATTATTACTGGCGCGGACACAAATTTTCGACGTTCTATTACAGCGGAAGAAAAGCCTTGGCTTACATTCAAGTAAGTAATAATCTACTACTTCAATTATACTTTCATAAGAATTTCTAGATTATGATTAAACGAACGACTTTCAATTTCAAAAATAAACTTATAGACGTCGATATCCATTGCGCCTACGTCCTTTCTTGCACTAAAATCCGTACGGCACTGCTCAAACTCAAACTCAAACTCAAACATTTATTCAGTAAGTAGGCCACAAGGGCACTTTTACACGTCAAAGTAAAAGAGAGAGAAAAAAAATCAAACTACACCGGTTCTAACCCTACACCTCTGACCCGTGAAGAATTATGTCCGGCAAGAAACTCGGCGGGACTTATTTTTTCAAAACAACAGTACATCAAAACTAAACAATACATATCGCCGTGTGCCTGCTACACTGCCACATCTCAAAAAACCGTTATTTCGAGAAATCGCGTCTCATAGTTTTGAGAGTATAGTTCAGGGTGTTTAATAGGATCTTACTCCTTTAGTTTTAGGTCTATAAATTTAAAACTTAGCTTTTTTTACTCGGAATGATAAAACCCTCCTTATAACCACGCCAATTTTTAAAAGAAATGTATATTTTTTGAGACACAAGGCCCGAAAGAGAGGTATTTAGAGTTGTGGCCGTATTGCAGAAACGTTTTTTAAAGATTTTGGGATGCGTCCAAATTTAAACACAAAATTATTGGATAAAGGTTACCATGCAAATATAAATAAAAACACCAAAATAGTTAAAATCCCTTTATTTTATCAACTTTGATAGAAACAAGATCACTGTACGCGATAATTATGTGTAACTAAACTAGCTTATAATCAGCAACATTATACCATGTCATTACCAAATAATATTAATTGTTTTAAAGGTTCTTTATAAAATTTTAAAAAATAAAACTTTGAAACTTCTTTTTTAAAACATTCAAAATAAAAAAAAAGTATTTAGAATACCTACTATATTATAAAATAAGAAATCAAAACACAATACTGTTCCTTGCTAATTTGTGAAATCTACTTCTTTAAGAACATTGCAGTCAATTTATTTATTATAATGTATTCAGTAAGTAAATTCTTACAAGTAGGTAACTTCTTATAAGTAATCAGTTCAAGAAATAACGAATATCACAATGTATTTCAACTTAGCACTAATAAAAAAAGCGTTGTTATACAAAATATTTTGTTTTCGTTACTTTAGTAGAATCAACGTATGTAATAATCAGTCTTTAATCAGACTTACAAAATACAAAGGTAGTAAATTGCTGTATATTTTCCTTTAAAAGGCCAATATTTAGTACTTACACAATACACATCAATAACACGTAACTACTGGACACTAAACTTAATCATAGGTAATCAGTTCAAGAAATAACTAATATCACAATGTATCACAACTTAGCACTAATAAAAAAAGCGTTGTTATACAAAATAATTTTTTTTCGTTACTTTAGTAGAATATAATAATAGTATGTAATAATCAGTCTTCTTTAATCAGACTTACAAAATACAATGGTAGAAAATTGTTATATTTATTATCTTTCTTCAGACGGGTAAAAATATGAATAAGGCTCACGACCCTCACTGATGAACCATATTGAACCGCATTTGTAAGAAAACAAAGTTGAGATTTGCTTAATCATTTTGTTGCGTTGTGGTAGTTTCGGTGGCGAGCTGGCAATTTTGTTATAATAAGTGTAATACTTACTGCTGTGACACAACCAATTGCCGTTTGTTTCTTTTATATTTAAAGGGATTCATCGTAATTATCACTCAACTAATTATTATTTTCTAGGACGCTACTCAAAAAGCTTCATTTAAAATGTGTGCTATACAGCCACAACTCAAAAGGGCCGCCAGTTTACGTGCGAACGCCGCGGGTGCAGGCGGCAGACTGGCAAGTGGCTGTATTGCAGGGAATCGTCTGACAATTTATGGTCAAATCCATAAGGCCACTTGTGAGAAAAAGGCTCTTAAAGACCTTTTTTGCTATGGCTCTCGAAATAAGGTCGTAAATTGAACAATTTTGAATACGAATCTGCAATAATCCAGAAAATTAAAAATTTTGAATTGTGGCCGTATAGCAGGCACACGGCGATATAAGTGCGTTGTTCTATAAGAAAACATATCAAACCAAGGTTAGATTAACCAACAATAGGTTATAGTTTAAGAAAAATACCAAAGAAAAAAGATGAGTCCAAATCTGACTATTGAAAATAAATTACATACAAGTTTGATATACTTTCTTACCTGAACTGTGTCTTCTACATAAATTTCCAAATTATAATAATCCATCATCAACAGTTAGAAACAAACTTTGAATTTAAATAATATAAAAAAAAGTACTTAAGTGATTCTAGTATACAATAAACATACTATTTCTAAATTATACTTAGAGATGTATAAGGTCTCCAAGTGTCTTGAGTCTCTGCCAAGTGTCTGCGGAGCTCGGTGTGACATACCCTGCGGCACGCACCGCGTCTCCGTCCGAGCGCGTGAGTCGTCGTGCGTCTCGCTCCTCCGCGCGTCGAAGTGGAGCCAGTGTGTCGTACCATGCGATTTTTCTATACAAAATCAAGATTCTACATACAAAGTTAAAAAACGCATCAACGGACGCCGCTGCGAGATGCGAAGCAGTGTGACGACCGCCAAAGGAAACAAAATAAGACCTGCATTCTTTTCTCGCGCGTGGCACGTGTCCCCTGGTGCTACGCTATTAACGGTCCAGACACTATCAGTAATAATGTCATTATTTATGTCTTGTCCTTCTCATGTTTCATATACATAGAAAATGACATTATTACTGCTGAAGAACAAATCAAATTATTTTTAATAAATATTTTGATTTGTTTATTTTAAGTAGACACACTACTATATTAAATTATAAACTTATATAGATATCATATACAAAGGCACACACACACACACATTACATTATTACTGATTGTGTTTTGATCGTTATTAATTTGCGCTAGCTTTAAAATAAGAACCAGCACAAGTCTTTAGCGAAAGTACCAAGACACACCATTCCGCGCAACAGCCGGAATCGATACTCATATGATTGTAAATGTAGATTGATTGGCTGCAAGTCTTTTTCCTCTATTGCAACACCCAGTCCATCATGGCACTATTCTGCCCGATTTGCTGACTCTACTGACTACAAATAGATTTGAAAAAGCTTTTAGAAAGCTCGTGTTTGTAGTGAACGTTGTTATTTGGTTTGAGTATTTATCCCGCTGTTCGATTTGTGAAGTTTTGCCCTGTTGACCGTGTTTGCGTGTAGGACCCCAGAGTCTTTAACTTAAGTGGTAATGGACAACGTTGAACATCGAATCGAAGAATGTTTTTTATAGGATAAATATCAATAGGAAGAGGAAATAATCTTAGAGCTGCAGCTTAAGCATTTAAACTATCTAGTTTTGATTTTGTATAAATATAAGATGAATGAATTAAAATGAAAGGACCAAATTTTGGGGCCTCTACCCGTGTATGGTAATGGTTTAATGCTAACGGAATTGTGTTGAATACTAACAAAAGTACACTATTAACATACTATTATAGAAATAAAATTGACATTATGAACAATTGTGACATAGGATTAATTAAGGCAACTGACACAGTATTTCTAGGATATGTGAATTGACAATAAAATAAAAATTTGTAAAAAAAAAATAGCTTTGTTTTTGTTGTTACCTCTACCTAAATTTATCTAATTGTAAAATTTGTGCTTGTAACTGTATGAGGTGTGCAATAAAGAGTATTTATTATTATTATTATTATTAGCTTCTGGTAACTACGCACTCCTAAAATTGAGACCCTTAATTGACAGAAAAACACTTCTTATGGCTTATTACGCACTTGTACATGCTCATCTTAATTATGCACTTACTACTTGGGGCAATGCTGTTGGCATAAAAAGAATACCTGTATTCCAAAAAGATGTTATTAGAACCGTATACAGTCGACGTAAAGGCACTTCAGTCAGAGAATACTTTATTAAAGGTCAAATTATGACGGTTGTATCGTTATATATATTTAACAGTTTATTAGAAATCCATAATAGTAAAAATAATTTTAAAGCAAGGAAAGACATTCATAATTACAACACACGCGATAAGGATAAACTATGCGTTCCTGATACAAATCTAGTCAAAACATTTAAGCAAGGCATCTCTTTAAAAATCACGTTGTACAACCTACTACCGTCCCACATCAGAAATTTAACATATTTAGAATTTAAAAGTAAACTTAAAAGATTGTTCCAATGTAACCCATTTTACTCAATTAATGAATTAACAGAAAAAATGAAACAAAACGATTTTCTCATATTAATGAAATAATTGTATACTATATGACTTATTGACGTCCTTATGGTTGCTAAGCTATTTATGTTATTATATAATCGTACTCAATAGATATTGCATCTATTATGACTTGCTAAATGTAACGTACTTTGTTACTTGGCCAAATAAATGAACTTGAACTTGAACTATGCTATGTACGATTTGATTCAGTTGAGAAGGGCAGCTATATAAAATACAACAAGAAAATAAATAAATATTTGTATGGTAATTTGTTGTGGTTTGTTATAGTAATTATAAAGTATGACAGTGTGCCCATGGATCTAACTTGCTCAGTAGTCGTTACTATGCTAATAGTCAGTTGTTATTTGTAAATTTGGTAACATACACTATTATAATTCCGTTAATTTGCCAACCGACTAAACTAATCCTGCACAATAAACAGTTCCGTACACTAAATACTGCATAATACGCCCTGCGGTATTTTAATTTAGAACATTAAAACAAATCGCCGCATCACCACTCTGAATTCGCGGTACAAATGGTGCAATTAATCTTATAGCGGCGAACACAATATAATCATTTGTGTAATTTGCTTGAGTAGTTTTGGTTCATTTGAATAGCTAGCTCGAAATTTCTTTGTGGGACCACAAAAGAAAACCAGGACCATTTATGACCGAGCGAGAGCAAAGCGTCTTCGTTTCAACCTGCAAAAATGCTTTTGTATGTCTGGATGTCATGCTCTACACGTCACATCTCTTTAGCGATTCTTGTAAAATTTTGAGTGAGCGAGTTAGATAATTAGGTACCTATTTGATTTTTTTCTATCATATCTATATGATTTAAATATAAAAGGCGGAAATATGGTTCACTTAGCCACTTCGCAGACTCGTTTGGTCTACGCAGCTCACAGAACCACTCGTTTTTATTTTATATTTTATTTCTACTTTGTTTGGAAGCCAATACCTATTCCATTTCACAATATTTGCTACATAGGCGGTCAAAAACTAAGCCCTTATCCTTAGGTACCCAAAAAGGTGCATACAAACTATAACCATCCAATCCTACAACCCACAACATGGGCGTTAGAAAAATACATTATTTAAAAACGGTCCAAGTTATTAGGTGTTCCCGTAAACCGCCAGCTCGTGAGTAGGCGTGGCCGACGCGGGGCCGACATAAAACGTTTATTCTATGTGCCGGTTATATAAAGAGTTATATTGCGACTGCACAAACACTGCCAACACCGACAACACCTTGGTAGCACTCACAGCGACGCTGAAGCGATTTGGAGTTATGATATTTCTAGAAAGTTCAACCTATGAAGCTAAAATGCAGTCAGAATTCGAATCCCTGGCAGGATCATTATTTTCGTGATAAGGATGAACTCTTGTAGAGGCAATCGGGGTAACAGCACGCAGTGGGTAAAAGTCCGCAGTGCCTGATTCTCCAATAGTGATACGAAGGCTGTGGTGCGTGTTTGCAAAATTCAGAGGCATTTGGGTCCCCGTATTGGAACCACGTGCAGCGTAGAGCCACAGTGAGTGCAGGTCGAAGTAGGACGCCGAATAAGTAAACGACTTTTTTTTTCATTTTATGTCCCGGGGAAAAGTGTGTGTAAAGAAGGACTTAACCTAGAGAGTTTTACGTTTATGTACTTCAGTAATTGTAGTAACCATGCAAAAGTAACATTGTCGTTAAGATGAATTGACTTCTGAGTAAGGCCCAAGTTACGTAAGAAAATGTTGATTGGGGTAAAAGTACGAGGCCTAAGTACGCACTTTGCGATGCGTACCTTTACCCCAAAGCTAAAAAAGTCTTACAAAAGTAAGCACAAAGGAGATACCAAGGTTTAATAAGAACCGAATTACACAAATGACCTGGATTGTACTACTTATACCCATTAATATATGTATGAAAATGTTCAAGTACTTTTACCCACATATCGGAGCAAGAGTACGTTTTCGGACTATTCGACTTTTACTGTATATAGGACAGCTATTAATTTTCAAAGTAAATCTATTTAAATGATTGATATACACATCAATCTTAGGTACTTAATTAGACTTGTAGGTACTTGGCACTTGTACCCCTAAGATGAAACTGATTAAGTGATTACTATTAGAACTAGGCAAACTTGTGTAAGTTTGTTTTTTGAATACTTCTGATATAATATTTAACTACGTCCGGACTTGGGTATGTCCTTAAACTATGCCAAAAAGAGAGGTATGGGCACTGCGAATGGAATCTCGCTTAGTGTGGTAGGGCACGTTCAGTGAATGTCATCTCGGTCAAATCTGGAGCAGAGCCCGACTGGGGAAGTACCTCCACCTTACAGAAAACCACAGCCAAATAGCACTAGACCCTACTCATAGTGTTGTGTTCCTGCTGGTGAGTAAGGTTGCCAAAGAGCTCAAAGAGGACCCAGTGTGTTGACGATGAGGGACCCTCTTGTTCCTTTAGCTGTCAACACAGTGAATCCTCCTTTTTGTAAAGGGTCGGCAACGCGCATGTGACTCCTGTCGAGTTACAGGCGTCCATAGGTTACGGTAGCTGCTTACCATCAGGCAGGCCGTATGCTTGTTTGCCACCGTCGTAGTATAAAAAAAATTATTTTATTTATAGCCACAGAAACTACTGCTAGCTTAGGAAATAATATAATTTTGTTTCTGATTATTCTTCCTCTTGTAGGGCTGTGTTTTCGATCGGTATAAAATTTTTTTATACATTTAAATATCTTTTTGAGCAGCGTCAAAACAGTACAATATATTTATTATTTTGCAAAATAAGTTGCATATCAGCCCAAGGTTTTATTGACAGAAATAGATTTCTACTTTACATATGTCATGATTTAATAGCAATGAATGATGTCTATGTCCATATTTAACCCATAACGCACCAATTAGCACGGTTCCAAAACGTTAGCTTAAATCTTTCGGTACATTGTTCTACCATTGAAATAAATATAAAGGCAATAAAGACTCCCATTCGCCCTTCAGTACCTACGTAATTTATACTTGAGCCTTTTATGGACTTATCAAATGTGATAAAATCAGCTTTCACTGTCGTCTGCCATGTGGCAGACCATATATTGGTTTCAATACCGCAGCAGAAAAATCTATCTTAATAGGTATGTTGTAATTTCAGTATGTCTGGCGTGGTCTTATTAGTACATGCCAATCTACTTTTATTCAATACTAATCAATCTTATATACTTACTCGTAACGTCAGACATTAAATAAGTAATAACTTGCAGACTTAATAAAATTGTACTCGTAATAATGGACGCCACATGAGTGATCACTATTTGTTTACAACATTTTGTTAAACTTTACGTGAATCAAACTTTGTTGGGACTATCAAACTGTAGAAGATACTTCTAGATTAATTATAAGTAGGTATCTGAAAGAAATTCAAGTATGATATTTCATAACTTTTCTAATATCCATAGTCCATGAAGTGTGAGACTACTTACGTACATACTTAAAATACGAGTAGGTACGAGGTTAGTAAATGGGACCACTTAGTCAATTCTAGTTTCCTAGTTATGGGCAGTAGATTTTAAGGGGCTCCACACGTTTTTTATCGTTTTTGACCAGTTTTGAGTCGACATTTATATTCCAACATTTGAACTACTAATAGAATTATAAGGCAAACGGCTGTCGGTTCTATAATCTTTTATCTCCATTCTGTTGAGCCGGATTTGAAAATAAATGAGCACTTATTTTTTTATGATTTTTTAAAATATCTAGATTTCGATATATATGTAGATTTCGTATATGTAAGATTCGTATATGAAAAGAGATTTTAATTTTAAATTAAATAACACAAAAGTAATGACTAAGTACCTATAAACCACTTTTTTGGTCTAAAATTGTTCGGTTTTGATGTCAAATATCTCGAAGACAATGAATGTTGAAATAAATATAGGATACTATATTGTTTAAGGCCGTTAATGATAATATGATAAGCTATAAAAATCATTAGAAAACTAAGGGATTCAGATCGAAGGTCATTGGCGCCAGGGAGTCTCTTAAGTATAAGTAGTCTCACACTTCATGAACTATGAATATTAGAAAAAAGGGGAAATATTATACTTGTATGGGCAGTCTATTGAAAACTGGCAAAACTTATCGAAAATTTGTTTTTAATAGATTCAGATAAAAATGCTACTTTATCGCTCTAAAAGTATCTTACACTTTGTAAAGTAATCGATAACTTGAGTAGATTTAAACAACTCAAACGAGGTTTATTCTCGTGCTCAGTTATTATTGCGTTGAATGTCATATCGCCTAGTATAGCAGCGCCCTAACGCGGGCCTGTAGGAGGTCACTCCTCGTGACTTGCGGCCAGAATGGCTGATTGTGTGATCTACAATAACAGGGATTGCATAGTTTGCGTTGAAATTCTCACCGTGTTACTGCAGCTCGTACACCAACAATGGAAACAGTTTTAAGCGTATTTTGTCTAGTTTTCGGAAATTCGGATCACATAAGCGCCATCTTTGGAATTGGAACATAAAAATGTGTCGTAATTACAACTAACACTATAAGTAGTAGGTACATTTTAGTTACTATACTCGTACCAGTAGAAAATCGACGACATGTAAATTTTTACTACTTTTAACATAATTATCTAGGCCGATTAAAGGGTCAGAGTTATGAGATAAGATAAGAAACAAAGAAATAATGTTTCTTTGTTTCGGAAGCGGTTTAATAAGAAAATAATCATGATTACGTCACGTCGTTGGGCGCACATAAATGTCCATGAATATGATTGACCAACTATACATTTAACTATAATAATAATAATAATAAATACTCTTTATTGCACACCTCATACAGTTACAAGCACAAATTTTACAATTAGATAAATTTAGGTAGAGGTAACAACAGGCGGTCTTATCGCTAATGAGCGATTTCTTCCAGACAACCTTTGGGTAGTGGAGACTAGAGAAAAACAATAAGCAGTAGGTGGTGCATAGAAACAAAAGAGACGAAATAGATAACACAGCACATTCATATGAATATACATACTTAAATAAATACAAAATAAACATACATATACGTACATATATACATATATAATACACACAATAAGAAACAACAGTGTCAACTTAAAAACCTAAGGAAGAGATAAATAGTATTCCTTAAGTTGCGATTTAAAGCTACCAATAGATTGCGCGCGTTTAATGTTGAGAGGGAGAGAATTCCACAAACGAACGGCCTGGAACGTAAATGAGCAATTATAAAATTTGGAAGATGAAGATGGCACTTTTAGGAGCAATTTTTGAGAGGATCTAATAGAATTAAGATAACAGAAACGCTCTTTGAGGTAGCGGGGAGTTGCAGGGTTAAAAAGTATAGAAAAGAGTAAAGAAAGTATGTGAGAGCCATTTGAGTTGAGAACGAAAACTAGAAACATGGTCGAATTTGCGTAATCCGAAAATGAACCGAATGCAGGCATTTTGAATACGCTCAAGCTTATTAAGTTGCTCCTCGGTTAGGTCTAAATAGGAGATATCTGCATAATCAAGAATGGGGAGAAGTAACGACTGAGCAAGCGCAATTTTAGTAGCATTTGGCAGGAAATTCCGGAGCCGTCTGAGAGACCCTATGGCAGCAAACATCTTCCTGCTCACTTCACTCACCTGAGGCACCCATGATAGACAACGATCCATGATTACGCCAAGATTTTTCACTTGGTTGGAAAAAGGAATTTGGATACCATCGAAGACTATCGGAGGGAGCCTGAGAAAGTCAATTTTGGAGATTTGTTTAGCGCTACCCATCACAATTACCTGTGACTTTAGGGGGTTTACTTTTAAACCGTAATTTTGACTCCAATTTGATATGCGGAGCAGATCAAGATTCGTGGCTTCTATAACTGAATTGAGATCGCTATGCATACCCTGCGAATATATTTGAAGGTCGTCGGCATAGAGGTGATACGAAGAGGAGAGATCAAGAGTTATGGAATTAATGAAGATAGAAAATAAAAGAGGAGACAGCACACCACCCTGTGGAACACCAGCTGATGTGCTGCACCAGGAAGAACACGAAGAATCTAGTTTTATTCTTTGCCGACGACCAACCAAATAGCTGCGGAACCAGTCAATCGCTGCAGCCGATATGTTAAGAGACTGTAAGAACGCGAGCAAAATGTCAAAATCGACCGTGTTAAAGGCATTACTGAAATCTAGAAGTGCAAGAACTGTAAGCTTCTGGTCATTCATACCCAAACGGATGTCATCGGTAACCTTGACAAGAGCCGAGGAAGGAAGTTAGTTGCTGATGCACTAGCCGTTCGAGGACTTTGGATAGGAAAGGAAGAATGGAGATGGGGCGATAGTCAGAGAAGGAACTGGGGTTGGATTTTTTGGGTAAAGGAATAATATTGGCATCCTTCCACAGCCTGTTAAAAGTACTTGATGAAATGGAAAAATTCAGAATACCGGTGATAATAGGAACAAACAATTCAGTTAACACCAACGGCGTTAGAAGTGATATTCAATATACCCTTCCTAACATCACTCTCACAGAAATGGCTAAAATAGAAAGAAGAGAAATCTAAGGCAGGAAGTGATGAAAGATGATGAAGTGAGTTAGATTTCTTAGGACCACTGAAACAGGTGGACGATGAAAAATGCTGGTTAAGCTGGTCAACGCTAATATTGTTTAAATTGGTTGCCTGTTGAGATTTGCCAACTCCGAGACCTTTCAAAAATTTCCACACTTTGGCTGGATTTCCATCTTCAACAGAACTGAATATGACGCCTCTGAGCATCTCGACATATAGTGCTACAGCGATTGCGCAGGGTATGATATTTAAGTTTATTTTTCTCAGAGTTGTTAGCCTTATACTTAGATTTAGATTGATTCTTCCTCTCTATAAGGGCTTTAATATCCTCAGTGAGCCAAGGAGCAGGGAGATGCTTGACTTTTATTGCACGAACAGGAGCATGAGCGTCATAAAGTTGTATGAGGAGCGAATTAAAGAGAGAAACTTGATCGTCTACCGAACCCGCTCGAGCGATACTGCTCCAATCGATTGTTAAAGCGTCATCTCGAAGCTTTTCCACATTTAATCCACTAAAATTGCGCTGCAAAAGAATTTTTGATTTAGATTTGGGAGGACGAATTTTGTAAGAGAGATAGAGCAGATCATGATATGAGAAGGCATCCGCGGAGTATTGTCCAAATTTAGACACATGAGAAGTCGAAGAAACTAAAGTTAAATCAAGAAGAGAAGGCGAGCAATTTGGAAAATAGTGTGTGGCGTCTGAAGGGAGAATAGTTAGATTGCATGCATCTACCAGGGATTTAAGGCGCCGGGATCGACTGTCATCCTTCAGAAGACACGTATTTAGATCTCCCATAAGAATGTGATGATTATAAGAAGGCATAAGGTCTTCGAGAAGTTTCTCAAGATAATCAAAGTAATTAACGTGAAGGGAGGGGGAATAAAAAACGCCAGGTAAAAGATACATTAACAATTGAATAGGGGATGTAAGAACGAAGGTAAATCGCAACTCCACCGCCACCTCTTCCAAGGCGGTCGTGCCGAATTAAATTGAAACCAGGTAAAGAGTAAGACGTTGAAGGCAAAGCTGGTCTGAGCCACGATTCGGAAATTAAAATAGCATGAATGTTCTTAATGTCAAAAGAGAGTAACATATCGCTGTAATGTGCAGGAATACTTTGCGCATTTAAATGCACAACGTTAAAATTTTTAGGTACATCATTAAACTGAGATTCCAGAAAGTCGTGAAGCGAAGGAGGCAAACTATGGAAACTGTCTTCACTTACACTATCTAAGGAGGAAAAAGATAAATACTGATCACTGTTATCACTGAAAGGCATCTGAAAAATATATATAAAGTTAAAAATATAATAAGTATATAATACGTGTATACTAATATTCAATATATATAAAAATATATACAGTAAAAACTAAACAAAAACTCCACAATCTACCCGCCAGCAGCAAATAAAGAAAGAAATACACTTATAAAGAAACGGAAGTTCAATTTAAAAATACATGTTGGCTTCAGATTCGACAGGCATTAAGTTAAATCACAAAAAAAGTAAGGAAATAATTAACTAAGAAAAACGGAACGTAATTTAATAAGGAAATATTTAACTTGGTAAAGCGGACCGCAATTTAACAGTTGGCAACACTATACCTGCCATCCGTCAGCACACATGTCAACTGTCAATGTCAGTTGGAACTTGGCAAAGTGACATTTAAAGTTAGCAATGAAGTTATTGGAATTAATTTATAATATTTACGGGAGACTATTAAAGAGGGTATACAACAAATAACAGTCATTACACGTCGAAACAGAAAAGCGTCAAGCAGTATAACCCGAACAAATACAGAAGAAAGCTACACTATGTACATACTAAGGCTTCAATTTGGCAGCCGCACGTCTGGGCTTTATCTGTTTCTCCGGTTTCTCGGCTTTGTTGCAATTATCTGCCTTGGGAGGAGCATCTACGCTTGGGGTCGGAGTCACAGGCTGCTCTGGCGCATCCGAAATCGCCTTAAGCTCTGCAAGGCTCACCACACGCCTGCGCACGTCGCTCGCATCCAAGACATGAACAAGGCCGTCCCAGGTCCAACATCTTCTGACGCCAAACCGCTCCCGAGCTGCCATGAAGGTCTGCTGACGTGATTTGGTCAAGAACTCGGCTATCGTTACGCCGGAGCCTTTCAATGCCACCTTACCAAACCACACTTTTTAGCACGGACGGCAGTCTCACAGAACTTCACCACAATAGCCCTGGGTTTGCTGCCTCTGCGACGGCCAAGTCGGTGGCTGCGCCTTATGTCATTTGCAGCCACGTCAGCCTTAACAGCTTTGAGCTGTTCAACTACAAGGGCCGTTGTGTCCTCTTTGTCAGCCTCCGGAACACCATGGATGACCAGCATCTTGCGTCGAGATCGCATTTCTATTTGATCGACCTGTTGAGCGATGAGCTCCACCTGCTTCTGGAGTATATTGAGAGAGTTCAAAACAAATGCTTTGAAGCTAGTGAAGTCCGCCGCTACTGCCTCAATACCGCTCCCAGGGTTGCTTGAGCCCGCTTTGTCCAAATTACTCTGCATCTCAGCCATCCTGGCATTGAAGGTTTTAGTGAGCTCCGCAATTGATCCTTGGATTGAGTTGATGTCCGACATAGTGTGTTGATGTTGACAGTTGAAGTAGGTGAAAGTGCAAAAATCAATGTAACTTCCTGGAGAAATGCTTGAATACTACTGGTAGGTAAACTATATTATCTAACCATCAATTTTATTGTTTCAAATTATCCAAATTACTTTTAATTCTATTTTTTCTAATAAAATATGTGAACAGTGATGTGGTTCGTTTTATTCACCTACCCGTGATCTCATCGTATAATTTAAATTGTGCTTAATTAACTCACCCTATCAGCCTCAATTGGGACAGCCATAGTTTCTAATAAAGAAATCATAAAACTGTCATTAATAATACCATTCTATCACCAAATTGAGATGTTCCCTGCGAAATGGCTTCGGATTCAATTAAAAATGAATCGTGAATTATGTGCAAGTAATAAGTTGAGGAATGGCCGAGGGGACCCGGCATCCGAAGGATCTTGAAAGTTATAGGGGCCAAGGACTACCTCCCGCAGACCCCGCTTAATGACGCGATTTTAAAAGTCGTTCTGGCTGGCCAAAAAGTGCACTTGCACTAACAGTGGAAGTAATAAGCTACCCTCATCCCTTTTTTAGTATGGAGAGTACCTATGGACGTAAAAAAGAGACAGTATGATTCTCTCTGTATGCTTGAAGTAAATCAGTCCCTGGCCAAACTATACTTACATACTCGTATTTACGTGTAGAAATTGTGTGAGCCGTATCACCAATGGGCATTCCGTACAAAAAAGGACGGTCATAGCTTGCCATCTACAATTCGTTTAACTAGCAGACTCTTTACTAAGAAAGGTCCAAAGTCGAGAGCCCCTCTAAGATTACTTTTCGCCGATCTTCCCCATTGCAACTTATATCTGCCAGTGGTGGCGGGGCGTTCAAGAACCCGATTTCCACCGGCTTGCCTATATTTTCAGACAGTCGAGCATTTACCCTATAGCTTATGACGAAAAGGAAAGCCAAGTTAACTCCGGCTTGTCTCTGAAACTTTTTGATGCGCCGCCACAGAATTATCTACTACCATTTTATACTACTAACGACCACAGTCTTTTCTAACAATCATCGAACTTATTATTGGGTTCAGGATACGGATCGTCAGTTAAAAGTGGATAATGGTACACTGAAAATATGTAACTTTGAGTCACCTGACATGCTCTATCTAGTCAAGTAGGTCGAAGATCTGTTTGGGCGTAGAAGGGATTAAGCGCAGCGATGATCGAACGGTTAAAACGCTCAGCCGGTCATTAAATAAGTTTTTGTCGAAAATTTCATTTTTATTACAAGCTTTTAAGGCCGACTGTATTTTTCTTGCAAAAGTCATCTACTGCTCAGCGGGATGATTCTAACAAACCCAAACACAATGAGCTTCAATTGTTTTATCACAGAGCTGAGTTCTTATGTCCAGCTCGATTTGTACCAATATCTACACACCATCTATTGTACAGTTGCCATCAGATATATCGTAGCGGCCAAGGTGGTCACAAATATCGGAACAACGCGTCTATCAACAAGGTGATAAAGTGCATGTTCAGATAGTTTTGAGTACCTCGGCCGCTCCGATATATTTGATAGCGACTGTACCTACCCATTGTTCAAGTTACGCAGGTATGCTAAATTTCAGCTCAAACGGACATTAGGCACAAACCTGGTTTGCAAGGTATAGTAAAGATATTGTAAGATTTCTAAAAACTGTTTTAATTTAACCGCCTTCGTTAGCTTGAATTCTGTACCATATTAGAAATACTTAGTTATTACTGATTTCTGTAGGTAAAGGTATGTAATCGATTTCGATAATTCTTTTATACTAGACTAGGATGTCCCAGAAGTGTCTTTGCCAGAACTGAGATTTCATGATCTAATCTCACGGCCGTCTTTGGCGGCCTCCTAGCCTAGTCGGTAGTGATCCTGTGCCTACGAAGCCGGAGGTCCCGGGTTGTGTAAAAACTCACCTATACTAACCAGTAATATTTTAAAGCTGAACCTACCTAAAGCTTTAACTGAAACTTTTCTTTGAAAGCGAGGATCTTATCACTAAGGGAAATAATAGGATTTAAACAACATATAAGTTAATAAGAAAATTTATTCAAGTAATAAGAAATTACTGTTAATAGAAAATTTAATGTCTCTAGAAAATTATAAAATAATGGCATGATTGTCTAGTGGTACATATTGGACTACATTATGATAAGTAATAACCAAAGTCTCCTGAGGTGTGAGAACCGCTAAACAACAGAATTAAATCTGAACAATGCTCAAACAAACACAGAGAACCAGAAATTAAAAGAATTAAATACAACGTTACATAAAACAAATACAATTTGGTTTAAAATATCCTACATTAACCTACAAACTTTTAAAACAAGTATTATAACCAGAGCTCGGATTTTTCACGGCAAAACAAAACACTAGCGTAATTTAGCCAGTGCTTGAAATATTATTTTATCGACACCTATCGAGTCTTACTAGAGTATATGACAGGTATTGCCTCAGTACATTTTTTCTTTTTTTATTCGATGGTACACCTATCAGTGTGAATGTCAAAATTTAAAAACTAACAAACGTGCGAAAATTTCGAAAAACAGGAGACTTACTAGAGCTCAAAATCAATATTTTTGACCAGTCTAAGGTGACCTACTGGGGGTTAGAAGGTTGTGCATTAATTACCGGACATCCTGTATAAGTAATAAAATAACTTTTCATTTTAGCTTTGCCATAGTCGAGCAACAAAGAGGTAGGTCTGCATGTACAACTTAGAACGAAGTTTAAAATGATAGAAACGACTGCAAATTTCATCTCACATGACATATGACATTCACACTTTAACTGTCATTTCATTACGTATAAAACGTAAATTGCATCTAGGTATTATTTATTTCGCAACGCATTGAATCCGACGTGTTGGATATACGTATAATAACTTAATATTGCAAGGTATCAATTAATACAAAAATGAGTAATGTACAAGATCGGATCAAAACGTGGATTGAAAATCACCCTGAGTTAGTCTATAATGAAGTGACCTCCACTATATACTGCTCTATGTGCGATATGCATCTAAAACTGAAGAAACGCAATATTGAGAATCATGTGAAAAGCAACCGCCACAATTACCGTTCGGGACAACCAAATAGGAAACATCAATTTTATTTCGATTTAATTATTTTTCTTATTTCATGCAACATACCATGGGCAACAGTCAACAACAATAATTTTCGTCATTTTTTTAACAAGTATTTATGTTGCGACTGCTCTATGACTTCTTTACCGGACGAATCGACCCTGCGAAAAATTTATTTAAATCTCGTGTACAAAAAAACTATACAGGGTATAAGAGAGGTAAACAAAACCAATTATTTGTGGATATCTATAGACGAAACACCAGATTTCATGGGAAAATGTGTGACAAACGTGGTGATTCGGTCTTTGCAAAAAAATTGTTCTAAGCAATTTTATCTTTTGGGGTCGAAGGTTTTAGAGAAGGTAAATGGGGAAACAATAGCAAACCTAATAATAAACCAATTAAAATTTTTGTTTCAAAATTCTTTCAATGACAACGTAAACAATTTGCTTTTACTTTGCACAGATAGTGCCGCATATATGCTTAAAGCCGGTCGTATTTTAAAAGCAACGTTTCCTCGTATGAAACACATTACGTGTTTAGCTCATGGTCTGCACCGGGTTGCCGAAGAAGTGCGAGATAATTTCAAAGGTGTGGATGGGTTGATATCGAATGTCAAAAAGATATTCCTAAAATCTCCAGAGCGTGTACGCCTTTTTAAGGCAAAATATCCGTCCATTCCCCTACCTCCCGAGCCAATTATCACCAGATGGGGAACTTGGATATCTGCTGCGGTATATTACGCTCAATACTATGAGCAAATACGTGATGTCGTCTCCATACTTGCTAATGACTCGGCAGCTATAAGAGCTGCAAAAAAATGTTTTCAAACACGCAAACTACGACCGGAGTTAAATTTCATTCGCGACAACTACGAAGTAATAGCCTCTTCAAGAGAACAATTGCAATGTTCGACTTTATCCATTGCGGAATCCTTCCTCATTCTGGATACTGTTCGTTGCTACGTAAACTGGAGTAAACTTTTACCAGTGATACGTAAATTTGAAGCCGTGCTCGAACGAAATCCTGATTACGAAATTTTAAGAGACATATCTGAAAATATTACCCGAACTGATAATGAATTCTATAAATTTGCTCCCTTGACGTCAACTGAAGTTGAACGTACATTTAGTGTACATAAATGGATTTATAGTGATAAACGCAACTGTTTACTCCCAGAGAATGTTGAAATGATAATGATCATCTACTCCTATCACTATTACCCAAATAAAATGTCTTGTGCTGCTGTGTGTACGGACGTAGATTTTGAAGAAGAAATTGCGTCTGTTTCTAATATATAGTAACTTTATACAAATGTTTTTATTAGTTTTATTACATATTAATTTTATTTGGTGACTTTTATTTCTTCTAGTTCTGAATTATCGATATCGATAAAATAATATTTCAAGCACTGGCTAAATTACGCTAGTGTTTTGTTTTGCCGTGAAAAATCCGAGCTCTGATTATAACCTCCTCAATATTTAACATCACAATCATATACCAACTACTATTGTGAAACATACCTACTCCCTACATAATGCTATTGTTGACTATGTAAAAAATCTTACATAAGAATTGAATAAAGCAAAATATCGAATTTACTGTATACACTGTATACTACCGTATATACGATAAAACAGAAGGATTTTCCTTTATGCAGTAAAATCTGTAATTGTAATAAGTTAAACATAAAACGTAATTATATTATGTTATAGTGATTAATGTCATTTTATTAAAAGATTGTAATATTAATAATGTGATCATAACGTGATATGTCATAATATAGATATATGGGAATAGGATAATGGAACTCTGGCTCATTAAAATCTTAATATTAATCAAGATTATCGTTAAAATAGAATAGATGATTGCAGTCAACTATAAGGCTACTTTTTACACCTCATAAAATTACAGAGCATACGCCGATACTATAGGCTAAGCTATGTCTACGCAAAAGGTCACAACGTGAGTTATTCCATGCAGAACCATAAGATAAACGTCTTTTAGACTTGTATACGAATGCGTAACCCTCAGGTGATGAACATGCAGACCCTAATGGGAATGCTGATTAGCAAATCCCTCAGGTAGGCCCTATCATTGGACATGCATACCCTAATGGGTTAGCCCTTTATAAATTGGACTTGCATTCGTCTACATTATCTTAGGTTAACCCGGCCCTATCGAGCATACATGCACAACCAACCAGCCCGACTTGCATATTGGAACATCTCACGTGTGGATAAGAATTACGAGTATGTTCAGACACAGAGGCTTATTCTAGTTAGTTGATAGACAATAGCACCCAGCACGGCCATAAACACGTCAATTATGTGAGGGCAGCCTCTAATATTATGAAACCAGCCATTCTATTGTATTTGTTATTCGAAAGAAGTATGAACACAACTATTATTTCATTTTATAAGCCAGATGGATTAGGGTTTGTTACCTTTTTTACCCAATAATGTAATCAAATTGCTTAGCGTTTACAATAAGGGTTTATGTCCAAGTTGAATCATACTAATAGTTTGTACTTATAAACTAGATTGACCGCATAACTGAGCTTAACATTAGAAAAACCCAGCAATGACTAGTCCTCTCACAGTAGAATCAAGCAGTCAGTCTAGGTCGTTGTTGACTCCAATGTAAACCATCTCATCCATATAATATGTTAGATAAATCTTTATATATTTATATATATTGGAGTCTTTAACAGCTTACAATCGGCAAACAACAACACAGACGTCTCGTAGGTGGGAGGCTGCGAGTGATAGTTATAACCCTGTTGTAAATATACTTCTCATATAAATCTAACAAGACTCATTTAAGAAGTCTATCTCTCTGGATTTAATTAAAAGGCACACCCTCTTATGTAAAACATACCACTTGTATGAATCATACATACAAGATCTATTCAAGTGGTCTATTTTGGTGGGAAAAAGATCCCAGCCACAAAGATTGCCCTTTTCAAAGTTTACTATAGTGACTCTCTACTAAGCAAAAGACTACTGTTGAAAGCACGGTCAGGCCCTATAATAAAACACAGGTGCGTACTCCATCAACTTGGAACAAAACCATTGCTTAGCATAATTATTAATAAATAGTTTTGGGTAATACCGTTACCTTTGTTACCAAGTACCTTTTGTCATAACTGGAAGGAGTCCTTATAACTTGTAAACACTTCCAATTACAACTACCTCATCGTTAGAACAATCACTATTGAAATAATATCCATTGTGACAGGTTCCCAACGACTACGATTTTATAAATAAATATAGTGTATAATTTATATATATATATACACATTTTAGTATATAAATGGAAAGGTGCTGTTGACTATATTACTATCGGTCTATATTCTTAATGATATAGAATCATTATATAAATATTAAATTTACTTGTATGACCAATCTATATGTATGTCAACAATAGTATTCTGTAAATGATATCCATGAGATGTCAGCTATCACAAATCATTTGCAATTCACGCAATCCGAACTACATACCAAAATCAAGGCATCTACGATGATCAAAACCATTTTGACTTAAAGTATCATTTAACTAGTGCAACATAAAGTATTATCTATTCCTTCAGTGGAAAGATCGTGTGATTTACAAATAACCAACAGCCGAACTAAACCAGTGGAAGGAAGTACGAGTAACTTAGGACTTATATATACTATTAATAGTTTATTGAAGATGTCAACTTCGTAAACAGTAGCGTTAATACTTAAATAAAATGTATTTAAATCTAGATGATAAGAGTAAACGTCAACATGAAGTATGTATATATTATAAGTCCTTCGTACTCGTGTATCCTCACATTATGAAATCACAACAATCGGATATAAATTACTAGGTAAGTTGCACGTTATTCAAATATGGTTGAATCAAACATAATAAAGCCTTATTTATTGGTATAGAACGTCTACATTTATAAATATCAATCTCTTATTTAAGTAACCTCCAAAGTCGGATAATTTGCAACTGTACTAAGTACATAGAAACCGTACTAGCATGGAACCTCGCTGACGCTTAACGTTAGACCTATTTTGTCACCCGTCGGTGTAATAAAGAGAAGTATGGAACTAACTCACAAGAACGCTTTTCGTATACCACATACGTGGCAACGAACAAGCATCATCACGGGCTGCTGCTTCTGGCCTCTGGAGTTTGCTCAGGATAGCCGCCGTTGTTCTGGCAGTGATGAACTCACGATGTCAGCGAGCAGCGTGCCACGTGCAGCAGTAGTACGTCCGATGCTCGTGTACCGGAAAACACATACATGTACAAGTTTATAACTGTAATAGTAAAGGTGTTTCTCCGTACTATGGTATATATATTTTTTTAGGTAGGTAGCCAATTGTACTAAATATTGAACTTTTCAAAGTATCTACATTTATTTATTGGGCAACCTAATTATAATTTTCACTATTTGACTCTATAAGTAATAAAGGTTTCTCAATCAGTGTCTAACAAACACCGTCAAGAAAAGATAAAGTAAATATCTTAATAATTTACTGTTTATAATTACGTGGATTTAACCACTTAAATTATTTAGCCGTATATTGAGCAACAAAATGCTCAATAATGTTTATTTATTTGAATAAGCTGTAGAAACCTTTAACGTAATCATTACTTGGAAATGTACAATGGTATTTGCATGCAAGACATAGAAAACATTGATTAACCAATATGTTACACAACTAACATGGTACTAGCTTCCATGTGCACCTGCAAGCCACCACCATGACTAGATAGAAAATGTAATTTCCTATTATAGTGATTAAACGAAATCAATGCATATACCATCATATTCAATTTATCGAACCTTGGTAGAATTTTATTACGGCGGCATAACGCACACTAATGTTCAAATATGCTGGTGAATACTAATTTCACTGAAATGTAATACGGCACAAATGAAAATGAGCATAAAGCAATAAATCAAAAACAACACACCGGGAAGACTGACTTCTGCTGGATGGATTGACTCTTCGCAATGGCGCCGAAGTCTGGCAATAGACTCCTTGGTCTAGAACAGCTCTGCCGACAGCTCCCTGAAGTGCTCGTCAAGGCTTCAAGATGGGTCCAACTGGACAGGCGGAAGATCTGTACGCCCGAAGCTGCATTCCGCCACCGAAGCGCTCACGCTGCGGCAACGATCCTTCAGGAGTTTATGGTGAAGGCGCCCTCTCACAGCCGATGTAACCGGGAATTTGATAAATAAACAAGGATTAACAAAACGTATTTTCCCATAGTTGGCTTACTAATTTTACGCCCTATTGTGGGATATGTAGAATTACTTATTTATCAAGAATGGAACTAAAACTTTAACTACAACGACGAATAAATATTGTTAACGTTATAAAATAAACGAATGGAAAGGTAACTACTAATTTACTCGAAGTATATAATACGGGAATGAATGACGGTTAATTATATAGAATAAACAAATGGATTATATATGATAGGAAATCATATTAAATTAGAGAAATCTAATAAATTGTCTACTCAGAAACCGTACTCTAAAGAGCACTAGATAAATACGTAACCCTCTGACGTAAGCAAGGACGGAACTTGATAGAAAGATTTACCGAGGCTGAGCAAGCGTCGATGGCTCAGCCGGTCAGAGCGATCGGACCAGTGTTCCGAAAGGTCGCAAGTTCGAATTCTGCTCGACGCGGTGAATCCTTCAAGTTCAACTGAACCCGCTAATGATTAAGACCTACAATTGTATTTACTCATCCAACTGTTTCTACTAACAATAATTTAGATAACGTATACCTTCCCCTTTATTTACCATATACGAAATATTAACATAAATGCGCAACGACGAATAAATAAAACCCGTGAATCAATACTTTGATGACCTCATTACAATGAATTTAAAATTACACATAAAATATTTACGTATACAGACCGACACACAATACACTTAGAATTATTTAACCTTCCTATTATGCATCCTATTTAGTTGGTTAAATGACAAGGACAACCACTCATACTAATAAAACTGATTACAAATTTTATAAGTAATTCAACCACCAATTCAATGACACCATGCTATGCAATACGAGTAAAATGTTATCATACATTTTAATTATAATCTTCAACTATACCCACTTCGCACGCCCTTTATAGATACCTGTAGGTTTTTAAGTCTTTTCCCGGTTTCTATCAAATCTATGCTCGTAATCACCATTCTTTTGTTATACATTCGACTAACCACTAACTCACTCAATTAAATGGGGAAACACAACAAAATAGATAGACGTACTTAATAACGAACTGAAATTCTCACCAACTGCAATCTACACATAAACCAATGATTTTACTTTTTATTTTGGTTAAATAAACACGCCTCGATAAGACTATCAGATTATCTGCTGAATAACGAACTTAAAATCTCAACACGTTTCAACCCGAAACTACCCACTATTCTGTAAATATTAACGCGACGGTCCGTCATACGCACTTGCTATTAAAACCCGAATAAATCTAAATTTCTTACCGAGACAGTTAGTAGTGACTGATGCTTGCGAGCCACGTGGAACACGAGATTCTTCATGCAATGGTCTTCAGCGCTCCAACAAGGTCCCTCATCTTCGTTACCATAGAAGCGCGCGGGCCGTGGATTTCTCTTGATAATAGATCTGTAAACAAACTCAAACACTATTTGCACCTTACAGCCTAAACTCACTGATCTCCGTTAAACGCGACGCTCTGCTGAAGAAAAAGCCCAGATATTTCCTTCCACAACCTTATATAGACTTTTCATGTCTTCAGATGAGAACCCCCGAAACCGACCCCCGCTAATCCAAACGTTCCTCAATCCATTCAACAACTCTTATTTTGATTGGTCCAACCAACTCAGCTTGATTCTGATTGGTTCCCATTTTTCCCGCGTGTTTTACCGAGCTATTCTATAATCTATCGTGAACCATAGATTAAAGACAAATCTAAAACAAACTTAAAACAACCAACATTTAAAAAAATCTAAAATTATGTTAATTTTATTATTTTACGTTTCAATAAAAAAAGTAAATAATCATTTGTTTTGTTTATAAAATAGGCTTAGATCTGTCCATAGAGAAACTGAACGACCCAGGCAACGACTAAATTAAAAAGTTCACCTATGAAGGAACATAATTTTGTAAGCTACTCTCACTTCATTTTCGTATTGTAGCAAATTGATTTTATTTCGAAGTCAAAGACAAGGTATAGTTCAAAATAATTTAATGCTTACAGCGTAGCTGGATGTTTTCAGATGTCGGTCTGTTACAGTTGGAATCCTGGGAAGGGTATAATATTTATTTGTATCTTTATCACAGATATTTGTTCCTGAATTGTCGAAGTTTTCTATATCTATATATAAGTATTCATCTATATCTATATATCATATATATCGTCGTCTAGTACCCACAACACAAGCCATTTGAGCTCACCGTGGGTGTAGGTCGATTTGTGTAAGATTGTCCCATAATATTTATTTATTTATTTATCTATGAGTTTCTAAGACTCATAACATGTTTAATGGTTTTGGTGGGTTATACAATTACTAGCGAATGTTTGATGTAGGCACACAAATTAAAATATTTTGTAATTCGGTACTGTACAATAAATAGTAAATTTGTTTCCTATCAATAGCATTTAGGATAGGTAGGCGTTTACTTATTTTTATAATTTCATTAATGCTTTTAGTAACAAAACTCTTAATACAACATAAAAGAGTACCTACTTAATTTTGAACCATAAAAACTTAATCAACATCCACTGGCGTAAACTTAATCATAATTAATGAAATTAAACTGAATTCTTACTTATTTCATGCCTTTATTTGCTTTCTGAACTTACTTTTACTGTTGTAAAATTAAATGAATAATATACCTATTCATCCAAGCCTACACTTAATACCGCGTAAATCTAATTAAGTTACGATCCGAAAACCATATAAGTCGACTGTTTTAAGCCTTCTTTTATTTTGTACAATACAAATAAAAAAATCACGTGTTTCTATATTTTTTCTGAAAATACCAAATGTCCATTGCTCAAAAGAAAGCAATAACGCAAAATAGCGGACTTGATGCCAACTACTCTAGCAGCTTATTATTCCTAAGGCCATCCGACATCCGATATCGGATCGGACAGTATAAAAACGAACAGAAAAATACTTCGCTTCTTCCACTAACTACAAAGCAGTCTGAGACTATAATCAGATTGGTATTTGCACAGATACAAAACTTCACTACATTTATATTTTTTCAATAAATTGAATTAAAAAGAACTGTAAATGTAATTTTCATATGAAGGGAATCCTGGAATGATTTTTTATTGAGAACTGAGTGGAGATGTTCTTTTATCGAGGCTTTTATTTGATAGCATATTTATAACAATGTTCTGAATTGGAATATAAAATGCATTGGTTTCATTTATTTTATTTAAAAAATTGGCTACTTTTTTGGTGGCATAGGAATTATAGGATTATAAATTATCCCAATGAAATAGTTAGTAGGTACTATGAAACTTATTCTCAATGGTAATATTCGCTTTATAGTTTACGAGTAAAATGCCCATGTCATACGGACGGACAGACGGATATGAAAAAACTGTGAGGGTTCCATTTTTGCTATTTTGGCTGCGGAACCCTAAAAAGTGCGATTTAAACTACCTTCAATCGGCGAAAAGTTCTTCTTAAAATTACAACAAGTTTTCCAAAATCTATTGAGGTATTTCAAGTTTTTGCCTGATCAGGTCCGTAGTTTTGAGACTCCAGCATCTATGGGGTTGACACAATATGGACATTAATTTTGGCATGAAGCATTTTGACCCTATCATTCAATTATAAAAACTACCAAAACAAAAATCTACGAGTATGTAGTATATGTACATAGGTGTAGGTTCGTTTGATTGGTGTAATAATGGACCGTCGGTACGAGAGAGTCTAGAGACAAAAGACGGGCGAACAATAATGAGGAAGAAATTGAAGGAATAAATTATAAATATCAAAAGTCCGGGCTTGCAGCCCCATTCAACCGCACCCCTCGATTCCGAATGGACTCAACAGTACCTATTCTCGAGACTTAAGGTCATTTTTAAAGTTTTGCGAGTTCCAATTTGTTCCAGGTGCGAATTACTGTGAAAACTTTATTTTGTAGGTTTCTGTTATCTAGGTCTTACTGTGCCTGCTTTATGACAAGACTTGCTAAACACATACACCGATATAAGTATAGACAGGTATATACATGTATAGGCTTCACTTCATAACATTATTTTTAGGAATAAAGGAAACATGGAGGTGACTAACAGAAAAATCTCAAACTTTTAGGGTTGCCATCATCGAAAACTATAAGGAGAAATATAGCTACCATTACCGTAGGTATACGAGCTTGCTACAAGTGCCCTGTGAGGGCTGTGAGTTCTACCTTCTAGGCAATAAGCCTTTCAAGAAACGTCGGTAATATATCAAACGTTCGCACCTCTCCTATCGGGACGAGGAACTTTAAACAAATAGGAAATCAACCCGCTCGTACTCGGTATGTTTGTGAATGCAGGAACTTTCTAGGAAATGAGGAAACTTAAGTACTTATGCAGTTTTAAGTAAGATTATGTTGTTAGAAGGACATATCAGTTTATTTAAACTAGCATTAAAAATAATGCCCATAACTCTTCCATATCAACAATAAGGATTTGTAATCCGGTTCCAAAATGTATAGAAATATCCGGATCTGGATATTTGGACTCGGATCCGGCGGATCTTCTATACAGATTCAGATCCGTTATGCAAACCCTACTCAACACTCACTTTTATGTTTCTTTATAAGAAAATTTAAAAGTGAGTTTTGATGCGTCGAGTTCGTTAATATCAACGCAACCAACTGAACAACCTTCTTTCTACCCATACAAATAAGGTTGTGTTCACATATTTTTGTTCAGTTAGACGCGTCGATATTAACGAACTCGAATATAGCTACTTACTTCAATGCAGACCTATTTACTCAGATAAATTGGTCGCCTTGAATTATGTACACATTCTTTAAGTAACATTTACGAACCGACCGATATTAACGTACATAGAATTCTACTAAAGCAATAAATCCTTGAATTTCCTCAAAACGGCAAAGATAACGTTAGAAACGAGGTATTGTACAGTGCCAATGGGATAAACTAAGTAGTTGGAAGTCCCTAAGCCAACGTATTGATTAAGAGTAAAACCTTATTCTAGTAGGAAAACTTCAACAGAATTGTAACGTAATTAATTAATTAGTATGAAATGTGAAGTTTACTTTCTAAATGCAACTAAGAATGATGATAGATGTAATATTAATGATAATGTGTCAAATCGCTTGCTGGTGTTATATCGAGGTTCACGGTTACCTATTGATGTACCTACCTACTCGTGAATGGATTCCAGCAGGTGTATTATACAGCCAAATTCTTCACAGGGACTCTACGTGTTGGATCGTTGGATCTAGATATCCCCACACAGGCCTATCAAATAACCATAAGTATAGGCCCGTGAAATTCACAATGTGTTGTATATAAAAACAATGTTAAGAATTTGTACTCGTATTATATGACGGAGTCAACACCAATTGGATCTAGGATATAGTTTTTATTTTCGTCTACAAAAAAGTAATACCTACCTATGGAGTAGGTTTTTGGTCCCGGGGTATGTCCTTTAACTACGTCCGGACTTGGGTATGTCCTTTAACTACGTCGGGATTTGGGTATGTCCTTAAACTACGCCAAAAAGAGAGGTATGGGCACTGCGAATGGCATATCGCTAAGTGTGGTAGGGCACGTTCAGCGAAAGTCATCTCGCTCAAATCTGGAGCAGAGCCCGACTGGGGAAGTACCTCCACCTTACAGAAAACCACAGCCAAATAGCACTGGACCCTACTCATAGTGTTGTGTTCCTGCTGGTGAGTAAGGTTGCCAAAGAGCTCAAAGAGGACCCAGTGTGTAGACGATGAGGGACCTTCTTGTTCCTTTAGCCATCAACACACTGAATCCTCCTTTTTGTAAAGGGTCGGCAACGCGCATGTGACTCCTTTGGAGTTGCAGGCGTCCATAGGTTACGGTAGCTGCTTATCATCAGGCGGGCCGTATGCTTGTTTGCCACCGTCGTGGTATAAAAAAAAATGGAGTACAGGGTTAAAAACAGGGTTAAAAATTGTACGGGCAATGTAACGGACAACGGTATTGATGATTTTTTTGGTAGGTGCTTGTATAAGAAACTTAGATAGATAAATATTCCCCGAATAAGGATACCGCCTACATCTGTTGAATAAACTAGACAAAACTTACAAAGGAAAGTTTAAAAAAATTCCAACCATTATTTTTTGTTCGCACAGTCTACAGTCTCTGTGAGCAAGTTTTAAATTTCAGACTAATTGGATTATTATACTGAAACGATGCTTGAAACGTGTGTCTATCCGCTCGCAAGTCGATCGACCACGGGCTACGTAGGGAACATAGTAAAATGGTTTTACTCGCGAAACCAATTTTTACTGTTCATTTTTATGTTTTTGCGCAGAACATGAGAATCTTTTAAAAAAGCCATTCCTACTTATTCTACAACGGTACATACATACATAATTCAATGGCAATATAGCCTATCATTATGTAGAAGTTGCATAAAATTTTAAGTTAGCCGAAAAGGTAGCTTCCAAACGCCAGGATCTAAGTATCAACGATACTATAGCAAACTAACTGTAAGATTGCGTTGCTCTTAAAATCGTATACCCTACCATTTCGGGGCAATATCTTAGTCTAAAACGTGTATTGTTAGTGAGGTCGTACCTATAATACCTACATTACATACATATATGTGTCACACAGCAGATGTTTATTTATGACCAGATATGAAAGGATGTATATTTTCTCTAAATTCTGTTTTTAAGCTGTTGGTACATTCATGTAAAAACGAGTAGTTCCTTATTTAGGTAAGTAGGTACGAATAGTCTAGTAAGATCAATTTGGGAACATTTCTACCACTAGCTAGAAACGTGGCACCTTTGTAAATATCGGTTCGTAACATCCACTGATAAGTAATTTAGAAAGTTTGTTTTCTTTCCTAAGCCTTACTAAAATAATTTTAAACAAAAAAGAACCAACTTCACTTAGCCTCCACCTTTCCAAAAGCAAATGCCCGAGCTACTGTAAAAAACACTAAAATCACTATAGGTGTGCCTATAATAGTCGAATAGTTCCCTCGATTTTTCCAGGATCCCATTATCAGATCCTGACCTGGTTTTAATGGAACAAACTGTGAAGAATACCCTTTCAAACAAAAAAAATATTTTCCAAATCGGTCCAGCCCTCTTCGAATAATCGGTGAACATACATAAAAAATTAATAAAAATAGCAAAATCAAAGATCCCGACGATTTGATAACCTCCTCCTTCGAAATCTTGAAGTCGGTTGATGAAACGGCTTCCACACGAAACAATCTAATCGGCCAGTCTAAGGGACGCAGCTATACGACAGAACGAGATCGCTATATGGCTTGCTTCCTATAACGCATAGCCGTGTCCCTTAGACCAAGCGTGTGGAGCCGTTATATACAAGCGGATTGTTAAAAACCTAGCTTAGCCTTATAAAGTAAAAAAATATCTTGAGCAACTCAGCTCAGCAGCGGAGATTACGGTTTATATTTCAAAATCCCGGTGCTTGTACCTGTGATGTTTCTGTTTGTTTACAATCATGTTTAGCATACGAAGATCCAGCGCAAACCATAATAATAATCGTTTGGCCCGTTTATTGCTAAGTGGAGAGTGTGAGTAAACATCCGGCTCGTGTGACAATATTAAATGATGTGAATTTTTTTCTGTAAGGATAGAGGTTGGCAACTTAATAGTAGTACGCCTCGCACTAAGAACTCGCGATTTACTTGCCAATAAACTGACCAATATAACAAGACGCATGTGATGATTTTTTTCGCGTCTTCTAGCTCCATAACCCGTTGACCGATCCTGCTCATATACGCGTACTCTCAAATTATATTTATCTCTGGTACATCCCCAACAAATTTCATAAAGATCAGAAAAACGTTACTAAAGTTATCGCGGAACAAACTCTCAAAATCAAAAAGCCATCGAAATGCAGAGACGTCCCAGTAGCCAGATGTTGTTTGTAAGAACTTCACTTCGCTTACGTTCCGCTCGTTCGATAATATTTTAAAACCCGATTTATTACTTCACTGATCCCTTATACAGCTAAATCAATTTTTACTTAAGCCTCACACTACACTACAAGTTAAAATCCGGCAAGTAACTCCTCCCGTAGTCGTGTCTTCACATCTGATCATTGTGATCATCTATTAGCTGGCGTCTTTTTGGATCGTATGACTCTCTTCTATGAAGTAACTTCCTACATAGATATATTATATTTGATCTACTCACGACTACAGCTATGACTACTCTCCTGGTATTGAGAGGTAAGGAGACACGGTATTTTTTCTCAATTTAGAGTGGAATGCATTCTTTGTGCGAATTATTTTCCTTGGTATACAATGCAATTATAGTAAGTTGTTTCACGTTTCCTTACTCCGTGGCAGTCAGTCTCCCAGAACTGCGGAACTGGTAACTTATTTTAGTAAAAGTCTCTTCTCGAGATAGTTAAAGGTTCGAGATAGGAAGTTAGCGTTCGTAATTATTTCATTAAATATCTCCATAATGCCATTCGGACGGCGTATCACGTCTTACCTAATTACGGTTCTTAAATTTTAAGGTATTTTTACTTAAAGTCAACCGTAAATATATAGAAAAACGAAGTTATATATCGTCTGTAGGTACGTATATTTTCAACACTTTGACTGTAGGAGTACTAGGTAACTTTACGGTAGGGAGCATCATCGTACCACGTCGGTGTCTAGTAGGCAAAATGCCCCGGTTGTGGACACTGCCTGTATTGGCAATTTTCATCTTTATTAAGGTATCAGGCGCGGATACAGGGGGAGGGAGGCAACAGGGGCAATTGCTCCCCCCCCCTGAAACGCAAACCTCGTATACTACGGGGCCCATAGGTGCGGACCGCGAGATTTTTTGTGAAGGAAAGTGCCCCCCCCCCCTGAAAGAAATCCTGGATCCGCGCTTGTAAGGTATAATACAGTACAAATATGGTACAAATGTATAAGTGTAATGGTTGAATGGCCTGTCATTTGTCATGTATCAGTTGTCAGGAGCCATGGAAAAAAGTGGCCTAAACTGGCTCCTGGGCCCCTTACTGACATTTTTTTAAAGAAAAAAAAAAGATCTAATGTCAGAATCTTTACAGCGGAGATTCATATAAATAAAGTAATGTATTTTCAGTGACTCAGTACATAAAACGTGTCATAATTCCTCATTGACAATAAATGATGGACGTCTGAATAGACAAACTCTCCTTAAAGTGGCCAAAACCGGGGCATCTGCCCTAGTACGGTTAATGTCAACTGCACGGATAGCACAAGAGTGACGCGACAGTATCTCGCGCGCGAGATAGTCTATTCGTCCTTTTCTGACTGTATCAATTAAAAAGAGTCTATCTCGCGCGCGAGATTACTGTGGCGTCACTCTTGTCCTAACCGTGCTGGTACCCAATTATAATATGCAGTTTCTATCTTTTAAATGTATGTGTTTAATGGACAAACTGAGTATTTTTTTATTCCTTTCTCGTATCGTTGTCTCAGACCGCTCGCTGACTTGCCGAGGAGTCGGTATGATTTCTGTTTTCCAGCGCACAGCTAAGGAGACTTTAGATCTGAGGCGGAATTGGCTCTGTGGTTTGGTACTAAATCAAATGTTGCCCATTTACTTTTTATATTGGATGGGGTTTGCCTTTGACCTCAATCTTGGTGGAGGGTTTTTTTAACACTATCTTTTACTTTTAATCAAAGAGAATACTTATATAAATATAGAGGACACAGTTTTTTTTGCCAATCATCCTGATAACATATTTTGATTATTTATACTCATAGTTACATCGTTTTATTATATGTGTATTGATAGGTATAAGGTGCGTTGGGCACGTTGGGGTAAGATTACATGGGTTTTAGGTACCAGATACATTAAAAAAAACCGGCCAAGAGCGTGTCGGGCCACGCTCAGTGTAGGGTTCCGTAGTTTTCCGCCCGTCACAGTAAGTGTCCCCAATTAAGAGTTAAAATAACACCGCCATGTAGGATATGATATGAGCGTTCCACGTACAGCGACATCTATCGGAAAATTAAGTAAACTATTGCGCGCGAGCTTAAAGTATGGAAGATGATTTTTATGGGATAATTCTTTATTGCGTGAACCGATTTTCACCGTTTTTACTTTATTTGAAAGCACGTCATTTCATTGTGATTTTGTAGAAATTACAGGTACAATAAACACCTTCTTATACGGTTAAATTACAAACTTAGTTCAGAAATTATTTTGTAACTTTTTTTCAAAAACTATTCAACCTATCAAGTTCAAAATAATTTTCCTAGAAGGTTTTTATAAAGTTCTACTTTTGAGATTTTTTTTATATTTTTAAAACTTATGGTTCAAAAGTTAGAGGGGGGGGGGGGACACACATTTTTTTTTACTTCTGGAGCGATTATTTCCGAAAATATTTACATTATCAAAAAATGATTTTAGTAAACCCCTATTCATTTTTAAACACCTATCCAACAATATATCACACGTTAGGGTTGAAATGAAAAAAAAAATCACTCCCCACTTTACGTATAGGGGAGGTACCCTGATAAAACATTTTTTTCCACTTTTTATTTTACCACTTTGTTGGCGTGATTGATATACATATTAGTACCAAATTTCAGCTTTCTAGTGCTAACGGTCACTGAGATTATCCGCGGACGGACGGACGGACGGACGGACGGACGGAATTTTTTTTGTATGATTTTATTAAAAATGTCCACTTTTTATAATTTTTCCATTGGCTATGCTATATGACGTTGCTTCGTGCCAAATTTCAAGTTTCTGAGTTCACGGGAAGTACCCCGTAGTTTTTGCGAGTGCCGAAAAACTCTAAAATTTGCAGCATAAACGACTGTATCTTTTGATTGCGTTGGCTTTTAAGTTTGATTTTTTCACAGCTCCAAGGGACAATAGACTTGAGTATTTGATATGAATTTTAGCTTGATACCTCCACGCGTTCCTGAGAAAAATGGTCTTGACAGACAGACAGACAGACAGACAGACAGATAGACAGACGGACAACAAAGTGATCCTATAAGGGTTCCGTTTTTTCCTTTCGAGGTACGGAACCCTAAAAAAAACATTAATTACCGATAAATTCGATTTTCAAAAAGGTTATATCTCAATCTTACCCCATTTTGAGGTGAAGTAGACTAGGGTTCTCAAACTATAACGTATCAACCCAGAATGCTTATAGCTGCAACTGCAAAAGAAGTTGCAGAACATGGAGTAAGATTTAAAAAAAGGATTTGATGTCGAAAAACACACCTGGTCGAAAATTTACAATAACACATACCCATTCTCACTCAGCACACGGCACCGACTGAGGAGCGGGGAACAACAAAATGGTGTTTCTAATAAAGTGGCCAGGAACAAAAACTGTGCCAGAAGTTGGGAGTTACAAACGTTTTTTTAACTTAAGTATCACGTTTTTCAACTTACCCCAACGCACCTTTTTATGTGTACTTTTATATAAATCTAGGTAGGTATGTACGTACTACATACTTACTTGTAATCTACTACGCTTTGCTGTTCGATTATAAATTCGCGTTTTGCTTTTCTGAATTTTTGTACACACATTTCACCGTAACAAGTAGGTATACGTACCTACTGACAAAAAATTCGTACAATGCCAATATTTTTTTTACTTAATTTAAGAACGACAAAGCTAGAAGTGTAGGTTGGACTAACTGCATGTATACCTACCTATATTTTAAACAAAGTAACAAACTGTATGCCCGATTAGATACATATATTTGGTAGTGTATCGAACATAAAAGAGAATGTACGCCGCACGTCCTATGCAACGCTAAAGGGGCCATCGATAAAGGAGTCATGCACAATAATGTTTATTTTATCGATTTTCACACGGGCCGACAACAATGCATCTCACTGGTGCTCTAACATCGAACATGACTTAGTTTGGTACGGTTCCAAACTGACCCAATAACGGTATAAGGGATGAACTTTGTCGAATTAAAAATAATGAACAAGTTGCTAGGGCACCCCACCGTTCCACGAAAAGTATTTCGACAAAGTTGTATCCCTCTTTTTCATAAACCCGGATTTAGAACTTTGTGCTAGCAATGTTTGCATGTTGATTTTTTTTGCTGAATGGTAACTAATAATGGATTAGTTTTATGACGTGTATAATTACGAGTATATGATCCATCATAGGTTCATTTTATTGCAGCGATAGCAAAATAAATTAAATACCGATTGTTAGATGTAAACAATACTTTAGTTTACTATTCAATCTCAATATGTTGTTTGAATGGTTGTAAATTGTAATGTATTTCAAGAAACACCGATAACTGATCGGTTAACAAGACAATTATAGCCTGGGAGCCACCTACCTATTAGACGGCTCGACTATGTCGTTAAGGAGGAGGCGTCAATTAGTAAAATCACATCGACTCGTGTCCGTTTTTTCCCCGGAAGGGGATTTGTAATGCATGCTTAAGCCCGCTTGTAAACTCAAACTCGTAATTGCGACCTTACGATTCGCTGAACTGTCACGCCCCTAACGAATTTATAATGCACCCGAAATCGTTTATAAACAGAAACAGTCCCAATTGCAGGTTTAGTGTTCATTAGGATATGCAGGCGCTTTTTTAACGCGATTATGACGTCGCAGGGTTGGATAGCCGAGGGTTGCGAGGAGGGCTGCGTCACGTGCGAGGTCCGCACTCCGCAACACCACGCATGCGAGACCGCGGGGCGCCGCCAGCGCCTGCGCGATCCGCCGGCAGTCAGTCCACCGCCGGCCGCCGCGCGCCCCGCCTGTGACCCGCGCGCCGCGAGTGCTGCAAGTGATGTCGCTCTGTGACTAGTGCCATGCTCGTGCTCCGCTGTGCCGTGCTGGCGGCACTGCTCGCCGTCGCCGCCGCCGCCTGGCAGGAGAACGTGCGCCCGAAAGTCTTCGCCCAACTAGGTGAGTTCACCGCGACGGAAACGCAGCGGTGCAACAGACCTAATAGCTAGTGTTAAGTGAAGTTCACGACTGCGGCACAGCCAATGTTTATGTTGTTTTGTTTGGTGACAACGCGCGTACAAACGCTCCTTTCAAAAGTTCTCGTGTTTGTGTCAAAAGTGTCATGATTCCTCTGAATGAATGTAAACAACACGTCCTGCCTCGGGGGACATTCTTATGGGAATACCAATTGGAATCCTACATGTTAACTGAAACATGCCATCAATTCCTTGTTTATCATATCTGTTTGAATGAGACATGATGTTCAAACGTTAGCCAAGTTCTGAAACAACTTGCAACACATGTTTGAGGCTAGTTTGGAGATTAGGCCTGTTATTGTTCTCTGAATATTGGGAATAAATATACACTGATTTGTAGCTAACGTTATGTTCACAAATTCTTGAGACCTCTGTAGCCGTAGTTATGCCATTTACCAAAGAGAAATTACACAATCGGTAGGATCGTTATTTCGAGAATCCACCGGCTTCGGTAAATCCCTACGCTCTGTCAAGGACTTTCAATGTCTGGGCTTAATCTTGTGCTGAAAATTGAATAAATGGGATCGGGTATTCGACGAAATACATACGTAAGTACGTATCAACTAGGTACTTGAAATTCGCTGAGACTCTTTAAAACCTGGTACCGCAGCGTAAGTTACAAATAAAATATGTTTTAAATGATAAATATAAGCACACAACAGAAAACCAAGAAATCACATTGCATGTTTTATTGAATTAAAAAAACTTAACCATGAATTTATACAGTTGCGAAATGAACAAATCCAATTTCAAATTCAGCAGACAACAACAATAGCGTTTATCATGGAAGGATAAACGATAACGTTGCCATTCCGGCGACGCATTTGGAAACAGTCGGCCCATACAATACAAACAGCCAGGAACTGAAGTAACGAGTCAGAGTCACGCGACTCCTGCAGGAATAGCCGACTGTGTTCTACTGTGCATTGTTTTATTGTGCAGCCTGCAATGCGGGGGACAGCCACGTGGCCCTCATTAGTGCAACACAAAGAGAAGCAGTTTGTTCTGCGTTTTGCAGCGAGGATTAGTGGATGCGATGCTTAACGTAGCGGACGGAACTTTGTCGATAGTCGCTTCAACGTGTTTGTTTTAATATGCTGGGAACTTTCGAGTCATCCCAGGCAAATTGCAAACTTCAGCGCGTATAAACAACCGCTTGAACCAAGATAAGCTTGGAACAACAGACCACCACCGTTTAATGATCAACGTAAATTAGACAAGCTGACGTCACACATGGAGACGCGAATGTGTCGGACGCATATCCTGCCTCATATCCGGCCATTGTTTCGGCTCGTTCGTATGTGTTATAATGTTTAATGTGCTGACATTCTAATGTAAAGTAATTTGCGAGGCATTTGTCTTAAGTCGGGACAATCATGAACTAAAATGTACCCGTAATAGCCGTGGTAATGGAACAATATTGACCAAATTAAGTAAGCGCGTTAATTAGTCCGCTATAGTTACTGTGTTTGATGTAGAGACACTCGTAGCGAGTCAACACCTCTCATGTAATGTGATCCAGCGATCGAAACCAGAAGGGTCAGGTAGACCGCTTGCGGTTTAATATACGACCATCCATAGCGATGCGGGGTCTCGGAAAGAGTACTGAGCTTGCGGTCGCCTTAATATGAATTTATTAACCATATCGATTCTCAAAATATCAACTTTATTAACCGCATATCAAATTAAATTCGAGAATTCATGGGAACGAATTGGAATCGAATTAGAAAACTACTCTATGCAACCGATACACACATTTGAAGTAATAGTTACGGTGTTAATGAGATTTTTATTGAATAAATTGTTATTCGTTGATAAGCGTTGACCATATCTGTCACCATTATGGTCGTGAACTATAGAAGGGTAATTGAACTTGGTTGGAACAATTTGTCTCAATGCATAACGGTGAAGTGATGAATCGTGTTCCCAAGCGAGATGTGAAAGCGGATGATAATGATAGGGTAAAATGCATTGTTGGCGATAGTTCAATGATAGTACAGTGGTAGTTCATACGCTTGAGGAGATAAGTTGGTGCAATCTAACTAACCTAATTGCGAATAGTGTTGCACCAGCGTCCGGCGGCAGTAGATAGTATTACTTGCTAAGTGTGCCACCAGGGTAAAGATTCCAATATAACTAGAGTGCCACCGGGATAACAGACTATTTTATGAGTTTTAAAGTGCTCCTGCAATAACCAAGATAGGAGAATGTCAGAAATATTTTAAGACTGTTTCACACTACGGTAACGTGAGATCCGAGAATATCGGTTCGATATTTGGTAGGACATCGATCGACATGGTTGACATATATTGTTGTCGGCTCTGATATCGATATCAGGTGCGACAATATTTATGGCACTACTTTGGGGCTTATATCATACTCATTTCGACACAGAAAGGATAAGAATTATTTTATTTTTCACATTTCTTAAACAATAAAAATGTATCGGTTGTAACTTATAGATAATAAAAATGTATCGGTTGTAACTTTAATACTCTTTCTATTTTAACTGATGTTGAGCATCCAGGATTTTATCTTTGAGAACCTTTGACAAACGAGTAAGAATGTGGTCCCTAGATCAATAATAACTCTGCGTAATCGGAGATTAAACTTAAATTGGATTGTCCGAGGCGATCTCTCAATATGTGATGGGAGTACATGGACAGGGCCTGTTAAGTTCATACGACCGGTTCGTATAGTATACGAGTGGGTAGACTGCGGAGGGCTGAACTGGTTACTAAGTGAGATTTCTCTGAGTCAGCGCAGATGACTCATGGGTCTACATATATCCGACTATGTGTATGTTAAGATAGGTTAGTTAGACTATGACGCTATGGGGTTGACTCAACAAGCGCAAAATCCTTTAAAAGTTCCACTTAGGATGAGGGCTGTGAAAACTATAGACTTGAACATAAAATTAGTATGTTTACAGAATTTTAAGAGCCCGCCGGCATCAAATGCTTTAAGAGGGAACAGTAATATTTATATCAAATATAAATAGGGTCCCCTATCAAGTTAATATGATATAAATCGTACAAATAGATACTTAGGCTTAATAAAGTCTCCCCAAAAAACTAAGATTTATGAGCTTTGACTTGAAACAGGTGCCGTCGCGAGTTTCCTCAGCTCACGTTGCATTATGGTTTCCGACACCCTCTTTTATGCTTCAACTGCGTGGATTATAGAACGTTTAAGTGGGACCATAAAATAACCATTCACGGACTACCTGAAGAAGAAATAAATTACTTAACAGGGTAAAGCTTTTATATCCGGGAATGTTTTGTACGTGTCGCGTTTTGCCTCGTGGGTGCTTATTGGGTTATTCGTCAGAGGCGATACCCGAGGGACCAGTTATGTGGTGGGGTGCATAATTCTGTGACGTCGTCCTTGTTTATGATTGCACTCTCTTGTACAATTTATTAACCTACGGCGGGAAGCTCTTCGATTATGAAATTTATTTATCGCTGCAACGATGCCGCAGGGTTTACGATGACAGTTAAGAAATTGCACGAACTGTTGCCGTTCCGATAGCCGACTGAAGCCACAATGGGGACCTAACTTATCAATTCCGCGACTCGTAAGTCAGTGTCGTCGCCTTGGTCGTTGAAATCGCACAAAAGCGAATAAAAATCTAAAGCCGCAACCGCTAATTTACAAAAGGACAAAAGTTCAAACGTTCATCGACAACAATCGCTTTAAGTCTCGGGAATGCGGCCGATGAGCAGCATAAAATGTGCTTAATAGTAACGTGATATGGTGAGTAATGGATTGTGCAGCATCCTTGGCAAGTTGTGGTTTGATAATGAACTGTAATAGTGTCTGATAAGGTGTTTTGTTGCTTGTCTGGTGGTATTCTGAATGGTGGAAGCAAGTAGCTGTGCACGCACGTGCGTGCGGCGGCGTCGCGGCTTGAGGGTGGCGGGGGAGGGGGTCAAAGAAAGGGGGGGTCATGGCGCCGCCTGGCGGGAGAGGGACAAGTTTATGATGACGCGATATATTGTCTTCTCAGTGTGGGATTTATGGTTCCGTTTGTTTTATTTTTTGGACACGTAGATTAATTTCTTATAGTGGTAAGGGCTGTCAATGATATTGTTTGTTTGCGGTTGCTCGTAAACAGCACTTGGTTTAATGTTAACGGCCAGCACTTGTTCGTATCTAAATGCGCGCTGCGAATAGTTTAACCGCATGTGCATAACATTTGTTGCTTGGGGAGTTTCCTTTTGCGAGCTCGGAGAACTTAATTATTATTAGAAATACAGTACTAGGAACGTTCTTTATGAGTAATTAGACTATTCCCGGGGCTTCACTCATTTAGGAAGAGTAAAACAGATGAAAGCAAACTATCTTTAACTTCTTGTATTTAACTAAATCACAAATGATATAAACAAACCTATCCATTCTACAAACATATTATTTTGGATAAATGACCGATTCCATTTGAAAGGAGTTTAACGTTGACGCTGTGCCTTTTAATTCTTGTCTATTGCATAATTTTATTCATACGAGAGTAATATTATTATTGAATGGGATATTTAATCATTATTTAATTAATTTTGACTCAAATCAAACGCTGCTGTCACTTCATGCTACAAAAAAAAACCAGTTAATATATACATATATAGTCCAGAATGACAATTCATTTAAGATTCGTCTAAAAATATGGACGAATCACAATCAAGGGCTGATTTTATTCAACCCGACCGACAAAACCAGTTCAAACATTGGTTTAAGTACTGTAAAAATATTTGTCGAGAGCCCCGCCGGGGCAAATACGGAAGCTTTTTAAAAAATAGTCCCAGTCAGTGTTAGACCTTTGTAATGCAGTTTTAAACCCGGATTATAAAGATAATAATGAACCAGGCTGGGGCGAATTCAATCACTTGCAATTGCTATGAATACTTGGCTATTGTTGAAATAGAAACATAATAAAAACATGGATACAATAAGGATTTGCAAAGCTTTTACTGGGCAAAAAGCGCGATGATTATTTAGAAAATTATTTATTGTAAATTAAAGAAGCTTGTTTTAATAAATATTCTGACAAATCAACCGTGGCTTTTTATTTAGGTAGAAAACGGGAGGACATTTTATAATATTAGCCTTTACCTTCAATTTAAGACGGCATTTATGCTGTTGTAGGTATTTTAAACTATACAAACCTTGATTTCCCCTATTAGCCTGCTCAAACCTAGCGATTTCTGAGCTAAAGATGCCCTTACTTCAACAATAAATCTCCATTCGTCCTCATTTACACTTGAGTTTCATTTACCCCTTCATTTGAAAAGGCCCGATGAATGCATAGCAGTCAATGGGACGTAAGAAATGGGCCAGTGACGTGAGGCACTAGTCAAGTGAAACGTGTTTCCCGACCACTCTTGTGGGAGCTCTCGATTTTCAACTGTCGTCTATTCTAAGAGGATTTTTTAGGGTTCCGTAGTCAACTAGGAACCCTTATAGTTTCGCCATGTCTGTCAGTCCGTCCATCCGTCCGCGGATAATCTCAGTGTCCGTTAGCACTAGAAAGCTGAAATTTGGTACTAATATGTATATCAATCACGCCGACAAAGTGGTAAAATAAAAAGTGGAAAAGAATGTTTTATTAGGGTACCTCCCCTATACGTAAAGTGGGGAGTAATTTTTTTTTCATTTCAACTCTAACGTGTGATATATTGTTGGATAGGTATTTAAAAATGAATAGGGGTTTACTAAAATCATATTTTGATAATGTAAATATTTTCGGAAATAATCGCTCCAGAAGTAAAAAAAAATGTGTCCCCCCTCTAACTTTTGAACCATAAGTTTTAAAAATATGAAAAAAATCGCAAAAGTAGAACTTTATAAAAACTTTCTAGGAAAATTATTTTGAACTTGATAGGTTGAATAGTTTTTGAAAAAAAATAACAAAATAATTTCTGAACTAAATTTGTAATTTAACCGTATAAGCAGGTGTTTATTCTACCTGTAATTTCTACAAAATCACAATGAAATGACGTGCTTTCAAATAAAGTTTTGAAAAAATTACAAATTAACTTCTGAACTAAGTTTTTAACACTTACTGTGACGGACGGAAAACTACGGAACCCTACACTGAGCGTGGCCCGACACGCTCTTGGCCGGTTTTTAAATAGTAAACTTGAATCAGGTAACTCAAACTGAAATGAATAATTTAGCCTGTTGTGATAATTAATAAGGTTTTTCAAATGGACGGTTTGCGTACAATAATTAGATTTGAACTATAATTATAAGTTCTAAAAATGTGCAATTTCTGAAAGGCAACTGACTGAAAACATTTGATGACTATTTTATTGTCTTTGATTATGTACAATGTCGGTTACTTCATTTTTGGTCCCACTCTTTAAAAGACAAAAAAGCACCTAGACTGAGAAAGAACTTTTGTAACGAAGCGGGATAAAAAAATCAACTCTGTTTAAATAATATTAAAAGCGCTCATGATACTTCTTAAGGCCATATTTATATAAATGTATGCAGTTTTATTACAGAAAATACCTACGTCATAGTTTATGTCAAATCTACGAATTCCTTTGAGAAGATCCACCTTCACCGTGAAATTCTATGGGTACTCCAACGTCTCTATCTGTCTATGCAACCGAGATGCACACATTCAAATTCGATAGTGTTCGAATTTGTACGGGCTTTTGGGATATCTCTATGATATCTCTGTGCAATCGAAATATACTCCAAGACGCTTGGAAATGGGTTGTTTACTTACGTAGCTTCAAAGCTATCAAAACCGCACGATATCCGATCAAATATCTCTAAACATTGTCGGTTAGTCCCTGTATTGATGCGCTTCAAATTAAAGAAGATCTGGAAGGATAATGAGTTAATAATTTTAAACAAAAAAGAACCGACTTCACTAAGCATCCACCTTTCCAACACCAAATGCTCGATCTGCTGTAAAAAATACTCAAATCACCATAGATGTGCCTATAATAGTTGAAGAGTTCCCTCGATTTCTCCAGGATCCCATCATCAGATCCTGACATGGTTACAATGGGACCAACTGTGAAGTATACTCTTTCAAACAAAAAAAGAAAGTCGGTTGAAAAGGTGTTAAATTGTACCTATAAACAATTATTTTCATGGATAAATATAATAACAAATTTAAATACATATCGATAACAAATTTAAAGTCAATCCAACATCCGAATTCGACCACTGAAAGTAATTAGGTCAAATTAAATGTAACGTTCGTGATAGGTTACAAATTTTGGTAAGTACGCAATACAAAAAAAATACTATTTACTAAATAAGTAATATAGATTTTCATTTGCGTTTTTAAATAGCACTAAACTTATTTGAAATGGGTCCTAGATTGCTACAGTTACAAACTCCGAAATATAGTGAAACATTTTACTAGTCCTTCTTTGCTCGGAGAGAGTTCTAGCTCCACTGGGGCCCCTTAATGAGCTGGAAGCCAGGTGTTCTTGCACAATGTACGCGGTAACAATAGGGGTAAGTCGCACCCTATTACGCGTGCCAGTAGAAATTTCCAATTGACTATTTTGTACGGGACAGCTGGTGGCCATGTGATTGGTGTTTATTAATCTCTGACAATTGGGCTGGTAGTTTATATAATAGTCCTTTTTGGGTATGGTCGATGTATGATTTTAAAAAATCTGCCGTTCATATTTGAGCGGATGTTTAAGTACTATGGGTATATTTAATAATTTAACACATTATGACGTTTCAAAATATTTATTATGATTGTTGTCAATAACTTTCGTCTATATACTCAATATTTATATAAGTTAGATATTCATATTTCACCTATTCAAGTTACAAAACATACTGGTGACCTATATAAGGACCCACACAATCGAACTAAGAAAAAGAAGGAGAAAAAAAGTTAACACAAAAAAACTTATTTATACGCGTCTACCAAGATAGGTCGTCCCAGCAGGCTAACTCTTCGTATAAAACATTTTTTTTCGCATATGTTTTTAAATATTTACCTTCTCCGTTTTTCTTTTGTAACATCTTGTAGACTCGTAGCAGTTTCACTATGCTGTTTATAAGCAGCTGCTTATAAAACGTGCAACATAAACATGTAATTCACTTTCTTAAATAAATATATATGTATATTTTTTGCTCTTTTGCCAAATGCTCCTGGCTTAAAAGCATGAAAACGCATGATTAATTTCTTAGTAACGTCTGATAAAAAGCACGTACCATTCGCGGAGATCCTTATCTGCCGTCTTGGCATGAATATGCTACAGGATTTTAGTACTCTAGCCCAGTCTATTCCGTAAAGTACCTCATTGGTCACGCCAGAACGATTCGTTTGAGATAGCAGCTTTCACAACGAGTATACAGCCGAGGGTACAAGGGTACCCAGTATAAATGTGATCTTTGATTACGCGTATTTGTTATGGACCTTGAGGTCAGGTTAAGTTAGTATCAGGTTAAAATCAGTTTGTGAATTAGGCCTGTAGGTTGTATTGCCGGTCGGTATTTTGTGTGGGCAGTCAGTTTTATTCTATGCTCCATTTGTTAGGACTAAAACATGATTGTTGATAGCTATTTTGGATTAACCCCATTATTTCGGGAATTGATTTAAATGTATGGAGCAGAGGATATCCATACTAATATTATAAATGGGAAAGTGTGTGTGTTTGTTTGTTTGTCCGTCTTTAACGGCAAAACGGGGCGACGAATTGACGTGATTTTTTAAGTGGAGATTGTTGAAGGGATGGAGAGTGACATAGGCTACTTTTTGTCTCTTTCTTACCCCCCACTTCCCTAAAATGGGGGATGGAAGTTTGTATGGAGCATTACGGGGGGCAAAGGGGAACCGTGTTACCCCGAATTTAACGCGAGCGAAGCCGCGGTCAAAAGCTAGTCATATCATACACTAACAATAAAACCGAAATGTTAATGCTTTAGTGCTGAAATACTGACACATTAATCTATATATACAGTGTGTCTGGTCAACGATGTCGGAGCTTTTAAGGTTGTGTAGTACAATCAATTTCATCGATAAATCACCACGTGTTTTTTTTTTAAGTCAACGGTCATAAAATGGCGGCATTTTTAATTTTTCAAACACCTGAGCACGGGTGCATGTGGTATTTTTGCTATTATCTGTCAATTATTCGTCCTACGAATACAAAAAATATCTTATTAGATAGCTAACCATATCAGCAATCGATTAAATCTAACAATCATACGCAAACGTTTCAATAACAGAGCAAAAAAAAATATTAAACGTAAATAATAAGGACAAAAACGCATATTTTTTTCAGATTTCATTTGTTTTGAAAAAATTAGGTCGTTTACCTACTTTTTTTTTGTTCTGTGTTTGTAGTACGGAATATTTGCTAGAAATGCACATCAAAATCGTAGCTCTATCTTTGATACTTCAAAAATAACACGTGTTCAAATATGACCCTGTTAATTACCTTTTTGGCACAATCCCAAGAACTATCATCCCCACTCCCAGTTTTTCTTTTACGAGCAGGTAGATAAATCAAGGGGTGCTGCCAGGTCAATCAGTCATCCCTCGCTCTGCGTTGTGATAACAACCTTCTGCTATCTTCAGCTTACTTCTGTTCGATTGTGTTATTGTTGATACTTTTGTTAATTGTTGGACTTGCTGTTTGTTTTCCGCTTTGTTACAATGGAGGACCGTCAGTATTCTAGTCAGCACACTGCTGACATACATTTCGTTTATGGGTTTTGCAACGGGAACGCGAATGCTGCTGTTCAAGAGTACGCAAGGAGGTTTCCTAACAGACCCATTCCGAATGCTCGCACATTCATAAGAATCCATGCACGGCTCGCTGAGAACGGCATAAGAAGTCCTGCCAATGAACGTGTTCGGCACCCCAGGACGAAGAAGAGATATTAAGATTAATCACACATGATCCGAGACTGAGCATTAGAAGAATAGCAAACCGGATGAATTTATGCAAGTGGACAGTCTGGAAAGTATTAAAAAGAGAAGGTTTACACCCTTATCATTTTAGACGGGTACAAGATATTATTGAACCAGATTACGCTGCAAGATCTGTTTTTTGTGCCTGGATAACAAGAAGAGTACGCAGGGATCAAACGTTTTTGAGACGTATTTTGTGGACCGACGAGGCCACTTTCACGCGATCGGGATTTACAAACCACCGCAACGAGCATCTGTGGCAGTTGGAGAATCCTCATGCTGTGAGGCAAAGTTCGTTCCAGCACCAGTTCTCAGTGAATGTTTGGGCAGGAATTATCGACGATATTTTAGTTGGGCCTATTATTCTACCAGCGACAATGAATGGCCCACGATTTTTGGAATTTCTTCAAACAGAGTTTCACGACGCATTAATGGAGCTGCCAATAGCATACAGGAGAAGGATGATTATACAGTTGGATGGTGCTCCCCCACATTTTGCAAGAGATGTGCGAAATTATTTGAACGAGCATTATGTCCCGTGGGTTGGACGTGACGGACATATCGCTTGGCCACCTCGATCGCCGGACTTAACTCCACTCGATTATTTTCTATGGGGAACCTTAAAACAAAGAGTGTACGTTGACATACGGAGAACAAGGGAAGAATTAGTGCAAAAAATAATAGAACATGGAAACATATTAAGAGAAGATAATGAGATGATTCGGCGGTCTACGCAGCATGTTGCGATAAGAGCAACTGCTTGTCTCCAAAATCAAGGGGGCCATTTTGAACAGTTACTCAACTAAATAATTGTCATCGTTAGTCTTAAGATACTCTTGCTGTGATTTCTTATTAAAGTTTAAATTATTATTCTTCTAAAAAATAAACTCATTTTTAGGTACACGTTGAAACCTGTGTAACTTCTTAAGTAATTATGTCAGATCCGTAAATTTGGTATCGACATCTAGCCATATACTACAAACACAGAACAAAAAAAAAGTAGGTTAACGACCTAGTTTTTTCAAAAACAAATGAAATCTGAAAAAAATATGCGTTTTTGTCCTTATTATTTACGTTTAATATTTTTTTTTGCTCTGTTATTGAAACGTTTGCGTATGATTGTTAGATTTAATCGATTGCTGATATGTTTAGCTATCTAATAAGATATTTTTTGTATTCGTAGGACGAACAATTGACAGATAATAGCAAAAATACCACATGCACCCGTGCTCAGGTGTTTGAAAAATTAAAAATGCCGCCATTTTATGACCGTTGACTTAAAAAAAAAACACGTGGTGATTTATCGATGAAATTGATTGTACTACACAACCTTAAAAGCTCCGACATCGTTGACCAGACACATTGTATATAACTCAAAGGTGACTGACTGACATAGTGATCTATCAACGCACAGTCCAAACCGCTGGTTCTAGAGATTCCAAATTTGGCACGTAGGTTCCTTATAAGGTCTAGAGGTGCGCTAAGAAAGGATTTTTCAAAATTCATCCCCTAAGCGGGTGAAATGGGGGTCCAAAGTTTGTATGGGGAAACAAGATTAGTTAGTCTATTTTATTCGAAACTTCACAGAAGTATTCCTAACAATAAATGAGTAAATACGTGTTGCAGGTTTTTTGAGAAAACCCCTAAAAGGGGGAAATGTGGTCAAAAAGTCTGAAAATCAACATGGGTATTGTTTCTATGGTTTATCGGGTCGATTACGAAAACAACAACGATTTTAAAATCCGACGTGGCGGACGTGAAATACCATCTCCCCTGTTAGGGTACAATGGGGTTGAAATGTCTAAATATCCATAGGGGTGTCGTTTTTGTGATTATTTGGGACGTTAATTAAGAAAATGGCATCGATTTTGAAATTTAATATTGTAGACATGAAAATTCTTGAAAGTATTTGAAAGTAATTGCAATCTTCTTCTAAATATATAAAAGAAGAAACTGACTGACATATCAACGCACAGCCCAAACCGCTGGTTCTAGGGATTCCAAATATGGTACGTAGGCTCCTTATAAGGCATAAGGATGCACTTAGAAATTATTTTTAAAAATTTACCTCCTAAGGGGGGAAATGGGGTTCAACTTTACAGGAGTATTCCTAACGATGAATGAGAAAACAAGTGTTTCAGCTTTTTGAGAATTCAACCCATAAGGGGGAAATGTGGTGACAAAATTTAAATATCAACATGGGTATTGTTTCTATGGTTTATCGGGTCGCTGATTACGAAATCAACACTTAAGGGGTGAAAGGGGGGTTGATAGTTTGTATGGGGAATTTTTAAATGTTGAACCAATTTAGATGAAACTTGGTATAGAGATAGTTTGTGTACCGGGAAACGACATGGGACAGTTTTTATCTCGAAAATCGATCTTTAAGGGGGTGAGATGGGGGTTGGAGGTTTGTATGGAGATTTTTTTACCGCGAACCGATTTAGATAATTTTGTTGTGGATATAGTTTGAGTCCCAGGAAACAATATAGAATATTTTTTAAGCCGAAAATCAATCTAAGAGGGGTAGAAAACATGTTTGTAGTTTGTATGGCGAATCATTAACCGCTGAACAGACGATTGAAATGAAACTTGGTACATATTATATAGATTGAGTCGCGGTAAACAATATAGGAGAGTTTTTATCTCGAAAATCAACCCTCTAGGGGGTGAAACGGGGGTTGAAAGTTTAATTAATAACCGTTGAACCTATTTAGATGATTTGGTATGGAGATATTTTGCGTTCTGGGGAAGGATATATAATAGTTGTTATCCCAGAAGTCATTCCTTAAGAAAAGCTTCTATTCAAGAGTAGAAATCTGTATTAATCATAATCTCTCAGTAGTAAGTCGTTGATGGCGTAACAATTAAACAATTATTGCAATAATTTCTTTAAAATAAAAAATGAGGGAACCGCCGTCTTCAAAACGTGGTATACCGAAACCTTCAGAATGTAACGAATACTTTTCCGAAAACCGCTTCTAAATCAGTTCAGCGAAACGCAAGATGATCGCGGACAAACATACATTCCTACATACAAACATACGAGTCTAACTGAGAACCTCCTTTTTAGTACTTTTAGTACGCGGGCGAAGCCGCGGGAAAAAGCTAGTAATCATATAAAACTTCTACATGGTCAAGGCGGAATTGATCTAATACATCGCTGTTTTCTTAGAGATAGGTATATAAATACTTTCAAAGTTAAATTTTATCTCCATTTAATTAATTGAAAATCTAATTATTGTACGCAAACCGTCCATTTGAAAAACCTTATTAATAATCACAACAGGCTAAATTATTCATTTCAAGCAATAGGACACGCGTCGACGTTAAAGTGCCCCAAAAGCTACGCGTATCAAACCAAAACCTAAAGTGGTGGTTGCTTTTTAACTAAGCAGCTGGTTGTTGTAATACAATTTGATTAAAATCATATACATAGTGACGATGATAGTAAAACGAGAACAAAATACCACAAAAAATTACAAACTGTGGAAAGTACCTTTTTATTAAGTCGAAATAATAAATAGTGACAAATACTTACTTGAATTTAAACTTTCGTGAGCCATGTTAACACTATTATCACTTCATGCGGCTGTACTGACTTGTGTTTTAGTGCTTGAGGATGAAGATCTAAGCTCTCCGAAACATGTCGCGCGTAGTAACTAAACACAACACAAGTGAGTACAGCCGAATGAAGTGATAATAGAGTAGGTATTTATTTATAATACAAATACATAAACAAATACGAATGCGTTTATTTCATTACTTTTTGCAGTTGTTCTTAAGGTATCGGGGTTAGAAAAGTAAGTAGTCTATGTTAGTTATGAAAAGTTAGGTAACAATTTATGGATATGAATTATATTTAATTAAAATCATGTAATGAAAAAGGTGCGGGTACAGCTTGCTGGATTTAAACCCGCCCTTGGTCAGCTAATTGGAGAGGTATTAATTTATAATCATGTTAGATTTATTTACCAGTAATACATCATTAATGATTATTTTATACACAAGTTTAATCCACGCTGCAGGCTTCGTCAGGTAGATACAAAAACAGGTCAACCACCACAGGCTTCGTCACATAACATAACAATCAAAATTTACAAGATGAAATCCGCCACAGGCTTTGTCAATAATAACTACTTATTTATGCAACCTTAGATTACTTTGAAAATCCTTATATCTAAAGTTACACTTGTTCAATAGATTATGTTCAACTGATAGTGACTAACTTTTCAGCTACACCTCAAGGGCAGCAAAACGGGTCACCTTGTATGGAAATTAATGTACAAAGCGACCCGTTTCCATTGTCCTAGATATATATTTACGAGTTTCCGTCAACGTTATTAAGTTTCATTCAACTTTACAGTAGTCAGAGAGACTGAAGGTAATTAAATTGTAAATAAGTTTGCGCGTGTTGCCAGAGCAATAACTGTTCGCCCGCGACATTTGCCCGCGTCAACCAATCAAATAGCTGAAGGAGTTGAGTATATTTAGCGCCCTAAAAATAAACAGGGCACACTTGAACTTGACTGGAGTTCAACAACCGGGGGCGCTCATTATGTACCATACTTGATTCCGATTCCTAATGGAGTGCGTTTGTTATGTTGGAGCGCAGAATGAGTATTGATTTAGTTTGGGTTAGAAATGACCGTTGACTATCCAGTTGAATTTGCGTTATATCCGAATGGAATAAATTGAGCGAAAACCTATAATCTCAGGTATTATAATTTCGATAAATCGTAGTACTAGACTCTAGTAGCGTTAATTTTTGCACATCCTAGTGTGTGACAAGCTGTGCTAATTTTCATGAATTACCCAGCTAGTGTAAGTGTACTACTATGTGTATTGTAGGTATACTACTTATAGGCAACTTAGGCAAGGCATTAGATACACTTACGCACGGTTGCTCACAGCTGTACTACGTACTAGTATGTACCCGTTACTAAATTACCCTTTACACTTTTTAAACATCAAATTGACCTTTCTATCATGTTGAAAAATAGTTTTAAATGGCAGTGCCATTATCATAATTATAACAATATAAGCTTAGAATAGATGCTAATGTTTTATTATACGTCTTTATTGCTAGAAAAGTACTGCATATTCAAGTTGTGTTTTTAACCGACTTCAAGATTTGAAAAGAGGAGGTTCTCAATTCGGCGTGTATGTTTTTTTTTATTTTTTTTTATTTTTTATGTTTGTTACTCCATAACTCCGTCATGTCTGAACCGATTTTGAAAATTCTTTTTTTGATTGTAAGTATATATATACAGATTGGTCCCGTTTTTATCAAAACGCAGTTCTGATGATGGGATCCATGAGGAATCGAGGGAACTCCTCAAATCTTAAAGGCATACATATAGTGATTTTTATCAACAAAACCATCATTTTCATTCAAAACAGTGACATTTGATGAAGTAGAACTGCTGATGATGATCAGAACGGAACTCTTCAACGACGCATAGTTCACGTTTGGCGATTTGTCCTCTTCGCTGTGTTTGTTTAGCAAGTTTAATTGTCAGGACAAATTTTCGTCAAGCTCAAGTTCTGATGATGGGATCCATGAAGAATCGAGGGAACTCCTCAAATCTTAAGGGCTTACACATAGTGATTTTTGTATTTTTATCAACAAGTCAAGCATTTTCATTCAAAAGAGTGACATTTGATGAAGTGGAACTGCTGATGATGATCAGAACGGAACTCTTCAACGACGCATAGTTCAGGTTTGGCGATTTGTCCTCTCCGCTGCGTTTGTTAAGCAAGTTATTTCATTGTATGGAATCTAAGTGCACCATCTACAATAATGCTTCACCGGCTACCCCCATGGAAGTCGGTTTTTTTTTCTTAAAAATTATGTTTTATGTATAGATCGCTGCGAGGAGCAAGCAGTATTTAAATACACATTTACTTTGGGTCGCCCGGTCGCCAGATTCTAGAGCTGGGTCGTTTCGAGTATTTTTTGTGAAATGAAACGTATACTGTTACTTTTAATCACAAAACTGTTTCAAAAAGCAGTTCTAAAAATAACCGGTTCCCTGTTACGTTGCCAAAAGCAACGAATTAAATAGTTTTCAAATGGCGTTTTGCATTGGTCAGTTGCCTGCGACTGGCGGGTATCAATATGTTTGCTGTGGTTTCCGCATGCAGCGACGGTTTGCGAGCGAGATAGTGCACTGCATGTGTATATAGCGCTGTCTCGTTCACCCATCCGAGGTTTCAAGCTGTCAATTATTCCCAGATTTCCATAGAAAAATTACTAGTCTGTTTTGTGACGGTGACGGAAAACAAAAGTGACAAAAAAATCCGAGCACTTTTTGATAATTTAAATCGATAGTCGTCGTGATTCTGAGTAGAAAGAACCTAAAGTTTGTTAGGTTTTTCAAAACGTAAATAGTACACTTATTTCTGAAGTGAGGGAGTTTTGTGTTCCCTCCTTCGTGAACTCGCTTTTTGTTCTAGCCGAAACTTGTTTTTTTCCGTTACCAGCCAAAAATCGTTTACTGATTTAAACTTACACGATTTTCACTGATTATTTTGTCAAAAACGGGACTTAATCGCGTACACTTACTTTTATTATTTCCCTGACGTTTCGAGCGTGCTGTAACGCTCGTGGTCGCAGGCAGACTCCCTGCCTGCCTGCCTGCCTGAGTCTGCCTGCGACCACGAGCGTTACGGCACGCTCGAAACGTCAGGGAAATAATAAAAGTAAGTGTACGCGATTAAGTCCCGTTTTGACAAAATAAAAAACCGTTTTTCGTAACTCTTAAGGAAAAATGCCCAGCTCTACCGCACACCACGATAGTAATAATAGAATTCATAGAAAATAAAATTTGTCCGCAGCAGAAAATCAGTGTGATTAGTGACGTTAGATGGTTGATAAGTGATAAGGGCTTATGAAGTAATTAAGTCGGACTAGTTAATTACATGACCGTTTTATGGGCTACTGAACATCAATATTGTTTTAACCGTGATATAAATAAACTATATACGTAGTTAGCTGTGCCTTTGTGCTTTACTGCGCCGTATCCGGCGACAGCGACTCCGTCAATTATTCTTTCCCGGATTATGGAAGGCTCGGGTATGACTTGCAAAATTAACTTGCGGCTAACAAGCATGGTCTGTGACAAGATGCAACCCAAGTTTGTTTTCCATAAGAATGTTAAAGTTAAAAATTCCCACAAGAGCCGAACGACCCGAGGGTCTAGAATCACCAATTTCTGATGGTAAAGACAGCATATGGTACACAGACGGTTCTAAAATAGGATCGAGTACGGGAGCCGGCATTTATGCAAGAGACTAAATTAGTAGTATACGCATTGGCAATAATGAGACAGTCTTCCAAGTGGAGATGTACGCTATTATTGCCTGTGCACAAGAGAATATACATAGATAGACAGACCCGGAGAAAGAATATAGATATTCTTTGCCTGACTGTAACTGAGAACTGAGTATATAGTACTCAGTTACAGTCAGGCAGCACTTAGAGCATTTATAGCGCCCAAAGTGGAGTCCAGACTGATATTCAATGGCATTCCAGTCTTTAAGAGGGTTGCAAGGGAAAACAAAGTGCAACTGGTCTGGATCCCAAGGCACGAGGGCTTTATCGGCAACGAACACGTTGATGTGTTTGCAAGAAGGGGCTCTATAAATAACTTCTTAGGCCCGGAACCATTTGTGGGGCTCTCGAAGGGAACCATAATAACGGCCATAAAGGACCACACCAAACATAAACACCCACAAGAGTGGGGTAGTTTGACAGGTCTAAGGCATTCAGAGCTCTTCATGCATAGAGTTGACTCAAGCTGGAGTAAAAAGCTTTGGAAACTTAGTAGAAGAACGCTCCAAATTATAACAGGAGTTTTCACAGGCCCCTACGCTGTGAAAGGAGTATTGGCTAAAATAGGACTGTCAGATAACACTGATTGTATAATGTGTGGCGAAGAGGAAGAAGCAATGAAACACTTTATATGTGAATGTCACGCTCTATATAGCCAGACATAATCGACAAATTTTAAAGCACGTTTCAAGATGGCTGACAGCATACTGTAACTAGCCTACATAATGTAGTCGGTTTCTTTGTTCCCGTTCAAAAGGCGGTGGAGGGTAACAAATGAAGTAAGCAATAATCACAATGTGATACTATGACCAGGACCAACGATAATAGTGATAATTAACCATTTAGAGTAGGTAAATACGCTTACTCGTATTAGGTTACAATTTATATCGTACGTTTATTCCCGGAGATGAGTTCCCGAACCTAACTATTATTAAGCTAGCGATATACGTACTTAGTAATAAATTTCTTGGAAATTTACGTGTCGGTTGTATTGTAACTAATACGTGCAATTGATTTTATGTGAATCTTGAAGCAAATCAAATTATTTTTGTTAAATATTTTTTTGATTTGCATTTTTTTAAGTAGTTACACTACTATATATAAACTGAAAATGGATGTCATATACTTCAGAAAAAGTGACCAAAGCCTCCGGTGTCCGAGGCCAGATTTGAACTGGCGTCTTCAGCTTTCGCGGCTGACGTCCTGACCACTAGACCACCCGGTCACGGCGGAACTTGACAAATTTTCTCATGTATATGCAATCTCTGAATTTGAAACGGCTAAGCGCCGTTGACCATACTCTAAGGGCATGCGCAGTACGTGCTTGCACCTCCTATCCGAATCACTTACGTGATTCTGGTATAGCGAGAGAGATGGTGCTGCCATCTATGAATCTTGAAGCAAATAGAAAGGAAAGTTTTTTAAACAGTGTCAGGAATATTCGTATTCGCATGCTGAATAAAACAAATTGGCATTCGTGACATATATCCCTACATCAGACTTTTGAGTACTGGCCATTAGTAAAATGTATTTGGTAAGTACACGACATCTACGCGGACATAGTGATTCTATACCTACCTATTTACACTTAGAGTATTTGTCTTCAAGTTGACAAGTCTTTCATCACGCGCTTCCCACTGTTTCTAAGGCAAATATTATGACTAATTAATCTCAAGTAGATTAAGCAGTTAGCTCACAAATTGAAGAATAACATGGCAGCCAGATGTGATGTAAGTCTCACGTTTTAATTGGTTAAAAAGGCACCGAGAACGTATGAGTCTCATGCATTTTACTTAGAGAGGGCGTTGCGTCGCGTATTGATTCCGCTATATTTGGAATTCGTCTGTCCACCACGTGACAATTTGCCTTTTGCAGGTACTATCGCTACTGATTAAGTGTTTATACGTTTTTGCATGACGGGCTCATCTATATCAATTACTGTTCTGTACCCTTTGCAAGTCAGTACTCGTATGATGGTTACATTTATATAATAAAGCGACTTTGTGATGGAACAATTTGACCGGTGTTTGGTTTAGTGCAGCTTTAGATCATTAGGGCCGGTTGCACCAAACCGTCTGTTAGCGTCAACGTCATGGTTAAAAAATACTTGTACGAAAAGTTTCACAGTTTTCTACGGGATGACAGCTCCGTCGCTATATTTAACGTTGATCAGTTCCTTTTCACGCTACTGTTCGGAAATGTGACAAAAGATGGTCAAAATCCAAGCTGGAAAGTAAGCAATTGCTGTAGCACCTGAACCACCACTACAGCAATATTATTGTAGCGATGAAATGTCATTAGTTGGAAAGTAAATTGTCCAGTTATGTCATAGCATTAATTAAAAACATTAAAAGGTCTTTTTTTGGCACAACTTTATGTTTCAAAAATAAAATAAGGTTGTTTATCGGGCCAACTACCTGTTTAAAAAAAAAAAGAAACGTCAAAACCATTTATTCACCCTTAAGGCGTTTATACTTTTTTAGCCGTTTGTGGTTTTCTATCAAAAACGCCTCTAAGTAATGAGTCGGTTTGAAGCAAACAACAGAAAAACGCTTCTTGAAAGTGAAAAAAAAAGTAAAAAGGCGGGAATGGAATACTGAATTGGATATTCTATTAAAGCATTTATATTATTATGACAAATGTTTTTTTTATTTCCTCACAGTAGTCGTGAAAAGCACTATGTAATATCTCGGCTGAAAGCGCTATAGGTGGACTCGTATCTTCGAGGGCCTCCCCTGGCGGGTTGGCCCTCGAACTAACTCGATCCACCTATAGCTTACTTTCAAGCCTCTACAACAATGTACTATAGTTATGCGTAGTGCAATCCACCCTAAGTAGTTTAGTAGGAATAAACACGTGTTATTGTAAAAAATTGGCAAATTATTCGTGTAAGAGATTTATGCCAGTTAACTTTAGTAGGTAATTGAGAGATAATGTCAAAAATGATAGGTGATAGATAGGATTTGCTGTACGACACGGTACTTTTATGTATACATAGAGAAAATGTTTTTGCTATTAACCAGTATTAATGGCGTGAGAAATAATATATTATTGTGATATGGACATCATATTACTTTCATCCCATTCCCACTACTACCGACCTACCCTACTATACATCTTTCTACTTCTTCACCTGCCTGAAGTAATTATAATATAAAGTAAATATTAGGCAAAACTCCAATAAGTACATAATTTTGAGTGACTTTAGCGTATAGTTGGAAAGTCCCCGAGGGATATCAAATATAAAAGTATCTTACTGTTCAAATCGACATCGACGTGTTTATTCTATTACTAACTATTTCATGGGAGAATTAGACAAAATGATACCGATCGCAGTACAAAAATAGGTACTCTATTCTGTCCATGACTGTACCTTAAAACATGCATTTCGTACATTAGACATCCTTTTATCAAATAACTAATATCCAATTCCATTTGACCGCTGCACTTTTACGACGAGCGTATGCATTCCCATCGTAGTCCGAGAGCCCATTTCACAGGCCGGTTTAACATGCACTTTATTAAACATTCACAACAGGTGCTGCGATCAATAGTCCAATGTCTACTAAACTACTAAACAGTTTCTTCGGGAATAATTTCAGCAATTCGAAACCGAACGGAAATAGACCTTTAAGGAAAAAGCTTGTTCTTTGGACTATTGGAGATTTGTTTGTAGATGCGTCTAAATAAGACGCTCTGTTTAGTTTTTTTCTTCGCTTAGATGAAGAAATGGTCTTGTTTTAGCTGTTAAGTAAATCGAGATTAATTTTTAGCAAATTACGAGAATGTATTACCATACATAGATATACGTATCTACGTTGATTTTTATTTATATTAAAGTGTGTTTCTAAAAAGCTAGTGAAATAACATTTCATTAAAAGTGGAATTCCCAGTTTTCATTAAGTATATTACTGTAAAAAATTGTTTCTGATAAAAAATATTAAATATGTGGGTGAATTACGCCTCATTTACGTTTACTTATGAATAACTAGATACTTGCACGTCGCCGTCGGCGACATTTGTTGAAAACTTAACCGCAGTGATAAATAATTCAACAACTTGGTAAACATGCAAGAAAAAACTCGAAACAGCCGAAATCAATTTATATTTGCCCAACACTAAGTGGTCTAGAACTGCTTTAAATTCTATCCAAGTCGATTGGATATTTATTGATGTTAGAAACTTTTCCAAGTTGGAGTAAGTCTGTATAGGCCGAGCGACTTGGGTATTCGTGAGCATGAAGGCAGACATTGCTTACGATCGATGCTGTTAAATTACGTGGATAAATGGCAATACTAAGTCTGAGATACTAATTTGCTTAACTTGATAATTTTAGATAGGTACACAAATACATAGTACAGACATTAGACTGCATAATGTGTTTTTGCGTCATAAATATAAAATAAACCTTGCACCAAACAAGTCAGTAGGTATCTATTTTTGGCTCAGTGGTTGACTGATAGATTATGACTTGAGGCATTTCGGCGTTTGTCCACCGTTTGTATATTTTATGAGCAATAAACTGGAAATAAATAATAAATAGAACGCGTGTGGTTCATGTAAGTCGAGATTTTAAATTAGAATAATTTAGATAGAATTGGCAACCCAGGCTCCAAGCTATTCTTTCATACATGCGACGAAGCAACGAGAAAGAAAACATGATGTTTATTAACAATTACATACCTTACCTATTTAATATAAAATACCGCATAATAGTTAACTATAGTTGCTTGTCTTGAAATGTGTAATACGATTTTACACATCGTTACCAAATATTGGATCAGAGCACTACAAATCTACCTTATCCATTATAAAAAGACAAATCCCATCTTCTAAAAGTCATTTAACTCGTTAATGTTGCAATGATTTTAAATAAAATATTCTTAAAGAAATGACCTTACACCTTACACCTCTATTGTGTCGGATTGCATTCCAGTTGTTCCCAAGATTCCGTTTAGTTAAGGGAAATATGTTCTTGACTGTAACGATCCTCTTAAATCTTTTGAAAAATAACCACTTACCAGAACTTTACGGTATTTGACGACCGGTGCCTAATAAACATAAACTACTAAAGGGTTCCAGTATTACGGTTCTAGCACTAGCACTGTTGTTGTAGCTAAAAATATGAGCGCGGATCAATAACCTAATAATATCCATTTCTAGGCTTTTGTTTTGTAACTACAATTAAAAGACATGTAAAAACTACTTACGAATATAATATAAACTAATAGTTTCAGACCCGCGTCATACGTAAAATATTGTTTATAGGTGGTTATTGTATTGATATTAATAATTCTAATTTATGTCAAACTTTATTATTTTTACAAAGGCAAAGCACAGACTCCAATGGAGATGGCGCAACTTTGCATGAGTGTTATTATGAATAGTTCGTGTCATTCACAACGGCAGGCCTGCTAGGTGACGGACAAACTCAATAAAAAAATCAAATATATGGTCTGAATAGAGCCGTTTACACATCTCCCTCGAGAACCTTAAAACCGGCATACCTTTCCAACAACATATCAAATTACAAAAACACGAACAATAATTTTCAATCGCTCCAGGCGCTACATTATATGATATTTATGCGACTAATAATTAATGAAGCCGTGAAACCGTAACGAACTTCACGAATTCCAGGGAGTGACTCGGCTAACTTGGAAGTTACACTTCCTGTTCCGAAGTCGACTTACGCTTACTTACTTCCTTAGTGACATTAGATTAGTTCCGAACAGTTGGGAGTTGGGTATGGTGACCTGTCGGTTATATCTTGCATTTGGCTGGCTCCCGCGGATTAGAAATGGCAGGACTTGTGTTATGTTGCTGTTTCATCATATCCCTTCAAATATTTCTCCCTTTTGGCGCAAGGTCCGTTGAACGGACATAATCTCGTGAAAAGTAACTTTATGTCTTCAGATTAGTTCGAAACAGTTTGAAGTATGTTATGGGGACCTGCTAGGTATATCTTGCATTTGGCACTGTAAATTACATGTTGCTGTGTCATAAAATTCCTTCTAATATCCCTTCCTCTTAGCGTGAAGTGCAATCTCATGAGTTGGTTTCTCATGCTTTTTCGTATTAATTCATCGTAACATAGATTCACCGCAGATATCATTACCAAGCTCTTTCAAATTCATGCACGATCTCTAATTCATTCAAAATCGGTTGCGTAAAACCCACCCTTGTTCGAAGGGTTAGAATTTGAAACATGTTTCCTTTTAGCAGGGACTAATCGATGACTGACTTTCGACATTTATGACTATCCTCGTTTATTATACGTTTTGGTACGTTGCCTCTGGACATCCCTTTCCTTTAAATGCGGAGACAAATGAGCGTTGAAAATAAATAAATACAAATTAGAAACTTTTGCGGCCGAGAATGGAGCTTAGTAATGGTAAAATTAAAGAAGGAAATAAGATTACCGTACGAAACACACATTTTCTTTAATGCTATGGTACGACGGCAAAATATATTTACACTTGTGTACCTTACTCCTCAGTAATAAAGTGCAAAGTTGTAAGTATATCTCTGACGTCTATTTCTGTCGTTTCATACGAATGTGGTTAACGACATGCCATAAGTAATTGCCGGCTGAGACCTCCCGGCCTCGTGACATAGCCTGCTGGGCGATAGTGGCTTTTATCGTTTCATTTCATATTACAAGTAATCAATTTATGGGAGGGAGTAGTGGCTTTATTATATTATTTAATTAAATCAGTAAATCGATTTGGTTATTGTAATTATTATTGCATATTGTACTGGGATGTTCTGAAAAGGCATAATGAAAAGATGCAAAATAGAGCCCTCTCATTGGGAGGAGAAGGCAGCGCGGAGGTCCGAATGGCGTCGACTCATTCACGATCGAGTTACCACCTTCGAGACTGAATGTCGCTATGAACTCGACAAGAAGCGTGATGATCTAAAGGCTCGACCGCCAGTAGCAACCCTGTACAATTATATCGATTGTGTGCTGACATGACCAAAGTGCGCTCGTATCTTTAGTAAGAAGATTGGGTACGTAAGCCACCGAAGGGTGCATCAGAGAGCAGAGTAGCAACCCTTAAATGCCTGAATTCCACTAACAGTCGCCGTGGCCGAAGTCGGTCAGGAGGAGCATCAATCAATAAACACTGAGCAGGAAAGCTAACGGGGATCTTATTCGGGAATCTCAGAACTAGGATTCAATGGTTTGTGCATCTCACACTGATTTACTTAATTTAAAACTCGTGGAACTTACTAATGTCACATTTATTGATTTTATGAATTGCAAAACTGATCTGGTAAACTAGCTAACGATATATACCAATTAAGTGCAACACCAAGCACAACACCCACTTGTCAACAACAAACAAACATTCAAATTGCACTCATAAATCCAAGCAATAAGTCTCAAATTGCCTCACATGTCACACAAACCAATTCCCACATGAACGATCGCCCGAAGTGGGGTCAAAAGTTAAAGACGGTAAAAAAGCGTCGGCAGCTGTTTGGCACATGGCGCTCATGGAAAAACGTTTAATAAAACCGAGGACTGGCTCTCTCATTTCTTTTAGCTCACGTTTTTTTGTCAGCTCCATCGAGTACTGGATACCGAGTTTGTAGAACGAATTGGTTGTTAATTCAGGATGGAGGCGGTCATTAGTGTCGTTTGTCTTGACGCGGATACAGCACTAGTGTCAGATGTTGTAAGTATGTGAATATATGACATATAAGTGCCAATTTGGATAAGGATGGAGCGGCCCACCGCACCGGATCTTGGCGCGCCATATAAACAGTGATTAGGCTATGCTCTGCATTTTCGTCATATTACTCGTACGTAATTGTATTTAGTAGAGTATATAAACGGTACGACAACTTGCTCGTACCTATTTTTTTCCTACTACAGGTTTCCGGTTTTATTGAAGAGGCATATTGGTACTTAAAAACCTTATTTATTCACATCTTATTATGATTCCATTGATAATTTCCGAATGGTTGCATTTTTTGCACGGTTCTACTGTGTGACACCTGATCGCGGTAATTTCCTTATGCGTTCAATTAACTGGAGAATCCTCTGCAATTCACAGGAAAGGCTTCGGGTATCCTATATAATAAGGGAAAAAAAAATCTGTCATTCCGATCTGAGATGCAAAATAGCCAGTCGGCTATGAGAAATACAGCACTCCGCAGACTAAGAGCAGGTGGACAATGGGATAGTTTTTCATGAACAAAGCCTACTTTTTGAGTATATAGGCAACTATGTACCTATAGTTTTTTTTTCTTTTCAACGCAAGTCTTTAAATCAATAAATGGTATTAAGTTTTTCAAATTGTCTTTAACAGCTAGCTGAAGAGCTAGATCTATGAAGTTTGTGGGTAATTTAATTAACCCTACGTTTTTATCTCTTATTATTTAGTAACAACGCCAATTACGCGCTATTTTCACCATCAGCGTAGCATTAAATTAATTAAGAACATTACCACTTAAAATTCTGTCGCAATGGCCACTTAATTTTCTTTTATTATAAATGTTTATGGCAGCTAGGGTTTTTTATTTTTGGCGATGGAATTGTCCCCTTGATAAACTGAGGCACTTGCCGAAAGGAAGGAAGCGATGAAAAAGTTTCGGCATTGTTTTAAACACTTCCTTCATAATTTGGATATCGGGTTTCCTGGTCAACGTTGCGTCGGATTCAACCCTAAAATATTGTATAGATAAATCGCGAGTTGGTGAATAACTCGGATAAACAAGCTTGGTATTGTGGAAAACTTTACGGAATCAATAATTAGGTAAACTTTCGGTTTAACTTTGTTTTGTCTTGAGATTTCAGGAGTCATCTAACTTGGGAACCTCTACGTTTATCTACTACCATTGCTTTTTTATACAGCCTTAGTATGTAACAGAGTTCGATTTCAATTCATAAGATGTATGGTTCTGAAAGCCCTGGTGAAACCGAAAATATTTAATTTAACATCACCTAAATCCTTAACATAGCGAACTCGGTTTTTAGTACAAAAGTACACAAAAATCCTCCTATCCTTTCGTGTAATTATTTTTGTTTTATACAGGATGTTGTTTTTCAACCCTTAGCCTTAGTCGTATTGCGGGTGGTGGTTAATAGGTAGGTCACACTTAACAACTTACACTATGGGGCCAACTCCGATCCGAAATCGCGAATTTTGTATGTTTCATACATTTTGGCCGATCAGATGTCGCCGCTTTCATTGGGACAGCCTAGATTTTTTCGCGATTTCGAATTTGGTCGATTGGTTGGTGGTTGGATACCTGTTCCATGTAACCTATCTAATTACCACTACCAATATGACTAAGAGTTGACTAAACAGACTTGGTTGAGAAAATTTGGTCAACAATTGAGAATGTTTGTTGATGAATAACAATACAGAATGATATACGTAGGATGTCATATAAGCAGGACTGTAACTTTTTGCGTATGCTTGGGATTCGAGAACTTGTGGCTTCTCTTAATTACTGACATCCGTTTGATTGGTCACCGCCATTGTTTGTGCTCCTCTAACGCAATTGCACCAGTTCCGAAGTCCCTTTTAATAAAAGCCAGCAGACAATTAACCACAGGCTATCGACCTTTGTCACGCGTTCCGTGAATGTTGGCATATCGAGAGCATGACATTTGTAGGTAATTGTTCTTAAACCTGTAGCGAATTTTTAACGATCTTGAATTTTTTTTCGGAATAGTACCAGATGTAAAGAAATCTTTGCAAAACACTTCTAGTTATCTTGCCTCTTTTCATTGCAGTGTTAAATATTTATATACCAACATAGGTAGTATTTTTTTATATCAAGTTGTATTTTTTATGTTGTCGTTACGTTTTTACGCTGTTACTTGTAGGTTCTTACATCGGTATTATTTGTTTGGTATGTTACTGGCACCACATCACAACTTAACCTTCCCGTGCTGAAGTCACATTCTTTGAAAATCATTATGAAACATTGTCTAAAATCTATTATGGGTCTTGAAAATTAATACATAAAGCATGACAAATGCAGTTAATATATTTTCCTATATTTTCTCATGAATTTTATAGCTTTCATTATAGATATGACTTCTTAATAAATACTATCGCTCTAGTTATAGCTTTGTTATCAATCCATTCGGTAATACTGCACCCGATATCTAAAGTATGTAGGTACTCACCTAAAAGAAAGTGCATCGCTATGTCGCGACATTAAATTGGGTACCTAATTCAATGATAACAAATAAAAAGCTACAACGGTCTCGAGACGAAGGAGAGGGACTTATGGCCGTCTACATTTGTCAGAGCAGTGTATAAGATTAGAGTCTCACAGAGCGGCACGGTCGGTCATTCAATTTATCTCGTGACAAATAGATAGAAATCAGTATTTGATCGAGTGAACGCATACGTTCGTTTAACTGCTTGCGAGATGCTGTTATTTGTGTTGTGTGTACTCATTTGAGTATTTTCTTGTTCTTTAAGTTTATTCAATATGGTTGTTATTAAATTTGGGAACTTTTATTAAATGTTCCATAGTGACAGTTTCTCGGTATTTTTTTGTTTGTTCAAATGAACGATGTCGCCTGTTACTTATTTAAGTAGTACACATAACATTAAGTAAACAGCGGCAAGATATTTGCCGTCATAGTTATCTCATTTTACTTATATATTTATTAATTATTGCTTAATTCTTATTTATTTGTTTTCTAAACTTAATGAGTACTTACATAGTCATAGTATTTATTCATATACAATACGAGATTGTGTTTACACACCTGCGTTTTGCGTCCCGTAGGCATCGGAGCTCAGAGGAAAAATCCCATTTTTATGCATCGGAGGTATCCCGCGGCATATCACTGTGGTGTTTTATTGGAGGCTTTAGTTCTTAGTATACTCCCTCTTTGGACCTGGAGAGATGATATTGTGACACTTATTTTTTTAAGGGTAAGGGTAATTTTAAGACAAACTCGCTTTGTTGCAAATTTCAAGATACTTGGGTACTTACTTTACTTTACTGTAGTTGTAGTTAAGCAAGATCCTGTTCAGTTCTATTGGTTTCACTGTCGTAAATTCGTAACATGTCTTCCTTTGTTTGTTATAAGTGTTCTTATTTTGGGAATGTGACCGTGGCGTCAATGCGCCGTGTCGTCAAATGGTTGCAACGGAAGACCAGCGCTGGCCCTGCCGGCATTTAACGCTGCGTTGCGACCATTTCGTGGCAATTAATGTTTCGGGTTGTATATGTTATTGTTTATTATGTTTTTTGTAATTGTCATGAATAAATCTTTCATTCATTCATTCTTTCATTCATTCATTCATAACAATGTCATTTTATCAATATTTAACAAAGACGTTGGTGCTCCAAATGAAATGTTGAGCACTGGCTTTCGTTGCCAATGAAAAAGTTTATGCATTATCTCGCACAATATGTGTCTTAAATAAACAAATAAAAACGTTCGAGTCTGGTGTGAAATATGCACACACATGAAAATTATGTCACACTTAAATTAAGTAATCTTCGTACATTGTGAGAGTGGCAACTGAAAAATGACATTAGACTTGTAGTTCGATAACCCTTATTTTGGTCTCGCTTGATCGATTGCTGACTAGAATATTACCTAGCTGGGTCGACTACTACGTAACCAGTCATCACATGCCCTGTTATTACCGCCAATCGAAGCAGCCATTATGCAATTTTTAACGATAATCTGATTTCTAAAAGCTCTTTTTTTAACAGGCAATCGAAAGACTTTATACCTATATGAACTTCAGGTCATTTGAGATGCGGTCCGACTGTGGAGTACTTAAATTATTCTAACATGAATTTTGTTTTTGTAGGAAGCTTCTATAAAAGTATATAGTTGGTCGGTATTAAAACCTTATTTGCATTTTTAATGTAAGAAATATATTATGTCAATGTCTCACTTTCTTTTTATATGATTCTGGAAAAGCACATTAATTTCATATAAAAAAAAGAGGCAGTGAATTTTATTGTTTCATTAATACGTATGTAGATAGATATATCACATACAGTAGTGATATAAAAGGCAGAAGCATCTTCTTAATATTTATGTTTATAAGTAATAATGGAGAGAATATCTCTTTCAAGGGAAGCTATGGAATAATACTTCACTTATTTAGAAAAAAATACGATAACAAACAAAATGAAAGATAATCTAAAAAATAGTAATCGATACAGGATCTTTTTTCATCGGTCGGTGGACATGCGTGAGATACACCGACATAAAAATACGTCCAGTTATGTTATTTTCATTTGCTTACAGAGTGCGAGCATTTGGCTCGCTTGAACCTATATAAGCGTGATCTCCGATTACGATTACTTGTTGCGAATCTCGAGGTCACTCTTAATACTGGTTCACTTAAAGCGTGGTTGGTAAGGGATAAGAACACAGCAGGGATAGTCTCTCGTCCCCCTAATATTGAGCACACAAAAGACGAAACGTTTTCGCATAGAATCGCATCGTCAGCATAAGAAAAAAACCGACAATGGACGCAGGACAATACCTACATTCACAACTGCGTAACTTTTCAACTGTTTTATAGCGAAAACGACCTTATTTACAAAGTATTAAAGATCAAGACTCAAGAGATGCGAATTTTTGAATGTAAGTAGACAATACGTCCCTCACTCGTTGATCAGTGCGGTCTCTCAGAGATAACAAATGAATGATACGGAACCCCATCTGTGCCGGACTAATATGATCCTCCCTCGTTTACTGTCGAGTCTTGCGATGCAAAATCTATTGTTGACTTGGAGAGTGCTTTTGATTTCCATTCTTGAGAACAAATTAATGGACAAAGCGGATTGCGGAACTTAAAAGCAAAACAAATTCATGTTGTTAAAAAAAATTATGAGTAGGCTCTCACCTCTTTGAAGTTCTTAGATAACGTTTTACTAAAGTAGTACTGGAGCCTCTGAGGTCTAAATTTATCAAATGTGGGTTTACACGATCGAGATTTTCACTAGATGGCAGCACCGTGGCGAGAGGTATTTTTGACAACAGCTGTCAAAATCCACCAATCAAAAAGAATATTATTAAACCTGATTGGTGGATTATGACAGCTAGGCCTCTCGCTACGGTGCTGTCATCTAGTGAAAAACTCGATCACGAAAAACCCTCATTGCCTAAAATATATACCGATTGGCTTCCAACCTTTTTGAGAGAACTATAGTATTTTTCAAACCTATCATGAAAAAAATATAGGATACATTGTTGTAACGTATGAGACGTTCCAAAAATATAGTATTTTCGCCTTGTTTGCTTTTTTTCAACAGTACACCAAGCCAAAATATCGTACTATACTATATATTATAGTGCGGGTGGCCACCCTACTTGGGGATCATAAGCGAATCCAATAGTATTTACGCAATATTCGGCAGACTACCGTATATTCGGTAAAGTAACGGAGTAGGCCGAATAGCAGCCGGATGTTGATGTATGGCATCTCTAATTTGCGATATCATCATATCAAGCACTATCAAAAGCAATGTGGAATTGCTGTTGATTTAGTTCACCGAACATTAAGGCGAGTGCACTGGGCATCGCGTGGCGGAACACAAGCAAGCACAGGTCGCCTTTTAGTCTTTGAGGTCTTATTTACATCGCTAGGTGAGCTGATCGTTCATTCACTTAGTCCAGTGTAAGCGCTTTACGACTAGGTACGCATACCTGTTACGGATCTTCGCACTTCTTCGCTTCGTACCATTTTTAATCATGGATCGATTTCGATATCCTTTTTTTGCATCAAAGTGCATTCAGTAAACCTGTTTAATCAAGGTTCTGATGGAGATATATTCGCTTCAAAAATTTGGATTTTAAACTTGCGAGTGAATTAAGTTCCGAATGAACAAATCCGATTGCAATTGGAGAATTTTTATCAGAATGGACTATCGTCAAAAAAGAATATTACCTAGTTCAAGATCGACCTAAAATAATCAATCATGTTTGCTATTGTACCTTATACAATGACCAGATTTAATTGTAAACCGGCTTGGAGATTCAATACGTGTTAGATTATTATTGTTTATTTTTTTGAAGTCTTTATCCTTACTATCCAATACTCTACAATTATTTAAAGAGGCTGTTCTTGAATATAGTGTAGGTAAGTCTGAAATCCGAAAACTTGTAATTGACGGACGATCCGCATTCATTCCACGTCTAGGATCTAATTTAAGCGGATACACTTTTGCTTTCGCTTGGAATTGAGGGGGTATTCAGAAAATTTAATTTCCGTAGACAGATCGAACAATTGATGCAGCGTTGCTTCGCAGTAGATCTGATATAAGCAGTAGGTCCGGCGACGTGTGGAATGTTGTGATGATTTTACTACCGTATTATGATCTTGTACGATACATGGTCGTCAAAGTAGATGGAGAGAACTGGATAATTACAAAGAGCGAGCGAGCAAGAGAGCTCAGAATTGTAGAAAATACTAATGAAAAGATCAATATTTTTAGGTGGTACGGAGTTTACCACGAGTTTACTTACTTACTTCACTGGCTCAGTGACTTAAACGGATCTTGGCCACTGACAAAAGACAACGCCACTCTACCTTATTCTGCGCCAATTCACGCCAGTCGGGTACTCCGAGGGCCGACAGACCTTTTAGGGTTTCTTCGCTCCAGCGGTGTCTGGGGCGTCCAGATGGACGTTTTCCACCCGAGTGCCCCAAATACGCTCTTCGCATAGCTCGATCCTCTTACATCCTCTCCGGATGTCCAAGCCAGTGGAGTCGTGTGGCTTTGATCTCGCCAATTATGGGCAAAACAACTATTAGCTCCTTTAGCTCCCTATTCTTTCTACGCCTCCAACTCCCATTTTCATCCCTGATAGGTCCCAAAATCTTCTGCAAGATTTTCCTCGCCATCACTAAGAGCTTGCTCTCTTCCTCCTGCGTTAAAGTCCAAGCTTCACACCCATACATTAAGATTGATCTAATTACTGTCTTGTATACTCGAATCTTAGTCGGTCTACTGATCACCTTGAACACTAGAACACACCTTTTTAGGTAGTTGCTCCGACTACTAGGCCTTCTCTTGTCACTCTGATGTTCTTGTACCTTTTATTAGGAGATCTACTGTTTGCTGGCGGTTATTTCTGAGATCTATCTTTTCTGCTTCCGACTCTACGATTCTTGCCATGGCCGCCAGGTCCGTTCAAATTGAGTTGTAAATTCGAAAACCTGAATTGTACGCGAACTGAAAATACGAGTTGTAAAAGGAGCTAATAGCTATTTTGCTATTTCATAATTAGATATTATACCTATGTAGGTATGAAATAATAATGACATAGACATTTGGCCTTCCTGGGTCAGTGTGGTTATGGCAATACCATCATGGCCAAAACGTTCTGCGCCAAAGTTATTTAATTGCGCTGCTGGAATACGAATGTACAGTTTCCTAGATGATACCGGGGTACTGATTGAGTTAACTCTACTGTGGCGCAGTAGTAATTGGGTCAACCCGACGGACAATAGACTTTGACAATGTTATTATTAGGTCTCTTACTCATTCACTCATTTCCAAACTTATCAATCATCTAGTTGGTAAGTTTGAATGGACTGTTTTTGAGGGGTGCTAAAAAGCGGTCATTGGCCCGGCAGGAGTGTTATTTTATTAAAGTTTGAAGGAGACTGACGACTTAACTGACGTTTGACTAAAATCACTACCAAATTAAAAACGATCAACCGCGCGTCAATGCAAGTCCTGTAAATAAGTTGCTTGAAGAAGAAAAGTAAAAAAATTCAACGGATTGATTTAGTTGAAAAATGTAAAACTTAATTAAAGTTTTGCATGGGGTTCGCTTATATGATCTGAACACTCGCCCGAAGGCCCCGAAGCCAAGCCTACCTTCAGCTTTGTCACCACTACAAATTAGAAGCATCAATCCTGAATACAGTCTCAATCTTAGGGAGCAATGAATCGAAAAGATTAAGAAGGTAAGGTTGGGAGAAGAGCAAATCTAATCAACAGTTCGATTTACACAAATCGCCGGCGCTGAAGTAGGGATTATATTCCCATAGTTACCGATCACACCTCATAGACCTACCAGTTTAAGTGTGATACTTGATTACGAGTAGTTGTGACGAATCTAGGTTTCGCTTAAGCTGGTCTGGTTGAGGCTACACGCTCGATAAGCGATCACAATAACATCTCAGGAATGTCCCGGTTAATCTGTCTACTTCAAATGAAGGCGGTGCTAACAATGTATGGGACACGTGGAGTCTTGGTACCTTTTTAAACTACGGAGGCAATGTCACCAATCGATTATGCCACCGGGTTAATAAAGAAGGACGTTTCATTCGATAGCACTTTCGGTGAACTTCCATATAGTTTTAGCGTTGATGCCGTTGTGACAGTTGTTTCTGTGTAAGCTGTTAAGGATCCCCGAGGTGCCAATGAACTTCGGTTTGAGTCCTACAGTTTTCTAGTGTTTTTTTAATTTGAAGGTAAACTATTTAATTCGGACCACGCATAGGAGGATTCCGTACATTCAATGGGATGTTATTTTTAAAGACATATCGATTGATGTGTCACATGTTGATATTTGGTTAAAAAATATTTTTTTTTTAAATTTAGATACATTTTCAAATTTAACTACATAACTAAGTAGCGGCATACAAAATACACCTTATGTGTAAATTTAATTCAGATACGTCGTATAGTTTCCGAGTAAAATGGCTGTGACATACGGACTGACAGACAGACAGACAGACATGACGAATCCATAAGGGTTCCGTTTTTTGCCATTTGGCTACGGAACCCTAAAAAAGTTAATACGCAATAGAAAATACCGATTAAAGATTGAAAACCCGATAACCGTTCGTAAAAAGGCTATTGCTTGACAGAATTGATGTGAATTCAAAATAATAAGAAACAAATTTTCTATTTTTTTTGGCGGATACACAGGCGTTTGATCACGATCTCACCTGATGGTAAGCAATGATGCGGTCTACGGTGGAGCACGCTTACCTAGATATATATATCATCACGTTAGCTAGAATGTTGTCAATTTAGCAAACGATAAGTCATCAAACCGTGCCAAATATAACGTTAACCGATACTCAAGTGATTAGACTGATTAGTACTTAGTTGTTTAAACTGTTATTATACAAGTATGATTCCACGACGTAATTTAATTCAAGTAATTTAGTATTTAAGTGTATTTGTAAATTGTTTTGATTAAGATTGACGTGTAATTTTGATTAAACTTGGTGTTGCTAAATCGTTCTAACAATATCAACAACATTTCAAAGTTTTTGGTCAAATGTTATTTGATATTGCACCGCCTACAATTTACATGTCTTATCTACAGGTTGAATGATAGAAAATGCTTTATAGAAATTAGCTCGGCCCATATTCGATATGTTATTATTTTAAGTTAAAGAATGAATAAATTATAGTATTTTATACAATCAATAATGAAGAGCTTTTCAGAGGTACGAGATTGAAAAGCTTAATTATGTGACTATTGTATACAATACTTTTTCTACGAGTGCTGAAAATAGAAGACAATATTATAAACATATTTTCTTCGGAATGGTCAAATTGAAATCGTATTCCGTCATATGCATTAAAATAGAAATAATGTACTTAGTTATGGTAATGTACCCACGAGTAGTGAAAACGATGTATATAGTTTTAAGTATCTATATATCCTTAATCATTGCAGGTGCATTTATTACAACCAAAATCTATAAAAGGCTCAGACGGATACCTATCTAAGTATCGGAAAGCATATAAGTAACATATATTATGTAAGTAAGTATTTACTTTCAACGCAAACATCGATAAGAGCCACTGGTCAGCCTCAAAACTCCGATATTTTTAAACTCCCTCCAGCTCAAGAGGCAATTGAAGTTGATCACTGCCAGTGGAGGTGGGAGGGGTTTGGTCGAGTCTGCGATCAGTCAATGTCAACTTGCCGATAGCAGAAGACGTTTGAGCCCAGAGTTTTATCGGTAACGATATCAATTCGTGTTTATAATCGAAAATTTGCCGTGTAATAGGATTTCAGGAAGTTAGCTTGATGTTGAAAAATGTTACGCTCATATGATAGCAAATGCTTGTACACACTGTATATATTTAACAATGCAGCTTATTTTGCAATGTGAAAACAGTATGTTAGAAGGAAACCCTACATGTAAAAACATTTAAGTACCTACATTGCAGTAGTGAAACTTAAATAATATATATTTGGAAACGCCAAAAATGCAAATGCGTAATTATTTTACATGTTTTTTTTAAGTGGGGCATTCCACTCATACAATAGTATGTTATTCAATCAAATACAAACATTGAAAACATTGAGAAAATAATCAACCCAGCAAGACTTGAACTTGCATCGATACGCCTTACCGGGGCTCGATCGCTTTACCAATTAAGCTATGGGTCAAGTTACTAAGTTGACGAAATTCTCAATGCCTTCAATCGTCTTTTTGCATTTATTTTTACATCGACTTTATAGCAGCCGTAAGCGACATCTAGGTGCTAACTACTAGAGTTAGATACCCCTCCCGCCGACCCTATTGCAAGTGTCACAACGGAAATAATAGATGGCGCTGCTATCAACTCATAATTATTTTACATGTTTTTTTTTTAAGTAGGGCATTCCACTCATACAATAGTATGTTATTCAATCAAATACAAACACAGAAAACATTGAAAAAATAATCAACCCAGCAAGACTTGAACTTGCATCGATACGCCTTACCGGGGCTCGATCGCTTTACCAATTAAGCTATGGGTCAAGTTACTAAGTTGTTGAAATTCTCAATGCCTTCAATCATCTTTTTGCATTTATTTTTACATCGACTTTATAGCAGCCGTAAGCGACATCTAGGTGCTAACTACTAGAGTTAGATACCCTTCACTTCCCGCCGACCCTATTGCAAGTGTCACAACGGAAATAATAGATGGCGCTGCTATCAACTCGTAAATATTTTACATGTTTTTTTTAAGTGGGGCATTCCACTCATACAATAGTCTAATCAAATACAAACATTGAAAACATTGAAAAAATAATCAACCCAGCAAGACTTGAACTTGCATCGATACGCCTTACCGGGGCTCGATCGCTTTACCAATTAAGCTATGGGTCAAGTTACTAAGTTGTTGAAATTCTCAATGCCTTTAATCATCTTTTTGCATTTATTTTTACATCGACTTTATAGCAGCCGTAAGCGACATCTAGGTGCTAACTACTAGAGTTAGATACCCTTCCCGCCGACCCTATTGCAAGTGTCACAACGGAAATAATAGATGGCAAATGCGTGTCAAAAATATTAGTTTCCTCAAATTAATAAATCTGTTTTATTTAATTCGAAAGTCACTCAACACATTTTCGAGGTTCCATCTTAGATAACGTTCAATCGTAGGTCCTTGGAGTTGAAAGCAGCGCCATTTTTATATCCGTTGTGACACTTGCGATAGTGTCAGCGGGAAGGGTATCTAACTCTAGTAGTTATCACCTAGATGTCCCTACGGCTGCTGTAAAGCCGATGTAGATCAAAATAAATGCAAAAAGATGATTAAAAATTTCGTCAACTTAGTAACTTGACCTATAGCTTAATTGGTAAATCGATCGAGCCCCGGCAAGGCGTATCGATGCAGGTTCAAGTCCTGTTGGGTTGATTTTTTTTTCAATGTATGTATTTGATTTCATAAAAACTATTGTAGGTCCTTTCTGTTGAAAAAATCAATAGCATGGATAATATATAGATATGGATTACCGAATGAGTGGTCAAGGTGGATAGATTCTCGTATAAGAGAGCACATGCCAGATTCTTCAATATAAACACGAGTGAAATCGCAAGAAAGACTGTTTAGAATTTGAAAATAGATTTAATAATTTCGCTGCTTTTCTTACTAACGGAACATCGTTTAATCTCCAAGCTCTTTCAAAAAATAAATCGCAGCGCGTTATTCAGCGCGTCAAACGCTGTATCGTTATCATTCAATTCGATCTGCGTCAGGGTCCACGGGGAATTTATTACTTCACTGATTTTTCCAATTGCTCGAAACGCTTCCGAACGAGATTTATAAGACGTTCGACAAAGAGTCACGTAATACTCCGCCGGTCAGCCGTGCGAGCTTCTTCAGGAGAAAATTTGTACGACCACTATAGGAGTTCCGATCATTACGGGCATGAAGAAATGTTAAGTTCGGTTTGTGTGTGCCTTATTTCCCTGCATGCATTTGCGCTAACGGTTCTGAATTTCTTTTGTTTCTCTGTCCTAGGTGAAGTGAATTGGCCAAATATGATGTTGTCTATAAGGTTGACTGGAAGAGATCCCTTAAGGGATAAGACCTCCTTTTTACAAATGTTATGTATTTTTCTTTGTTGTGCAATAAAGTATTAAAAATCAAATCAAACTATGTAGACCCAGCTGCAACATTGCATCAAAACTTTATGAATTGATCCATTCGATTTTGTCGATGCGATTTTGCAGTGGTACCATGGATTTAACCTTGAAATTGTTCAAATTAAATTTGATTGTGCTGGGTTTTAACGAAGTCTCTATTTAACAAAAAGTTGCTTGGTTACTTGCTTGGTTACACATCTAGGTAAGCTAGATTACTCTGTAGGTTTAAAATAAGTGTTAGAATATATCTGCTATTTCTAAAATAAGGTATCCGTTTTTTTTTATAAGTCTTATGAACTCAGTATGGCCTATATTTGCACCTATGCCTAGGCGACCTATGTTTATAGATTTATAATATTGTCAGCGAGGAATAGATATTGATTTATATGGATATATATAGATAATACAATAAAAATTCTACTATAAAACTCTTAAACATACCAAATAATAGAAAAATAGGCGACAAAGCATCCACTCCCGATCCCGAGACAAGCCAGCCTTGCCTCCCACAGAAGCTTTTTGAAGAAACGCCGTCCTAACGTTGCAATTTATTCGAGATGACGCTAATATAAAGCTAGTTTCTGCTTTAAAAGTACGACACCCACAGGTAGATGTCGCAATCAGATATATTGGAGCGAACATGAGGCTTAAAAATAATCGAAAACGTAACAGTGCATGTATAAACTTTTCAATGTGCAGATATTCTATACAATACCTAAAAAAAATACTTTTCACGTCATTAGATATAATTTTCTCCATGAGAACAATCAAGCAGATTGATCCTGGGCGTATTTCCGCAAGTCGTCATCCAGTGTGCCTATATTTTGTGAATCGGGGGTAGGATTTTTTTTTGCGACTACTGGTTAAATTGTGTTCAATTTAGAGGCAGAGGAAGCAATGAGGAATAAGTAAAAACGAGTGATATAAAACTCTACATTTACATAGAAGACTAGTAAAGTTTCCGTCGAGACAAATGTACTCCATGATAAAGAAGCAAAGTTTGTTTTGTTTTAAACCCCTCTACTAAAACTTTGAAAGATATGGTTTCTTGAACAAAATATCTCGTTTCCTAACTTTTAAACCCAGAATCAAGGTTTTCGTAAAATATCAGATGTAAAATCTTGCAGGCAGGAATAATCTATTGCGAGTTCAAGAACACAATTACCTACAGAATATTTTCATCCAAATATATGTTTTCATATTTAGATCACCACTGTACATTGGGTGTTGTTTTTATTGGTGCGCTTTGAAACACAGCAAGTGCGAGGCAGTTTCAGATTGGTGCGATAGAAATATACTGAAATTCATACAAATCAGTCAATTAATATATTATTACTATTATTAGATACTTTAATTTAAACGCGCCTCAGGACAGCTTTACAGATTTTATTTGAGCAATCGTTAGATTTTATCTCAAATACAACATTGTGCCATTAGTTTACAAAAATGGTTTAGGTTTGGTATTTCATAATTCATATGTACAAAATTTTTGTGAATTGTTTCAAAAACCAGTTTTGAAATTGGTTGAGTACCTACCTACTTAATACTAATAATACCTACTATTCAAACGGAGTGTTGTCGAAAACCGGAACTGAGCTGTCAGTTGGCTCTTCCGATCATCAATTATTGTAATTAGCACACATTTGCTTGGCATCTGTATCGAATGTGGCTGTAGAACGCTGCATATACGTTATTTTATCTACACCAATATCATAAATCCTCTATTCCGCGTTCGGAAACCGTATGTAAGTACCACCATTATTGCAACCAGTAACGTAACAGCTCTGACGATGTGGTAAAAACGTATGAAAATCCATTACCCACGGTAACGTTACCAAGATCCGCGCTCTCCCCGACCGCACAGTGGCCGGCGCGCCTAAGTAAGGCGGCCATAATTAATTTGATTCTTACTTATCTTGTTTTCTGGTAACAAAGACTTTTAAAATACTATTTACCACTAGTAAAGTTCAATGAAATACGTATTTAGGTATATTGCATGCTAAATTTAATAAAAAAGTATAAAAAAAACTTAAAAATACCTTAAAAGTATATGATTATTACTATTCCTTAAACTAGACATTTACTATTTCTTAAACATAACAGGCCTTAGAATATAAATAATAAATATACATTTTAAAATAATTCATGTAAAACAAATATCAATAAAAAATAAGTGCATATAAAAATTAAATAATACATAAATTCAAACATTGAATTCTACGTTATTCAGTAACATCTAATAAACTTAAAACTTCAATAGAGAGAGTAGATTTTTTTTTTCGGGTCAACTTTCTACTGGAGGTGACAAATGGATCTGAATTCAGCAGAAGCCTGTGAATAAGGTCTTTGTTAGTGAGATCCCGAGACATTTTCCGTGTGTGGTTGCGTCGAAAGATCTTTATATTTTTGTTCGTTGACTCTGCAGCCTCTTCGGACAATTCACCTATAGGAACTAAAGCGTTTTCTATAACTATAATAATAATAATAATAATAAATACTCTTTATTGCACACCTCATACAGTTACAAGCACAAATTTTACAATTAGATAAATTTAGGTAGAGGTAACAACAGGCGGTCTTATCGCTAATGAGCGATTTCTTCCAGACAACCTTTGGGTAGTGGAGACTAGAGAAAAACAATAAGCAGTAGGTGGTGCATAGAAACAAAAGAGACGAAATAGATAACACAGCACATTCATATGAATATACATACTTAAATAAATACAAAATAAACATACATATACGTACATATATACATATATAATACACACAATAAGAAACAACAGTGTCAACTTAAAAACCTAAGGAAGAGATAAATAGTATTCCTTAAGTTGCGATTTAAAGCTACCAATAGATTGCGCGCGTTTAATGTTGAGAGGGAGAGAATTCCACAAACGAACGGCCTGGAACGTAAATGAGCAATTATAAAATTTGGAAGATGAAGATGGCACTTTTAGGAGCAATTTTTGAGAGGATCTAATAGAATTAAGATAAGAGAAACGCTCTTTGAGGTAGCGGGGAGTTGCAGGGACTATAGCACCATGTACGAGCACTTTATGTACAGAAGATGGTAAAGGGTACCAATCGTATAACTTCATCAGTTCTTTCGCCGTTTCTGTAGCATACTCGTCAAATTTATTTATTTACATTTATTTTATATCCAGATCATATGCACTCCAAAATAGTTTCACACCTTTCTATTAGGTTCTGTTGTATACCGGTGATTTCAGCGGATAGCGGATTGTTGATCGGATTCCACGTTCAAGGTATTTTTGATTAACGTACATGTTTTAAGGAGATTAACACTTTGCAACTCGTTGAACCATTCGGAATGTTTCATTAGAACTTTAGATTTTGTTCTCGAACACGATTTCGAAAAAAACACAATTCGTTCGCAAATGTACTTTATGACTTTTTATAAATTGCTAGTACTCGTATTCACGTTATCTGCATATGGGACCATTTCAATCAAATGTTGTATCACTTGGCGACGCCTTTCTACATCTGAACCACTCTTAGACAGCCACAGTTCAAATACAAATCCCCTTGTAAATGATCCGACGTACATATCATCTGAAAAAAATAAAAATAAATGGTTAATATTGTAACGTAATATTTTCGTAGTACCGCTACGCGTAGGCCCACTTAGGCGTAGCAGGATTCTAAATACTAAAGAGGCATAACTAGGCAAACAAATTTGTATGTCTATTAATCTACAAAGATAAAGCTTTCAAATGAATGTAACTTTATCCTTCAGCGAGTTTAATAACATAACTAAAACTTTCATTAAAAAAAATTTTCTTACAATATTTCGCATGTAAGTTAGTCATGGCGTAGACACATTATTATTACTATATATTACATGTACAGAACATAATCTATATGTAAAACAAATTAACGTACCTGATTCTTGAAGATCTATAAAACTAAAATACCAACTTTCACAGGAATTCACTACTAATGGCCGATCGCTTAATGAGTCGCTGATAAGGGAGCGCGCAGAAACGGGTGATATGGTCACTTTCGAGGTTCGTAAGAGAATGAAAGTAGTTAATAATCCAAGATCTATTTATACCCGATTGTAGTACATTTATAGGTGAATAATAAACGATCATTGGATATTTAAAAATGACACATGCATTTTTTTTTATTATGACCTAAGGCCAGGCCACTGTCGACCGCCGACACAATTGAGTTGGTCACGGCGGAGCAATGGCGGTCATGCTACTGGTTTCCGAACACATCATTTCGGATTTATAATATGTGTATAGATAAAGCAGTGTATGCAACTGTACGTAATTAGGCCTTAAAACACTCGTGTGATCTTATTATGAAACTCGCCTGCGGCTTCGTTTCATAAAACCACACTCGTATTTTAAGGACCCTTATTACGTAACAGTTAATTAAACTACTATTACACATAGTTTATGGACACCAATTATATAAATAGATGTAAAATTCTTATTATAAAACTCGCCTGCGGCTTCGTTTCATAAAACCACACTCGTATTTTAAGGACCCTTATTACGTAACAGTTAATTAAACTACTATTACACATAGTTTATGGACACCAATTATATAAATAGATGTAAAATTGTGCACATTTCTTATTTGCATCAATTTTTTTAGCTCAAAGTTGTAAGAATCATGCCAAGTGATGAAATGAAAAAGCTTACACGAAACTATTACATCTATGAACTTTCAATCCAAATTAATGTAAAAAGTTTAAGTCAACAAAGCGCATAGAGTACACGGAAAGAACATGTCTAGTCTTAGGGTTCGAAATCCGGTACTCTTTTGGTACAAAAATTACCGGGTCACTTATCACTTTATTTGTAAAATGAGTTTTTTTAATCAAAATATAGAGCTTGCAATTAACTATAAGTAACAACTTCTGTTACACCTGGAATTTTTAACGTAAATCCACTTTTTAACTCATAAAAACCATCTAGTTACGAAATAGTATGGTTATGGTTAATTGAAGCTTTCCAAACTTTAAAAGCGCTATAACTCAAAATGTTGTCAAAGTTACTACATGTTCTTTCAGTGTACCCTTCATATTACCTACAATGAACGGATCAATCGCGATTAAATTTATTTACCTTGAGTACCGACGGTAGCCATACGAAATATGTATATCGTGAGAATGCACGAGAGAAAATTACTTGTATAGCAATAAATTCAAGGAACCATCAAGCCGTCTCAGTTTACTTAACGAAGCAAAACGACGGCAGACGATACGTCACCTAATCCTAATCGCTAGACTAAGACTAGTCACATGTGACTAAAAGTCACGGTTGATTTGCCATAGTAAATGGGATTAACTCCTGTGCATATGCCTCAGTAAAGGAAGGCCGGAGGTATAAAGCTAGCCTAACCTCCCACTCCACTCTATTAGCACTTCTTTGTCTCAAGGAATGCTCGAGCTGTTCCGAATACTATATGTTATATTGTTGTGTTGTATGTTGTTGTTGTTATATTGTTGTTATGTTACTCGTATATTTTAAGCCATTCTTTAAGAGCGTTTTAGCTACAAGGAAAGAGGAAATCAAACTTTAGTAACTAGATAGCATACAGTTATTAGAATAAAAGGATTTCCTAGCAAATGACTTAGCAATGTATAAATATTATTGATATGATGATGTCTATGGTTGTAATACTAGAGTATACAAATTGCCGGAAAATCAGTTAAATAATAATAAAAAAAACGTTATTTTAAAATGTTGTTAAATTTAGTAAACTTCAGTAAAGGGATCAAACAAGTCGGTACCTATTGGAAATCGCATCATTACGCCCACACAACTACCCGCATCTAATAATACCGACAGGTCTTCATTTTTCCCGACTCAATTAAAAAGTTTCCCTTTACATATAAAAAAGTATTCCCAAAATCCTCACAGTCCGCAACGGAGCGGAAATTAAACTTTTGTAAACTCTTTTTATTTCTTTACTTTCTTGCGAAATCGGTGATAGCTGCCATTTGTTAGGTCTTCAAACACGTCACAAGGACGAACAATTGAAAGGGCCTTGTAAGCGTAGGGATCGGCATTGTGTCTCAGGCCTGACAGGGGCGGCGGGAAAAGGTCTTGTGAAAGAACTCCTTTGTATCTGCGATCAATTTGCCAAAGATATCGCCTGTGGTAGCGCCGACTATCTCGGCAATTTCAACCACGCAAGTTTCAACGATATAGGAACACGGATTAATCAAATGCGAGGTATTCTACTCAAAAATGTGTAATGTAAAATTTCTGCGGCGGCGTGATTTTAAAAGCGCAGTTAAACGCATTGAAGATGATTATTTTGACAAAGCGTTTATGTAAAAACACAGGCTTAAATTGCTTTAAACTGCTCCGTGGTTGTACAAACAATTTTAATTCACACCTGAAAGCTTTTACATTTTATAAAGCAATTAATCTAAAAGTGAAACAAAAATAAAATGTAATACGAATACGTATAATATAGCAAATATTTTGCCAGCGAAATTAAAACTTAAGAAATTTCTCCCTCTTTTCTTTTTTATTGTAATTAAGTTGAAGATATTTTTTCTTCTTCCATTAGTTAAATGACAGTGATGCCGGCGCGTCTGAGTAATACTCGAAATGTAATCTCATTGTATTATAGGTGACTGACAATTTTTTATCTTTATTATGTTTAATATTTTGTTAATAATGTACAGTACGTATAACACATGCAAAATGGTTCTGAAACGCTATTTATTTGTGCACCAATTATTAATAATTCGTATACGCCTGTCAGTTATTAGTTATTACTTTATTTTTAATTCTAAACAAACTTAGCAGACGCCGACGCGAGTCAGGCCTGAGTGCCCGAGTGCGGAGGGCCCCCGTCTGTGTTTGCCCACCGACTAAGTTTTAGCATTGTAATATTGCTAGACAGTGACTTGTTCTATTTGACCGTTGCCTACGATGAACTTATTTCAATGCGGGCTCTTCAGTATGCGTTTAATAAAAATAGACAAATCAAATTTAGGACGCATTTATTCGTTGAATATGTATATCATAACATCAAGAAATTTGAGATGTCTACGAGTAGACGTCGCATCCGCATGTTGTAAAGTCGAGTTATTCAATATCTGTACACACCGACGTTCAAAAACATGTGGACACAAACACAACCTTATTTGTTTGGGTTTAGGGTCGTGTACACATATTTTTGAATGTCGGTGTGTACAGATATTGGAGAACTCGACTGTAATTAAAACAGTATTTTTAATTAAATACAGTAATCTGTCAGATTTTGCCATACAAAGTGGTTTACAATGGATGGCAGGAGCTGTCAGATTAATATCTTGAATTAAAAATACTGCGTGTACTTTACACACAAGATCTTATTCTCGTAATATGCCTATGATAAACCAAGGTATGGATAAATTTGACAATACAATCAAGAAGATGAGATCAAAATACTCGAAGAAAGTCCTATTTAAACAACACACATCGCATACAATTTTATAAATATTTGTTTTATACGTCTTAAAAATTAATATAATAATGTCGGGTCGAATATTGTTATTTGGAACACAGAGCATCAATATGTTGCCCGAGGTTGCCTGAATAATAATTCCACAAACAGATATTAATTTTCTTTCACCCTGAAAGACCTTTACGATTTTGAACAGTGATCAAAACGACTTTCATTCAAGTAAATATAAAATACGTGTTGCTTAGCACATATTGAAATATATTGTTCGCTTTGACGTCGTATTTACAATGCTAAGAGAGGTACAATCGGCATAACCCATTAGGAGTACGAAATAGGTAAACATGGTGTACGAGTACGCCTAGGCAATAGAATTGTAAGTAGGGAGTTAGGGTACGGTTACAAGTACGGCATTTACAAGTAAGGGTTAGGCCTAGCTGAAATACGAATTTCATAAGAATGTTCATGAATCAAGAGAAATACATGTATTTTTGTATTAGTTTTGTTAGAAAATAGATCGTTTCGAATAAGGTTAGGTTAGATTATAACAAACCTAGGGGTACGAGCGGTGATATACCAGAAAGCTTTCCAAGAGTTTTGTCGTTTCTTTGCTTTTATAAAACATTATTTTAAGGGGCTCCCTGGCGCCAATGACCTTCGATCAGAATCCCTGTATTTTCTAATGTTTTTTGTAGCTTATCATATTATCAGCAATTACTTTAAATAATGACCAGTAGTCTCATAATTGTATCCGTAGTGCAGATGTAGGAATATCGTCTTAAAACTTGACAAAAATGGATGAAAATCGTGTATAGCTCCTTCGTCTATTAAAATTACGTAAAAATAGTAAATAAACGAACGAACTCAAAACGAAACTTAAAAAAAATGGCTACTGGTTGTGCAACCCAGGTAGCATTTATACGTCATTATGTCGTCCGTTTACGGTACTGCTCGACGTAAGAGACGTCATGTCTCGACGTCGGGGGGTCCCAGCAGATGACGTCAATTTGTCACAGCCTCAAGACGTCTGTTTACAGACGTTACAGAGACGTCATATACTGAATGCATAGGGACGTTACTGGGCCGCACATATTAGGTTAGCCACTGACGGTAGAGAGACGTCATATACTGAATTCATAGGGACGTTAGTGGGCCGTAAATATTAGGGCAGCCACTGACGTTGGAGTGACGTCATATACTGAATCCATAGGGACGTTACTGGGCCCTACATATTAGGGCAGCCACTGACGTTGGAGAGACGTCATATGCTGAATTCATACGGACGTTTCTGGGCCGTACATATTAGGGCAGCCAGTATGTTCGAATAACGTCACACACAGGATTGATTGTGGCGTTACTAGGACATAGGCACAGGTCAGGACCTAGGGGGGCTGCATTATGCTGCTGTGTTCACGATATCAGCAGTAGAAGTTAGCGATTTTCAATTTTATTAAGGCGGGTATTATATAAATTTTAATAACATCTCTCAAAACACACTGCTGATATCGTAAGCACGGCAATATGCTCCTCGTAGCTAGGATGGGTGGGTAGTCTGTTCAAAAATAGAACCGACCTGGCTGTTGAGTGAACTAACGACGTGTTAGATTTAAGTTCTAAGACGGTTCTAACTTATTGGCCAGGCGCCCTAGACAAGACTCCAAATCCTTCGCGTAAGAGTAGAAAAGAGTTTAGCGCTTAGCATAGCAGGCATCTTGTCTACGTACCCTGAACAAACTCTAGGACTTATGGATGAAACTAAAAAACGCTATGTAAGTAGTACAATTTATATTAGAGGCATTAAAGGACAGTGGGAACCAATAGCCCCATAACAATAATCCCATCAAAAACATAAATGTGAAATGAGAGCCAAGTTATATATGCCTTGGTTGTTTATAAACAAATTTCAGGACTGACAATTGAACTTGGCACCCATTTAGATCTCACTTCTTTTGTCGTTGAAGTCAACAACCAAGGCATATATAACTTGGCTCTCATTTCACATTTATGTTTTTGATGGGATTATTGTTATGGGGCTATTGGTTCCCACTGTCCTTTAATGCGTCCTAAACATCGGTATCAACGTTCAAATTTCGTGGCACTTGGTAAGGGTCGCAAAAAAAGAAATACATAGGTATCATTGTTTTATTTATTAGTAATAAATAACATTTAATTTATTTTTATTCTTAATCGTACTTTGGTAAACTGTACATATATTTAAAGAGGTTTATATTCTTAATACGTCATAGAACCTCAATACTCTTTTCATTATCCATTTGTAAAAAAAATTCTAAATGCCAAATAGGCAACAAATGTCAATTTAATTGTCATGCAAAATAATATGTGGTAAAATCTTCAACGATAATAGTTCTTAAAAACACTTACAACTACAATTTAGCATTGATAAATCTTTACCCAACTCCCTATCAGACTTGAGAAAATGGATTTGACGCAGTATACTGATTTTATATTCACTAACGAAGGTGCTTGCTGTACTATTTGCGAAATGAATATAAAAAAGAAAAGGTACAATATAGAGAAACATTTGAAATCAAAATCTCATCAAGATAAATTATCTGATTCACGCTGCCATTTACAGGATATAATACGAGATAATGCTGATTTCGAAATTAAAGACGATATCGTATATTGCAAATTGTGTAATTCGAAATTATTTCCCTCTAAATCTAGTATCGACCGCCATTTAAAAACAGATTTACACAACAAAATTCATAAAAATAATGCACAAGAAAAATTTAATAAAGATTTAACAGAGTTTATGATTTGTTCGAATATACCGTGGTCAAAATTAGACAATCCTAAATTTAGAAATTTTGTAGAAAATCTTTTAAATCATAAATATGGAAACGATATTACTGTGCCGAGTGAAACAAAAATACGAGTAAAATGCTTACCTGAATTGTATGAAAAGAAAAAAAATGAATTGAAAGAGAAATTACAAAATAAAATGATTTACCTCAGTGTTGATGAAACATCAGATTCCGTGGGAAAAAAAGTGGCAAATATTTTGATCGGAGCTCTAGATGGAACTAGTACCCAGCCACATTTATTTGCTTCTAAGGTATTGGAGGCGACTAACCATTCGACAATAACCAAACTCGTTGAGGAAACCCTTGAAGATCTTTGGGGCGATGAATACAAAAAAAACATGGATAAATTATTATTTTTTATAACGGATGCCGGTTCCTACATGGTAAAAGCAGCTAAAAACCTTGTTCAGAAATATAAAAATATGACTCATGTAACATGCATAGCACATGGATGTAATCGAGTCGCAGAGATAATTAGAAGTCTTTACCCGACCATAAACAGTTTGATTGACTGTATCAAAAAAATATTTTACGTCACACCTGGCCATAATGTGAGTTTTATCGCACGCTACGCGTACGGTAAAACTCGCATTATGGCCAGGTGGAGACGTAAAATTGTGTACTCACCACGGGCAGTAAAAAAGAAAGCCCTCTATCGCATATTTACAACCCTTGCCTGCGGCTCGGGTTACAAATACCTGCGATTTCGGGCTTTCTTTCTTTTACAGCCCTTGGTAAGTAATGTACTATCGTAACGCTCCTTCAAGGACAAATTTATTTCATCAAATGTGTGTAAATATTCCTCTACCACCCCGACCCGTGATAACAAGATGGGGAACATGGTTAAATGCTGCCTCATATTATCACATGCATTATGATAAAATCAAATCTGTCATCGATGCCTTAAATCCGCGTGAAGCGAGTGCAATTTCTAAAGCAAAAAAAATTTTCCGTAACCGGAATTTAAAAACTGAGTTACTATTCGTCGATACACACTTTAGTATAATTGCTAAGTCAATAAAATTATTGGAGGATCCAAAACTGAGTCTAGCAGAATCATTAAACATTGTTCATGGTTTGCAAAAAAAAATATCAACGTTAAGGTTACATCAAAATGCCAGAAAAGTTTATTTTAAATTAAAAAGTGTATTAAAGAAAAATCCTGGTTATAAGACTGTACAAATAATTAACCAACTATCTAAAAACAACGAGGCTGAAATACCAGAAAGTGTAAATAAAAACTGTGTGCAAAATTTTCAATGCTTGACATACCTTCCTATTACCTCAGTCAGCGTGGAAAGATCTTTTAGTCATTTAAAATGGATATATTCTTACAGACGTCAAAGATTGACAGCAAAATCTATGGAACAAATTTTAGTGATCTATTCTAACTCGTAAAATATTGTATGCCACACCTGGACATAAAGTGGCTTTTTCCGCACGCTACGCGTACGGATAGAGCCGCTTTCTGGCCAAATGTGCACATATTTTTCCAACACGGGAGGTAATAAAGAAAGCCCTCGATCGCATAATTACGTCCCTCGCTTGCAGCTTGGGCCGCAACAATTGCGATTGCGCGGCCTTTCTTTGTTTTACCACCCTAATTAGGAAATGTACTATTTAGGGGCTTTTTTATTTACATATACAAAATAAAGGTTAAAAATACTAAGTGATTTGTTTGTATTTATTTTTCTGCCAACCGTACATTGCCACGAAATTTGAACGTTGATACCGATGTTTATAATTATAACAACATAAAAAAAATGTAACAACTCAAAATATAATTTCTTCTTAAAACTTACTATAATATATTGAAGCCTAAGGTTTGACTTGTCTAGTTAGTCTAGGTACAACATTGTTTACCTTATTTCTATTACTAAAAAAACAAGTATAATTAGGTAATTTTTGTTTTAATATGTATGAGGCCATGACTTAAAATAACATTTATATCTCTAATGCCCACTATCGGACCACTAAACTAAAAAAAAACACAACCGTAAGCATGTCAATTTTAAGTAGATACATTAAAACTTCGAAGAAGTAGGTAAAAGTGGTGGCAACACTTCCTTAATGAAGGCGGCTGACCGCGTGTTCGCTCGCTCACATTGGTCCTACTCCTCTCTATCTTAATAGCATTAGTAAGAGAGAAGGGGACCAAACTGAGCAAGAGAGCATGCGGTCAGCCGTATTCATGTAGGTCAAAGCCACGGACAGGCTAGGGGGCATACCAAAAAATGTAATCCATAAACCGATTTTGAATGATTTATAAAAATCTGTAGTATTTGCTGAGCCAAATCTATACCAAGTTCTCTGAAATCTATAGGGAACCGTAAAAGTGGTAACTCTCCAACATGATCTTGTCATGTCTTCATCAAGCTGCGAACGAAATGATTCATTGGTCCTTGTGGTCGCTGACGCATTTTAATAGATCACGCGGCCGCGATATTCATTCACCTGCCTCTATGCACTTGTCACAAGCTGAATACCTACGATACATACTCGCAGGCGCAGTTGGCAAAAAGGCTTTTTGTTGGATCTCTTTCCATAGAAGTTTTACTGTTACTACTGTGTAAAACAAAATTTCATCAACCGAGACACTTTGCTGGAAATATCCCTGCCTCCAAGTTTTCACGTATGAAACCTGTAACAAACAAGAGAATGTATAATTGTAAAATAGCAAATTATTTGTTGATCAGACCAAATGTGAAAAAAGTGAAGATTTGAAATAACTTTCTTCATACAATGTTTTAAGTGTGTAGATATTGTTATTTTATGTATTTTTATTACTACTAAACAACTACAACTTGCACCACCTGCTTCAAGCTGTTTCTTCCTTCTTTCTTATGTAAGTTGCCTGGAACCACACAAGGAAAAAAATTCCATCTGTCTCTCCATACAATCCATACCCAAACAGGGTTCTGAGAAAAAGATAAGTTAGGCTACAAGACAAACTTCTATATGTATAACAGAGTTAGCAGTTAGGTACAGTCACCGGCAATAGTATCTCCCTACACGAAGGCCGCAAAAATATGTGACACACTCTTATGACCCTACAAAGTCACATATTTTTGTGGCCTTTGTATAGGAAGATACTATTGCCGTTGACTGTACAGCTAGCTATATTGATCAAAATATGTTTTTCTAAAAAATTACATTTTTAACACAAGATATTTAGCCGACTGTACTTGATGTTACCTATTCTTGTACTGTCAGAAAGTATTCTAAACAACAAAACAAATGAGCCGAAACTTGACCAAGCAAGCACTTTTCATCATTAGGTATGTTCTGGTATCTACATCCCAGCTCCATCATCAGATCAGCTTGATGGTACCATATTATTCCACTGTCACCAAGGTTACATTGAGTACCGGCCAACAATATAACACCTACATGTTTTACAATAGAACTTTTTTTATATTTGTAAGTGATTTCCACCTCACTACTTAGGTAGCCTAGTAGTAGCCTTTTGGGAGAGTGATGAGAATAATTAACATAATGGTTTTTTTATAGAAGTTTCTTTTTTAAATATACAGTCAACTTAATTTTTTTATTGGAGCTTTTTTAGTAATATGCTGAGTCTCCTATTGTAATTCAAAGTATTTCATTGCAGTATTCATCATATATTTGTATAAAATGACTAGTAAAATATGCATTCTACAAAATAACCTATATTGTTTAGGTTTAACCTATATAAGGTGAACTTTTAATATTCTTTGTATATAATATCATATTTCCAAGGGAACCATGGTATAAAAATAAGTACATTAAAATATTCAAACAGGGCTCTGGCTGAAAGTTCTTTGAATATGAGAATGCGGCAAATATGTTAATGAACTAAAAATAACTACAGATATCTTATAAATCTTAGGAATGAAATGCTATGCTTTATTATTCTGACATGTGCAACAAGTAGATGTACAATGTGTCAGGATTTACTTCATAACAGCTGTTGACTATAAAACTCACCTCTATAATCTCCTAAGCCTACACTGCCAGCGGCTTGAAATTTTTGTATTTTCTCAAAGGTCTTTTTTTCAATGGTGGTGGGATTGTCATTATCTTCGTCGCTGCTAGAAACATATCTTTTGGCCCTTTTCCGTTTAAGACCTGGAGTGCGATTTTTGAATCTCACCAAGTGACTAAATCTCACCGATGTGAGTGATTTACTATCGGAAATCACTCACATCGGTGAGAATTAGTCACTTGGTGAGATTCAAAAATCGCACTCCTGGTTCTGATGTATCCTCATCAACCAGTTTTTTTTGCTTTCTCAATGCCATCTTTAGGTACATGCAAATGAAATAAAAAAATACAAACATGCAAACATAATAAATGAACACAGCATAATGCATCCCTCACTCAATTAAAACAAGGTTATCACGTTATTAGTAAAAATATAGGATGGAGTTTCATTAGTTGGAACAACCTGAAGTTGTACAGTCAACCACTTTGATTAGTAGGTTATCACATTTGTCCAAGCAGTTTTAAAAATTACCCATATTAGGTAGTAGTCACACAGTAACAGAAAACTTTCAGCAACATCAGTAAGCTCTCGGTAAATCAGGAAATCAAACTGGAGACGTGTATGCCCAACAGTGTGCGCATACTTACTCGCTGAAGAAGAAGAATAAATCAGGAAATATTGCATCCAGAAACCAGGAAACGAAACTGTTTCGTTAGTTTTCATAGCCAAAGTGGTTTGTAAAAAAACTATTAAAATATACGTACCAGTATCACAAAAAACTCTTTGAACACTGTATAATTTCCATTTTTCATCTGGTGTCTTGACATCAGCCAAAACCTTTTCAAACGCTTTAGTTCCCTTAACGGGTGGGCAAAAGACTTCACAACACTTTGGCGTGAACCACTGATTGTTTACGCCGTCTTCTACACTAAACTGTATCACTGAGTACATTTTTGTTCTTGTTGAAAGTTTTTATTGGCAGTAGTACGGGCAGCAAGGCAAAGAAAAAAGGAGGGAAAACAACGTCACTCAAAGCGTCACTTCAATCAAAATGACAGAATTTCGTTCCGTTCCAATTTCTTATGTTTTTAAAAATCACATTGCTCAGTTTGTTTTGATGTTTAATAACATTAAAAAATCTGTAATAAATGACTTTATATAAGTATTAACTTTGAAGTTAACTAAAAAGACGTAAATGTTTTTTTTACTTCATGAATGTTTTACATTACAAGATTGACAAATTTTATTGATATCAAGAAACGAAACGCGTTATATATATTTAAGCTTTATTTTTAAGTCGGTAGTAGGTCGGATACTTATAGAGTTTGTCTGGAAATAGATGTATCGTGGTTTATATGGGAGCTCATACATTCTATGACACTTCTCTTTCGGACAGACTCTAACGACTAATATGAAACTGTTCAAATTTCAAATTCCTATGCATAAGTACTGGCTTACTGGCTACATAAAGTCTTGTTATAATGTATTAATTAGTATTTTCTCTTAGCATTCGCTATGATAATGGACAGATTTACGAAGAAAGAAGATTTACAAAGCCTGAGTAAAGTATAGGATAACTTACTAGCATATAAATTAACTGCCACATAAAACTTCCTGTTGAAATAGTTTACGTGTCACAAACATCTAACCGTTAATAGTGATCCCAAAAATTGACATTAGCAAAACTTCTCGTTGCCGACGGATACTGTACGTCTTACTGTACATCGTACATAGTACAGGTGATGACCTTAAACTGACGTTATTGAGACGTTCATTTTGCGGTAAATAAATATGGTACGTCCAGATGCTGACCCTCAATTGACGTTATTAAGACGCCCACGTTGCGACGAATACGGTACGTCCAGGTGCTGACCTAAATTGACGTTATTAAGACGTCCACTTTGCGATGAATACGGTACGTCCAGATGCTGACCTAAAATGGACGTTATTAAGACGTCCACTTTGCGACGAATACGGTACGTCCAGATGCTTACCTAAAATGGACGTTATTAAGACGTCCACTTTGCGACGAATACGGTACGTCCAGATGCTGACCCAAAATTGACGTTATTAAGACGTCAACTTTGCGACGAATACGGTACGTCCAGATGCTGACCTAAAATTGACGTTATTAAGACGTCCACTTTGCGGTGAATATGGTACGTCCAGATGATGACCCTTAATTGACGTTAGTACGACGTCCACTTTTTAACCTGACCTTAAATTGACGTCACTATAACGTACGTTTTCAGCGAATAAATGACAGACCTTAATATGACCTAAAAATGACGTCGCTTGTGCCTCGCTGACGTCAGTTTGCTACCTGTGAACTCCTCCGCGTTAACCAAAAAAGTGAATAGACCCAGTTCAAATTAAATTATAGTTAGTAATTTTAATTTATTGACTTTGAAAAGTTTTTTCTGACCTACCTCGCCTTTCAACGTTAAAACTAGGTCTGCCCTTATATAGTTCGATGCTCCAGTGATAGATTGTATCTAGGGCCTTTACAAATGTATTAGATTTTATTCGGCCGTTTGCACCAAGCTGTTTTGCTGTTTCACTGTAATCCTTAGAATTATTTATTAAGTTGTTACATGCTGCGGTATCTTACGTTTCAAACAAAAGAGATTTTGCTAGAACATTTTACGGCGATAAAAGATTTAAGATACTTGAGGTCTCTGAAGTTTATTGTAAAGTATGGTACATTGTGCTTCTTTATTTAAATGGTGCCTTTTATTCAACTTTGAAATGTGTAGTTTAGATAGGTACAAAAACTTACAAAATACCTTTCTCCTTAATCTTTTCGCGCAGTTTCGATTTAATAAAAACTGAAAATATTCATGTCAAATATTCAAGCATTTGAGTAACCCTTATTGAAAATATCAATCCCTTGTAACCAGACAGCTGTTTGTTGCTAAGTTGAATAAACTTGATACATTCAGAATAAAATCTTCACGTTCGGAATGAAATAAGTATATGTGATTTTTCTACGTTATATGAATTCGTAAGTAATTTTTCTCTGGACCGACTTTGCAAGCGACAAAGTATTGAGTGCTAGCCTAAACGTCAAATTTTATATGATAAAAGTATTTGATGGGGGCAATCCCTCATTCGACCGCTGCATAGTCCATTCAGAGTTCATGTGACTAGAGCTTACCATGCTTTTAGCGTATACGCTCTCAACCGTAGAAAGAGCATACGATCTAAACGCGCCCTTATACACTAAAATTCCTCCGGTGTGCAGTCTAGCTGACAAAGAAGGCCTCTAGTGGTCTCGTCGGCTGCATAATGTCAATAGTCTATCCTCCCGAGCACTAGCCCCGTGCAGTAGGCACGGCTTCAGACACTAGTATTACGTATTCGGCTGTCTTACTCCGATTAATTTGACGCCTAATGTGTGATTGCTTTATGTATTATGCATTGATTTCGGATAAAGCTATTTATGTGGTAATAACTTCGAGGCTTTCGGTTTAAGGGGCTTTGCGGGCAGACTTCGAAATACTTGAGCGTCTTTAATTCGAGTTCTAACCGATGTTTTTATTGCAGGTACGTTTAATGTGGTTTGGCGATTATAACTAAGCTGCTTGGTGGTAAGTTTGTTTATAGTCTGTTTATAGTATATGCCCTGGTTTTAATGAGAAACTAGATGCTAAATGAATGCATTATCTTATCATCATTGTCCATAAACATAGCGCTTCGTTTTACAAGCTTTTATTTACTGTCACCTGTACCGTTGTATGTTTGCAATTAAATCTTGCAAGTTAAATTTGACCGACTTCTGATTTTCCAATTGAGCCCCAATTTTGCATGCGTAATCGGATGACAATGCAATATTATAATGAATTAATGACATTGAGCAACTGAAAGGTGGCCATAGGAACTTCGTAACTACTCAACATTATCCCGTCTTGTTTGGGCTCGTTGCATTCGTCTTGGTCAGCAGTTAGGGATTGTACAAAGAAAAGTACAGTTAGCAATAAAAGCTTGTCTCAATAACTTGTTTCCTAATTTTTCGATTTTTATATCACTCGCCAAAAAAATATATATGTACCATTTTCATACCTACGTTACGAATTACATGTATTACTAAATGTTACTTATCTAACTAACCATAACATTTCTAATATTTAGAAAAATATTTTATATGCGCCGATATAAAGTGTGGCAGTGTAAACTTAATCGACTTAATGAAGATGACAATATAGGTTAATTGCAGTGTATGTTGCTTATTAACCTTAACCGCACCTTAACAATCTAAGTGTAAATCGATGTCACTGTATCGTAGTGACGCCAGAGTGCAAGGTAGTAAGCAAACCTCTAACTGCGCTCGTAACTTAAACGTTATGTGTTGTAAAATAGAGTTCATATTACCACTACAACTGCGTAGTTGTTATAATCCTCTTGCGTTGCAATATGTATGTAAGCCCTGCTAATTACTTAGTAAGTATACTGCTCTGATAGTATTAATTAATATTATTAACCTAACACTTCACTGTAACACAGCAGTCACGCTATGGCGTGTAGGAAATTGTAGCTAACTAAAATAATTTTGCAAAAATTAGAGGCTAAGGAACGCTGTAATTTTCAGGTTGACCTGGAAATGGCGCTGAAAATATTCAGGCGTTTCTGTTTGGTTTTGTTTAATATAGCAGTATAATTCCGTCACTATTAAAAGAGACATTTAGGTATTACAATAAAGATGTTTGAAACGTTGCGCAACGACTTGTTCGCGTGTCGAGTTTAAAGACGAAGAAACTAACTACCTACTTAGGGCGAGGTTATGTTAGGTTATACCCAATCAACTTGATATTGTCATAACTTGTCCTGAGCCCCGCTTTGAGCTGGCAGTTCAATTTTAGTAGCTATCTGTCTGAAAGTAATTTTGAAGGCATTGTGCGTTACTTGTTGAAACGTTTTATAAATCTTGACGCCTAGACGTTTTCTAATGAAATCAAAATGTACGGCCATTGATGTTTTACTATTATATCAATATCTTATTTAGATACTTAATATTATTTTATTTTAGAACCAAAAACCTCCTAGAGTTTAGTCCCGGTATTTTGCCACGGCTCCATTGAACCTAGGGTCCGCTCGGCAACCTAATCCCAGCAATTTACACTAATTTTTACGAAAGCGACTGCCACCTGATCTTCCAACCTAGATGGGAAACTAGGCCTTATTGGGATAAATAAGGTCCGGTTTCCTTACGATGTTATGCTTCACAGAAAAGGGACTGGCAATATCAGATGATATTCCGTGAATTAGTTCCGAAAATTCAGTGGAACTTTAGAACCAATATACGAACTTAATCACCAACGCAGAATTTGCTCACAGTGCACAATTACAAATCGAGGGTTGCGAGGTGAAACATCTAATTCCAACAGAAAATAGTCTTAAACTACGTTTCTACATTAGCTGGAATCTGAGTTCAGTCCATATAATCGGAAGCAATTCATTTTTTTTCTAAGCGTGAAGCACCTAGACACCCGCAGGTATTAGTAACACCTACGCATAGGCTTTCAAAAACTGTTAACAACTTCCAAATTATGGGACCACGGATTTATAACAAGATACCATCCGATATAAAGGACAAACGTCAGATCTCATCTTTATGTCCAAACTCAAGCGCCTATTGATCCAAAGAGCACTTTATTCTGTTAATGAATTCCTAGAAGGGTAATCTGCGATTAAACTCCTGGAATTATTTAATAGCAATAACGATCCTAACGTATTGGAATGGAACTAAACGTTTTATTGTCAAATTCATATTATATAGAATTACACAAACTTGACATAAATATTGTAAATAAAACAATTACCTAATAAGCTAATTTCAAAACTGTAAATGTGTATTACCTACCTGTGACAATGTACATATGATTAATACAAATAAAGAATATGAATTTATTATATACATCTATAATTATATAGCAATCATTCAAAATACTTCTACTAATGCATTATTATGGTTTACTGCGAAATAAAATAAGTAACTCTACGGTCCTTGAACAAATAGTACTGGTGCCGGATTCTAATTTTAACAATACAATAACAACACAGACTACCTCAAACATAACTCCAACACACAACAAACAATCAACCAATATTGAAGTTGTATTGGAGTTGCGTTGGAATATTTCTCAAGCAAATTCTGATATTTCTGATACAGATGTTTATGCCGTAGCTGTATGGAGTTGTATTGAAGTTGGATCGTGTTTATACGTGTTTTAAACTTAGAATACGGCCCCTACTCGTACCAGCGCCGAGGACGAGCGGTGCGAGCCAGGTTGGTGCTTTGACCCCCCGATATTGGCGGAGACTCTTCGCCATAGACGGGGTGTGTACACGCCAGGGTAGCAACGCTCCCACCAATCGGGCACTTTCACTCTTGAACGAATTGGCTGTACGTCATCCAAATGTAGATGTCTTTCATGATTCACCTAGCTCCTTTGTTAAGGCTATATATTTGTTACTTAGTTAAAAACCAGTAGGCAATAATTACCACTTAAGCGATTTGGTTCTTGTACTGTATAAGCTTATGTGTACCTAATAATAAAGATAAAGATAAGATAAAGATAATTTATTTGCGGTAAGGATTACAGTACAAGGTCTTAATTATTGGTACTTATAGTGATTATCATGCTTAACCTAATATGGTATGCAAATGGGTAACTTAAAACTAATATTGTATCATTTTTCTATACATATTCGTAAAGGCACTTAATATATATGCTATGGCTTTAATTTACTAGGTACATACATCTTTGAAAAATATAAAAATCTTGCAAATAGGAATATCATAATCATATTTAATTTAATACAGGTATTTCAAGAAAATCTTTCAGACTGTAATAGTTTTTATTACTAAGCCATTCATGTAACTTCTTTTTAAACAGCATAATATCCATGGTACGAAATTCAACAGGTATTTTATTATATATCATCACAATCATAACTAAACAACTTTTTTGATGTTTTGCTACTCGAGAATAGTCATCAGTTAGTAATCTGTCTGGGTCTCGACAGGAACGAGGATGGTTGTCACATGCTTTTTTAAACATAGATTTATGCTTATGAACAAATATACACATTTCATAAATACGAGTATAGAGCGCTGGAAGTGGCAATAAACTAAGCTCTTTAAACAGTTGCCAGCAAGATTCGTCAGGTCGCATTCCATGTATCGCTCTCAGACACTTATTTTGTGCAACAAACCCTCGATTTATGTCAGTGCCGCGGCTCCACAGTAATATCCCATAGCGTAGCATGGATTTCATATAGGCATGGTAACAGGAAATTGCAGTTTTAATACTTGTGATTTTACTTATCTGTTTGAGGGCATATACATATTTGTTGAGCCTGTTAGTTACACTAAGCATATGTGATTTCCAGTTGAGTTTCTCGTCTATCATCACTCCCAGAAACTTGGTTTGCGGTACATTTTCTATGCTTGGGATATTAAGTTTGTAGGTATTGAATTGCAGATATTTTGACTTATACAGGTTAATTTTTAAATTATTATTGTCAAGCCATTTTTTTACTACATCAATTGTGTTAATAATGTCTAGCTCGTGGTCTTTTACAAAATTACTTTCTTTGTTTGAAGTTACTATTATAGATATATCATCGGCATACAGAATGCAACGATGTCTTGTTATTTCGGTTATGTCGTTTATATACAATAGAAATAAAATCGGACCCAGAACACTTCCTTGAGGAACTCCGTATTTATTGTTAATAATAAAAATCTTTAATCTTAAAAATATATAAGTATAACATAATATAATAATAGTAAATACATAGGTAGGTCGTAAACTTAGTTGTATAAAACACATAGTTAGTATCACGTAATATAGAATCAACAAGCGTTATACATCTTGCATCCATTGTGGTACACTGAGCTCGAAGAAACATACTCGTATTAGTGAGACACAGTCGTAACTCACGTCCATTGGTGCCGTTAGAGCACCATATTGTTCTAACATCATTAATAACTGCGGTAGTAATAACGAATATAAATAAAATCGCTATAAAACAACAATAAAACTGCAATACGGTCGGCAACGCAGCGGAAACGCTTCGTTAAAGAGCGGAACTACCTCAACTCCTGCCGCAAACTGCTTTTCTACTGTATAAACTTTTCTTATTGGGTGTACGTATGCTTTAGTAGGGTCGTTAGGTTTTCAGAGTAAATGTTGATTATTGCAGTAATAGTTTTAAGTAAATTCGGAAAGACTGTTACACGTCAGTAGTATGTTGGATTCAATTAAATGAAATAAAAAGTATTCATTTGGTGCCAAAGTAGACACAAATTGAATACAAAAAAACAACAACGAAATGGTTGCCACTCTAACCTATTGACAACTTTATTCCCAGTTGACGTTCTAGATGTCACTACTGGCAAGGGGCAACCCCACGAGAATCGTAGAAAATTGAGGTGATGGTGCCAGTTTCAAAAAACGTAACGTTCAGATTAGTAGACAACACATTATAGTGTATTGGTAAATTTTTTTGTTGTCTCATTTCGTTTCTTTATACCACGACGTTTACAAACAAGCATAACCCTGATGGTAAGCAGTTACCGTAGCCTATAGACGACTGAAAGTCCAGAGGACACATACGCGTTGTCTACCTTTTAAGAACCTCCCAAGTAACAAAAGCTTCTATAACTAAGGCCTTTTATCACCAATCAGTGATATAGTAGGCCTATAATGGTAACTATTGTGACTGCTTGTACTATAAAGGTTTTTAATAGAGCGTTTTGGTTCTATAAATTAAAGAGCAATTTAGTTCTATAACTCAGCTCTTAGAACGCTTAAAGGACCATAAAAAAGAATCTTTAAAGTGTTGCACTGTAATAGATTTTCAAAAAGCGATTATAGTACTATTTAATACTATAGACACTTTACTGACACTTTTATGTACCTATTATGCACTAATAATGCGTCGAATTAACTTTTATAGTACTAGTATTGTAGCAGTATCGCAAACACTATTACAGGATCAATCTGCACTATAAAAGGACTTTGCACGACCATTACATAACGTTTTAGCTTTTTAAATGCTCCCTCAATATCGCTATAGGGCTACCCAAATCCGTTAAAATATGGCTGCCGTTTTCTGAAAGTGATAGCACATTAGCAGCACGACTGGAGCCCATGTGTACTGCAGGCACAGTCGGGACAAGTCCTAATTTTATTAATTAAAATTTAATTAAAACAGTAAAATTATGAAGGCGCATTGTCAAATTTGAAATCAGCATAATGATTTTGTCAATACAATTATTTTCGCAAGTGCAAGTACCGGCAGAATTACGGTTCACGAATGTTTTTAGTATGTTCCTTTATATGTCACTTTAAGGAACTAAAGGGACATGGCGAATGACTAACAAATATATTTGTTTAATTTCTTGTGAAATAACCTCACGACAACGACAGCACGCAACACGAGGCTTTTGGTGATAAAAAAGATCACTGGAATCGTTTACGGCGCAAAATAGCACTATAAACATGTTTTGGTTACTTTAATAGTTCCTAATTGTGACATAAACATTGCAGACATTTCAGTCATAGATCTGATTTATCACAGTGAGAGCCTTTATGTAATGTTTATAGAATAAATCAGTGATAAAACTAGGGCCTATTTGGGGTTAGGTAAAGGTTTACGACACCATTATAGTGCCAATCATGAACACTAATTAGCACGTTCTAAAATGTTCTCAGGACTTTTATAGTGCCAAATTTTGCTACTTGGGCTATACACTCCTTTTTTGAAGAACTCCTACTGTAGCCCCTTGGGGAAACCTCGGCAGGGAGTTCATTCCACAGCCGGAGCGTTCGCGAGAGGAAGTTCCTCTTAAACCGCTTAGTGCTTGACCCTTTAGGCTCCAGGCTTTGAGGATGAACATCTTGCCGACCGCGAGCGGTGTGGTGATAGAATGTAGCCGTGGGCATCATGTCAAACAGTTGCTTGTTGATTAGGATTTACCTATAAAAAGCCTTAGACTTATCACACTGCTGCGGTTTCCGCATGCGGCGACGGTGTGTGAGCGAGATAGCGCGTATAAGGCGCTGTCTCGTTCAGCCATCCGGTGGAGGCGCCAGTGTGATATGATAACCGCGTGGCACTACGACGTAGCGCACTTGTTAGTCGTTTCATGATGTGCTACGAACTCTTGGGCGGATTGCTACGTACACTATACGATTTTTGTGTAAGTGTCCAATCTGGGAGTACCAGTAGCGGAGCGTCCATGGAACTCAATTCACATCGGCTTCTATGATTCTCAGACGCTTGAGTACTTTCTCTACAGCTTATGGAGGGAAGGAAAGCTAACAGATTGGCTTTAAACTTTTTATTAACGCGCTGATACTAGAAAGAACATATTACTACACAGTCAAATAACTCTTATAAATTATTGAGATATTTTAATAAGTTATAAATAACGCTTTTGTTAATATTGCAATTCATTCGAATCACGGATCGACTCCGATATGTAATATGTAATATGTAATAATATAATGAATGGCATGGGCATATTGTATTTCATCTAAATGTAATTATTAATGTTGAATACATATTTGGATTTTACGTAGTGTAGGACGCCCTCTGGCAAGGTGGGATGACGATCTGCGAAAGACTGCAGGCAGATGCTGGATGCGGTAAGCTGAAGACAGGGCGCTATGGCGCTTATTAGGGGAGGCCTATGTCCAGCAGTGGACTAATATAGGCTGATGATGATGATGATGTTGATGATATATTTGGTACATGTCTACAAACTAAACTTGTATTTATTTTATTTTTTGTCAAAAAGGGAATACACTTTGCGATGTTATTCTATAACATAATTGAAACATGTTAACATTCACCTTAGGGAAATACATCTCAGACGGAATGAATTTCCAAGTTATGGCTTTGAAACTGACGAAGTAAGTTTCACGTATGAGACATTAGTATAATTTCTTGAACTATAAAGTGGAAGAAGCATATTTAGTAAATTAGAGAGTTTGATTCATATACTGTATTTAACAAAGCTTTTCTAAGGCACATAATAATATAAATTGGGTGCGTATTAATATTTTAGCGTGAATAAACTTTAATAAGCCGCAAACATTAGGCATCATACTCTTTTAAATTTACGTAATATCTTATAAAGTTATAACTGCTGTAATCGTTTCATTCAGACTCGCATTAAAATCAATCGTAATAAGTACGTACATAATCCTTTCATAATTTTTCATTCACAGTTTTGTAATCTTGATTTTCAAAAATAACGTTACGAAATAAACAAGCATAGAAGTGTTATTATATTTTATTCACTGAGGATTGCGATTGGATTACGAGTATACATAGTTTGTATTTATGTAGTTTGTGGACCGTGTATTATTTATGTAGTCATTACTTATTTCGTTTCATTCCAAATGTCTGATACAATTGAAGAATAGAATTCCAAATGTAAAGGTCACAATAAGATTAGGTACATCATACATTTCATCTAAAAAAGATAACATATTTCCATTTTTTGCTCGTAATAAATTTAATTTTCTCTAACTAAAACGAGTTTTTTTTTCAATATATCTCCCGTTTCAACAAACAAGGTTATAAAACGCTAACTCTTAATATCTGTCAACTCTACTTTGTCTCGGCTTAAATATAAAGGTAAAATAGCGTAACATTTTTTCAAGACTAATAACTCTCGGTAGATAGTATCGCGACGCTTGATAGCAGTAAAATAAGCCAAATTGGGCCATTCCTTTAGCTTGTCTACTTTTATGGGGCCTATTCTAGGCTTCCCACTTCCATGTCGAGATAGCATCGATCCATTATGCGACGGTTTTGTTATCTAAACCGTTTTATAATAGTATTTTATGCAACAGTTGTATAAGAGGGGTCAAAAAAGGTGAGTAGCGTGGGTAACAATTTGAGCCGTAGGCGCAGCCGGAGGCGAAAATTGTTAAGAAAAACGCCACGAACATTTTTTGACCTACTTATACGACGTTGCATACAATACTTTTTCTACGACTACACTTAATTTTACATAAAATGCGAAATTGAAAACTTTTATGGATATCGCAGTTATTTTGTCAATAAATCAACAATAATTTAAGTTTTACCTTTTAAAACACAATTTTTCAAGAATAATTACATTACTAACACAAATACACAGAGTCGTTATTTGATCAATGATTAAAGAGCTACAGAGATTAGTAAAAATAACTAAATTACTTTCAAAGTTTACAGTTTGCAACAAATGAAAGGGAAACGTAAAATAAAAACTAGGTCTGTGGTTCTTTAATTTTTAATTTTTTATAGTATTTTTTTTCTAAAAATGCTGCGTTTATTTAGGTTTCTTAGGTTGGCAGTAATTTATTTGCCATTACGCGATGCTATTTTGGCGCTTTTATAGAACAAGTGTTATTTTGGGGAATAGACTAAATAGACTTTTCTTCGAGTATATTATCTATGTTCCTACAAAGGTGTTGACAAATGTATAAATGACAGATAAAAGTACAGGAGTAGAAAAAGTTTATTATTTTACTTATTTGGGTATATGCACCTTGTATACAACAGCACTGCACCAGAGAGTACTGGACTGGTGCTGCATATTCTACAATAATACCGTTGGCAGCAACTTGTGTCGTTTCCTTTCATAAGTGACATTGTATTAGGATTTTTAACATTGTATTACTATTGTATTGTTCATTTCTTAATAAGAGATATGAACTGTATTATAAACAAAAAAACTTGTTTGGTATTAAATATCAACAAATTTTGTTAGAACAAATTGTAACAGCGAGAAAGTGATCACAGTCTTGAAATACTTCCTTCAGACGTAAATTGAGCTAAAGAAAGGCACGGCCACTGCTATGACGGTTTAGTTTGAGCACAATAAACTATTCACCCAACTATCTAGCGACATCAGATTTATACCCGTTTTCAAGAACAGAATCCATAGTAGATGTGTCTACGTAAAATCGGCCATAAAGTTCACAGGGAGCCCCCCTGTCAGCCGCAGGCAAGAATGAACGAGATATTGTGCGTTTTCGTCACTTCCCCGACCCCACCCAGCCCTTCAGCCCCCTCGTCGTTTGCTTGCAATGACGTAATCTTTAAAGGCGATAACTAATCTTCCTAATTAATCTTTTCCTTGATGAGTTAAACAAATGAGCGGAGTGGGCAGGCTGTGCGATTATGGGCACAAATCCGTGCGTAATACGGTTGAATTTCTTCTCGCAACAAGGCCTTGTCGGTTAAGAGAGCTGTTCGTCGCGTAATGTAACAGTTAGTGCTTTTGGCGAGTCGTGGTATAATTTTATGCTTGTGCGAATTTAATACTCCAGGCTAAAATCTTGGTTACTGATCTAACAAAATCATCAGAATACGCTACGCTATTGCCCTATCATGTTGAAGCCTGCATGTTACTACATAATCCGTAAAGGATTTCTTTGATTCTTTAATAATAATATTGTTTAATAATAATGTTATTGTTGTATTGTATTGATGGTATCCAAATTCCTTTTTCCAACCAAGTGAAAAATCTTGGCGTAATCATGGATCGTTGTCTATCATGGGTGCCTCAGGTGAGTGAAGTGAGCAGGAAGATGTTTGCTGCCATAGAGTCTCTCAGACGGCTCCGGAATTTCCTGCCAATTGCTACTAAAATTGCGCTTGCTCAGTCGTTACTTCTCCCCATTCTTGATTATGCAGATATCTCCTATTTAGACCTAACCGAGGAGCAACTTAATAAGCTTGAGCGTATTCAAAATGCCTGCATTCGGTTCATTTTCGGATTACGCAAATTCGACCATGTTTCTAGTTTTCGTTCTCAACTCAAATGGCTCCCTATCCGTCACCGCCGTAACTCTCACATACTTTCTTTACTCTTTTCTATACTTTTTAACCCTGCAACTCCCCGCTACCTCAAAGAGCGTTTCTCTTATCTTAATTCTATTAGATCCTCTCAAAAATTGCTCCTAAAAGTGCCATCTTCATCTTCCAAATTTTATAATTGCTCATTTACGTTCCAGGCCGTTCGTTTGTGGAATTCTCTCCCTCTCAACATAAAACGCGCGCTATCTATTGGTAGCTTTAAATCGCAACTTAAGGAATACTATTTATCTCTTCCTTAGGTTTTTAAGTTGACACTGTTGTTTCTTACTGTGTGTATTATATATGTATATATGTACGTATATGTATGTTTATTTTGTATTTATTTAAGTATGTATATTCATATGAATGTGCTGTGTTATCTATTTCGTCTCTTTTGTTTCTATGCACCACCTACTGCTTATTGTTTTTCTCTAGTCTCTACTACCCAAAGGTTGTCTGGAAGAAATCGCTCATTAGCGATAAGACCGCCTGTTGTTTCCTCTACCTAAATTTATCTAATTGTAAAATTTGTGCTTGTAACTGTATGAGGTGTGCAATAAAGAGTATTTATTATTATTATTATTATTGTAACTTTTAAATATGTAGGCCTTAACCTTCAATATACTCAAAACAAGTAAATCTTTATACTTTCACAAATGTATAATACTTATATAGCTCTAAACTAACAAGTATTCTCCAGCATTCAGTTTCACCATTATTGTAAAATGCTTCGAAAAATTTACAGACGAGAATATCCTCCCCATTTTCTTAGAATCCCACTCCCCCTTTCAATATTTTAGTCATACTATCGGCAGAAACTGAGATAAAAGGAATGTTTTACGAACGTAACGAAATCACTGGATTATATGGATTTGGCGAAACAGCCGCCCAGACAGGCCAAAGGAAGGCTTGTGAAGCGAATGAACTCTAGCTGGAAACTTGGGCGTCCCCTGCGATACAACGTGCAGCAACTGTTGGCTCTATGTAAATTTACTCAAACTTGACCTGTTCTGGATATTACTAATCTGTACTTTATGGTGCGGTGAAGTCAGCAATCAATACGAGCAGCGTTCGATATAGGCACGTTTGGAGAGTAATGTTGATTTACCTGCCTGGAGCCAATACGATGCTGTTACTGAGTATTGACCGAGCAAGTAAACAGGAATTCATTTTTAATTAAATATTTGTGTTCTCGAGATGCAACAAAGAAAACCCTTTGCCTTGCATGATGCCATGCAAAGCAAAGAGTTTTCTTTATTGCATATTTCGTTTTCTCTCATTTATATTATAGGTATACCACATGACATGGTCCCAAACATCATACATTGAAAAATGTAATTCATATGGGTATAAGTTAAACTCAAGAGGGTGAATTGATGTAATTGGATATAATAATGACTTAAAAAAAATAAGTAGGATATTTAACTGTATACTGGCGGATTTTTTTTGACTTTGGATACTTACAATAATGAACTCGGTGCTTGCGGTAGGTGTAGGACGGTACATAAAGTCGGTAAAACAATACTGGCATATAAGTTACTCATTTGTAACACGCGATTGGAGGCAAAGTCGTTGCAGGCCGAGAAGTAAATAGTGGGACGAAATCATCATCATCATCATCATAAGAGTCGTCATTTTAAGAGTCAGGCTTTTGTCGGTGGAGTAATCGCCAATTCGCCATTCTGTTATGGAACGACATATACCGTATTTTTTGTGTGAGTAAATAATAGGGTCCAGGTATCTATTTACATACCTACAAAAAACTGGTATCGGAAGCCCTACTGGCCTGAGAAGGCTTAATATCTTGACGCGTGACGGATGGAAATAACAGCTGTCTCCCCTTAGCGGTGAGCAACGAAGAAGTCATAAACTTAAAATATTTTACCAACACACATAGATATGGGCAACTATATTTTTTTGCTTCCCAACTTGACTCAGATTCGGGTATTATTGATGCAGTATTAATTCTTCGCATGAACCGAACAAAACTGTCACGACCGTACCCTTTCTGTTTATTCCGAATTACTGGACCAAATAATTGTTCGCCGTATCGAGTCCTACATTCTTAATGTTTAATATGGATTTAAATTTGCGGCGTTCCAGTTTTCACTTCAGTAATTAACTTTTATCCCGTCCAGTGATAAGGATAACGTATTATTGGACAAAAGAGTTCAATTAGCTGTGGTGTTTTTTTATTACGACTTAATCGCCCAGTGAAACATGCAATTAAGCAAGTATCCGGTTAAGGGTAGTAAGGGATCGAGTATTATGGTCATCGATGGGAAGCTTTGTGTTCAGCAAACGACGTCAGCACCTTTTTGACTGATGTAGTGATTATATGATGACCCTACACTCGCCTGACTCCTGATCTTTGAATTCCGACTGCTTCACAGATGCATTGTTGCAGCACTAACAGAATTTCTTACCTTGAAGAAAGATATAACGAGATTGTGGCCGCCAGGCTACTCTCTGGCGTCAGTCTGCATCAGCGACAGCACAGTCTAAATATTTATTTATGCGGATACAGAGCATTCGCTGGTTCGGGATCCAATTCCTCCCACTGTGGAACGGGACTCTCAGTAATAACACTCACTGCACTTGGATTCTTATTTATTACTAAAACACAATCACTCGGTACACTTGGCTAACTATGGCTATTTACACTATTTACAACTTATATCCTAGAACAGGTACATATACCCTGTCCGAGGATAGGCACATTTACCCTACTTCGCACTGTCACTAACTTTACTTGAACTACTTAGTCCACGAACAGGTACATATACCCTGCCCGAGTACTGGCACGTTTACCCTAAGAGCACTAGGTACAAACTGAGACACTAACACTTTACTTATAACGCTTAGTCCATAAACAGGTACATATACCCTGTCATATGAACCCTAGGTACGCTAGGCACTAAACTTTAACACTAGGCACATAGAAAGCCGGTACGCACACTGATATACTGATACTGTCGACTACTGGTCACTATTATCTCTTCTTCTTCTTATTTTTCTTGCTGGAACTGCTTGCTGAACTGAACTGAACTGAACTACGGCGGTGCGTGCCGGCTTTTATATGATTCGAAAATAGCGAGGGTGGAAATATCTAGAACAATCTGAAAGAGAGATCTATCTTCATCTCTTTTACGCTATGGAAAAATCTAGATATTTTAGACAAGGATATCTCTATCTTTTTCATACATTCGAAGACTCTAGAAGTTTTAGACAGAGAAGTCCTTTGTTTACATTGCTATCTCTTTCTTGCACTCGACTTAGGATATTTGCGTATTTATTTACATTTTTGCTTATTTCTCGAAAACTACTGGACGGATTTCGATGATTTATACCTTGTTAGAAAGGTCTTTGCAAGATCTGTCTATCTAAAACAATATCTTTACAGAATAACAATAAACTAAAAAGTTGCTTTTTCTTATTAGTTAATTTTGTATGGGAGTGAGCTTCTATCTACTCTAACTCCGGTATCCTAAGTCCGAGGCTTACAAAACTATTTCTACTGGATAGTTTACTAGAAAACCTATCTCTAGAGGTATGTATGACCTATGTGGGATGCGGCATTTTCCGGGAAAATCAAAATGTTTTCGCGGTTCTCGCTTCGGTCAAGCCTTGCTACCTCAGTCGGGGCCCGCGGTCGTCGTATGGTAATCGCGGCTGCCTGGGTCATCATTCATACAAATACGCCGCTCCCCCTCTGCCCGCCCTTAGTCGGGCGCGTACCATCACAGAGGGCACACATACTGCTTTTCAGCGGTACAAACAAGTCTTGTTTCTGCACAGACATCAATCAATCTAGTTTTTACTTTAATAAAGTCGACCTGTGTGTACCACTTATTTATCACCTTACCTAGAAACCTTATAACTAACTAGGTAGAATACAATTTATTTAGGTAGGGATCTAGGCTGTCCGTAACAGTTCTGCCCCCGCTGACGCTCCTGCGGCTGCTCCTGTTGCAACGGTAGGACAGCCAGCTTCGTGACGGGTCTCCGGAACACGCCTCCCTTGGTCTGGACGTCGGCTGATCGGACTGCGCCATCTGGTCCCTGGTACACCTTCGTGACGATCCCTCGCGGCCATACGTTGCGTGGTAAATTCCCATCCACGATGATCACGTAGTCGCCCTCCTGGATCGATCTCCTTTGGCCATTCGTTTTCCGGCCTCTTCAGGAAGTCTGGTCCTTGATACCATCGGCTGTCGAAGGTGACTTGTCTTCTGTTATCCGGCCGGGTAGCTTCATCTGCCGGATTTTCCTTGGTTGGTACCCAGCGCCATTGACTTGGCTTCGTTAGCTCCGCTATCTCTCCTAAGCGGTTGGCTACGTAGGCGCTGTAGCGTTTGGCGTCGTTGCGAATCCAGTGGAGTACTGTTCCACTATCAGTCCACATAACGACTCGTGCTGGCGTCAGGCGGTGCTCTTCTCGGATGGTCTGCTGCAATCTCGATCCGATGAGCGCTGACTGTAGCTCCATGCGTGGCACGCTGAGTTGTCTCGTTGGCCCCGTCTTACTTTTGGCGGCGACCATGCTGACCAGGGCCGTCCCATCTTCTTGGACGACTCTCCAATATGCCACGCATGCGTACGCCTTGGTGCTGGCGTCCACGAAGACGTGTAGTTCCTTGCTCGCCGCTGCCCCCGTTGACAAGTAGCATCTTGGAATTCGAAGTGCTGCAACGCTGTCCAAAGCCCGTAACCATTCTTCGAAGTCGTGCTTGTCCTCTTCTGGCAGTGGTGAGTCCCAGTCCAGTTTCTTGGCCCACAAGTTTTGTAACTGGACTTTGGCTGTTATTGTGTAGTGACTTAACAGCCCCAGTGGGTCGTACACGGACATCACGGCCGATAGCATTTGCCTCTTCGTCGGCGTAGTCTTCATATCTCGTACCTCGGCCGGTACCCTCATCATGGCCGTGTTAAACCCGAGCTCGTCCGTTTCAGGGTTCCAATACATGCCAAGGATCTTGTTTTCCTTCTTCCCTAGCTGCGCCGGTGCGTTTGCGTGCAGCTCTTGTGGGATACCTTGCAGTAACTTCTTACTGTTAGATGTCCATCCACGAAGCTTGAACCCTCCTTTAGCGTGCGACGATGTTACTTGCGTGGCACGATGCACGAGCTCTTCCTCGTCCGGATAGCTTGCCACGTAGTCGTCCATGTAGTGGTTACGGACGATGTCCTCTACAGCATCCGGGAATTCTTCGGCGTTATCCTGGGTATTCCTGTTGCGAACGCTATGCGCCAGGAAAGGCGAGCTCGCTGCGCCGAACAGCATGCTCGTCATCTTGTAGAACTGCGGGTTTCCAGTTCGGCGGTCTCCTCTCCAGATGAAAGTTTGTGAGGGCTGGTCCTCACTCCTCATCTTGATCTGGAGGAACATCTCCTGTAGGTCCGCCACCACGGCGAACTGCCCTTCGCGGAACCGGAACAGTATCCCGATCAGTGATTGTAGTAAGTCCGGTCCTTCCAGAAGAAAATCGTTGAGGCACTTCCCTTGGCTGCGACACGCTGCATCGAAGACTAATCTGATCTTTCCCGGCTTGTTGGGGTTGGTCACAGCGAAGTGCGGTAGAACCCACGCTACGTTGCTATCTGGCGGCTCCTCCAGCGGCTCAGCATACTTCTTAGCAAGCAAGTTATTTACTTGCTCGGTGTAGCTCGCTGCGAATGCCGGGTCACGGTCCATCTTGCGCTCGATGCTATGCAGTCGATTCAATGCCGTGTGCAGGCTCGGCGGCATTCGTGGCTCCTCGTCCCGCCATAGCTGTCCCACCTCGTAGCGTGGTCCGTCGATTTTCTTGACCGACTTCTCGAAGATATCCAGGGCCCTCTGTGTCCCTGGATCTACCTTCTTGACATTCTTGATGCCGAGCGAGTCTATGTTGAAATATTCCCGCAACATAGAGTCCAGGTGCTCGTCATCCTCTTGGCGGCAGTGTAGCGTCACGTGCTTCTCGGGTGGGTTGACTATACGTGGCTTACCTCCGAAGACCACCCAACCTAACCCTGTCAGTACTGCTGCCGGCTCGTCCAGTCCCCGTATTCTCGCCTCCTGAGGTAGCAACACTGGCCATTGGTCTGTCCCCACAAGTAGTCGCGGTACGGCCTCGTCGTAGCAGGCAGTCTGGATATCCTTGAAGTGCTCCATCTCCATGACCTGCTTGCTCATCCTTTGCGTTCGTAGTCCTAGTCTCTTCACTGTGGTGAAGACTAGGTTATACGCGGTCTCTAGGCCCTTTCCTTGTACGCGAACTCTGACTTGTCTGCTTACTTCTGGCACAGCTTCCATGTTGCTTACCCCTGCCAGGCGCAGCGGCGTCTCGGGTCCCGTGGCTCCTATGGCTTCGGCCAAGTCTGCTTGGATCAGACTCACTGTGCTTCCATCATCAAGCATAGCGTAGGTATCCACCTTCCCTTTTGGACCCTCTACGGTAACAGGTACCATCTTCAAAAATACGCTGGACGTGCTGTTTACTTGTTCCACCGTCGTGTTCGACGTGATCTCCGGCTCTGCTGGTTTGGCCGCCTGCGGATGTCCGGACCCGTCGCGGGCGGCAGGTTGCGGGGCAGGTGAGGCCGCGCGGGGTGGCGGCCGGCGTACACGCGCTTCTCTCTGCGTGCTGCCCTCGCTGTGCAGTAATCGGTGATGCCATCTGGTGCATCCGTTGGAACCGCATGCCTTTGCGTGACATTTCAACTTGGAGTGTTTACCGTTCAGGCATTTGTAGCATATGCGGTTGCTTTTGGCCCAGTCCCATCTCGCGCCTGTGTCCATGACCAGGACTCGCTTACATTCCGTAGTCCTGTGTTCACCGCCGCAGCACAAGCAAGGCTCCCGAATGCCCACGGTGTTCCCTGTTGTGTACGTCTGCTCGGCGTGGTACTGCGCTTGCGTCCTACGCGCGCCTCTTCCCTGGACTGCGCGACTCGGTGATGGTCGAGCTACCTCCTTAGTCGCCGCTTCCCTCCTTTTATTGGTGCCAGGCATGCGAGCGTGCGAGAATTCTAACTCTGCGTCGCTCTCTTCCATTAAGAAGTCAGCCATCAGCATCAGCTCACACTTGCCGCCCTTTATGTGCTCCTTTGCGTAGGCGCACCATCGACTTCTGAGGTGTGGACTCAGTCTGTCTGTTATCTCTCGAACTAACAACGGGTTGTTGCTATAGTTCCTGCTGTCGAGTTCGCAAAGTGTACTTACAATGTTTACAATCTTCGTTGCGAATTCGTTCAGGTCGATGGCACTGGGTCCCAACGGCGGCAGCCGCTTTAGCTCGTCCAGCGCCTTGTCCACCAGTAAGTCGATGCGCCCGAAATTCTTCTTAAGGAGCCTTATTATTAGCTCTGGCTGTGTCGATGTGGATAACAGATGCTGCACACACTGTCGTGCATCCCCACGTAGACAGTTCCTCAGCCGAGCCATGTTCTCGAACGCACTGAAGTTGTACCGTAGGGTTGACTCCGTGTAGGCGTTGAAGAACAGTAGCCATTCGTTAGGGTTGCCCGTGAATGGCGGCAACTCGTAACATTGCTTCGGCGGTGTGGTCCTGACGGCGTCCCGTAGCTGGTCGGCGAGCCTGTTGAATGCTGTCGCTGCATCACTCGGCAGCGGCTCTACCGACGACCTTAGTCTGGCGTTTTCGGAATACGGCGTCCATTCATGTCGTCCTGGTGGCTGATCACGCGGTTCCACGGGCGGCGGCGCTCGTACCTCAATACGCGGCCCACGCGGCGGCGATTGGGCGCGCCTGACCCGTGACGGTACGGGCGGCGATTCTACGCGCACTCGATGACGCGGCGTGTCTTCAATGGTGCGCAGCCACTCGTGCACTCGACTATCGGGTTCAGCCGGTTGTTCCCTGGCCGGGCTGATTGTGCGCGATGACCCCACGGACGATGAGTCAGTTCCAGTTCCAGAGCTCGTTTCTTCGAGTACCTCGTCCCTCTTGAGCTCGTACTCCTTCCTTAGCAGATCTCGTTCCAACTCGATCTCTCGCCGTTTTAGCTCGACCTCTTTCCTCATTTGCTTGAGTTCGAGCTCTCTTAATTTGGCTGATCGGAGGCTGCTTACGTGTGATGCGTGTGATTTCCTCGACGGATGAGACTTGACCGTCGGTGCCTTGTCTGGTGATGGAGTTGGTACCTTTTGTGTCTCCGTGGCCTTAGGGTGGCCCTCTGGCTGGGCCTCCTTACTCCCTTTTTCCGAAACCGGAGACAGGTTCTGCGCGCGCCCACTCAGTTGCTCGCGCTCAACTCGGCGTTGCTCCGCCTTTTCCTTATGTCGCAGCTGCTTCTTGATCGCTTGCTCGATCCTTCGCCGCTCCAGTGTCGACGGCGAACGTGGTGGTCCCTTATGGACAACCTTCGCGGGCCCAGACGATACCATGGCTCCAGCTCTTACAGGTACCCCCGCAGAAGATTCTTGACACGGCTTCCCGGCCTTGCCCGTGACCCCATCCTGTGGGGTGCGCACGGTACCGGGTGCCCCTGCCACGTTCGCAGATACGCCTTCCGCAGTATCTTCTAGTCGGCCTTCTTCCTCTCTGATGCGGCCAGACTGCGACCTCGTATTCACTCCTGATGATACCATCTCGGCACTTTATAGCACTATATCACAACACAATGTCACAAATAACACACACGCAAAGTGTCAGTAGTCACTATAAGAATCCACTTTTCACTAGTCCAAGTTCCACTGAATCCCCTGATCCGGCTCGAAGGACCATAGAACTGTGGCCGCCAGGCTACTCTCTGGCGTCAGTCTGCATCAGCGACAGCACAGTCTAAATATTTATTTATGCGGATACAGAGCATTCGCTGGTTCGGGATCCAATTCCTCCCACTGTGGAACGGGACTCTCAGTAATAACACTCACTGCACTTGGATTCTTATTTATTACTAAAACACAATCACTCGGTACACTTGGCTAACTATGGCTATTTACACTATTTACAACTTATATCCTAGAACAGGTACATATACCCTGTCCGAGGATAGGCACATTTACCCTACTTCGCACTGTCACTAACTTTACTTGAACTACTTAGTCCACGAACAGGTACATATACCCTGCCCGAGTACTGGCACGTTTACCCTAAGAGCACTAGGTACAAACTGAGACACTAACACTTTACTTATAACGCTTAGTCCATAAACAGGTACATATACCCTGTCATATGAACCCTAGGTACGCTAGGCACTAAACTTTAACACTAGGCACATAGAAAGCCGGTACGCACACTGATATACTGATACTGTCGACTACTGGTCACTATTATCTCTTCTTCTTCTTATTTTTCTTGCTGGAACTGCTTGCTGAACTGAACTGAACTGAACTACGGCGGTGCGTGCCGGCTTTTATATGATTCGAAAATAGCGAGGGTGGAAATATCTAGAACAATCTGAAAGAGAGATCTATCTTCATCTCTTTTACGCTATGGAAAAATCTAGATATTTTAGACAAGGATATCTCTATCTTTTTCATACATTCGAAGACTCTAGAAGTTTTAGACAGAGAAGTCCTTTGTTTACATTGCTATCTCTTTCTTGCACTCGACTTAGGATATTTGCGTATTTATTTACATTTTTGCTTATTTCTCGAAAACTACTGGACGGATTTCGATGATTTATACCTTGTTAGAAAGGTCTTTGCAAGATCTGTCTATCTAAAACAATATCTTTACAGAATAACAATAAACTAAAAAGTTGCTTTTTCTTATTAGTTAATTTTGTATGGGAGTGAGCTTCTATCTACTCTAACTCCGGTATCCTAAGTCCGAGGCTTACAAAACTATTTCTACTGGATAGTTTACTAGAAAACCTATCTCTAGAGGTATGTATGACCTATGTGGGATGCGGCATTTTCCGGGAAAATCAAAATGTTTTCGCGGTTCTCGCTTCGGTCAAGCCTTGCTACCTCAGTCGGGGCCCGCGGTCGTCGTATGGTAATCGCGGCTGCCTGGGTCATCATTCATACAAATACGCCGCTCCCCCTCTGCCCGCCCTTAGTCGGGCGCGTACCATCACAGAGGGCACACATACTGCTTTTCAGCGGTACAAACAAGTCTTGTTTCTGCACAGACATCAATCAATCTAGTTTTTACTTTAATAAAGTCGACCTGTGTGTACCACTTATTTATCACCTTACCTAGAAACCTTATAACTAACTAGGTAGAATACAATTTATTTAGGTAGGGATCTAGGCTGTCCGTAACAGAGATTTTTTATTAAATTTTGAATAAAGAGGCATTTACATACAAGAAAAAACTTGTCGTTAGCAGACGGTTAGCGAATATCCTTTATGGAAATCATTGCAAAGTATACGATTTGGTTTATTTGGTAATAGTAGAAGAGCCCACGACACTTAACTTAGTTCGATAATGCTCCCTGACGATATACTATATACTCGTATATTTTTCGAATATCCCGCTAGGGTTTTTGCATTGCAGCATCGACATTTCGTGTTAACGACGTAACTAATTATATATATTTCATCTAGGAGTCTTTTCGAACTAGGTTTAGTGTCGTGGGCTCTTATACTATAAATGGTGGTACTGCTATTTGAGGTGGAGGAATACACAACGGAATTTATAAAACACGGTACCTACCTATAAATACTACAAATACAGTTACTGTTAAAATGCAAACGCCAACAAAACCTGGCTTATTTAGCGAAATCTATCCACTCATCTCATTAAGCGCATTCAGCCACAATGACAAATTAAATTATTGACACGACGCGTTCCATTGTTTCATGCAAGTTATCGCATTGAAATGCCTTTTAAATTGCTATTTCAATTTTAACTGAACTCATGAGCGAAATAATTATCGATAACAAGTGTCTGGTCGGCGACAAAAGAATTAATTGGGCGAGTGTCGATAAAAAGTGTCGACATTGTTGGTTATAAGGGAAGTAGCCCGTTTGGAGCTTACGTGTCATTTAGGACTGACGATGACGGCTCTTTTATTTGGAATAATGAGGGGATTATTTGCGTGCTCTGTTAACCGTCGTTTATTATACGCAAACTTGTGTTTTCAATCAATGTTTTTCAATCAAATTTCAAATTTTAAATGTTTTACTGACTGTTAATGTTTTGACGGCCTCCTAGCCCCGTTGGTAGTGACCCTGCCTACGAAGCAGGAGGTCCCTGGTTTGAATCCTGGTCAGGGCATTTATTTTTGTGATTATCACAGATTCCTGAGTTATGGATGATTTAAGTATTTATCTATATCTATCTATTTTATATATCGTGGCCTAGTTCCAACACTAGCCTTATTGAGCTTTACTGTGGGACTAGGTTCATTTGTGAAAGGTTGTCTCATAATATTTATTTACTCGTATATTTAATAAATATCACAAGGTATTTAAAGAAATGAGTAGTTGCTATAACGACCTCCTAGCCTAGTTGGTAGTGATCCTGCCTATGAATTATTATATTTGTGTTTATCACGGATATTTTCTTCTTGAGTTATGGATGTCTTCGATGTATTTAGTAATAGTAAAGCACTTTATTGTACAAAACAAGTGACCATTAAAAACTACAGTAAGTGTGTACAAAGGCGAACTTATCCCTTTAAGATCTAGGATATCTTCCAGCTAACCTTTAAGAGGCTGACAACACCCGATGACCTTTAAATTGACTTTACTCAAACAGTTTTGAGAAAGAAAAAAAAATATGTTAATATTCGTTATATTTGGAAGAACTTCGTTAATACACGTTGGACGAAATCGGCTTGATAGAAAATAATTCCAATTTACATCTTAAAATAGCTGTAATGTCTTTAGTGTCTTGACTTATACGCCTGTAACTAAGGCAAAAATTCCACCACACTAATACTAAAAACTTCGTTGTTTTATATTTCTCAATCAATGCGTAGTTTTTTTTAATTCATCTGAAAAAGATAGGGAGGGACTATAGCTGTTGTCAGCCCCAAAATCGGTCAGACATGGTAGACAAATAGATATGTGTAAAAACCGTGAAAGTTTAAATCATGGTAGACAAAGATTTGTACATGACGGCAAAAACTGTGGACATATTGCTAAATCTAGGTTATAGCATAAATGAACACAACGTATAGATAGATTACACAAATACATACCTACTTATATCCATATCCATATCCATACTAATATTATAAATGGGAAAGTGTATGTGTGTGTTTGTTTGTTTGTCCGTCTTTCACGGCAAAACGGGGCGACGAATTGACGTGATTTATTAAATGGAGATAGTTGAAGGGATGGAGAGTGACATAGGCTACTTTTTGTGTCTTTCTAACCCCCTACTTCCCTAAAACGGGGGGTGGAAGTTTGTATGGTTCGTTACCCCGAATTCAACGCGAGCGAAGCCGCGGGCAAAAGCTAGTATAAATATAAATATACATTTAAGTAGGGAGACTATTTAAGTAGGTATTTATCTACAGTCTGTCCCAGGGAGAAGTGACCTGCCAAAGTGGGTTGATTAATTACGTAAAATTATCGATAAAAAACATTAGTTGACAGGTATATCGACAAGAGATTTTTTTACTGTCATTTCTTTTTTTTTGCAGAAACGGCCGACTTATTTTTGAAATATTTTGGTTGTTTTGAGTTTATTTGCCATTCTGATTTTTTTATTTAATTGTTATTACTGTTACTTATCCGCTCAAACTCTAAACATAAATTAAGAAAAAAAACGGAGGTGAATGCTAAGGATAAACTTAAAATTTTAACAAAGAAATGGTAATTTTTTTATTTGTTTAGCTCATAACTCCGAAAAATGTCCGATAAACATTATTATTTTATGTGTTAATATTAAAGCGCATGGTATTTTCTAAAACATAATTGAAAAATGCTTTAAGTTATTACTGATACTTTTCGAAATACGACTAACTATTTGAATCTCGACTTTCACGTTTGGGCCACAAAAAAGAAAAGACAGTAAAAAAACTCTCTTGTCGATATACCTCTCAACTAATGTTTTTTATCGATAATTTTACGTAACTAATCAACCCACTTTGGCCGGTCACATCTCCTTGGGACAGACTGTATATCTACCTTGGTTTATAACGTTGTATTACAATTTCCATTTTATGCAATGAGCGAATATTTCACGGGCTTCACTGGGCACACACGCATGAAGACTGAACGTCGGATCGTTTTGTGTTATGTTAATCAACACCTAGGTTGCGTGCGGTATTTATTAGTGTTACTAATTTATCGCAATAAAAGCGATGGGCCTTATCGCATTTTTTGCTTCAATTGGTATGTTGGTCAAAAAAGTCATTTTTTGCACTGCCTGACTAGTGATTATCATACAAGCGCCCTAAATTTTTTATTAAACCTTATTTTATTTGAAGTAGGTATCTGTATATCCCTCGTATGAGCTGGTTCAGTAGCTAGGTTACAACAAAATGCCAGCAAATAAATCAAACACGCATAATAGCCTGATGTTCTGATACCGGCAGCTTGATAACACACTGAATGACCGATGTGCATTCCGAACGAATATATTCCCCGTATTTACATGAATTTTGAAAACAAAAGGATGATACAAGATTATTTATACATGATTTATTATTATGGCTCGGTGACCCTCGCGCCCCCCTACTCTAAAAAAACCACAGGGCTTAATGAGTGTGGTAATATTTTATGCAGTGTTCACTTTCATAACAAACGAGGTAATACAATTTTATAAATTGCAAGGTAAACCATTAAACGTAAGTATGAGAAATAAAATGAAAACCAAAATACGAAGTTATTTATCACAATCTAAACAGCGTCTATTCATTCTCATAGAAAATATACACGTGTAAAGAAATTTAATTGGTATACCTGATTACACCTTTGAAAAACAAGTATTTACATCGAATTATTTACTACAAAGGGTCTCCACACCGAAGGATTACGCACCAATATAAACGAAAATGCTGCGCATGACGCGTCAGTCTTCAATGCCATCTATGAGCCTTGTATGGTACTGGTACAAATACCGGTTTCTCGACTGCCACCGTCTCGACGACGGGGACATGGACCGTGTTTAGAACTGGTACAGTTTTAATTATCTCCTTCAGAACCGGTACTTCCTTAATTACTGGTACCTCGTGGAAAACCGGCACTTTCTGGACGTGGTGGTGGTGGATTGTGTGAACGTCGTAGGGTACGTGGATTCTGATGCTGCAAAGTAAAAGCTTATTTACAAAATCAAATCAAATCAAAGGGAAAGACAAATAAAAGCACGTATACACCCCGGGAATGGTACCCACACCCGTCGGTTTTGAAGTCAAACTGTGTAACCGCGGGCCGACCTCGATCAATATTGGCGGTCCTTTATATTATTTATGTGGGCCATCGCTCACATTATACATGTGCGTACATTATAATAATATGTATGCAACTTTGCTGACGAGTGAGGGGGTCATTAGTCTTTTTATACATATTTAGTTATAGCTGGTCTAAAAGTGCAACACGTATGGTGGAGTTACGGTGGAGTTTATTTCGCTTTGTTCGGCTGTAATTACTGACGAGATCGATTTGTATTAGTAACGATTACGTAACTTACTCATCAGCTGTAATTGTTTGCTCAGTGGTCTCTACATTTTTTGTAGGTATTATAGATGCGTTTATGGAAAAATAGTCATATTAGTAGCGTATATTAAGTTATCCTTTCCAGTTAAACAAAGGAGATCGTCAATTCTGGACCACCTGATATAAACCGTATACAGTTTGTACTGCAATGTAAAATAAATACTCATTTTATTACTAAAGTAGACAAAATATTGCAAAAAAATGAAACGGGAATTAGAAATACTAAATAAATAAACATTATGTTGATTTTTCCGCGATTAAAATACAGCAAGACAAGTCGTTAACGTCCTTATGGCATTGACATAAAGTTTAACTTCACCCTGGCCTGAAACGGGATTGTTTTTTGGTTTGACACTGTCAATGTATACCGTTACATAATCTGCGTTTTGATACTGTTCGGTAAGTTAGAACATTGTAATATTAAAATAGTATCTAAGCCTACGAATACGAAAGTTTAAATTAGAAATCGACTGTATTAAAACGCCTAAAGATTGAAAATGCGTATTTTTGCATTTTTGATCGGAGCTTGAATATTAAATGTGGGTTTCATAATGGCATAATATCATGCTCCTTCGATAACGAAACGCATCTTTTTTTCAATTTTGTAATGTCAGTTACTAGTGCTATCGCACTTAACGGTGGTAAACCTTATCCCTTCGCAATAGGTGTTAGGAATGTTCAGTTAATAGTATCAACGATGGTTTGACAGCCGTCTTTGTTTACCGAAATACAGGAACTATAAATACGATCAAAATAGTACTTTTTATTATTTCATCATGATTCCCGTTTTGTTTTCAAGTCCGCTTTTGTACATTATCTTTAAAAAATTGGTACTTTTTTACATCTATACTAATAATATAAATGGGAAAGTGTGTGTGTTTGTTTGTTTGTTTGTTTGTCCGTCTTTCACGGCAAAACGGGGCGACGAATTGACGTGATTTTTTAAGTGGAGATAGTTGAAGGGATGGAGAGTGACATAGGCTACTTTTTGTCTCTTTCTAACCCCCCACTTCCCTAAAATAGGGGGTGGAAGTTTGTATGGAGCATTACGGAGGGCAAAGGGGAACCGTGTTACCCCGAATTTAACGCGAGCGAAGCCGCGGGCAAAAGCTACTTAATATATAAATCATAGGCAAGCACGCTTTCAAATATTGTCCTTGTCGGATTCAAGTTTTAAATGCATGATTTTTCAGTTTTCCCATTAGATTTCGCAATATTTTTACCACCATCCTGATCTAGAAATTATGATGATTCTTTAAAGGTAAGAACCATTCCTAAACGGTCCTAAATAATCTGGGCCAGATCACCTAACAAAAATTGACGATCTCCTTTACCATAGTTAAACCGAGATCTTCCAAGCTGACAAATACATATGCTTTACTTAAAATATGTTACTTACTGTGTTCTGTGACCGTGTGGGTCAGGCTCGGGTACAGGAGAGGCAACCGCCATATGGCTGGCGATAGCTACGCAAAGGATTATCTGGAAAAAATAAATAATATAATGTATAATTAAATAACCATATTATGGTGAGGTGAATTCTCACTTGTGATTATTGCAAATAATCAATTGTAAACAATATGTACCTATTTAACTAGTAATTTGCACATACACAAATTAGGCAATTTTTCAATCAATTCTCTACATATGATTTTGTAACACGATTGAACGATTATGCACTTAAAATTATGTTTTTATATTTGTAAATTAGGTGAGTGACCCATTAAATATATTTCAATATGCCTGAGTGTCACATAGTTTTATACTTAAAATTTCCTTAACTTCATCATCAAGTTAAAAATAAAAACAACATGTCAAGGTCAAATGTCCTAATAAAACATTGTTTTTGTACAAATGAGTACTCACAGCGACGTTCTTCATGGCGGCTTCAATTTCGTATGCCGACCCGCGTACGCGCGTCCTTATAATATGTGTCGCTATTGTGCAAGTCTGTCACGGTTCCTGGCCGTATACTCATCATTCATTAATTACAGTCGTGAAACGTTACTTTTTGATATACTGAAGTAACCGACCAAAAAAATGAGCAGATATTTTGCTGTTTTATTCGTTACTTACATAATAAAGTTCATTATAATTCGAGGGTAAAGTAACAAAATAAGACGTAGTACATACGCACCTAGACGTGAACATAGTATACAAAATATCTCAGTAGATGCAGTAGTATGCATGCATTTTAAACATAAGAAACCTACACGAAAATATTATATAACAATAATGTTTGAGGTACGGTTCACAAATTCGGGCATATATAATCTTCTTACATTGATACGACCTAAGGCACTGGTCCCACCGCGAGCGAGTAAGCTATGAGCTATCGGCTATTTTCTAGCCCAAGAAACGAACAAAAGATAATCGCTTCCGTGTAAATAAAAGAGAGAGATATATATTTATAGTTCATCGCTGGCTGTTCACACTGCGATGAACTATAAATATACATCTCTCTCTTTTATTTACACGGGAACGATTATCTTATCTTCGTTTCTTGGGCTAGAAAATAGCCGATAGCTCATAGTTACTCGCCCGCGCTGGGACCAGTGCCTTACGTAAAGGTAAGGTAGATTGGAATACATATGGAGCATCGAATGTGGGTCGACGCGGTAATTCAAAAGTTGTTTAACTTTATGGTCCCCGCGCGACCCTTTTAATGTATCGGGAAGCTATCAACTGTTTTCTGAAAAATACCTACTTCATTGAACGGACGATCCGATATCACAGGGATTTTTAAACGGGTCGTTTTTTGGTGCACAGTTTAATTATTTAGAATGATTCTTTACAAGTTAATGCAGTAACTAGACTAGACAAGAATGAAAATGGAATCCGGGGAGTCACGGGGATATGGGAGAAAAATACTGTACGATGCAGGCCCGTTAAGACCCATACACAATTGCACACAGAAAGCGAAGTAGACTGGTATGTCGTCTGTAATGGGTCTGTATAATATTGTCCATTTAGGACGTAGCCAAGTGACGATCGTAGGTATATCGATAACGCCTATCGAAACTTATGTATAGAATGTAGATTAGCGCTGCCGATAGACGATTGATATCTTGAGGTACGGCCTAAATGCCCAATAATATGCAGACCACATACCTAGTCTACTACACATTCGTTGTGCATATGCCTTATCGGGCCTACGACTTACCTACTGTCTTTCTGTTACGCCAATATTATTATCCCAAAAATTGGGGTAATTTTATTCTTCTATTGATAATGTTGGTTTGCTAGACAATATTTACATACCTATGTCCATAGACACATATAAATATGGTGTAACAAATGCATGTAACCATTAATAACATGCCTACATACGTACATCCGTACAAATCAATCATTATGTTACGCTCTTGCTGTATTGCAACTCTGATATGAAGGCCAGACTACTTTTTTAGGGTTCTGTAGGTAGCCAGAGAGTGCGAACTGCCAATCTTTAAATGGGCTCTTAGTATCTGTTACACTTCGTCGTTACACTCTTGACAGAGTGGTCGTGACGGTTGTGTCACCAGTGGCCAGGTTTACCACCCGGCACCATGCTTCCCCTTCATTGGCGTGCCTGGAGTCTGATGTGGATCTATTACTATTATCTATTTATTGAATGTTATTGTTTGTGCTTATTATTTTTACTATAGACTGTTAGATACTGATAAAATCGCCAATTGTTTTGCCTCTGCTTTTTTGTTTGTGACTTGTGTATACTTTGGGTCTATTATTTGAGGTGTGCAATAATAGTAGTTTATGCAACAGTTGTATAAGAGGGGTCAAAGAAGGTGAGTGGCGTCAAAAAAGAAAAACGCCACGAACATTTTTTTACCTACTTATACGACGTTGCATACAATACTTTTTTTACGAATACACTTACTTTTACATAAAATGCGAAATTGAAAACTTCATGGATATCGCAGTTATTTTGTCAACATAATCAACAATCATTTAAGTTTTACCGTTTAAAACACTATTTTTCAATAATACTAACATTACTAACACAAATACACACCGTCGTTATTTGATCAATTATTAAAGAGCTACAGATATTAGTAAAAATACCTAAATTACTTTCAAAGTTTGCAATTCGCCCCAACAAACGAAACGTAAAAAACTACGAAGTAGGTCTGTGGTTCTTTAATTTTTTTCTTTTTTAAAGTTATTTTTTTCTAAAAACGCTGCGTTTATTTAGGTTTCTTAGGTTGGCAGTAATTTATTTTATATTAATAGTCGTGTTTGCACGCGATTACGCGATACTATTTTGGCGCTTTTATAGAACAAGTGTTATTTTGGGGAATAGACTAGATAGACTTTTCATCGAGTGTATTATCTATGGTCTTATTAAGGTATTGACGAATGTATAAATGACAGATAAAAGTACAGGAGTAGAAAAAGAGTATTTATGTAATGTTATGTTATGTGATACTGAATAGGGTCTACCTACATAGGAACATATTATAATTGTAGTAGTAACCTATGATAAAGGAACAAAAATAATAACTGTCGGTTATGCATAAATTAAACAAAAATGAGTGTTGCAAGAAAACCATTTCAGTGCTCCGAGTCGTAATTATAAAAAAAATGTTTTCATTCTGCACATCTGAAGTAAAAATGGCAATTAAAATGATAGTAACAAAAGCAATAATTAATCATAAATTATACCAATTTTCCCTATTTCGTTAATTGTACGTTTCGATATCGTACGATATTAGGCCACGCGTGCAGTTGCAGTGCGCATAAATATTGCACAGCACTCTGTTGTACTACGACACCGTAGTTATTTAGTTTCACCAGAATAGGATGCCAAGGCGATTCCATAATTTATTCCATTCATATTGCTGATAATATGTTTAGCATATATAGTTTAACAGTCATTGCAGTAAACCAAATAGTTAGGTTAGGTATCCTATTAGGAATACGAGTAGATAGTAGATGGATACCGCGGTAATTTGTATCGTGGATGATAATTTTCGTATGCTAAATTCTGCTAAACGGCCTTTGTGCTGAACTAGATGGTCATTCAAACATAATAGGATCTTTGCGTGCTTTCGTATACTGTTGCCAATCGATCCCTTTTTTAACTGCAAATGCTAAGGCAGTAAAAACCAACGTTACAAGTCAGGAATCCTATAGACCAGACACTGACCCTAAAAAAAAGTCAGTCAGTTGCACGAAAACAGTAAAAGGGAAACATTTCGGAATGCACCCCACGCTCGGGCCGCTTGAATAGAGAATGAGCACAATCAGGGAAATTTCCCCTGACGCGCTGCATTGGCGAGGCAACAATTGTGGACTTCTCTCGAATCGTTAGGTTTTTGTTTTTGGCTGGCGCGTATACCCATTATAAACAGTCTGACCGGACAGATGTGTCACTGAGAAGGAAAGGCATCGCGTTTTTTTTATTTGCTACCTTTTTATAGTGACATCGACATCATGATATTCATTTCTGATCGTCACTCTTCTGCCAAGATGTCCGAACACGAGTTAAACGATGTTCAATATTACTATATTTTAGGGTTCTGTACCTGAAAAAGAAAAAACGGAACCCGTATATTATCACTTGTTTGTCCGTCTGTGTGTGTCCTAGGTAGGTCCGTGTGTCTGTCTGTGTGTTTGTCTGTCTGTCTGTCGGTATGTCAAGGCACGTTTTCTCAAGAACGCGTGGAGCTCTCAAGTTGAAATTTACAGCAAATACGTATTTATGTATGCGGTTCCTTGAAACTTTAAAAGTAATTAAGCTTTTAAGTCAATTCAGTCCAAGGATACGGCTATTTAAGCCTTATTAAATAACAATTCGCAGGGGGCCTAAAACCTATAGGGTACTTCCCATAGACCTAGAATCATGAAATTTGGCAAGAAGGAAGGTCTAGCGCAACTAAAGGAAAAAGTCCGAAAATGGTTAATTTGTAGTTCCATCACAAAAAAAAATTGTGATTACAAACTTACAAAACCTACAGCGTACGGCCCATAGATCTAGAATCATGAAATTTGTCAAGACAAAATTGTTGTTCCATCACAAGAAAAAAAAATGCGCTTACAAACTTCATAGGGTAGTACCCATAGACCTAGAATTATAAATTGGCAAAACGGTAGATCTCACTGCGTAAGTAAAGGAATAAGTCTGAAAATTGTATGCTTATTTGTTGTTCCATCACAAAAAAACATTTTTGCAGAAAAAAATTTTACCCTCAATCCAATATTTTGCTTCGTTACACACAGCATTGTTCGGTGATTGTTTGAATAGTGTGATGTACGGAACCCTCAGGGCGCGAGCCCAACTCGCACTTGTTTGGTTAAAAAGTCGATGTGTAAACATCAATTAAAGCAATTAATATTTTATTACCGTTATTGTATTAGTATTTTTCTTAAGTACTTAATACTTGTAAAATAAGTTATCAGTTTAATGAATTCACTTTTTACCTTATTTCCTTACAGTTTAGTTGTCATTTTAAATTTGTGAAATACTGTGTTGTATTTAAGTGGCACGCTAACAAATAAATAAATATTATAGGATAATCTTACACGAACCGACCTAGTCCAACAGTTAGCTCAATAAGGCTTGTGTTGTGGGTACTAGACGACGATATATACACGGTGCTCGTGAGGATTGCGAGAGATTTTAACAGTGTATTCCTGATCATAATTGGAGACTAAAATGTCGTAAAAACTTTTCTGGAATTCGCCTAGTTTCAGAGTTACTACCAATTAAATAAAAACCCTTTATGGGGTCTAGTCTAGACATTCTTATTGACAGATATCAAAGTGCCAAGGAATACTTTACGTTAACTATTTTTTACGAAAAAATGTACTAATATATTTTAATCGACAGTTTTACCAATAACATTTATGTTTTCATGTTCAAAAGCATTTAAAAAATCGAAAAAAAAAAACAAAAAAAAAATTTTTTTTGGCGAAATGACCTAAATTCATATAACATTTATTACTCCTTATGACCTCAGGAATTCGTGGTTAAAATCTCTCGCAATGCTCACGAGCACCGTGTATAATAGATAGATAAAGATAAATACATACTTAAATACATAGAAAACATCCATAACTCAAGTACAATTATCTGCGATAAACACACAAATAAATGCCCTTACCAGGATTCGAACCCGGGACCTCCTGCTTCGAAGGCAGTGTCACTACCGACTGGGCTAGGAGGCCGTTAAAATAGTTTTCTTTATAATTACTTACTCCAAATAAATACATAATCGAAATTGTCTTCATTCCGCAATCAATAAACTTTTAAAGTTTTTAATAATACTTATTAATTACTTTAACTTAATAGACAAGTATTTTGTAAAGGAAAAAGCAACGTAGGTAATACTTATACAAAACGAGAAACATGCCATCCAAAGTAGGAAAAGTCACGTAACTACCGACGTGCATATCGGGCAAGTGAAGCAAGAAATCAAATACCACGCTGTGGGAACTGGAAACTAACTTGTCCTAGAACATTTCGTCAACTCCGACTGGGGAAATACCAGAGTGGATGTGATAGTATTCCATCTTAAGCACACATATATGTAGAATTATAATTGAAAATACACATGAAAGCGCGGGTCGTTAGGATTTGATAAGCTACTGTTGTGTCAAAATGAAACTAAAGTGTCGTATTGAGAAATTCTAAATGCGTCGAGATAAGTTACTGTCACTATACCTGTACTTTGGAAATATTCCGTTTCCGCCTGGTGATGTTGGAAATTATTGATTATATGAGTGCTCATTCATATTTGACGTTTCAATGGGTATTGGAACTACTAACAAAATTTACCAACTCACATACTTACATACCTATTGTGGTGTAGAGTATAAATTGTTAGGTTAGGTTAGATACATATAGTATTAAAGGCTGGATAATATCCACAATTCTGGTTTGTTTTACAATTGTATATGAGTTTATTTTAGTTGCTTATTATTGCTAACAATAAGCATATGTTTTAATGATCAGATCATATGATTTACTGTTAAAAAGACAGTCCTTGATACACCTACAGTGAGTCCCCCAGTTAACCTAGCTAGGTACCTATACGGTACAATGCCGTCTAAAGTAATACTGTTTCTGTTTTCGATAAGTTCAAATTAGCCGCTTAGTACTTAGTATATCATATCATCATATATTAACACAAAAATTCGTATAAGTATTACAAAAATACATATAGACGCAGCTTGACAAAATGGCGGACGCGGATTGTCAAAAAGCGCAAGAGATTAATGTCTGCCAATAGCAACACGCGGAGTGATTTGTGGGCTAGTCGCAAAATAGGAATACGGCTCGCTTGATTTATCTGCCATGTACATATTCAATTTATCGACGGACTAGGCTCGAGTTTTTCTGCAGTTTTGCCCGAATGACCCATGTGATCGGTGATTCCTTATATTGCCAGTACTTAAATATTTAAAATAATGTATGATCGTGGTTAAAATACGCCACAACTGAGCCAAGGCCTTCTGATTTACTTCCTCGCGTCCCGCACCGGCATTGAACAGTATCGCATCAGTCTGTTTTTCAGTTCATATTGCAATTTTTGAAAAATCTTTTTTTTATAGTTAGTAAGTAAATAAATGTTTCAAAGTCAGTAAAAACAATCATTGTAAATCCTTTATAAGTGAAATCAAATAAAAAAGTTAATTTGAAATACAAACACAAATAGAATACACAACAAAAAATACGATTTACACTAAAAAGTTTGAATGCACTTTTTCATTGCAATATTTAAATTTTATTAGTGAACAGCGACTTAACTAAAAGAACAAATGCATTATCTTCCCCAATTTTATTTTTATAGATCCGTAACATTGTTTTCATTCCACCGTGGCCATATTGAGTTTGAATAAAAAATACTCGTTGTCCAGGTGACGCTGCTCGACTGACCTCCGACGGATTACCTCTGTAAGCCGCTCGCTTCAAAGCGAAACCGACTTACAGACCTTCTGTGGGCTTTTATAAATACGTTTTATGTTACAACCAAAGCTCAATGCGACGTACAACACTTTGGACTAAGGGCTAGTTTTAGTAGAGAAAAAGGTAAAGACCACGTTGGGCGCGTTGTGCGTCGCTAATGAGTAAGGTTGGTGATGTTTAATAATAAATAGTTAAGTTTTTGAAGTAGCTGGAACATCAAAGACTAAATCTGCTTACTTCCAGGATATCTGGTTTCTTATGGATTTGTGTCTAGTGTTCTGAGAGCAAAACATTCATATGATTGTTTATAAGTATGTTTATCGTTATAATTACTAGCCATAACCTCATATCCTACAAATAACTATTTGTCGTTATCAGTTATTATTACATTGGAACTGACATCGCTAGTTTCCTAGTAACACATAAACTATAAGCTAAGTCATTAAGCGTAAATTACGTCGCGTGACAAACTCTATTTGGAATGATGTCCCAAAATCCAAGGTTTTAACCTGTGATACCTTTGAGTATGTACCAATATGTACCTACTTAAAATGTCATAATTTAAATATTAATTCTCTTCTTATACAAAAAGGCTCTAAAATAATCAATTATCGCATGTCCAAGCCATTCTTTCCTGTGGAAAAACCTACTATGTAATTCCATTAATCAAAACCAATATTCCCACCGGATATCAGACGAACTCAGGCTGCTGCGCGGGAGTGGATTAAGGCGACAACGCGACCGTTACCAATCAGAGAGACTCTGGACCATCTACCCCAACCGCGCGTACAGTCGCGTAAACCTATCTGGTCTGACTGTCAACTACAGGGGCAACTACCATTCAACGTCTTTGCGGAGTGGAAAAAGCAGTGGCAAGAGCAGGATGGTGCCTCTGACATGGATCCCACTAAACAGCCACCTGGCTTTAAGGAGCAACGCAAGATTTGGGTTACCATAAACCGCATCCGGACGGGAGTAGGACGTTGTAACTACCACTTACACAGATGGGGCCTGTCACCAACAGCAGCATGTGACTGTGGGGAGCCAATACAAACTGTGCAACACATTGTAGAAATATGCCCCAGAAGATGTTTTGCGGGAGGCATGCAAGACTTATTAGCACTAACACCGGAAGCAAGGGATTGGCTACTTAATCTAGATATTAAACTTTAATACTTTTGTATCTATTCACAGAATTGTAATTTAATAACAGGAATAAAGTCATACGAATAATAATAATAAAACCAATATTTGCACTTTTTAGCCGTGGAACTCTCAAGTTCTGTTCAGAAAATATTTGATTTGTCATCTAGGATGCCTGACGAAGTGAAGGGCTGAACTTCGTCATTAATTACGGCTTGCAGCTTCTGCATAATCCGTCTGGAGTATGCAAGTATTTCGACGTCATTATCATATTATAATTTGGCGGAGCGAGCGCGCTTGGTAATTTGATATTAAACACGCTTCTGACATCTGACGTGACTGCAATGCGTTTTAGAGTCTAATTTGAAGATGTCACCTGCGCGCTGGGTGAGCTATTTTGTTAGTTTTGCTAAAAGATTATCCCGTTCTTTATACTACAATAAATTATGGGGCGCATTTTCATGGTTTAGTCTATATATATAAGTCTCGTTTGTTTGTAATGTATTTTTCAGACGTCTTTTTCATACACTTTTATAGAAGTCATTTAGGTACAAAAGAAAGAGCAGAGAGACCTTCTGCCAGTTTTTACCACTCATCCGCATTGTTTTTATAGTTTACTTAAAATAAACATATCAAAATATTTATTCTCTCTTTGTTCTCTTTGCGTGGTTTTCTTACATATTACCTACTTTGCTCCTGCACTATTTTCTCAATTTGTTACGAGTATAACGTTCCCTTTATAACCTACACATTGTATTCAAAATATCAAATAACATAAACGAGTAGCTAGAAAGAAAATGCTGAATACTTCATAAGTGTATTATGGCATCGTTTCTAAACAGTGTTTTGATCGTTACCTGTCTGAATATTCAGCTAGCTGCTCGCGCTGGCTTCCATGTATCGGCTTAGTAAGGTTTATGAATCAAAGCCTCTTTCCTTTGTGATTTCTAGTGCAGGTCGCTTGGTGACCCGGTTTCAAAAAATACGTTGTCATGTTCGCACGCTAGTTTTGGAATCTTTGTCAGTTTCTTTTAGGCGTCTTTGTTTTGTTTTTTCTTAGCTCGTTTCTTTTACATACCTAGTACTTAAATATACACGATTACTAATGTTCTGTAAATTACAGATAGTTTAAATGTGATAAGATAAACTATAAATTATTGTTTCACCAATGTTGCCCAAACTGCGCATTACCTAAGTAAAAAAATATCTTCGTAACACCGAGATAACTTGAATGTCCAGTATTTTTTTATTACTTTGAGATAGGGAGGATAAAGATAAAGATACTACTTAGTTTTTATCGGTTGCGTCTAAATCTAGGTTAATAAGATTGAGAGACTGCGAGTACTGGAGTGCTTTCATTAAAAGGATTCACTGAAGCACCAATTTCACGGAAAATGTAGTGGGATAAAACTTGTGAAAATAAAATGATAATAACCACTCACCTCGCCAGTTTACTTTTATTTTGTTTTATAATATAATAACGATGATAATTTGTATTACGAATAGCAATTTTGAGGTCATGACAAACATCAAGAACAAACAATAACGACAAGGCTCTGGAATCTGGACGTTGTTTTTCATCTAAGGTAATACAATTAAAGATTAAGACATTTTTTTTACCTCGACGGTGGCACATAAGCATACAGCCTGCCTGATGGTAATAAAGCAGCTAACGTAGCTTATGGATGAGGGTGGGTCATTTTTACTTTTTTTATTTTTTTAGGAAGGACAGTTAAAAAAGGTGCCATTTGATAATTAATGATTGCACGTATTATTTTTAGCTTTAATTTTACTGCCTCCGGGTTTAAGTTGAAGTTTTCGAAAAATGTACGGATAAGTACTATGGATATCGGGAAAATAAATCTCTTTTTGTATTTTTTTTTTTTTCAGTTTGGCTGAACCTTTACCATGCTATTTCGAGCCAACAATACAATGGTATATATTTTAAGCTAAAGTTTGAATAAAGTGACAATACATAGAGATACTCCGCAGACCATAGAAAATGTAACAATATTTATATGAAAACTGAAATGGATCCGGAGGCAGAAACTGAATTCCGTTTGCATTATAATTTTAAATACTGTTTATTGGCATTAATACGCACCTTATTATTACTATGCCCGAAGGATAACTAATACTTTTTTTTTCTCCAGTGACCCACCCTATTATGGATGCCTGCAACTGTCACATGCGCGTTGCCGACCCTTTCATATAAAGGAGGATTCACTGTGTTGACGGCTAAAGGGACAAGATGCTCCCCCGTCGTCAATACTCAACACACTGTATCCTATTTTAGCTCTCTGGCAACCTTACTCACCGACAGGAACAACACTATAAATAAATACAGTCATTAATATTATGGGACAACTTACACAAATCAACCTAGTCCCACAGTAAGCTCAAAAAGGCTTAACACCACTATGAATAAAATAAATAAAATTAAAAATTATTTATTTCAGATCAAAGATCCATATTATGTTAGTACTTATACTCTTGACTTAATAACTATGTTAGTTTGAGCAAACATCTAAAAACAACACTATGAGTAGGGTCAAGTGCTATTTGGCTGTGGTTTTCTAAAAGTAAGGTTTCATCTCCCTAAAAAATCTATATTAAATTAAAATTGCACTTATTTTAATGTTAAAGTAACATTGAAACTTATTCTAATTTGCCAACTCAATTTGAATTTAGTAAGTTTTATTAGAAAATTACTAGTTAGATTAGTTTTAAAATTCAAATGTTGAATGGCCGAAGTTAGTTTATGGTTTCTAAATACAAAGTTCTTAAAAGTGGTCTAAATGGAAATTCAATTAGTATTTTACATTCCGATTTTAATTAATACATTCACAGAATACATTGCGGTTGACCTGTGACATAGACGATTCTACATATACACTCTAAATTATAAAAGTGGCGTCCCGTCACACGACTTGGCGCGATTTTTCGTGTCGTTAGACGTTCGTTCGTTTAGAAATGCTCCACTTGAAATTTTCTCCGCCATCTTAATTTCTACGTGACTCCGCGGGTTAATTAGTGCAATTACGAGATCCAGTCGAGTGGGTTTTTTGTGCCGCACTTACCCCGGCATTCAGGAATAGCCATTGTGGAAAATTAAATTAACTATAAACTGGTGCAGCTAGGTATCCGTCTGTAACGGGATTATATTACTCTCTCCTCTCTCTCTCTCTTATTGTCTTTTAACGGCCTCCTAGCCCAGTCGGTAGTTGCCTACGAAGCAGGAGGTCCCGGGTTCAAATCCTGGTAAAGGCATTTATTTGTGTGTTTATCACGAATATTTGTTCCTGAGTTATGGGTGTTTTCTATGTATCTAAGTATATATTTATCTATATAAGTATGTAGTTATAACGTCGCCTACTACCCATAGTACAAGCTTTGCTTAGTTTGGGTCTAGGTTGATTTGTGTAAGATTGTCCCCATATATTTATTATTAATTGTATTCGGTGTGCTCAATGATAAAGGATTAGAAATGTTTATGATATTGAATGATGATGATATTCAATCTATAGCACAGCAGTTAGATTTTACAAATGCCAATGATACGTCATCAGTCATCACTACATAGTATAAAACAAAGTCGCTTTCCGCTGTCTGTCCGTATTGTAACAACAATAATTTTAACCCCCCTACCCTTTTCTACATATAAAATAATTAAAGCAGGTTTACTTAAACCTTGCTGGCAAAATAATTGGATTCCACGGATACAAGGGAAAAGTATCGTTTCGTTTATTGTTGCCGTTTCCTTAACTTAATACTCCTTAAATAGGTCATATCACTCATATCTCATAGACTTTTCCTAAATTAATACGTTCGCGGTCATAAATATATTTCTAATTCCCTTTTAATCTTAGTTGTCCTATATTTAATAATTTCAGTTTATTAAAATCATCTTTTTACTTTCGTGTCTACGTCGTTATAGGGATACAAACTTCTGCACTGGCAACTCTCCGTGGAGCTGTGACCGGCCGTAAACGTCAAAGCACTTATCTTTCTTCTGTCTCGTAGGAGACATTCGTTTGTTTTAAAATATTATCACGTTTCATACGTGAGATGACGCCAATATCCGTCGTCTAATGTAGCTGCGATATCAGCGGCTCCCAACCCCACGATGTCGAAATGGAGACTCCAGGCTTCGATACGATAAGCTGGTTCCTTATCTGTCGTGGGTATGTATTTTCAGCTTACTTGCCTTCGTTTTATCTCGAAGTGTACAAGGAATTCTTGTTACTAGATTCTAATTATGTTGTCCCTTTCAGGGTTGTGGTTTACCTACTACGCCTAGCCTTCGGTCTCAAGATGCCGAGGCGGGCCTACTACATACTTATCTTCTTCCCGGGCGCTGCTGGCGGATGCTGCAGCCCATTTACCCAATCAGACTGGACGCTGCGGAGCTGAGGAAGGGTGGTTCAGCCCACTCGGCAGCCAGACGTTGTAGTTATTGGTTCACGTCCCGTTCAGGTCAGAAATACCCAATTTATATACTTAAACGGCGCCCAATACCTGGTTTATTACTGTAGTCCAGTGGTCTAAGTTTCAAATCCGTCCATACAAATATTCGGTTCCAGCCTACGCCCTGATCTCATGCCTACCTAGTTACTTAAGAGCTAGCCTTATATTAATTAAGAAACTTACTTTACCTACACACTTAAATGTTACTGAGAGTGAAGCGTGGAAAGTTAATAATATATAATATTTAAATGTACGTGGTTAGTTTTCTTCCATGGTTCATCACAGATACGCCTTACGCCTTTTTTTAAAAATACGTAACAGTATGCATGCTTAGATCTTTAAAACTACGTAACGGATTTTGATACGTTTTTTTTTAGTAGATATAGTGATTCAAGAGGAAGGTTTATATGCATAATATAGCAGAGAAACACTGATAATTTTAGAGGTTTCTAATGTGATGTCGTGAATAAACACAGTTTTTTGCGCTTACATTGCAAACGCTGGCTGAACCCTACGAGATAAATCAAAATAATGTACTACAGCATTGTACACCTTAAAAAGGTCTACAAAAAAGTCCATTATGGTATATGTCTATCTCTCAGGGTATAACTTACAATAACCATTTTTTATCCCGTTGGAAGCCGGGGCGGGTCGCTAGTATACAATAAAAACAGTATTTCAAAACACAATACTAGCCAGTGAAGTAAATAAGAAGAAAAATTCAATAATATAATGCACTATTTGGTCGCCGACTAGGGGTAAATTCACGATCTACGGGGCCAAAATTATTTTTGCTGTTTTTTGTATTTTTTAACGTTTTACGAAGTTGAAACAACTGTTTCATGATAAAAAAAAGTATTTATAGGGTATTTTTTTCAAAAATTTACTGATATGTAAAATTTCGATATCTGCACAAAAGAGGAAAAAATTAAAAATATAGTAAAATGTGTAAAATAATCTATTACTGAAATAAAATCAGTTGCCATATTAAGCTACAGTCTCTGCTATGATGTTTTCTTCTTGGCTTCCAGAAGAGCACTCTGGGTTCGGATCGGCAGGCAATAGCAATTCTATCGTCTCTGGCAGGAAAGTACTGTGCTTTCTTTTTTTTACTTTTCTCCTGCAGCCCAGTAAGGGGTCGGATCTCAAAAGTAAGCGATTCAAAATATCCGTGTTGCAGCTTTCTCTCGTAAACTTCCTTGCTAAATCAAGTCGATAAGATCGGAAATGCTTGTTACGCGCTTCTGCAGCTTCTTCAGTCAGCTGTCCAATGGGTAGTAACGCATTTTTTATAATAACAGCACCATGGACTAGTATCTTATGCATCGTGGGCGTCATGGGATGGCATCCGTATAATTTGACATATAGTTCGGCTGTTTTCTTTGCGTAACTGTCGTATTTTTCAGAGACAATTTTGTAGCCACTTGATATCGTCTCTAAAATTACTTTTAATCTATATATCAGCTCGTAACTGATTCCAGTTATATCTGATGCTAAAACCTTCTGCTGGTGTTTCCATCATTCGTGTTGCCGAAATTTTCCTTTGGCATATCTACCAACAAGCCAGTTTCGTTATGAAATCTTTTGAAAGAATGATTGTTTTTTATGAATCTGTCTTCGTTATACTCAGCTTTACTCCATCTAGTCTTAAATTCTGACTTGAAATAAGCAAAATTGCTTTTAAATAATTCTATTTCATCATTAGTGCAGCCTTCACTCGAAAAAAGTTGATCTCTTAAGGAACACAGTTTTTCTTCCAATGTAGGTAAATTTTTACTTTTTATGAGATCAAATATGTGTTTTCTAGTCACGATCTTCGTTTCTGACGTATTTGGTACATCTAAAACAAATAAACATGTCGATTGAACTCAATACAAAAAAAAGTTTATTTTGGAGTAAAATGGTGAATTATTTTTAAAGTATAAAAATTATGATTTGGCGGAAGCATGCGGAAGGTTTTGTTTTAAATTCTAGTAACCAAAACAATAGACTATAACATGCCATTAACAATTCTGCTCGATCTCACCCTATTGTATTACTTATTAACGAGTGAAGTTTTTTTTTGCGAAAAATGACGCTCAAAAACAGTCTCTCTTTCAGAGCATTAACCTAGCCTCAAAAACAAATAAATAAAGCATATTTTTATTTTTGCTTATAAATTACTAACCTGCTGTTTCAGAATCCATGATTTTTTTCACTCTTGATCACATAAAAACAATAAACCACACCTTCAAAATTTTGCTTTTCTAAGAGCGCCGAGAACAAGTAACGTACACGAAGTGACACGATCAAATTCCGACTGACGTGAAACGAATTAGAAAGTACATACGAGGGTAGGGGGGGTTGTTATCTAGCCGCTAAAGGGTCCTCTACCGCAGGTAGCTGTTATCGCAGAGGTATTTATTGTTTTGATAAATCGACTTTTGGCCGCGTAGATCGTGAATTTACCCCTTAGTGCGACTGTAGTATTTTTAGTTATGGTCATTTACTTATTATCTTGACGTTGCTATGAGCCTTAATCCGATACATATAAGTAAATAAATAAACTGTAAATCTGAATAGACATTTCAACTGCTCAACGTTTCATGACTTAATATTTCGCTTATCTGTTAATATCCTGTATTAAACACATTAAACATAATGTAGTCAGTGTCAGTATTTTAGGGGATGTCTTTAAACAGGTCGTTTCTATTCAGAATTGAGTCGCTTAGTACGCCGCTGTAAGCGTCACTTGATGCATTGGTACAGCCACCTGCAATAATGTCTTGTACTAATAAAGCACCAAAAATATGTGACAGGCTCTTATGGCTCTACTCGTACAAATCAGATTATGTCAGATACGTTATTTGTCGGGTAAAATATTAATACAGTGTCAGTGGAAGGTGGTGATCCTGCTAAAATTTGGAAGTGTCTTAAATCTTTTGGTGTTGGAAAATCTCTTAATACCTCTTTACCTAATGACCTGAATTTAGATCACCTTAATGCACACTTCTCCTCTTCTACGGTTTTTAGCGATCCAGTTAAGGCTGACACCCTTAATATTCTTTCTACTTCTCTAACTCCTGATTTCTCACCCTTTTCAATTAATCAATTCCCTGTCGGTGACGTTGAGAAGAATATTTTATCAGTAACGTCTAACGCTATCGGTGTGGACTGCGTGGGCCGCAATATGGTCATCCCTCTGCTTGACCTTCTCGTTCCCATTATCACATACATTTTTAATTTTTCTATTTTATCCTCAAGTTTCCCTAACTCCTGGAAAGATGCCGACATTATTCCTCTTCCGAAAAAGTCCAACCCGTCTTTCTTTACTGATTTTAGGCCTATTTCCATTCTTCCTTTCCTTTCTAAAGTTTTCGAACGTCTTGTACATCACCAATTAACGTCCTTCCTCAATAGTAATTTTCTCTTTAATCCGCTTTAGTCATAGCACGGTTACCGCTTTAGTAAACGTTTCAGACGACATCCGATCAGGTATGGATAACCGGATGCTAACGGTATTGATGTTGTTAGATTTTAGCAACGCTTTCAATACCGTTGACTTTGACATTTTGTTAGGTATTTTAAAATCTATCAACATTTCACCGGCAGCCATTGAGTGGTTCCACGGCTATCTTCATGGTCGTCGGCAGCGTGTCAAAGTGGATAACTCTCGCTCTTCCTTTTGCAGAACGCTGGCCGGTGTTCCACAGGGCGGCGTGCTGTCCCCTCTCCTCTTTTCTATTTTTATAAACTCCATTACCTTTAATCTCTCTTCTTCTTGTCATCTCTATGCCGATGACCTCCAAATTTACTCCCAAGGACTGCTTGATGATCTACCCTCTCTTATCCACTCCACTAACACTGACTTGGATCGCATATCTGAATGGAGCTCTTGCTATGGTTTGAAGGTTAATCCGACTAAAACTCAAGTTATCATTATTGGCAGCCCGAGAAACATAGCAAGAGTTGATTTTGATAATGGCCTGGCGTTTTCTTTGATGGAGTTCTGATTTCATTCTCTAATCAGGTTAAGAACCTGGGCGTGGTCATTGACAGAACCGTTTCTTGGATTCCGCAGATCAGCGAGGTGAGCAGAAAGATCTTTGCAACTGTTGGTTCCTTACGACGAATTCGTAACTTCTTACCTCTCGCCACTAAAATTGCGCTTGCCCAATTTCTCCTTTTGCCCATTTTAGACTATGCCGATATTTGTTATTTAGACCTTACCGAAGAGCAATTAAATAAACTCGAACGCCTTCAAAACGTTTGCATAAGGTTTATTTTCGGATTGCGCAAATTTGATCACATTTCAAGCTACAGGGTGCAGCTCAAGTGGTTACCAATGGGTAACCAACCAATGGGAAAACGAATGCGTTTTCGCCGAAACTTACATAATCTTTCTCTCCTTTATGCCACGCTGTTTCACCTCAATACTCCTTGCTATCTCAAAGTCCGGTTTAAATTTCTTTCCTCTCTTAGGTGCTCCCAAAATTTGCTACTTGCTCTCCCGTCTTCTTCTTCAAAAATGTTCTCCGATTCCTTCAGCTTTCGCGCTGTTCGGCTGTGGAATGCCTTGCCTATTGATATTAGACGTGCCAGATCTCTCTCTATATTTAAATCACTATTAAAAGATCATTATTTATCTCTTCCTTAACTCAGTCCTGTCTTGCTTGGTTGGCACTGCACCGACCCTTTATTTTTGAATCTACCTTTGTCATGTATAGTATTTCTATATATGTATATATATAATAATAATAATAAATACTCTTTATTGCACACCTCATACAGTTACAAGCACAAATTTTACAATTAGATAAATTTAGGTAGAGGTAACAACAGGCGGTCTTATCGCTAATGAGCGATTTCTTCCAGACAACCTTTGGGTAGTGGAGACTAGAGAAAAACAATAAGCAGTAGGTGGTGCATAGAAACAAAAGAGACGAAATAGATAACACAGCACATTCATATGAATATACATACTTAAATAAATACAAAATAAACATACATATACGTACATATATACATATATAATACACACAATAAGAAACAACAGTGTCAACTTAAAAACCTAAGGAAGAGATAAATAGTATTCCTTAAGTTGCGATTTAAAGCTACCAATAGATTGCGCGCGTTTAATGTTGAGAGGGAGAGAATTCCACAAACGAACGGCCTGGAACGTAAATGAGCAATTATAAAATTTGGAAGATGAAGATGGCACTTTTAGGAGCAATTTTTGAGAGGATCTAATAGAATTAAGATAAGAGAAACGCTCTTTGAGGTAGCGGGGAGTTGCAGGGTTAAAAAGTATAGAAAAGAGTAAAGAAAGTATGTGAGAGTTACGGCGGTGACGGATAGGGAGCCATTTGAGTTGAGAACGAAAACTAGAAACATGGTCGAATTTGCGTAATCCGAAAATGAACCGATATAGTTATATATATTGTTATTTATATGTGGTAATTTAAGTAGTTTATATTTACATATTGCATATGTCCATGAGTACCTTTATTTGGGCCAACTAGTTTCCTTCCAGGCGCGTCAGGAAAAAGAGGTCGAAAGACGGATTGAAAACGCCTGGAGGAGCTATTGGTCCATGAAACACTTAATGAAAGGAAATCTTCCGATGTCACTCAAACGGAAACTCATGGACATATGCATACTTCCAGTTCTCACCTACGGTGCACAGACTTGGTCTTTGACTAAAGCTCAGATGTCCAAACTCGGGGTTTGCCATCGAGCCATGGAGCGTAGCATATTAGGTGTAAAGTTGGTGGATCGATTTCGTAACACCACGCTGCGCTCCAAGACCCAAATCGTCGATGTAGCTCGGAAAGCGGCGAAATTAAAATGGGACTGGGCTGGCTACGTCTGCCGGATGCCGAATGAGTTGTGGGGCAAAATCACTTCACAGTGGGAGCCCGAAGACTCAAATCGGGGACGCGGTAAACCCCGCAGGCGATGGCGGGATGAACTAGACTCCTTTTTGAAGGAGTGGTCAGGCACAGCGCAGGATAGGGATCGGTGGAAAGATTTGGGGGAGGCCTTTGCCCAGCAGTGGGACACGACAGGCTCCATATAATATAATATAATAATATTTTTATAATATTTTTTTTTGTAGTTTATGTATTTTATTTTTACAAAAGTTTCTATTCCCCTAGTATTTCAATTTTTGTCACTGCCCGTTAACTAAACTATTATCGCCGTTTCGATATATGAAGGTTGTCTGGAAGAGATCGCTTTTAGCGATAAGTCCGCCTGTTGTTACCTACCTCTATGCTGTACCTATATTATAACTCTTTTGTTCGTTTGTTGTAGTGTACAATAATAGTAGTTTATGTAACTATTACGTAATAAGGGTCCTTAAAACATGAGTGTGGTTTTATGAAATGAGCCGCAGGCAAATGAGCAGAAGGCCAACTCTCGTGTGCCGGCGGTCGCGCGGGCCGTGTCGGGCTGTCGGCGTCGACGTCGGGAGCGTGCAGGTGTACATAATGTTATCAAAACTCATAGCACATCAATAATTGAGCATGAAAAGTTAAAATTACGTTACTGCTACGGCTATAAAAAGCTTATCATAGTAAAATCGGTCGTGGTAATGCCAGCCATTGCCTACCGTTTTCGAACACGTTTTAGAGAACTTACAATGTGAGTGTAGATAAAGTATTTTTTTTTATTATTTAGCCATTACAAACCTAAAATCGGCTACATATTTTAGCGTTTTGTACCTTAGTAACATGGTTGAATGCGGCCGTGTACCAATATTTCTATATAATTAATGTAGTATAGAACTATTGTGATTTATTTGGAACTACAAAAAGCATTCATTTTTAATCCGGTTTAACTTTTACTTTTATCTTACTAAATAACTTATTGTTTGTTCCTCTTTTAAGCAAAAACGGAGTTTAATGAAGTTTACCACATATGGGTCAGTGCAATAACTTTTAGGCGGGCATCGTCACAGGCAGAGGCTAACTACTCGTAACAGTATAATTTGCCTAATAGCAGCTTCAACTAACCCTCATTTAAGTGATAATCGATAGTCATTCTCTGTTGGAACCCTTTTAAACAAAACTGCCGATGAATGAACTTATTTGGCATCAAGGACGAAATGTCATCGTCATTACGGTCATCTATTTTCCATTGTCCTTAGGTTTGGGTTTCATGGTCTCGATTGGCACAGATGGCAACTTGAATAATGCGTTTGACGGCTTGAAGTCTATTATGTATGATAGGATTATGTTGCATGGGCAATAGATATAAATAGGTAGTTGTCGTGTAGGTATTGGTTGAGCGTTTCTTAAAAGAAAATATTTAAAGCTATCGGAAACGCATGTGTGGGCATTTTTATTTTAACTTGTTCTTTAAAGCACGACGTAAGTCGTGTTTCAGTAACGTCTAACCGTGACATTCCTGACAAAATGTATGAGATTGGACATTGACCCTCAGTTTTGTGACGATTGCTAATCGGCCGTTAATGGTACTCAGTTAAGTGAAAATGCTCGTGTACCATTTAATATTTTATTGAGTTTTTTTAATTTGTTATTTCATTATAACTATTAATCAAAATTGTTTGTCAGTTTAGGTACCTACATAACAAATCATTTGTGATTATAATAAAAGTAAAACAATTGAGATCTATTACCGACTAGTTACGGTTTTTTTGTATAAAATATATCTTTCTCCGACAATATCTACCGCATACGAAGCTCCAAAACCGTAGCCACAAACATCGTAACTTTAATGAATTGTTTGTATAACCGTAATTTGCTACACTCGCGTGTTAGCAATAGTCACGTTGCAAACACCCTCCGAAGCATTAAGTTTAATTCCACGCCATTTAACTATTGCAGCGATATGCATTCTTTTGATTAAAAATGCTGCATTGTGCAAATAAATAGTAATAGGATAATTTGCTGCATTAGTTTTTTTTTAAGTTTTACGTGCTTCTTTTTACTGTAGGAGCAATTAGCTAAATAGTTGTTCACTTTTACTACGGCGTTTCATTCATTCCTTGTGGTGAATGTTAATCCCATGCAAACGAAGTCGCAGGCAAAAGCTAGTAGATATCATATACGCAAGTAAAAGTGACTAAGGCCTTCGGTGCCCAGGGCTGGAATCGATCCAGGGTCTTCTGCATTCGCGGTATCTTAACGAAACATTATATAATTAATCAAAATGTTTAATAAAATAATTTGATTTGTTCTCTAGTCATACAGTTCATGTTTAACATTATCACATGTATAGTTTGTTCGGCGGCTTAAGGACAAATGCACCATACTTAAAGTATGGCGAATTTATCCTTAAGCCGCCGGAAAACTATACCTACTGTTTAAATATAGATAGTTTCAAAAATATACCCTAATACTTAGTAATCATGCCTTTAATTAAACATGACTAAGAAAATAAAGCTTGTCCCAGTAAAAAAGTCGTTAGTTTACGCAGCGTTGGTATCTCAGGTTTCAATGAAAATGGTTGTAACTGGCTGGTTATATGTTAAATGCATCTCGGTTCTTTATTTAATATTAGAAAAAAATCTGTCACAGTCTCATTTTCAAAGATCTCGTCTCCACAAGAAAAACTTCATGAGAAAATATTGTACAAATATGTCCAATATTAAGGCATTTTCACGAAAAAAGCGGCAATGGAGCTAAACACGTCTGTTAGAACTGTGCAAAGGGTCCTAAAACAATTCAGAGAGACTGGCGGTATTCGACGGCGTCCTGGAAGTGGTCGGAAGACCGGGTTTGTTAAGAAAAATATTGAGAAGAGTATCATAGCTGCTTTGCTGAAAAAACCTACATCATCTGTAAGAGATTTAGCTAAAAAGTTTAAAACATCTAAATCCACTGTGCAACGAGTAAAGATAAATAATTCTATAAAGACTTTCAAACAAACTAAAGGGCCTAATAGAAATTCGAAACAAGAAACTGACGCTAAAACGAGATCCAGAAAACTTTATTCAAAATTAACGACAAAAAAATACTGTATTGTGATGGACGACGAAACATATTGCAAGCTTGATTTTAAATCACTGCCGGGACATCATTTTTATTCGGGGACCGATAGAAAAACTATCAATGACGAGTACAATGTCATAAAAACGGATAAATTTGCGAAGAAGGTTCTTGTGTGGCAAGCGATCTGTTCTTGCGGCAAACGCAGCACTCCATACTTTGCTAAAGGAACTATGAAAGGCGATATATACCTTAAAGAGTGCATGGAAAAGCGATTATTGCCGTTTTTTAAGCGACACAAGAAGCCAGTTCTGTTTTGGCCTGATCTGGCCACGTGCTACTATTTTAAAAATGTGATAAAATGGTACAAAGCCAATAATGTCGAATTTGTGGAAAAATACCAAAATCCTCCTAACTGTCCTGAATTACGACCTATAGAAAAATATTGGGCTCGTATGAAGCAGAAGCTCTTAAAACATAAAACTAACGCCACATCAGTTGAAAACTTCAAGCGAAAATGGAATGCAGCTTCAAAACTAATCACAGACACTGATGTACAAAACCTGATGGCAGGTATCAAAAGAAAATTACGAAGTTTCTGGATGAATAAACAATAGAACTAAAACATAACAACAATACGTTTTGTTTACTACATTTCTAATAAACTGTTGTCAAAAATTTGGTAACTTTTTATTGCTTACATTATTTCATACTAACTAATAAACGACATTTTTTTCTGGGACAAGCTTTATGTATATATGGCGTGATTTTAAATGCTTTCTTTGATACGTGAACCTAATTCGAAGCCCACAAACAACAGCCGAGTCCAAATGAGGTGTATTTATGGCGTCAACATGTTGCAAGTTTTATGACAGGAAAATTGCACGCCACTGACCTGTTATGCTCCCGGTTGAATAAGGAATGACTTCAATGAAACTGTGCCTCGATCGGTAAATGTCTCATTCTACAGAATTAGGATTAGTAAATAATAGTTATTCTTTATAAAACACAAAGTTTCGAAATATGGATGTATTTCAATGAAATTACAATCTATGTACTATCAAGATAAAGATATGTTTAATGTGTATTAGACATGTCTTGTCTCTCTTCACCCATTGGAACGCCAAACGGTAAAAAATTGAATAGACATCAGTAAATTACCCTCATTCTGATACAACATGTTTACCCGTTGAATTTACGCGAAAGGCATTATAGGTACAAACAATAAAATATAATTCGGGGGCCTCGGGTCTGAGGCTAAGCTAAGATCAGTCGCCTTTATACGAGAATAACGAGTATTAAACTTAATTAAAATACTGTCCTAGTCCTAGACAATAATTGATAACTACTTCTTAAGTAAGTACTGTTATATTATACTTTTCGTATAAGTCGAATTGTATAAAACTTTCCTCCTTTTCTTAACGGATTTGCAAACCCAAAATGTTTGTTATTAATAAGCAATTTTACTAAGCCAAACATTATTTGCACAAATTGAACTGGCGTAAACATGAAAACAAACTTTACAATGGCATTACTTATATAGTTGACGTAGCACTTATGGCAGTGCATGCCTGAGGCAATTATCATGCATCATAGGTGCCGTTTGCAGTTATTCAGGTTAATATTCCAGCTCCTTCACTAAACGCTATCCCACTTTACCGCTTTAAATATTCCATAAGTTCTTCTGAATAATGTAGGTACATGGTGCAATACAGCCACTTTTATGTTCTTTAAATTTAATAACTAAACATTAAAGTTGGTTAGCGAGGTTAGTCTTTCATTGTAAAAATAAAGTATATTGCAAAGCTATTTATTTATTTATTTAAACTTTATTGCACAAAAGAAAAACTTGATGTACAAAAGGCGGACTTAATGCCAGTCGGCATTCAAGGCTATTTCAAGTATACATATATCGCATTTGTCTGGTTCGATATATTTCTAATCATCTATATCTATATAAGATAATAAGTCAGGCCCTTGTTTTATAAATCAATACTGCTAATGAGGTACGATTATTTCGTTTAAATTTGTATTTTGTTTTGTTACAGGTATGTAATTGATGCTGTCTCTTCGGAATAAATACAACAATACACTTTGACAAAACTAGGTAATGATGAACAACTTGTTTTATTTAGGTTAAAAGAAAAAAGAACCGACTTCACTCTACCTTTACGAGAGCGAATGCCCGAGCTACTGTAAAAAACCGGCCAAGTGCGAGTCGGAATCGCGCAAGGGTTCCGTAGCATTAACTATAAAAAAAGGATAAAAATCATGTTTGTTGTATGGGAGCCCCCTTAAATATGTATTTTATTCTGTTTTTTAGTATTTGTTGTTATAGCGGCAACAGAAATACATCATCTGTGAAATTTTCAACTGTCTAACTATCACGATTCATGAGATACAGTCTGGTAACCGACGGACAGCGGAGTCTTAGTAATAGGGTTCCGTTTTTACCCTTTGGGCACGGAACCCTAAAAATACTCAAACTACTATAATATTTTAAGAGCTCCCTCGATTTCTCCAGGATCAGGATCTCCAGGATCTACCCTTTTAAACAAAAAACAAATCCAAATCAGTCTAGCCATTTTTGAATAATCGGTGAACATACCTTCAAAAAAAAAAAAAACGAAAGAAAAGCACAAAAATCGCGACGAATTGAGACCCTCCTTAGATATCTTGAATTCGGTTAAGAAGTTAGTTCTCCATAGACCTCATTAAATAATAAGGGCACAAATATGGTAAAAGCTGAATGTTGTCCCTCACCCAGCAACGTAATTAACACAAACGTGTCTAAATGCAAAACAAATTACTTGAAATTTTACTCGTAAACCTTGAGTCGAACGTCAAGCGCTGACTAACGTTTAAGATAAAGGGTATAAACTTTATTGGCTTTATTACGTATACGCATCGCGCCGTCTCTGGCGCGGCGAACGCCCCAACCACCCCTTCGGAAGCTGTCAAATTAAAACCATAAAACGTAATATATCACGAAACTTGCCGCGCTAATGTGCACTGTTCCTCTATTCATTTAAAGCGCCATTTCGGATGACTTGACAGGCTTCGTGCTGCTTTTCTTGCCGCAGCGCACATGAGGAGTTTCAGCATAAACGCGAAGACATCTTTGATGTGCACCCTCTCGCCTGGAGCGTGAAAGGCTCTCATAGATAAAGTGCATTTCGATATTAGAAGTTTGAAACACAGTTTTAAAGTGAAATTTACGGTAAGAAATTGTTTTCTTCGTAAAGAAAGGATGGGCAAAGGTTAAAGGATGCAATAAAAATGTTCGTTTTATGATGGGCCGTAAGGGATTTTATTATGGAGGTGTAATCCGCTGGATACTGGTTAATCTTTTGCGATGTTGCTATAAAATGCACAGATTTGAGCACAAGTGCTTATTTTAAAGTTCAGAGTTAATTACGTATGCCTATGAAGACTTAAATGAATTAACGAATTACGAAAACGGATATAAATTATATGGGAAGCTCGAGATATTCCAAACGGGTCTAGACCAACTGGACCTGTAATAGGTAATATCGTTGCCTAAGATAAGAAATCATTCAAAATACAATTCAATCTTGCGCTCATTTAAAAAGTATCCTACCAAAAAATCTAATCTGGCATGAATTATGTGACCTACTGATTTTATAATAAAATCATTATTCTCACGGTTCAAGTCACGTGAACTACGTATTCATTTGGAGCTTCTATTTCTGTAAGAAAGAAGTAAACTGTTTATATCAAGTAAATTACTATCTTTTCCCAGAAATTTCGAAAAATATAAAGCAAAAGCAAAATGTAATTTACCAAGTGTTTCGCCAACTTACAATTACACGAAAGTAATAAGCACAAGTAGTCTACTTCTAGTATGAAAGCGGGAATATCCAAATAAATTTCAATACTCGCAGACACTAGACGGGCATCATCTTTCATGAATAAATGTAAAAGTTACATTTGTTTTTTGTTTCTTTGGTGAACTTGTTAGTCCGCCCGTCAATCAAACATAAAAATGTCAAGGAATGTTTGATTCAACCAATTGTTGACCCGTTTCATAATTACTTCCCAACAAGAAAATGGACCTGTAAACTATGTGAAGGGTTTTCAGGGGCCTGAAACTAGTTCACCATATTGTGATTACCCTTGGGACATAACTTTGCCAGTACAAATGTTAAAACGGATGCTCCCGCTGTATGTTATTGATTGGTCTGTTTTGATATTAGTTTGTTATTGTTAATCTGTTCAGAGATTAACTTTTGCGTCTGTTTGCTTTGCTTTGTCGTGAAACTTGGTTTCGACTTGACTTGAAATGTTGTTTTGAATCGGCATAGCGGTTGTACGTTGATTGTTGTATTAGTTATAAATAAGTAGTCTAAAGTGTCCTGTACAATATTTTCATTATATTATTAGTAAGTGTTATTATTATTATTCAATATTACATTGAATACTTTTACGAGTATTATGTATTTATAATTCCCGTTTCACCTTCATTTTGGCTACGTAAATGCCTATTCATCTTAAATAGCAGTACGAACTTTATACCTGCGCGACCATGTAAAGAATGGGCCCAAAATTGATGGTCTCCATTTACTCATGTTTCACCCAGTTCGCAATGAACGTTACGAGTACATTATGTTGTTTCTCAGACATATCATGCAAAAGATAAGTGCTACAGTTGTAATTTCTAACAATTGGTGAAGAACCTAATGGCGTTATTAAAAAAATGTTTGTTAAAACTAAAAAGCTGTCGTTAATCGTGTATTTTATACTTTTCCATCATTTTGACATCTGTATTTCCTACAAAAAGCTTATCAATTGCACAGCAAAAATAAATATCGTAATATCTTAAGCTCCCTGAGACTCAATAAATACTTTCGGATTTATAAATCGACGTTATCCTACTTAATGTTATGCAATCGAATAAGTCGATATTTCGACTTCGTCTCGACAATCGGATTAACCGATTATTTATAAACTCGGATGCATGCGTTTGAGCCGTCTTAGTTCTTGGGGTTGTTATTTTCTTTGGTTGTACCTATATATTGTTGGTTGTATCATTTTGTTATATAATGAAAATACCTTTTTTTATGTTTATCCCGACTATGTAATTTTACCTACGTGGTCAATCTACGTGGTTAAGATTGAAAAAGGCTAGGAAGAAGAAGCAGAGAATTTATAATTAGTCAGTAAATAAGAAAACAGGAACACACGTTTTTTCTTCGCCGATCTTACGATAGCAAAACAGCAACTGCGTGAACAATAATAGTACGTTTTTTTAATAGTAACGTAGGTATAAACGTTTTTTGAGTAAATGGTGCCTTCAATATTTTATAGAAACTTTGGAACAAAGTTTACCCCAGGCCCTGTAAACACTGAATTCTCAAATTAATCGGATCAAAAGTTTGCCACATTTACCATTCACAGTACACGTAAAAAACTCGATTTTTATTTGCGAGCTATTTCCGATGAAACTCTAACTCTCTTTTAATGTGGGAAGTTGTAACGAGTTGGCGGTTGAAAACGAAATTGGCTCTGTATTGAATTGAATCGAATTCCCAAAAGTACACATTGTTGTTTTTTTACACTGTTTTATTGCATTACTTTTCATTTTTCGCTTCCAAAAAGTGGGGATGTATTAGAAGCAATTTTACTGCTGTATTGTAGGTTTGTACGTCATCGGTTTCATTGTCACATTACTTGGTATGACGCAAACCAGTTATGGTTTCGTCCAGGACCTAGTATTTAGCTACAACAAGTTGGATTTGGATCCGAAATAAATCGAGTATCTGTGTCATAAGGACCTATGCACATTGATTTGCGGATGCTTGCTTGCGCTTGTGCTAAACAAATTTGATACAATTACGTTAGTACCTGGTCTAGTGTGACAGACTGATAAATAATTTATCTTGGATCTCGTCTATGCATATAAACCAATTGCGGCCGATAGTTACTAGTTCGGATAATCAAACAAACAACACACACAGTTACATAAAAACATAAAGTACCTACCTAAAATTTGACGTGCAGCGAACAAACTGGCGTCAACCTTCAGCTAATTGAGGATTCGGATAACCGAAGTTCTACTGTACCTACCTAGTTCAAATAAAACTGTCCTATCTAAATAAAATACGCAAGTGAAATAAATAATCAATATATTAGGTTAACCAACAAATCAAACATTAATAGTTTCTATCAGTATTTGTTTATAGGTATATTTAGGTAGAAATCCAAAATGTTCAATGTTTTCGGCAAATATATAAACCGATAACGGACTCGTCTCCTTTGAAGGGACGCTTTAATGGATTTCCCTGTTTGCCCGGCAACTTTCCTACGAATCACTTAATCTGCCTCACTTCGGATATGTTTTTGTGTGATTTATGAACACTGATGACGCCGGCAGTACTAGACGAAAACATTTATTTCGGATTTTACGTAAAATGGATCATGATGGCTTAGGGTTTATTATCCGTGACATGAGCATCGCGACCACTCACTGTAAATATGCACTATCCATTTTATTCGGGGAAATTACACAATCCGTACTGACTAGAAAAAATGATGTTTGTATGCTTTTAAAAATACTCTGTACCTTAAATAATTGTTAAGGACTCAATTTTAGACTTCTTTTTATTGAGGTGACAACAACAATATGACGGAGATTTTTTTTCTGTAGGTATATACCTACAGTTGTTGGGGTTTTTTTATTCTGTTGATTAGAATGGTAAAAAATGGAGAAATGCCATTTTTACACAGGTATCTTTTGTTTTCCACTCAATTCATTAGTATTGCTTTATAAAATGACTACAATAAATTGAAGCTGAATACTTAAGTGACAATGTTTCCAAGAGAACTAAAAGTTTCAGGATATTTCCAGTCACGGCTGTGTCTTGTGTTCTTGCAGCGTGTTTGGATGCTTCCCAGAAAGTGAGTTTGGTTATCCACACTGCAAAGCATTCAAAGGAAGAACGGATTTGGTACCGGCTGCTATTTATAAGATTAGGGACCACTGTATACGCTACATTCTTGCCAAGTCTCATGTCTTTTGGGACCATAATTTTAGTTAAGAACTCGATCTTGTGGCAACTGGCAAACACACACCTGTACTTAATTAAATTAAGTAAGTACATAACGCTGTGAGCGTTTGTGTACCCGCTCGGAGTTCCAGGAATATTTATCTCATTGAAATCTCCGCACATTGCTACAGATCGAAAAATAACCATGTGTTCACAAAAACCAATAGTGACAAGACAACCTTCGTGGACGATATACTGATGTCGGCCATAAATTGGTTTCTGTCATTTGTTTTTGATTAAGCGTCCCGTGTCCGCGTACGTTTCAAGAATTTTTAATTAACACAATAAAAGCTTGCGAAACAAGAGGCGTTGTATTATGAATGTCGTAAATTTTTTCGCCTATAATTTTAAAATACCGCTTCTGTTATGTGCAAATGAAAAACGACAGCCGCTTGCACGGCGTTCATTCGATTTGCATTGCGTGTTTTACTCGGGTATGCTAGTATTGAGAATTTATTTGACTCATATTTTTTATTTAGTCTGTCTAACACAAAGTCAATATAAAAATCTAACAGGACATTTAGTGCCATTTTATTTTTGCCAATTTGACACGTTCTTATAACAGGATCAGGTTATCTACGTAAAGTCAAGTAAAATGAATTGATTCCGAACACAATGATATTAGTTTGTCTACTAATAGTTATCTTATTATATTGGCTTCACGTGCGCATAAATATAATAATGGCCTGCACACAGCTACATCATTTTCAAGAGTTTGTGTAGGAAATAGGTTCTACTAAAGCGACTTGTCTTTCCAGATAAAGGCGAAGTCCATTTTTTGTTTTTTTCAATGGAACGCTACAGGTAACAATCTCTTAACAACAATCAATCTAATAACAATGATGATATGGTTAAAATTTTAATTATATTTTATTATGTCAATAACATTCGGACATTAAAAAAATCTCACTTTAGAACACATCATCATCAGCCTATTTTAGTCCACTGCTGGACATAGGCCTCCCCCAATGAGCGCCATAGCGCCCTGTCTTCAGCTTGCCGCATCCAGCATCTGCCTGCAGTCTTTCGCAGATCGTCATCCCACCTTGCCAGAGGGCGTCCTACACTACGTTTGCCGAGTCGCGGTCTCCACTCAAGAACACGTTTACCCCAGCGGTTGTCGGTTCTTCGCGAGATATGGCCGGCCCAATGCCACTTCAGCTTGCTAATTCTTTGAGCTATGTCGATAACTTTGGTTCTCTGTCGGATGTATTCGTTACGAATCTTATCCTTCAGAGAAACTCCGAGCATAGCTCTTTCCATAGCTCGCTGAGCGACTTTGAACTGGTGGACCAGCCCTACCGTGAGTGTCCACGTCTCAGCTCCGTAGGTCATTACGGGTAGGACGCATTGATTAAAAACTTTCGTTTTCAAGCATTGCGGTATGGATGACGAGAAGACTCGGCGTAGTTTCCCAAATGCTGCCCAGCCTAGCTGGATCCTCCTTTTGGCCTCCTTCTCGAAATTGTTTTTACCTAACTGCAGGATCTGCCCAAGGTAGGTGTACTCAGAAACAATTTCAAGAAGGTGGCCATGTACGACGACCGGTCCTGGATCAATGTGGCCATTGATCATGACTTTGGTTTTATCCAAATTCATGCCAAGACCGATGCGTCGCGAGGCTGAAGCTAGGCCGTCCAGCATCCGGGTCAGCTCCTCTAGCGACTCCGCCATTACGACTATGTCATCAGCGAATCGCAGGTGTGAGATGTAATCGCCGTTTATGTTTATGCCCTTACCTTTCCAGTCCAGCGTCTTAAACATGTCTTCCAATGCGCTTGTGAACAGTTTCGGGGATATGACATCCCCCTGTCTCACCCCTCTGCGCAATTGGATGGGTTTAGACTGCTGGCCCTGTACTTGGACACTCATAGTGGCGGCTTCGGAGAGACATCTCAGCACCTCGATATAACGATAGTCTACTTGGCATCGCTGTAAGGATTCCAGAATAGCCCAAGTTTCCACGGAGTCAAAGGCCTTCTCATAGTCCACAAAAGCGAGACACAGGGGCTGATTATACTCTTCGGACTTCTGTATAATCTGCCTCACTGTGTGAATGTGGTCTATGGTGCCATATCCTCCGCGGAATCCAGCCTGTTCCGGTGGCTGGAACTCGTCGAGTCTTCTGGCGAGACGATTCGTGACCACTCGTGAGAAAAGCTTATAGACGTGGCTCAGAAGTGTGATGGGTCTGTAGTTTTTAAGGAGGGTTTTATCACCCTTCTTAAAAAAGAGCACCACCAAACTCCCGCTCCACGCCTTAGGAGTTCTCCCACTGTGAAGGACGGTATTGAAGAGGTTCTGCAGCTCTTGTATAACAGGAGCTCCTCCTGCCTTCAGAAGCTCTGAAGTAATACCATCCTCACCGGGGGCTTTTCCATTTTTAAGCTGCCTCAGAGCTAACACGATCTCGTCTTGACTGATGTCTGGCAGTTCGTCGGTATAGTGGCGTGTCAGGGTGGCTCTTGAATCATGGTTGTCTCGTCGGGAGTGGGGGGCATGTGCAGAGTACAGCCGGCCATAAAAATCCTCTATCTCGGCGGAGATCTCCGGCTTCGACAACACGGTCCTCCCGTCGTGCGTTTTTAGCTTCGTCAGGTGGCTCCTGCTAAGCTGCTGAGTGAATACTTTGGACCCTCGGTTTCGCTCTATCGCCTCTTCAATAAGGCGTGTGTTGGAGCTCCGAAGGTCGCGCCGTACCATCTTCGCAATTCGCTTATTCAGGTTTGACCTCTCTGACGAAGTCGCTTGGGTAGTCTCCCGTCTTCTTGTCATCAGCCCCAGAGTCTCATCCGAGAGTTTGGACTTCTTGCCAGTACGCTGTTTTCTGCAGAACTTGATACCCTCGTCCCTCAGCGTTTCGACCAGATTGTGTAGGGTCTCGTCGGCGTCATCAGTGGGTTCCAAGGCAACAAATCTATTCCCGAGAAGCTGCTGAACACATGGTTCCAATAAATAAGTACCTGATCGTTGTGATATTTATTAATCATTAACATCATAAAAATAATACATTTCACATTAACTTAGATTTTTGTTTAAAAGGGGACTCACTGTTAAGTAAATATTTTAACATAAATTGACTTACTCATTACATAAAGACGGTGACCTTTACACAAGAATAAATAATTTAAGCTCGACTACCCTGATTTACTTAAACAAAGGTAGCAGTTAATAGGGTAATACTGGTCACTTCTGCAATCCGTTTTTAGCGGGGTGGTGCAAATGACAGCGATTCATTACAACATTCATTTTCTAATACTTTTGTTTTGTCTAATTGTAAGCTAAATATTAACAACCCTTATTCATAATCGTTTTACAACCTTCATTTAGTTCATCTATGTTTTGTCTGTTTCTAACAAACACAAATGTGCAAGTGACAGATAAGGACAAACGATTATTAGTTAAATGAGGCTTGTCGGACGTTTATGAATAAGGGGGTGCTTCTTTTGTATATGTTTGTTTACTTAACCTTTTGACCGCCAAGCATTTAACAAAAATGACGCGCCACCGACGCCACGTAATCGCGTTTTGTCAAGCGAAATCGAACTTTGCGGAAGCCTGCGTAGGTCCCTATTGCATTACAAAGCCTGTCGGCTGTAGCCGTCGTTGGCGTCCATGGCACAACTTTTTGATGTCGGCCACAGCCGACTGTGGCGGTCAAGAGGTTAAGTCTAACAGCGCGTCTTGCTGTAATGCTGTTTTTTATGTGAAACCTTTGACACGTAGTAAACGGAGAATGTTCCCGAGAACGGCAGCTACACTCGCTGTAACACGGCCAAACCCTGAGGGCGGCTGACCACAGCACTTAACGAATTAAGCATGTCACAATCTAATGGGTAATACAGACAAGGGTAGGGCATTAGGGCAAATAAGCCATGCCGATTCTACCCAAGACACCGCACAGCGGTACTTGAAATAATAAGGATTAACTTTAGGAAATAATCTGATTGTGAAATTTCGACACGATATTCCACATTCCAGAAACAAAAGTTATATGATATAAGAAAATAGGATGCCTAGTTAGTCAATAAAATAAACTAAATTATTAAAAAAATTGCTCACTTGAATTGAGTACCTATAGATAGGCTCTCCCATCTTCAGGTCCTGCTTACATTTCTTTTAGATAATAATGTACAATATAAATAGGTACTTAAAAAAAACGTAACATTAAGAACCGACCAATAAGTATACTGCCCTTCCTTTCTAAAATTTTAGAAAAAGCTGTGAATGACCAATTACTTGAATATGTAGAGATTAACAGTATTTTACCTCAAGTGCAGTCAGGTTTTCGCAAGGGAATGGGGACGATAACTGCTTTAATTGACATCAATTAAAGCAGTTATCGTCCACATGGTCGATAATATTCTGTACGACCAAAGCTCTGGAATGGGTACCTGTTTAGTGTTATTGGACTTTTCTCGCGCTTTCGATTGTATAAATATTAGTCTGCTACTCTCTAAACTGCGTTATTATGGAATAGACTTTAAATCATTGGCCTGGTTCAATAGTTACCTCAGTGCCGCACGCAATCTGTTAGAATTTCAAAGGAAGATGGCAGTCAACTGGTATCTAACGCTAGGTTGTTAACACGAGGAGTCCCCCAGGGTTCTATTCTGGGACCTTTGCTATTTATAATGTTCAGTGCAGATATAATAAAAAAGATTAGGCACTGTAAATACCATTTATACGCAGATGACGTGCAATTATACCTTTCAGCCCGTCCTTGCGACATCACCGAGATGATTAATAAAATAAACGAAGACCTTGAAAGTATCTCCACCTGCGCTGATGATAACGGTTTACTGCTAAATCCTCACAAGTCAAAGTTTATGATATTAGGTACAAAATGTCAAATATCTAAAATCTTAGACATAAACCCACAAGTAAATAACTATTAGAAATTCACTGATAGAACGTGTTGAGGAGGCTAGGAACCTCGGATTAGTGATGGATTGTCAGCTTAGGTTCGAAAAACACGTGGGGGAGTTGGTGAGATCCTGTTTTTACCGCTTGAAGGTTTTGTACCAAATAAGAAGCTTGTTAAGTGAGAAAGTAAGGGCAATTTTATGTGAGTCACTCATCCTCTCCAAATTAAATTACGGGGATATAATTTATGGGCCACGTTTACAAGCGAAAACTCGCCGTCTCATACAGCGAGTCCAAAACGCTTGCTACCGCTTTTGTTATCCAATCCCACCCAGAAGTTACATCACGCCGTACTTAAATAAAGCTTCTATATTGAATATGTCTTCTAGGAGACATTTGCATCTTGCAAGCCTATTGTTTGGTGTTTTAAATGACAAAAAGCCCAGTTACCTTTTCTCAAAAATACAAATTTCATCTTTTCACAAACGATATGGCACTAGATCTACTCGACGCTGCCTTTTGGAAGTACATCCACACAGAACTGTTGCTTTTACAGGCTGTTTTCGGTATCTCGCAACCAAGTGTTGGAACAATATCCCCCCACCTGTCAGGCGCCTTAAAACAAAGGCAACCTTTAAATACCATTTTAAAAAAGTACTAATAAATAAGCAAATAACAGGTATTCCACACGGATACTTGGTTTCAGATTACCGAATATAGCCTGAATGGAGAATGGAGAATATATGTTTTCTGTTATCTTTTTACACTACCTACACATACACTACATTACATATCGGTATCAGCATACACCGCATTTTCTTTTTCTTTTTTACACAAGTAGATACATTAAGTTAATCATAGTGAAAATTAAGATATTTATACTTCTATCATACATGTGACGTGGCCTGGGTTCTGGCAGAATACCAGTGCTTCGCCCGTAAGAGTGAAGCGTATTGCTGAGTCAGAACCCTTTTGTATTGCTGCAACGCACACAGAAATCGTTTTTTTTTTTGCTTTTGGTTTCATATGTTTAACTATTTTTATAGCTTCTTTCTTTTAAGGATGTAATTTATGTACCTACCTAACTGTGTGTATATTGTGGCAAGCAAATAAAGAATATATCTATCTATCTATCTATCATGACCGGTGAAACTCGCATCGAAATTAAAGGTAAAACAAATGAATTCGCGAAAAAGCAGCTGAACCAAAAACTTTTTTCTAAAATTCGGCTTGAAACGGCTTCAACAACCCGAAAATAGGACGTGGCTTCCTATTTCTAAGACTAGGTCTGACATAATTAAATGAACTATTCCCAGCCCTGACGGGATGCAAAGCCGAACCGTCCAAAATAGACAGACAGCTGCATTAAAGGCTCTGTCTCAACTGTGATTATGTACTTAGTACGAGACACACTAATTAACGTTATGTTGGGTTTCAATTATATTAAGTGGCTTGAGTAATCAATATTATAAATTATTAAATTATCATCCCATACTAATCTTACATTTAACTCATACAAACATATGGAATAAAATCAAGATGGATGGATGGAATATATTTTCAAGTCAAAGGTAAGTACATCATTGTCGGTTGTTAATAGAGTTTATTTCTAAATTATTTTTTATTTAATACTCTGAAGTCATTGCTTGTAGGCTAAAATCATCTCACAATTAATTCATTTCCCAAACTGCGGGCACATATTTGTCACTACTATCATGAATGTTACGGTTTTACAGAAATAGCGCCATGAAAATGAAAGATTTGCAAAAAGAGGTAATTATTTACTACCAAACTAAAAGGGTCGTCGACGCCCATATGACTCCTCTGAGTTTGCAGGCTTTCATAGACTGCGGCAGCTACTTACCACTAGACGGGCCGTATGCTTAATACCGTCATAGTTAAATAAATACACATCTAACCTATGTTAGGTATCTTAAGAACGCGTAGAATAATAATCTGCCGGGAGTTTTTTTAATGTCTTGTTTGACAAATTGTTTCAAGCCTTAATAGAAGTTCATTTGTTTAGTATAATAATTACTACACTTAGATTGTTGGGAATATTTGATACTTTACTCTTGGCATCAAATATTCTCAAGGAAACAGTGTCTTCCATTGGGCCTCGTCTATTATTCACCCCGCGCGAAGTGGCGAGAAACTAGTAAACTAGATAAGTTTTAAAAGGTGGAAGTTAGATGAATCTTGACTGCATAATGACATAGATTAAAACTTGCGGGCTGAAATTCACACTTTCGGATCAAGTGCGGAATTATTAATAAAAACCCTTCCTGTACACCGCCTGAATAATTAAAAACAACGGACAATGGTATGTAATTTATACTTTGTGTTTTATTCAGCATTTTTCCGGGTCATGTTTTGTGAGGGTATGTTACACGGAATTCGAAATGTATAACGTCATATTTCCTTGTCCGCCATTTTGAATTTTAAATAGCTCGCATGAACAAATCGTGTTACATTGTATTACGAGGGTTATGTGTGTAATAAATTAATAATTAAATACAATCAAAGCCTATCATTAATATAGTGGCGTCATGTAATATTCAACTTAATTTTATGCGTTTTAAGGTTGTTTAACTATTTAATAACCTGGGTTAGTTTTGGTTAGCCTTTAGGTAAAGTTACCTAGGATGAAAGTAACGAAAAAATTGGATCCGGAATGCTATTGAAATCTACGCGGACAAGTCTCAGCAGTTTATATACCGAACCACTGAAGCTCTACTTGTTTGTACTAAGACAAAAGAAAGTTATGGATCCCTCTTGACCCCTTTTGCGATCAATGATATAATATTAGTGACATGACTAACGCCCTCCCAAACGCATACAATAATTCACACATGAGTCATTATATCTCAAGGGGAGTAATTAACACAAGCTGCCCTCTATCAATAACAGATTAGCATGTAAAAGCTAATGGCCTAATGGCCGTGTGTGCCAGTAATAGCCCAATAAATTGTAGACAATGCTGTAATCAAGTTGATATCCGATATCGTAGCGTGGGCATTTTTGTAAAATGTGACTGGATTTCCGTGAAATTTCACACCAAAGATATTAATTGCCTTTTGGAGTGGTTATGTACCCAGTGTACTTTATTTACTGATTTTTAAAATCCATCGGACAATGTACGCTATCGCGTTAGCCACAAAACGCACGCTCCAAGCGTTCACGCTTGACGTGTGATCAGTTTATGGTGGTCGGTAAACGCCGGTAGACTCTTTTCTAACGTACGTACAGTCGGCGTCTACCAGTGTCGAGTGTCGAGCATGCACTTGCATAATACTAAGTTTCTTTCCATAAATCGCTAAGCGTCTAATCAAACTGAAATCTACTAGGAACTATGACGATTTCTGCTCTGCTAACGTGTAAACATTATTTTTTTTATTATTGTGAGCCTATAGTGTCCCACTGCTGGGCAAAGGCCTCCCCCCACTCTTTCCAATTATCCCGGTCTTGTGCAGTCTAAACGTGTAAACATAACTTAATAAAAGCAGGCGCACCTACATCGTTATATGAATTTAATATCATATTTGTTTACCACCGATGTTTATACAACCAGCATGTCTGATGGTAAGCGTTCAGCCCATGGACGCCTGTAACTCCATGTTACATGCTCGTTGTTGACCCTTTAAAAAACATGTACATTCGTTATTTAAAGAACGCCATACAGTTGTCCCTCAAGATAACCTCGCAGGCAGCCTATATTATATTATAAAACAACTACTTTATGCCACGCGATGAATCGATGACATAAATATATGTAGTTTTATAGCCATTATGTATCTTAATTTAATGTATAAATCCAGGTGCCATATTCAAATTTTGCCATGCAAAATCAAGGCATAGACACGACGTATGTTCAACTCGTTGGCACAATTTACAGAAACAGTACAGCCAACATTAAACTACATGCGCCAGGTCCTATTTTTAGTATCCAAAAAGGCGTTAAACAGGGCGACACGCTGTCACCAAAACTGTTCACCAGTTGCCTCGAGGAGATATTTAAAAAGCTCGCGGTCGCATGGGAAAGGTTTGGCGTTGACGTTGGCGGCAAAAGGTTAACAAACCTGCGCTTTGCCGACGACATTGTCCTCTTTTCCCACTCGGTATCTCAACTACAACAAATGCTACAAGATCTCAGCACGGCAAGCCTTGAGGTTGGACTCACGATGAATCGAGCGAAAACTCAGTTGACGAATAATAGAACAAAACGTAGGGTCACGGTAGATGGACAGGAAATACAATATGTCAATGAGTATATATATATATACTTGGGCCAGATAGCGTCCTTCGAAAACAGGCAGACTAAAGAAGTCAACCGACGTGTCGGAAATGCCTGGAAGAGCTTCTGGTCCATGAAGGCGCTATTGAAGGGCGACCTTCCACTGTGTCTCAAGCGCAAACTCATTGACATGTGTATCCTGCCCATCCTAACCTACGGTGCGCAAACCTGGTCATTAACTGAGGCCCTAAAATCTAAACTCAAGGTTTGCCAGCGAGCAATGGAGCGTAGTATATTAGGCGCTCCAGAACTCGAGTTGTAGATGTAGGTGCCAAGACCACTAAGTTGAAGTGGGACTGGGCTGGACATGTCTGCCGCATGCACCCGGACAGGTGGGCTAAAATGGTTACCCAGTAGGACCCACGACACACCATTGATGACGCGCGCCGAGGTGCAGGCAGACCAAAGAGGAGATGGCGGGACGACCTGGACGCTTTTTACACAGAATTGTGGCAAAATTCAAACGACCGGGTTGAATGGAGAAAAAAAGGGGAGGCCTTTGCTAACACTAACACAAGCTAATAACACAGGCTAATAAAATAAAAAAAAAACAATGTATGAAAACACAATCTATCTCAAACATAACTCCAACACAACACACACAATAAACACCACAACACAACACAACACAACAAATAATCAACCAATATTGGAGTTGCATCGGAGCAATTTTCAAGCAAATTCTGATATTTCTGATTCGGAAGTTTAAGCGCTTAGCTGTACTGCGTGGTTATTGAATTGGAGCTGTATTGAAGTTGGATCGTGTCTAAACGTGTTTTAATGTTAGATGGCCCCTGTTTAATCTTTGAAAGCTATTAAACCAAAATCAAAATACGATTTGTTCAGAAAATAATTCTCAAATTACTTAGGTAGTTCCTGCTTCAGACTTGTAGGTCAAATAAACGGTTCATAATATATTCAGATTTGAGTTTAAATGGTTTAGCTAATAACGCATAGAGCTGAATAGATTGGCGGGGTAGCAAGTTGGTCGGGGCTCAATAGGCCAAATTATACCTAATGTAGGTACGCCGTCGACCGCGGACGGTACGACGAACTTTGGACAAAGTAATCTACCGTACTTGTTTGCGATTAAATATTGTCTTGTCGACTGAGATCATACGTTTTATTAAGTTTACTTTTTGTTATGAATATATTTACTGAATTCGATGTTATTAATGTTATTATCAAGCAAAGTGTGTGTGTTCTCATTTTTTGTAAACAAAAACTATTCTTTATAAACTTTTTAAATTATTTTGTTCATGCATTTAATCCTTTGTGAGTCATAGTTTGATAATAATTTCATGGTTCAAATCACGTACCTATTTTTAGTCACTAACGCGCATGTTTTGGCATGAGCTCCCCGAAACAAGTTGGGCGTAGTAATGAGGGTTTACTGAATCTATTTTTTCACTAGGTGGCAGCACCGTGGCGATAGGTCTAGCTTTCGTAATCCACCAATCATATGTGTACTTAATCATATTTTTTTGATTGGTAGATTTTGACAGCTGCTGTTAAAAATACCTCTCGTCACAGTGCCGCCACCTGGAATTCCGGAAACCCTCATTAAAATATGTGAGTAAAACCATATGATATTATTATATTAAACAGTAATCTGTTCCAAAATGTTAACCACCAGTGTAATAGTCTAACAACAACATTGACGTGTAGTTTAAGATTCAGTTGTTTACGGCCAGTCCCTTTTGCCACGACTTAGTGATTCCTATACCCCGTTTTCCATGTCGGCTACCCGGGCCGGCAATTAGTTGCTATCCCGAGCCCTGCTTAGTGGTACATGGCACCTACTAAGAAAATCACGGGGGTCAAGCCTGCTGGTTAAGACTTTTGAGGTACGAGAGGTAGTTGGTTTTAGTGAGCTCCGGCTTTTCGTTTATTCTAGGTAGATGGAAGATTGATAGTACTGTACCCTTAAAGTGGATTTTTTTACTGAGTGAAGTAATCTGACAGCTCCTGGCATTTTTTTAAATTTAATAAATGGCTTTTACTCCTCGCCGATTTTGGCGAGGTGAATTCTGCCAATGTCGAGGTGTACACTTATTATATTAATATATTAATTTTTCATAAAATATAAGCAACGTTGTTCGGTTGAGGCCTTGCTGATTGTAAGGTTAGCCTCCCTACAAACACGTGGGTGGCCGACACCCCGGATAGCCGTTTGTTCAACTAAAGGGAGGTTACGCGCGTTTTGAGACTAATTTTTCATTAGGACACTTGTTCGTTAGGTCACCGCACAATAAGCTATCAATATTACACACTGAGCTACGTAAATGAGCAAAAAACAATTAGCAAAAAACAATTAGCCAAATATCACTAGACCCTACTCATAGTGTTGTGTTCCTGCTGGTGAGTAAGGTTGCCAAAGAGCTCAAGGAGGACCCAGTGTGTTGACGATGAGGGACCCTCTTGTTCCTTTGGCCGTCAACACAGTGAATCCTCCTTTTTGCAAAGGGTCGGCAACGCGCATGTGACTCCTGTGGAGTTGCAGGCGTCCATAGGTTACGGTGGCTGCTTGCCATCAGGCGGGCCGTATGCTTGTTTGCCACCGTCGTAGTATTAAAAAAAAAAACCATCTTGAGCTCAAACGGGTATCCCAGCTCCTGGCATACAGAGCGGTTTGCAAAGTGATATAAGGTGCTGTCAAAATACTACACTCAATTAAATATTACACTTTAATACTCTGTGCCGTATTCTAATTTTAAAATACATAAACAATACATGAAAAACACGATATACCTCAAGCATAACTCCAACACACAACAAGTAATGAATGACCCTTGACCCTTTAAAAAACCTGTGCATTAATTATTTAAAGAACGCCATACTGGTGCCATATTCTACTTTTAAAATACATAAACAATACATTAAAACACAATCTATCTCAAACCTAACTTCAACACACAACAAATATTGAAATTGTATTTTAGCTTTACCGGAATAATTTTCAAGCAAATTCTGATATTTCTGATTGAAACGTTTAGGCACTAGCTGGGCCGTGATTCGAAAAATAAACACACACACTGGACAGACACAGCTCCAATCCAACTCAACCCAACTCAACTCAACGCTATAACGACATTGACATTTGCTATTCGAACAGATCTTCATTCAACATTGGTCTCACATTGGTCTCACATTAGTCACACATTGGACCAATGTGAGATCAATGTCTGACCAATGCCTCTAAAGTAACTACGTAAGAGTACTACGATGAGATGGGCTCCTTTAATTCTGCCAAAAGCCACACGCTACCGCATGCTAAGAGAAAACCATATTCTTGAGAACGAATTTCTCTTGCAATTACGTTAGCCTACATTTTCTATCTTCGGAAAGTAAGAAAATCAATCACCCGAATTACCTTGGAATAGATATATTACTGCTATCATGCAAAAAATATTTTAAATTACATCCAAAAATTTGTAGTTATGACTCCGTTACATAAGGTGTTCATTTATCTATAGATAAATATTCAAAATCGAAAAACGTATGAGATTTTTAATTATAGATTACCCGTGCTTCCTAAATATACACAAAAGTAACTAACACATTGCGTTCCATCGGATTGAAATGAAAGTTTGTGTGTCATATTGAAACAAAGGCAAACACATATATTATTCTTCTTCAAAGGTACGAAATAACGAAAGAACCAACTAAAAACTGAATCGCATCATTATTGACAATCGATAGAATTCGTTAAACCTTTATCGGATACTTGATATACCTGTCCAATGCGATAACTTTGAATTAGTCACACTGTCGTACCAGTAAAGTCATCTTTCAACCCTGTCTGGGTCGTTGAGGGCACCCAAATGTCAGTACAATGTGATTATCTGATTACTGATAAAACCTACGCCCCGAACAATAACATCTTTAAAATTAATTAGATGATAGCGTGCAGTGAGTTCGTTATTTATTAGTTCTTTATTATTATTACTCACTATTGTTAGAATTTCAACTTGCGTACGGTTCGTCAGCCGTTCGTTCGTATGTACTGACCCTTAGGAGATCTTGACCTGCACCTTGACGTTTGACATTGGAAAATAAGGTTGTTTCATTGACTCGATTTTCTATGATTAAAGATAGGTAAGATACAATGAATGTTTTGAATTAGATTTCCAGCTAAAGCTTATTAGAGTTTTCATGTAAGATATTTGGTTTCGAATAATTCATCAACTTTTGGAGCTTCTGTTTCACTACGGTTACCGAGCGGCAAAGCTAAGTAAGTATTACTACTACTAGTTATACTAATACTAAAAACTCGTTTGACCAACAACGTGGGCGAATTAATTTTGCATGTGCCCGATCATCCGAGGTGTAAGTAAATTAGTCGTTGCAAAATTTGGACCCGGGTATGTCCTTAAACTACGTGCGGACTCGGGTATGTCATTTAACGATGTACGTCCGGACACGGGTATGTCCTTAAACTACGTTCGGACACGGGTATGTCCTTAAACTAAGTCCAAATGAGAGGTAAGGGCATTCGCAGTAGCGAATGCCATCTCGCTATGCGTGGTAGGGCACAGCACAGCGAATGTCATCTCGCTCAAATCTGGAGCAGAGCCCGACTGGGGAAGTTCCTCCACCTTACAGAAAACCACAGCCAAATAGCACTAGACCCTACTCATAGTGTTGTGTTCCTGCTGGTGAGTAAGATTGCCAAAGAGCTCAAAGAGGACCCAATGTATTGACTATGAGGGACCCTCTTGTTCCTTTAGCCGTCAACACAGTGAATCCTCCTTTTTAGAAAGGGTCGGCGCATGTGACACCTTTGGCGATGCAGGAGTCCATGTGCTAAGGTACCTGCTTACCATCAGGTGGGCCGTATGCTTGTTTGCCACCGTTGTGGTATTAAAAAATATTTTGACGTAACTATGGTACCGTGTTAAATACATGAAAAGTTATTAAAGATTGTGTACGATAAAATCTGGACATGTATGATCTGGTATATCTTTTTTTCGGTACCACATATTTAAGGCGACGATATATGCAAACACGTCAAATCGAGGTGTTTTTGTGCAAGGTTTTTGAAGAAAACAAACCACGTTGGAGCATGAGTGTTACATTTTCTGTAGGGGCATATAGTTGTGTTCGCTGTACCGATACGTGCTTGGTCTTGTATAACATAATTAGGTATATATATCATCGTTAAGAAACTGTTTTGGAGAAAACTTGTCGCAAGTTTTATGTCGGTCAGAAATAATTCTATGTTGCGAAATTAAACATAACTACGTCTTAGCACATTACTAATGTTCGGCAGATACTATAGTCGTATTAAGGTGACGGGTATCGCGGTTGACGACTGCATTTTGCGTTTTTATAATCGCAGCTTCCGCTTCTGCCATCTAGTATACTTGAGATGAACTATGACAATTCAATGTTGACATGTTTAAATAGTCAAGCAATCGCGGTCTTTTACAGTAAGATGGCGCTTTGGTAATGATTCCATTTTATGTGTACTTACTTAATTAAAGTTACTATTGTATGTAGGTAATCAATGACGAAATAATTAAAGTTACCTATAATATAAAACTACTTGACCAAGGCACGCCATTACCTACAGTATCATAATCGCACAATTATAATGTTTTATTCTAAATATCCAAAATAAGCATTCATCATGGCGGTTATATTTCTATGTGTCAAGTACGTGTCAAGTCTTTCAAAATAAAAGTTCAAATAAAATGTACTTAACTGAAGATAATATTATTTGTAACTAATTTGTTCTATGTCCTCTTCTGCTCTGAAAAATCCAGGTTTTTAGTATCTATAACGAAATTAGAGATGGTCAAAATCACTTTCAATGAGGACGGTAAAGTGCGTTGGGATAAGACCGCACCGGGAGAACATCGGATAATTCAATTACCTATCTGGAAAATTATCCTTTAGTTGCAAATACAAACCACACATCCTCCAACACTATTGTGTACCTGTACCTAGTTGCATTTTGATATAATGGCGATGCCGCTTTTTTCAGGTACATTAACATTTTACTTAAATGTTTCTTCCGGTAGGTATGCTTAATAAAAACGACTGTTGTTTAAGTGAAAAGTTTAAAAAACCGGCCAAGTGCGTGTCGGACCACGCATAGGAGGGTTCCGTACCTTCAATGGAATAAGAACCAAACTAATAGCAAAAGGTCGTATCTGATGCCTATGGAAGAAGTTTTTTGGAAATGGCTCAAAAATGGCTAAACCGATAATGTTCAAAACAATTTTCGTAGCAAGTATATAATAAGGCGCATCTTCTCAAATTTTTTCATATTTTTTGGACTTACGGTTCAAAAGTTACAGGGGGGGCTACAAATTTTTTCTGACTTTCGAAGCGATTATATCAAAAAATATTTACTTAATCACAAAATGATCAAAAAAACTTCAATATTATTTTTAAAGACCTATCGATTGATGTATCACATGTTGATATATGGTAAAAACAATTTTTTTGAAATTTAGATACATGTATGGAGCGCCCCCCCTTAAAAATTTTTTTTTAATTTAAATACATAACTAAGTAGCGGCATACAGAATACACCTTATGTGTAAATTTTATTCAGATACGTCGTATAGTTTCCGAGTAAAATGGCTGTGACATACGGACGGGCAGACATACAGACAGACGTGACGAATCCATAAGGGTTCCGTTTTTTGCCATTTGGCTACGGAACCCTAAAAATCACTTATTCTTTATTTGACGATCTCCTAGCCCTGTCGGTAGTGACCCTGCCTACGAAGCAGGAGGTCCCGGGTTCGAATCCTGGTCAGGGCATTTATTTGCGTGTTGATCGCAGATATTTGTTCCTGATTTATGGATGTTTTCTTTGTATTTAAGTATTGTTTTCTTTGTATTTATCCATATTTATCTATTATATATATCGTCGTCTAGTACCCATAACACAAGCCTTATTGAGCTTACTGTGGGCCTAGGTCGATTTGTGTAAGATTGTCGTATAATATTTATTTATTATTTATAGTAAATGTATGGAAAATATTTAATTTGTGGCTTTTTAGTACAATACCTAATAATAGGAAACTATTAGAAACGATAGGAATAGAATCGATTGGCATAAAAAAGCAGCATGTGAAAAATAAAAAAAAACAATTTTCATAAAGTATGGGAAAAAATTTTCTCAATTTGTGGCTTTTCTAGCCGCAAATTATTTTTGATCCCATACAAGAATGGGATCGATTGGCATCAAAAAGAAGTTTACCAAATGTGACCTCATCTCGCATCCTGTATGTTTTTTTCCAAAATCCGTAGAAGACCTTTCCTCAATTTCAAATTAATGAAGATTGATTAATTTGAAATTGAGGGAAGGTCTTCTAAGACCATTTTCGCGTTGCAGCGAGGGATCTGGTAGCTGCCCCCACTGACCCAAAAAGAAATTGAACTTGTATATTATTTCAAATTATCGAAGTTACAAGTAAAAGTAGTTAAGATAAAAGTAATTGCAATTACAAATTATATGTAATCGGGAATACTACTGACATGTAATCTCAATTACAAGCAATTTCAATTACTTAATATAATTGCTTTTCATGTTATTTAATTAGCAATTTAATTCATTACAAAAGTAGGTACCATCTAATAAATTACGCCCAACACTGAATAAACATCAGGTTCAAGAGGGTAGTATGGAGAATGTATGCTATCTGCTGCCGAAGTCGCGCATACATGTGATCTTTATAGACAAAAAAGTTTCGTTCTATAAATTCAATTCTTTGTCACAAAAAATGGTTTGATTTGTTTTTGCGTGGCATTTAAGACTGGATCCAATTAATTGTTGCTGTGAACATTTTTTAAATTGGTACCTAGTTGGTTACTAGGAACAGGTTTAGACACGGGTATGTTATGTCCAAAAGGGAGGTATGGGCACTCCGAATGTTATCTCGCTAACTGTGGTAAGGCACAGTTCAGCGAATGTTATCACGCTCAAATCTGGACCTGGCTCAGAGCTCGACTGGGGAAGTACCTTACAGAAAACCATAGCTAAAAAGCAAATAACTTAATTCAACCTAAAGTTTAAGATTAATTTTTTAACATGTTTTAACCATTTTCATTTATATACCATAAGTGTTTTTTACTAAAAATATTGACAAATATAAAAGCGTTTGTTGTCTCACATAAGAATTATAAATTGAAATTACACAAAAGATTTAAAAACACGAAAAGTCAGCACGAGTAAGTTAATAACATATAAAAGCTTTTGCCCGCGGCTTCGCTCGCGTTAAATTCGGGGTAACAAACCATACAAACTTTCACCCCCCATTTTAGGGAAGTGGGGGGTTAAAAAGAGACAAAAAGTAGCCTATGTCACTCTCCATCCCTAAATCACTTCAATTCGTCGCCCCGTTTTGCCGTGAAAGACGGACAAACAAAGAAACAAACACACACATACACTTTCCCATTTATAATATTAGTATGGATTAGTTGTATCGTGTCGTGTATAGGGTCGTCACGGTTTTTTGGGTACATTTTTGGGTTAGTTTTGGTTAATTTCCATCTATTTCAAAAGTTTTATCATATCAAAATCCATTACAATATTAAAATACTAGCTTTTACCCGCGACTTCGTCTGCGCGAAATTAACATGAGCCATATGGAATTACATAATAAAACGCAAAATAAAAGTTACTAGTTAGTAAAATCTAAGAGCAAATATAAAACTAGCACGTATGCTATTTCAAGTCAACAGGGAGCAACAATTCCGTATAAACTTCCATTCCGTTTTCATCCCCTTATACATACCAAATTTCATCTAAATCAGTTGAGCGGTTTAAGCGTGAAGAGTTAACAGACAGACACACTATAATATTAGTATGGATACGTATTATATCTCTTCAAGTAGGCTGGGAAAAAAAAAGAATTATAGCCAAAAGCGTTTTTTAAAATTTTTAAATTTTGAAACATCTTGCTTCAAAGGTTTGAAACATCTTGTCTTTCCACTCTCAATATTTTTAACTCACTCGTTTTTGAATTATTATGAATTAACATAATAAAGGCGGTTTATAATTATATCTATTATTTGAAACCGTGCATAGGGTGGTTATGCTAGTTTCCCGTCCGGGTTGCCGTCCACCTGATTAAACTGCTACAAATTTATTGGACTAAGAGCTGGCCACGTCAGATATGACACAATAATGAGAGCAATAAAACCTGACTATTGTGTCATATCTGACGTGGCCAGCTCTCCGTCTACATGGAAAAAACTTTTTGAGGTCAAATTTGCCATTGATAATAATTATTTATTCTTTAATTGATATTTTAATTATAAGCTTTTATTTCAAAAACTTGAATATCAATAAGTATGGACGGAAAACTGACACATACTCCACTTTTACAAAAAATGTTTTATTATAAAAAAACCTTTCGAGTATGATTTATTCTCGTATAATATTAATCTAAACAAGACCATATAAGCTCTAGAACGATAAGTAAGGGCACTTCAAAATTTATTATTGCATTACAAAGCTGGCAAAATCGATAAGTGGAAGAAAACTAGCACCTAAAAACTTACTAAGAGTACATTTTATTGAATAGTCCAATCTTAAGTAGAAGGAGTAGATTTTGAAATTTTATACACGACAAACAGCTTAGGTACACTTCATACTGATTTGAAACAAGGATTAATAATTCGAGAAATTTTTACAAAGGTAAAGCATAAAAGTCAGCCCTGAAAGCTGACCAACTAGTTCAAAAATGGTCCGATCTTACCCCATCGTACCTTACGAGTACTTATTGGTTTTTTCATTTTAGGGATTGTGAGAAATTATATTGGTATATATACTTATACGATTAAATTAATTCCATATCTACTTACCTACCTAATAATAACATTAATAATTCACTATATCTTTTAAATCGTACGAAAACGAACATACAATAAGCCATATAAACCTAATGGCGCGACCAGACATCGCAGAGTACCGGGACAGCCGAGCCGATTGTTTCTTTCTTATTCCATAGTAAAGAGAGAGATATATAACCTATCACGATGATGTGGACAAATCATTGACAAATGCACGAATGTGTTCCAACTTCAAGCGCATTTGATTCTATTCAATGAATCCGTCATTCATATCATAATATGGATCTAGCTTGCAACAGCGCAAAGCAAGAAGCGAAATGAGCAAATGAAAGTAAGCTGGCAACGTCGCCTCGGATGGAAACTGCTCGAACAAACGCGCTCTTGTAATATAAATTAAAATTATGGTAAAAACATGGACGAAGCCGTCTATGGTAAAAAGTACCCATACCCACTGTAAAAATTGAATAATGAATTAATGAATTAGTATCTTTTATAAGTTGGTAGTTTAAATATATTGGGTAAAAAAGTCAAAATAAAAAGATTAAACTAACTAGTAACTTGACTATAGTATGATTTGACTTTTTTTTGTCCAAAAATACCTATAAATCGCTTAGGATCAGGATTGAAAATATAAATGAGAAATGAGATAAAAAAATAAACAAAAAAGTTAACATCAGCCTAGATTTGAACTCGGACATATCTACTTAGTAAGCAAGCGTACTATAACCTTAGCTATGTGGAACGAATTTCCGCACGCAAAATTACTAATCATATTACTTAAATTTGACACATGAAACATGTCTCTGGCTACAATAGAATAAACGCCTATAAGTTTTATTAGCAATTGCATAGTTCTGATTATTACAGGCTCTTACAAGGTTTTGCGTCTTAAACCTTTATTAAGCGCTTAATACGACTATAGTATCTGCCGAACATTAGTAATGTGCTAAGACGTAGTTATGTTTAATTTCGCAACATAGAATTATTTCTGACCGACATAAAACTTGCGACAAGTTTTCTCCAAAACAGTTTCTTAACGATGATATATATACCTAATTATGTTATACAAGACCAAGCACGTATCGGTACAGCGAACACAACTATATGCTCCTACAGAAAATGTAACATTCATGCTCCAACGTGGTTTGCTTTCTTCAAAAACCTTGCACAAAAACACCTCGATTTGACGTGTTTGCATATATCGTCGCCTTAAGCGCTTAATAAAGGTTTAAGACGCTAAACCTTGTAAGAGCCTGTAATAATCAGAACTATGCAATTGCTAATAAAACTTATAGGCGTTTATTCTATTGCAGCCAGAGACATGTTTCATGTGTCAAATTTGAGTAATATGATTAGTAATTTTGAGTGCGGAAATTCGTTCCACATAGCTTAGGTTATAGTACGCTTGCTTACTAAGTAGATATGTCCGAGTTCAAATCTAGGCTGATGTTAACTTTTTTGTTTATTTTTTTATCTCATTTCTCATTTATATTTTCAATCCTGATCCTAAGCGATTTATAGGTATTTTTGGACAAAAAAAAGTCAAATCATACTATAGTCAAGTTACTAGTTAGTTTAATCTTTTTATTTTGACTTTTTTACCCAATATATTTAAACTACCAACTTATAAAAGAGACTAATTCATTATTCAATTTTTACAGTGGGTATGGGTACTTTTTACCATAGACGGCTTCGTCCATGTTTTTACCATAATTTGTATTACAAGAGCGCGTTTGTTCGAGCAGTTTCCATCCGAGGCGACGTTGCCAGCTTACTTTCATTTGCTCATTTCGCTTCTTGCTTTGCGCTGTTGCAAGCTAGATCTATATTATGATATGAATGACGGATTCATTGAATAGAATCAAATGCGCTTGAAGTTGGAACACATTCGTGCATTTGTCAATGATTTGTCCACATCATCGTGATAGGTTATATATCTCTCTCTTTACTATGGAATAAGAAAGAAACAATCGGCTCGGCTGTCCCGGTACTCTGCGATGTCTGGTCGCGCCATTAGGTTTATATGGCTTATTGTATGTTCGTTTTCGTACGATTTAAAAGATATAGTGAATTATTAATGTTATTATTAGGTAGGTAAGTAGATAGGGAATTAATTTAATCGTATAAGTATATATACCAATATAATTTCTCACAATCCCTAAAATGAAAAAACCAATAAGTACTCGTAAGGTACGATGGGGTAAGATCGGACCATTTTTGAACTAGTTGGTCAGCTTTCAGGGCTAACTTTTATGCTTTACCTTTGTAAAAATTTCTCGAATTATTAATCCTTGTTTCAAATCAGTATGAAGTGTACCTAAGCTGTTTGTCGTGTATAAAATTTCAAAATCTACTCCTTCTACTTAAGATTGGACTATTCAATAAAATGTACTCTTAGTAAGTTTTTAGGTGCTAGTTTTCTTCCACTTATCGATTTTGCCAGCTTTGTAATGCAATAATAAATTTTGAAGTGCCCGTTCTAGAGCTTATATGATCTTGTTTAGATTAATATTATACGAAAATAAATCATACTCGAAAGGTTTTTTATACTAAAACATTTTTTGTAAAAGTGGAGTATGTGTCAGTTTTAAGTCCATACTTATTGATATACTAGCTGTGCCCGCGGCTCCGCCCGCGTGGAATTCGGTCTGTGTCAGTAAGCGGCTAATTCACCCCTAATTTCTCTCCCGCTACCCTGGAGGTGGAACTTGAAGTAAAGTTGACAGATGGATTTATCCTATTAATTTTTATTGGCATGATTTAAACGACATAGAATAGTAGGTGTATATCGGACGATACAGGACCACTTTTGTATTTATATGTTCATGTCCGCGGCAAATATCATCCAAATCGATCCTCCCGTCAAATCAGTCTAAGCATGAAAGGCGGCGCTTACGTCAGTCTACTATCCGGCACATCCTTTCACTATGCGATTTTGACTGATAATTCATAAACGGCTGAACCGATTTTATTCAATATAGTTTTTATTGAAAGTTCTTATCAAGCCTCACCAAATTTCAGCTTTCTAGTGCGAACAGTAACTGAGCTAGACCGTGGACAGACGGACGGACATGGCGAAACTATAAGGGTTCCTAGTTGACTACGGAACCCTAAAAAGAGATAAATAGTAGTTTATGAAACTGTTACGTAATAAGGCCTAATTATATACAGAAGCATACACTGCTTTACCTACACACATATTAAAAATCCACTGAAACCATGCGTGCCAGCGGTCGGGGGGGGCGGATTTTGATTACGTTACCGTAGGTCACACTGTCACAGATAATACACTGATGTTACGTTACTGGTTGCAATAATTGTGGTAATTACATACTTCAAGGTAAGCACATTACAATGCACTAATGAACGTCAGAGAAAAATAAAATACGTGAGTGTCGTGGAACACTCTGTTGGAACGAAGTTATGTTATTTAATTTTATTTCATTTTTGACTTTTTCGTAAATTTTGTGGTTTTAATTTTTTTTGTATTTTTATGAAATTTTTGAAATTTTAGAAATTTTTGAAACTGGAAATTTTTGAAATTTTTGAAACCTGAAATTTTTGAAATTTATGAAATTTATGAAATTTTTGAAATTTAGAAAATTTGCCATTTTTGACATCTTTTACTTTTAGGTTCTCCAGTTTTTTCACTTTTATCACTTTCTCACTTCTCACTTTCACTACAATTCACTTCACTTCACTTAATTCTATTTTATATATTTTTTATTTCATTCCATTTTACATGTTTCTCAATCGTATGGGTGTCGCGTTTTCGTGACGTGACGGTTTTTCGTGACGGTCACGTGACTTTTTTTCACCTAGCCCCCCACCCGCGAACCGTCCAATAAGGAACTTCGTTCCAAAACTACCACCGGTTCTAACCCTACACCTCTGGCCCAAGAAGTATTATGACCGAAAAGATACTCGACGGGACTTATTTTTTTCAAAACAGTAATACATTAGATCTTAAAGATACAAAATAATGCGTAGTTCTTTAAGAAGACATCATCAAAACAGCTTGAGAGACAGATAATGTACCTATTGTTTAATTATAAAGAGAAATAAATTATTATCTGACTGCTTCACAAAACGTTTGATATGTTTTCCTACCTAAACGGTGTCCTATAAATGTTGTAGTAGTTTTTTGGTTTGGGCCATGCATCTTTGTCCGTCATATATAATACTCGAACCTGCAATAACCCTTTGACATTCATGACATTTTCAAATATTTCTTAAGAGCGGGTAAAGGTAAATTTAAAGCATCGACGGGTAACATGTTATACATATGAACACCTTGACCAAAAAATTACAAATTATTTAAATACCAAATTTCATCTAAATACAGACAGCGGTTATTGGTTGTTTCTTCCCCATGTAAACTTTCACCCCTTTTGTATCCGTTTAAAGGATAATTTCCGAGATAAAACTATTTTATTTCCTTTTTTAATTAATTATCTCCATACCAAATTTTATCTAAATCGATTCTGAGGTTAATAATTCCCTATACAAATTTCCAACTCTCTTTTCACCCCCTTAGGGTTGATTTTCGGAGTGAAAACTATAATTTGTCCTTTCTTGAGACCCATACTATACCAAATTTCATCTTTATCAGTTCAGCGGTTAAAAAATCGTCATACCAACTTCCAACCCCCTTTTCGGGGTGAAAGGGTTTATTTTCGGGATGAAAACTATTTTGTCGTTTCTCGGGACTCAAATTATCTGCATACTAATTTCTATTAAAAAATCTCCATACAAACTTTCAACCCCCTTTTCACCCCCTCCAGGGTTGATTTTCGGGATGAAAATATTCTTTGTCCTTTCCCGGGACTCAAACTATCTCTACACAAAATTTCATCAAAATCCGTTCAGCCGTTTTCACGTGATAGATGTATAGATAGATAGTTTTTATTGAAAGTACCTTTCAGGCTTCACTTCCATTATTTTTTTCAAATTTTTTGGACCTACGGTAAAGTAAGGTGGGGGGGGGGTTCAAGATGAAACTATCCTTTGTCCTTTCTCGAGACCCATACTATCTCTATACCAATTTTCATCTAAATCTGTTCAGCGGTAAAAAAATCCTCATACCAACTTCCAACCCCCTTTTCACCCCCACAAGGGTTTGAAAACTATCCTATGACGTTTCTCGAGACTCAAATTATCTCCATACTCATTTCTATCTAAATCGTTTCAGCGGTTAAAAATTCTCCATACAAACTTTCAACCCCATTTTCACCCCCACCAGGGTTGATTTTCGGGATTAAAACTATATATTATCCTTTCCCGGGACTCAAACTATCTCTATACAAAATTTCATCGAAATCCGTTCAGCCGTTTTCACGTGATGCGCGGTCAAATAAACAGACAAACAGATAAACAGATAAACAGACAAAAATTCTAAAAATTGTTGGAACGTGTTCTGTTATCGATTCTAAGTATCCCCAGCCAACTTTTTTTCGATTATCTTCCATGTACAGACTTTCGACCCTCTTCAGCTTTATTATATGTATAGATTGATATTCAAGTTTTTCAAATTAAACCTTATAATTAATATATCAATTAAAGAATAAATAATTATTATCAATGGCCAATTTGACCTCAAAAAGTTTTTTCCATGTAGACGGAGAGCTGGCCACGTCAGATATGACACAATAGTCAGGTTTCATTGCTCTCATTATTGTGTCATATCTGACGTGGCCAGCTCTTAGTCCAATAAATTTGTAGCAGTTTAATCAGGTGGACGGCAACCCGGACGGGAAACTAGCATAACCACCCTATGCACGGTTTCTAATAATAGATATAATTATAAACCGCCTGTATTATGTTCATGTCAACCTTTCAGCATTTTCTCAAACTTTTCAAAAACGAGTGAGTTAAAAATATTGAGAGTGGAAAGACAAGATGTTTCAAACCTTTGAAGCAAGATGTTTCAAAATTTAAAAAAATTTAGAAAACTCTTTTGGCTATAATTCTTTTTTTTTCCCCACCCTACTTGAAGAGATATATTATATGGACGTATCCATACTAATATTATAGTGTGTCTGTCTGTTAACTCTTCACGCTTAAACCGCTCAACTAATTTAGATGAAATTTGGTATGTATAAGGGGGTGAAAACGGAATGGAAGTTTATATGGAATTTTTGCTCCCTGTTGACTTGAAATAGCATACGTACTAGTTTTATATTTGCTCTTAGATTTTACTAACTAGTAACTTTTATTTTGCGTTTTATTATGTAATTCCATATCGCTCATGTTAATTTCGCGCAGACGAAGTCGCGGGTAAAAGCTAGTATTTTAATATTGTAATGGATTTTGATATGGTAAAACTTTTGAAATAGATGGCAATTAACCAAAACTAACCCAAAAATGTACCCAAAAAACCGTGACGACCCTATACACGACACGATACAACTAATCCATACTAATATTATAAATGGGAAAGTGTACGTGTGTGTTTGTTTGTTTGTCCGTCTTTCACGGCAAAACGGGGCGACGAATTGAAGTGATTTTTTAAATGGAGATAGTTGAAGGGATGGAGAGTGACATAGGCTACTTTTTGTCTCTTTCTAACCCCCCACTTCCCTAAAATGGGGGGTGGAAGTTTGTATGGTTTGTTACCCCGAATTTAACGCGAGCGATGCCGCGGGCAAAAGCAGGTATTATATGTTATTAACTTACTCGTGCTGACTTTTCATGTTTTTAATTATTTTGTGTAATTTCAATTTATAATTCTTATGTGAGACGACAAACGCTTTTATATTTGTATTTTTTTTTAGTAAAGAACACTTATGGTATATGTATAAATGAAAATGATTAAAACATGTTAAAAAAATAATCTTAAACTTTAGGTTGAATTAAGTTATTTGGCTATGGTTTTCTGTGAGGTACTTCCCCAGTCGAGCTCTGAGCCAGGTCCAGATTTGAGCGTGATAACATTCGCTGAACTGTGCCTTACCACAGTTAGCGAGATAACGTTCGGAGTGCCCATACCTCCCTTTTGGACGTAACATACCCGTGTCTAAACCTGTTCCTAGTAACCAACTAGGTACACATTTAAAAAATGTTCACAGCAACAATTAATAAGATCCAGTCTTATATGCCACGCAAAAACAAATCAAACCATTTTTTGTGACAAACAATTGAATTTATAGAACGAAACTTTTTTGTCTATAAAGATCACATGTATACGTGACTTCGGCAGCAGATAGCATACATCCTCCATACGACCCTCTTGAATCTGATGTTTATTCAGTGTTGGGCGTAATTTATTAGATGGTACCTACTTTTGTAATGTATTAAATTGCTAATTAAATTACAAGAAAATCAATTATATTAAGTAATTGAAATTGCTTGTAATTGAGATTACATGTTAGTAGTATTCCCGATTACATATAATTTGTAATTGCAATTACTTTTATCTTAACTACTTTTACTTGTAACTTCGATAATTTGAAATAATATACAAGTTCAATTTATTTTTGGGTCAGTGGGGGCAGCTACCAGATCCCTCGCTGCAACGCGAAAATGGTATTAGAAGACCTTCCCTCAATTTCAAATTAATAACGTTACGGATTTTGGAAAAAACATACAGGATGCGAGAAAGAGGTCACATTTGGTGAACTTCTTTTTGATGCCAATCGATCCCATTCTTGTATGGGATCAAAAATAATTTGCGGCTAGAAAAGCCACAAATTGAGAAAAACTTTTCCCATACTTTATGAAAATTATTTATTTTTATTTTTCACATGCTGCTTTTTTATGCCAATCGATTCCATTCGTATCGTTTCTAATAGTTTCCTATTAGGGGTCAACTTACGGTAATGTACTAAAAAGCTACAAATTAAATATTTTCCATACATTTACTATAAATAATAAATAAATAAATAAATATTATACGACAATCTTACACAAATCGACCTATGCCCACAGTAAGCTCAATAAGGCTTGTGTTATGGGTACTAGACGACGATATATATAATAGATAAATATGGATAAATACTTAAATACATAGCAAACATCCATAACTCAGGAACAAATATCTGCGATCAACACACAAATAAATGCCCTGACCAGGATTCGAACTCGGGACCTCCTGCTTCGTAGGCAGGGTCACCACCGACTGGGCTAGGAGATCGTCAAATAAAGAATAAGTGATTTTTAGGGTTCCGTAGCCAAATGTCTGTCTGTCTGTCTGTCCGTCCGTATGTCACAGCCATTTTACTCGGAAACTATACTACGTATCTGAATAAAATTTACACATAAGGTGTATTTCTGTATGCCGCTACTTGAAATTTGAAAAAAAAAATATTTTAAGGGGGGGGCGCTCGATACATGTAACTAAATTTCAAAAAATCTTTTTACCAAATATCAACATGTGACACATCAATCGATAGGTCTTTAAAAATAATTTTGAGGTTTGTTTGATCTTTTTGTGATTAAGTGAATATTTTTTGAAATAATCGCTTCGAAAGTCAGAAAAATTGTGTAGCCCCCCCTGTAACTTTTGAACCGTAAGTCCAAAAAATATGAAAAAAATTGAGGAGATGCGCCTTAGCATATACTTTCTACGAAAATTGTTTGGCCATTTTTGAGTTATTTCCAAAAAACTTCTTCCATAGGCATCAGATACGACCTTTTGGTATTAGTTTGGTTCTTATTCCATTGAAGGTACGGAACCCTCCTATGCGTGGTCCGATACGCACTTGGCCGGTTTTTTTAACCTTTCAGTTAACCAACAGTCGTTGTTATTAAGCATACCGGAAGAAACATTTAAGTAAAATGTGTAGGTACCTGAAAAAAGCGCCATCGCCATTATATCAAAATGCAACTAGGTAGAGGTACACAATAGTGTTGGAGGATGTGTGGTTTGTATTTGCAACTAAAGGCTAATTTTCCAGATAGGTAATTGAATTATCCGATGTTCTCCCGATGCGGTCTTACCCCAACGCACTTTACCGTCCTCATTGAAAGCGTTTTTGACCATCTCTAATTTCGTTATAGATACTAAAAACCTGGATTTTTCAGAGCAGAAGAGGACATAACACAAATTAGTTACAAATAATATTATCTTCAGTTAAGTACATTTTATTTGACTTTTATTTTGAAAGACTTGACACGTACTTGACACATAGAAATATAACCGCCATGATGAATGCTTATTTTGGATATTTAGAATAAAACATTATAATTGTGCGATTATGATACTGTAGGTAATGGCGTGCGTTGGCCAAGTCGTTTTATATTATAGGTAACTTAAATTATTTCGTCATTGATTACCTACATACAATAGTAACATTAATTAAGTAAGTACACATAAAATGAAATTATTATCAAAGCGCCATCTTACTGTAAAAGACCGCGATTGTTTGACTATTTAAACATGTCAACATTGAATTGTCATAGTTCATCTCAAGTATACTAGATGGCAGAAGCGGAAGCTGCGATTATAAAAACGCAAAATGCAGTCGTCAACCGTGATACCTGTCACCTTAAGCAAGACTTCTTTTAAATAATTTGTGGTCATCAAGCTACATAATAAAATTACAAACATAATATAACGTTACGTTATTTGTGACTTTGATCACTATACACGGTGTAACATGAGGAAACCGAATAATTTTAACAGCGTATTCCTGAGCATAATTGGAGACTAAAATGTCGTATAAACTTTTCTGGAATTCGCCTAGTTTCAGAGTTACTACCACTTAAATAAAAAAAACATTTTTTAATGTGACTCAGTACAAAACGCTTTTTTGATGGCGATTTCACCCTTTATGGGGTCTAGTCTAGACATTCTTATTGACAGATATCAAAGTGCCAAGGAATACTTTACGTAAACTATTTTTTCGAAAAAATGTACTAATTTATTTTAATCGACATCTTTACCAATAAAATTTATGTTTTTATGTTAAACACAAACACAAAACACACAAAAAAAAGCAAAAAAAAAAATTTTTTTTTTCGCGAAATCCAGAAAAGTTTATACGACATTTTAGTCTCCAATTATGATCAGGAATACGCTGTTAAAATTATTCGGTTTCCACATGTTACACCGTGTATATTCCACAGTGCCTATAGTTTATTGTCCACGGTGTTCTGACAGTGTTTACCAAATTTTCCTGTGAAAAATAGTTTTTTATTTTTAACTAGATAAACTAAATTATACCTTATTACATTCTCTTTTCATAATAGCTTACATTTTTCTAATTGTACTTAGATGTAAATAGTTCTGAGGTGTTCTAGCTTTGGTGAGTTTGACTTTTTTACAAAAATGGGCCTCTCATATAAAAACTACTTTTAGTGCTTGGAGTAGAAAGTCTTCCCGACTGTCTCAAGTAGAAAAGAGTTTCAAATCGTTTTTTTTGTAAGATAACATTCTAGTGAGCATAAAACAGCTTGTGAAAATATAAATACAGTTGTGGCATTGTAGCAGGAAGTGAGTGAAGATTATCAAAAAATGCTGGACAAATAATTCAAGATATGATGGAATATTTTTGGCAAAAACTCACACAAGCCCATACAATTGTAATATGATTCTATTTTTAGTATATATTACTACAATTCCAGATTATTAAAATAAAAGAAATGCTTGAATATGTGGTACCGAAAAAAAGATATATCAGATCATACATGTCCAGATTTTATCGTGCACAGTCTTTATTCACCAAAAGTGACTACCACACGTGGCATAAGTTGAAAATCGCGGTGGCCAAACGAGCTGTCTTTCAGACAGGTCTCTGTATATCTTCTGCTGCGGGCTGAGGTACCTAATTAATTCCATTCGGCACTATTTCGAAACAAAGTAAAGCACAACTACAAATTCGCAAGTGTGTCATTCTTTTGGTAAAGGTATCATTTGCATTTCTATTGCTCGAATTGAATCTGTACAATGTACGACGTAAGTGCTGACCCGCAAATGGTACCTTTGCCAAAATAATGACACATATAACACCTATAAAATACGGTTACTTACTCTGTGATTTGATTCATTTGTAAAAAACAACGGGGTGCACTCCGGTAGTGCCGGCAGAAGTGAAAACTTTGATATTTTGGAATGGTTAGGAAATAAATTTGCACGAATTGCTTTAATTATCAGTATAAAAGTACTATAATTTATGTGGTAAAATACAATATTCATTTATTGCGCTATCGTACACAAACATGACAATTTATATTAATTAATTAAAAATTTAACACTTCAGAACTATTACAATTATTTATTCAGCCATTTTACTCGGAAACTGCTGAACGTATCTTAATAAAATTTGAACATTAGTTGTAGTTTGTATGCCATACTTAGTATTGTAATAAAATTGCTGAAAAAATATTTAAGTCCATGTACGGTCGAGGAATTTGATTCTTTAGCAGTTTGCGGTTCAAGAAAATTTGGTTGTGCATACTTATGCTAGGAATTGTCTATTGTAAAGTGAACCACAAACTGCTAAAGAATCAATTTCCTCGACCGTACTTATGCATGTAACTAATTGCCAAAAACATTTTTTTACCAAAAATCAACATGTTGCACATCAATCGATAGGTCTTCAGAAATAACATTGAGCTTTTTTAAACATATTTTATAATGAAGTAAAGATTTTCAGAAATAATCATTCCGTCTAAAACATTGTATAGGGGGGGCTGTAACTTATGAACCAGAGTTCCAAAAATATGAAAAAAAAATTAAGGAATCTTTGCATATTCTTTCGAAAATGGTTTCAAACATTAACGGTTAAAGCATGCTCGAGTTATCTCCTAAAACCCTCTTCCAAAGGCAGATACAACCTTTTGATTATTATTTTTCCTTGTTCTGTTGAAGGTACGGAAGCCGCCATTATGCGTGGTCCGACACGCACTTGGCCGCAACTGGCGTCAACCAGCCACGGCCTTACTGTCCAATTAGCGAGTACTGCGTATCATTTCGCGATGCGATCAATCCACTGCCATACGCAGTCGATTTTACGCGTCGCGAACCGATCGTTTGCTCCAAATTACAATGTTACACCAAAATAAATAAGAACCGAGATTTCCTACTTTTTCAAGATCTAACTGCTATCGACTATACTAGACTAGATAAATAAATAGTTGAAGTGAGCACGAAAGAGCCCATCAGGCTATAACTTATCGAACGACCGTCTATCCGCATTTTGAGCATTCATTATCTGGGAAGCTTCTTTTTTATAAAACCATAATTAACATAACGCCTGATCTTTTTATAACAAAAACAAGATGTTATGTAACCTAAACTTAGCACCTGAACTACAACAAGATGTTACGTTATTAAAATGATTTTATATTTTAAAAGATCAGGCGCTTTGTTTTTTCATACATCTACAATCTTTTGATGCTGCTGCCACTGACAAGGCCACGCACGGGGGCTTGCAGCACCGTATTATCGTGTAGCCCTACCCCTCCCCTGCTTCGAGGAACAAAGGAAATCTAGGAGACTTATCGTACTAGAAACCGGGTTATTAATTAAAAAAAAAAAAAATAATAAAATACGCCACCATTTTTTTTGATTTGCAGCATCAGCATATATATCCATGTCTCATATAGGAGACTTATCGAACTAGGTTCAGTGTCATGGGCTCTCCTACTATTAGTTGATAGGATGCAAAAATTATCAAATTATCCAAATGAACTCTTATTGTGCCATGCGACTCTAGTCTGTACAGTATTCATCACATTTGCGAACCTAGCTGGGCCGGTCAATCCTGCTTAGCACTGTGGCGATCGTATTACAAATCGACTACTAACGTCTTATGTGACCCTGGTACTGTTAAGGATACTAGCGAATGAAATTATGAATAAAAAATTAGGGCTAAGTCAGTCTAAATAGTGCTAAATTTAGCCCCAAAAGTGCTAAATTGGCAACACTGAACCTGTCGAATCTGTCGGTCACGTGACCCTGTCGAATCTGTCGGTCACGTGACCCTGTCGCGAGTTTAACATTTTTTCCCCATCACAAAAAGTGCACAGCGCCGCTAAAGAAGTTTTCACTTCAAAAATTGAACTGGACATTATATTGCAATCTGTAGGAACATTCTTGCAATAAGGAAAGAAATGTTTAACTTGTGATTTAGCTAACATCATTTGTAAACTTATATAGATGTCATTTACAAAGGAAAAAGTGACCGAGGCTTCCGGTGCCCAGGGCTGGGATCGAACCAGCGTCTTCTGCATTCGCGGCAGACGACCTAAGCCCTAGGCTACCCGGGTCACAGCGGCACCGATCGAATTTTCCCGTGTATATGCAATCTTTGTAAATGCTAAGGCGCATTTTGGCCAATCATCTAAGGTAATAAAAATAATTTGATTTCTTCTTCAAGTTGACATCATTTGTGTTATCGTGTAATCTCTAAAGCCCCGAACAAAGAACAATATAACAATGACCTACTTACAACAGCAACATGTTGTATCTCAACATATGCTGTATCAAGCTGAACATCTAAGACTCCGCAAAATGCCTTGATTGGTTGAAGTCAGTGAATTTCCGTACGGCTGCTCATTAACTTGTTTATTATTCAACCAGTGAGCCGCGCCCGCTGCACAAAGTGAACTACGCCGTTTGAGATTACGGCTAATCTATTTTAGGAGAATTACTAACCCTAGTAACGCTGGGAATCACCTTTTAAATGGTTTATGATGGTAATGATTTTTCAGCGATTTGAAATAGGTTTTCGCTAAGAATTAAAACTTTGTCTCGGCCGTGACAAGAGACGTTCAGAGCAAAAATAAACACAAGCTTCGCGGGCTACGTTGCTCTTCAAATGTTGTTAATTGGGCATTCAAAAAGGTATAGGTAGTCTCTTGATTATTTATTATCAATAATTAGTGCTAACTATAAATACCGCTGCGGATAGGTGGAATCGCCGGCATGCACCTGCAGGGCGCCAGTACAAATAATCCAGCACATTATCGAGGACTGCCCCATAACCCGCTATGCTGATGGACCTCCTGAAGACCTGATCACCCTTACCGACGAGGCCATTAAGTGGCTGACTGGTCTTAATCTCTACTTATAGTTGCTTTTGTTTCTCATGTATATGCCATACGATTAAACAACAAATTATCAATACTGACAAGTCTAATTAAAAAGATTAAAAAACCCGACGGCGCTATGAATTTGCAAGCTATTTAATTTTTAGCGCATAAATCCACCATTTTGTTTTTTATTTTATTTTAATTTACCCTATGTCACTACCACAGCCCACAGCCGATACAAATCTAGTGATACCTCACAAATCCACTGTCTTAATGACAGTTCTTACAAATTAAGAAATGACAGTTCACTGTCTTAATGACAGTTCTTACAAGTTAAGAAATGACAGTTCACTGTCTTAATGACAGTTCTTAAAAGTAGTATTCGGGATCAGTATTTCCCCTATAATCCTCGTTCCCGTGGGAATTCCTGAATATAAAGTATCCTATGTCACTCCCATAACTCTAATGACATCTCATACGTTGAAATCCGTCAAACGATGTAGGCTATAGGGCGTGCTAAAGAAATGGACAAACATACATACTCGAAAAACAACCTTCCTTGGGCAGTGGGGTAAAAAACAATGTCGTTGCCCAAAAATTTAGATTTGTTTACAATTCATATTATGAATTAATAGCGCTTTAACTTTAACGCTGTGTTAGCTTTCTACTAGCTTGGCTCGTGCCAGCACAACGGTTAAGTAAGCTAAATAATTACCATCTTGTCTCATGGGCTTCACCATAATCCTTACACGAATATTATCTCATATCCTTCAAGCACAGACCTTACTCGCTAGATGTAGCTACTCACATGCACCATGATCGGACGCTCTTATGCTAAGAAAGTGACCGCCTATTTTAGTTGCATCCATGTTTACAGAAACGGGACGGACGGGGTGAACGGTGAGATGTTTATAAATGAAGAGTGTTAACATTTATAGTAGCGTTAACAATCTCTAAAAATATAAACGGCCTCCTAGCCCAGTCGGTAGTGACACTCCCATATAACCATTTTCGGTCGCCGTTACGACACAAGTCGAAACATTTCGCGTCGACACTGTTCTTTTCTAGTAACAATTTCGGTCGCCGTGTGGTCGCCGTTACCAGAAATGGCGAAGAGTCGACGCAGACACATTTGGTCGCACGGTGTCGACGTAGTGTAGGAACAATGTTCCCAGTTTGCGACTAGTTTTCAAAAAATCATTCGTGCAATCGTTCATTTTGTTCGTTTCCATTGAGGAAGTGTCAGCAGTGTCAGTGAAAAAATAAATATCTAAAAATAGCTAACATAAGTGACGTTGACGCCATCGTCGCCATCGCTTTAAGTAGTTCCTCAGACGTAAGTAATTATTGTTCGTTTTTAATATCAATATTGCCAAGATTAATTATGGGCAATTAAACTGCTCGAGTGATTTTACTAACTTAGGCTGAATTTATCAATGCGCCACCCCATTATTCAAGTTAAGCCAGTAAAATAATGATAAACAGCTCTGTGCAAGTGTAGGGGAGACCGGGGACAATTGAAACAATTTGCCTTTAACCTCCTGTGACCGTTATATTTTTATGAGTAGAAATATGTACGCTCAAAATATTTCAAGGTTAGTTATCTGGTTCCTAAATGAAATGTATTTGGATGGTAAATAATCCATAGTTTTTTGACAATAATGTAATAAAGATGCAGCAGATGGGGCAGTATGGTTCAATTGACCTCACATGAGTGTTAATTGAAACACTATGTGAGGTCAATTGAAACACTCAAATATCTTCGGCACAATAAAAGTACTTACATCTGTTTCAATCTTTTTCATCCCTACCTCGACATACAATGAGCTCATCAAAAGTTTGCAAGCATAATATAAACATTTCTCAATTTATGAGCATCTGAACATCTCGATAAAAAAACTTGGTATAAAAAAAGAGTATGCTACTTTTAGTTTTCTTTGTCACTGCTACCTTATACATTTACCTTAACCAAAGTAGTTTTAATGCAATTCTAAGATATAACGATAAAGAATCGCAAAAAACAAGCATTATTATGTTTCATACAAAAGTGCTTGTTTCAACTATAACAATGTTCCAATCATAACCTTTCCCATACACCCTGTGACGATTGTTGCAGACGTCGGAATGTAAAATGAAATAATAGGCGCACTAAAATAACCAGTTTAAATTGTTTGATTATGTAAATGAAAACAGCGATATGCCAATTAAAAAAAAATTGTTAAACATTCTCTGATTTACATTTTAGCAGAGGCCAACCTCTTGAATCAGCCGGTTGGCAGCAGTCGGTTGTTGCTAAAACGTATTATTATTATATATCAAACATATCAAATCAACATACGGGTTAAACTGAGAACCTCCTTTTTTAAGAAGTCGGTTAAAAACAAATGTTCACATAACCTCGAATAAAAAAGACTGCAGATTTAAAAAAAAACTTTGTATATCCATTATTTATCAACTAGGTCAAAAACTACACAAATAAATGTGAACATTAATAGAACAAACATGTGCATCGAATACAGAACCTTATATTTTGAAGTCGGTTACTTTTGGGGACGATTAAAACGCGAGGACGATTGAAACGTGTCAGTCGTCCACAAGCAAGTTGTTTCTATCGTCCCCACACCACGTTTTTCACTTCAAGGTCAAATATCATATATAAAAAACACTCGAACGCTGATCAACGGCCATTAAAAACATTCGTTTATTCCTAACTATAACACCAAAATAATTTGATTAGTCAAAATACAAGAGTTAACGAAGTTGAAATAAAACAATTAAAAACGGATTTTATCGCGTGTATTGAGTTTAAATTACATCCCGACGTTTCAAACACTTTACAGCGTTCGTGGTCAACGGGTCGACTGAGGAAAAATGTACAATTACCTCCGTTCAAAAACTATCTCAATATGCAAACCTACCCACATATTAAATATTAAACAAATTTAGTGTTTGCACATGCCGGAGGGGCCTTTATAAAAACAAATTATTTTTTATTACAAAACAAATTATTAAACAAATTATTTTATTATTATTAATTATTATTTTCATTTTTATTTTTAATTTTTTATTTTTTAAAAAAATTTAAAAAATTAAAAAATTAAAAAATTTAAAAAATTTAAAAAATTAAAAAATTAAAAAAAAAAATTAAAAAATTAAAAATAAAAATTAAAATAATAATTAATAATAATAAAATAATTTGTTTTGTAATAAAAAATAATTTGTTTTTATAAAGGCCCCTCCGGCATGTGCAAACACTAAATTTGTTTAATATTTAATATGTGGGTAGGTTTGCATATTGAGATAGTTTTTGAACGGAGGTAATTGTACATTTTTCCTCAGTCGACCCGTTGACCACGAACGCTGTAAAGTGTTTGAAACGTCGGGATGTAATTTAAACTCAATACACGCGATAAAATCCGTTTTTAATTGTTTTATTTCATGAATAACTATCGCGGCAACCGAAGACAATATTAGTTAACGAAGTTACAAGAAAATATACGAGAGCACAAATACTTACTTTTTACCGCGAAAAACTGGTTTGGCTCGTGGACAATCCCGTCTTGCACCGGCGCTCGAGCGCTCCTGGCCAAGGATTCAAACATGGCCGACCGCGTGTTCCGAGTGTTGCGTCAGACGTGTAGGTATTATAGTTATCGAGAAATTTGACTTGTTTCAATCATGACGTGTTTCTATTGTCCCCGGTCTACCCTACACGACTGCTTTATTTGATGAATTTTTGGTGGTCTGAAATATTCTTAGGCAGAATTTTAGCATTAAAAGTAATAAAAACGCATAATAAAGGTTGTCTGGAAGAAATCGCTCATTAGCGATAAGACCGCCTGTTGTTACCTCTACCTAAATTTATCTAATTGTAAAATTTGTGCTTGTAACTGTATGAGGTGTGCAATAAAGAGTATTTATTATTATTATTATTATTATTATTAAACATAGAAACTTGTTAGTTATTATGTATATATATGTTTTAAGGTTAACAAATATTGCAGTCACAAAGTAGTTGCATAGTTACCGGAATGTGTAGACATGTGTCGAGTTGTTACTAAAAGTAGAAACGTCGTTACTAGATTTACAAAATGGCTCCTTGTACTTCTCTGTTTCCAGATATTCTCAAAGTTTACCTCGAGGCATCCCTTAGTCAGTCACTGGTGTGACGGAAGAGGATTACAAAAAACTATTAGGTCCCAGTTATAATAATACGATGAAGTAGCTAGTTACTAAATAATGATGTACTTTTATGATGAACAGACCTCGGAATTTGTAATAAAACTTTAAAATTTCCAATATTTATTGTCTGAAATAAAATTTTATACATTATTTGACAGTACTCACTGGTGTTTGATTTTTGTGCATTTTTGTAATGTTCTGGATGCGCCCATTTTAAAAAACGTTTGTTATACGATTACCTACTCCAGCAATTATGAATAAAATTTGTTTTTGTTTTCTTGTTTGAATGGAAATACTACCAAGCATTGTTGGGCAAACAATTAAACAAACAAATTACGAATTGACAATTGTACTTACTCAATATAACGCAGTTACAATAACAATGAAAAAGTAAATTGGAGCTCCAATCGCTTATAAATAATATTTTGTAATTATAATTCGTAATTAATTACTTTAGCAATTACCTACAAATTACTTTTGTGTCATAAAATATCTTTTTAAAATAATGTTTTCCAAATTAGCTTAAAAAAGCAAATAAGTAAGGCGATTCAAACAAATAGGACTTAACATGGCCCTTCAGTATTTCCTTTTTATTTAATCTTTAACACTATTTTTATGAAATTTTTCTAACTACATATTTCATAAAATTAGTCTTAAATGTGTGGCGATGGACAAGCTTTTCGCCAGGTAGGAACCCGTGCGTACATCAGACCACCTTTCGGAATTCCGTTGCCTATTTATTTTATTGGTATTTAATCACCAAAAGTTATTAATTAGGTACACCCAATACTGCCACCAAGGTTGTCCCAATAGATTATGGTTCTGATCTGATGATGGAATTCAAGAAGAATTGTCGTTAACTATTTTTTATCACTCATAATATAATCACTAGAGTACGGACAAGTGGTGGGGGTGGCATTATAGAGAAGTGAGGGCAGTGGAGTCGCTTAGGTTACATTTTATGATGAAATGACTAATGATTAAATTATTTTGTTGTCTAAAACCTACATTTCATACTCAAGTAGTGCACATATTTTTGGATCGAATTATCGAATTCCCCATCGTTTTTACCTTTGGCTGATGCTTCCAACTATTTTTTGGTCTTCCTAATTTAATTGAGTAATAGTATGAAAAATAATTCAATAATGAACCTTGTTTTTATGCTATAGAGTGCATACATTTTACTAATTGCTCAGTAGTTTGGTAAATCTAAGCATGTTTTGTTATTATTTTTCTTATGTAAGTGAATTACTGTTATTCTTTTCAGGAATCTATAAACCGAATAATTCGATTAAAAAACATTGGCACTAATTTAGTATGAAATGACACGCATCAAAGCAATGGAACAGTTTGACAATCTTTGGTATTTTATGTAAATTTTTGGTTACAGTGTTTCTACACAGTTAAGTAACATTACGACACACTGTGTTTACTTAATATAAAGTGGTAACGAAGTTACTACACTGTTACTACACGTTACCACTTTTCGTTCCTAGTTTTGACATCTAGTCACAAACTGAACGCAAGGTGTATAAAATGTTTCGAAACAAATGTGACCGAATAGTGTGAACACTGCGTCGACTCTTAGTTACTGAAAAAAATTTGGTCGTATTGTGTGGACACTGTTACCACACGAAAAAACCAAAACTCAACACAGACGCGAAGTGTAGTAACTGTTTCGACACTTCTGGGTTTATGTTACTACTTTGAAAATCCTGCGACCAGAATGGTTATATGGGCTGCCTACGAAGCAGGAGGTCCCGGGTTCGAATCCTGGTCAGGGCATTTATTTGTGTGTTTATCACAGATATTTGTTCCTGAGTTATGGGTGTTTTCTATGTATTTAAGTATTTATCCATATTTATCTATTATATATATCGTCGTTTAGTACCCATAATACAAGCCTTGTTGAGCTTACTGTGGGCCTAGGTCGATTTGTGTAAGATTGTCCTATAATATTTATTATTAATTATTATTTTATTATTATATATGGGCATTTTATGACTGATATTAATCTGCATTATGTGGTTTAATCGAATCGACTTATCAAAAACCTCGTGTGACATTAACGCCATCTAGTTTAAAACCAATGGAACCGTACACCGCTTTCTATGTTATATGCAGAATCAATAAATTTCTAATAGATATATTATAGTTACAAAGAGATATAGTCTATCTCGCACGCGAGATTCTGTCCTGGCACACCCATGCCAACTGTGCTGGTGCCGAATTCTAATTTTAAAATACATTAACAACAATACAATAACAACACAACCTATAAACATAGCACAACAAACAATCAACCAATATTGAAGTTGTATTGGAGTTGCGTTGGAATATTTCTCAAGCAAATTCTGATATTTCTGATTCCGATGTTTATGCCGTAGCTGTATTATTAATGCATTGGAGTTGTATTGAAGTTAGATCGTGTTTATACGTGTTTTAAAGTTAGAAAACGGCCCCTGGTATGAATAAACTGATAATGTAAAGTCTATACGAGGTCGTCAATGCCGACAATGCCTCCTAACCAGGCCCGGAGTCGCGCAAAACCAGTGGAGCCATAAAACTAGCCATGCTTATTATGACGACGCCAGTTTGTTTTACGACCCCATTTATTACTATGTTTGCCTTGTCTAATAAAATATTTTCTGCTTTCAGGTAATAACCTTCTAATGCTGGTCTTCGGTCACTTTACAGTAGCAACAGATTTATTACCTACCGGCCACTGCTTTACAGTGACTTGGTATGGTATAAAGTCACAATGCATTAGGGAAAGGTAACACAATGTTTTGAAGTAATGATGGTTGACAAAATATAAGTCGTTATGTGATAATCTATTTGGCAGCGATAATATCAAACAATATTTAAAACTGGTAAGTTGATCATTTTAGCTCAACTTATTTCAATCAATGACTAGCTTTAACTATTGCCTAATATGTCATGTAAAAAAATATAGTTAAATTTGTAAAAAGATAAAAGATATTTATTCTTCAATTTAGGCACATTACAATGCACTTATGAACGTCAGAGAGAAAAAGAAAAACTACCACCGGTTCTAAGCCTACACCTCTGACCCGAGAAGTATTATTTATGACCGGCAAGAAACTCGGCGGGACTTATTTTTTCAAAACAGTAATACAGTAATATTACATCTTAAAGATACACAATAATGCGTAGTTCTATAAGAAGGCATATCAAAACAGCTTGAGAGACATACAATGTACGTATTGTTTAATTAAAATAAAATAATAATAATAAAATCCAAATCTGATTGCTTCACAAAACGTTTGATATGCTTTCCTATCTGAACTGTGTCCTCTAAATGTTAGATGATTTTGTAGTAGTTTCTGGTTTGGACCATGCATGTTTGTCCGTCATATAGTCCTCGACCCTGTAATAACCCTTTGACATTAAACTTTTTTTCAAATATTTAATAATAAATTTATATGCTCTTAAGAGCGGGAAATTATAAATTTAAAGCATCGACGGGTAACTTGTTATAAATGTGAATACCTTGACCAAAAAATGACTTATATGCCTTGCGGATACGACTACTTCTGATAGCAAGCTTGTTTTTATTTCTAGTGTTATAGCTATATATTCTTTACAACATAAATAATATTGCCATAGATATATTGGGAAGCAACAGTTAAAATATTAATTTCTTTAAATAGTTCTCTAACTGATGCACCTGCCTTTAAGTTATACAGAAAGCGGATGGCTCTTTTTTGTAAAACAAATATAGTCTGTATGTCAGCTGCTTTGCCCCAAACCAGAATACCATATGACATTACACTATGAAAATAACTGTGATAAACTAAGCGAGCTGTGTCAATATTCGTTAATTGTCTAATTCTCCTAACGGCATGGCATGCAATGGCAATCATAATAAATTAAAAAGTTAGGAAAGGTGTTCTAAGACCACTTTCGACACAGGATCTAGTAGTTGCTCTACAAACTGGTTATTATTATTATTAATTTATTCTTTCATGTAAAACAATTACAGGTTTCGGGAGTTACAATATTGCGCCAAACTGGAATAAATATCCCTTCAGTTTATACCCCTGTATATATAGCTCTTTTTTCTATTTTTTTAATGTTTTTTGCACATAAAAAGTAAATGTTATTAATTTAATGATCGCCTAAATTAAATTGGTACATTTTTTTTGTAAAAATAGAGTTTCTGCAAAGTGTTCCTTGTCACTTTGATATCTGTCAATAAGGACGTGTAAACTATGCCCAATAGTGGGAAGAAAGCCATCAAAAAGGCGTTTTGTGCCGGGTTATAATATTTTTTTTTTTTTAATTGGTATTAACTTTGAAACTAGGTGTATTCCAGAAAAGTTTATAGGACATTTTAGTATCTAAATATGATCAGGAATACACTGTTACAATTTTTCTAGTTATTAGGGTATCTCGGTGTATATACAGGAAATAATTAGGTATTATGATATACAGGAGAAAACAATTATCTTCACATCAAATCTGACTAAGTGTCTATATGTCCCTTGAGATTATGCTACATATTCGCTCCCAAGGGCTTTGATTTACGAAACTTGCACAAAAACCTCAATTTTACGTGTTTGCGTATCCCGTCGCCATCAACCGTGAAGTTGTTGTTGTCACGAATAAATGTTTTCTATTTCTATTTTTCTTACATATTATTATATCAATAAATCTTTGTTTATATTTTACGATCGAATAGAGGATTAGACCTAAAACAATATTTTATCAATCTTCTTTTATTTTCAACTCGTTACTTTCAGAGGTCACTTGGAGCACAACATAATATAGAAATGCATCCCTATGCAGACATTTCTTGAATATTGTAAGGCACACCAACATTCTAATAAGCCAGGAACATAACTCTGGGTTTATAGCACATTTTCACTTAACACCCGTCGGTATATTCTCTTTGAAAGTCATTTTACAACGCCGTCTGGCCAATGTGAATTATTTAGAATACGACTCGAAAGATGGGGCATTAAAATTGTACTGGAACTAAACTGGATTTGCTAGCTGCCTTTAAGTATTTGATACCTATAAGTTCAATTGTGGTGGAATGTTGTCTGATTGAATATTATATACCTAAATGTATTTCTTCTATAGATTATGTTGTGATGTTCAAGTACGTATTTCCATACTGTATTGTATTTACATATTAAATATATTGCACAATAAAATTTCGAACTCTGGAATTCTCTACCAGGGGCCGTATTCTAACTTTAAAACACGTTTAGAAACGATCCAAAGTCAATACAACTCCAATGCATTAACTACGCATTACAATGAGCATCTAACGGTCTAAATTATTAAGCAGAAATATCAGAATTTGCTTGAAAATTATTCCGACGCAACTCAAGACAAAATAGAGATGAAGAAGAATAACACGTATAAAAACTTCAACTCTAGTCATGAATAATCCTAACATTCCGTTTAGTAATAATTGTGTTCATCCATTTCCATTGTCGAGCCCACAGGGTTTAAGATCTTAATACGTTGGCCATCTGTCTCGGACACCATTTGCATTCAGTGTGACCAACCTAACAATGTCATTGATATGTAGATGTATTGGACAAACGCATCATCCTGGTTTGCGAAGGTGTACAGTGGCATGATTATTTATATTTAAATATGAAATTGACTTACTGGAGTGTCAATATGTCAAAGGTTGACTAGTAGATAATGCTCTATAGCATTAAGTCTGCCTGTTGTACGATTATGTATTTATTTTGTGCAATAAAGTTTAAATAAACAACTAGAGCATATTCATACTAATATAATACAATATCAAATATACATGTTGTTTCCTGTAATAAGAGCAATAAATTAAAACGTAGATTCTATTTACTCCTCAAACAATGAAACGTTTGTTTTACAATTTAAAAAAAAATGAAGTTTTTGTGTTGTCTCTTTTTCATACATACTAAATAGTATTTTCAATGTACGTTAAAATCCGTCTAATTGACATTGCTTGTCACTCTTGTCACCCAACAGAAATAATCAATTTCGCAATACATTGCGTGTTCGAATAAACTTTAAAGTGAAATAAAAATCAAATTATAAGTTATTTTTAAAAGTCGCTGTACTAATATTGTCTAGTTTGAGGAGTAGAATCTACGGTTTAATTTATTGCCCCTATTACAGGAAACACCCGGTATATTTTTATACCACGACAGTGGTAAACAAGCATACGGTAAGCAGCTACCGTAGCAACTCTAAAGGTGTCACATGCGCATTGCCTACACGTAAAGTGGGGAGTGATTTTTTTTTCATTTCAACCCTAACGTGTGATATATTGTTGGATAGGTATTTACAAATGAATAGGGGTTTAGAAAAATCATTTTTTGATAATGTAAATATTTTCGGAAATAATCGCTCCAGAAGTAAAAAAAAATGTGTCCCCCCCCTCTAACTTTTGAACCATAAGTTTTAAAATATGAAAAAATCTCAAAAGTAGAACTTTGAAAAAACTTTGTAGGAAAATTATTTTGAACTTGATAGGTTGAATAGATATGTAAACTCAATGTAACAAGTAGCCCATTTTTTAAACTCTTAAGTGGGGACACTTACCGTGACGGACGGAAAACTACGGAACCCTACACTGAGCGTGGCCCGACACGCTCTTGGCCGGTTTTTTATGAAGGTTTTCCCAAGGGGCTAAGGCCTTGGGAAAACCTCGGCCCATGAGTGAACTCTATTTATTATTGAAATTAAAGTGGTATCATATTTTTAATGCCTTGTTACTTTGTACAAGTTAATATTTAAATTATAATATTTATGTACCTCGGTATACATTGAAATGCGGGTATGTATTTATAGAGGGATCAGTTGAAATCAAACCCAGGTTTTCCACTCCATAAATACCTAAAGAGCCCTGAAACGTTTCTCGAAGCTGAAACTAAGATAATTCGACGAATTCCAAAGGTTTTCAGTAAAACGACTTCATCGCCAGGAGTATATACTGACCGTAATGTGAAAATAAACTGAATCCCAATTGAATTTTATACTGGCGATTAGCTTTCAAAGCGATTTTCCCTTAGCTAGATAATTTCAAGTCGGGCTCCATTATCGTAGACCTTTGTAATCAAATTAATTTTATTGGCACCGAGCGCTTAATACCTACAAGTGGAATGATAATAATTAATTAATTCTACCCAATTAAAATTGCTTGTGTTCGTTTCTTAAACGAGGCTTTTTTATGAATACCTGCCGTCCGTTTACATTACAGGCATTTCTATTCAAGAGCCTGGAATTAAGGTTAGGACTATTTTTAATTGTAATATATTGCTTTTGGCTTCTCTTTTGTTATTTTTTCACTCTTACAATTAATTATTTTTCGTCTTGATACACAATTGAATTTGTATGAGGAATTTTACAAATCTTTCGAAAGTCAATGTTTTCACTCGATCTGGCGTCGTAATTAACAAATAGCTCTACGTCAAGTAACGCCGAAGCAGATGATGTATAAATCTACCAGCTCATTTATATTTGTATTTAAATATAGAGATTATCGCTGGTTGTAGCCCTCGTTGTTATCTACCTTTCTGATTTCAAAAGTCAAAGAAAGCAAAACTTTTCGTTGTTTAAAAAATGTAATGAAGTCTCCGTTAAAGAAAATGAATGCGGTAGAACGCTCTATTCGTTTTATTTTTATGGAAATGGCAAACGAGCGAGCGACCCAACCTAATGACAATATAATTTCACTTAATACAGTTTTAAATCCACTAGACCTTTTGCGACAAAATGGGGGGTAATTGCCAGCACCGTGAGGACATTAAAGTGAATATGGGTGAAAATAATAACTAATGAAGGTTTCCAGCAACTTGCATAGGTTATTAGGCTCTTAGCCGCATAAATGAGCCCGCTAGGTTCGCAAATAGGTCTTAAGTTTGACAACTTCTCTATTACTAAAAGCGTCAGGAAGTTTCTGGGTCATCTGTTAACAATTCTGTTTGGTTAGATGTCGAATAAAAAGGTCATACGGGTAGATGTGTATTAGAGTATACATATCTTATCTTCCAGGGACTCTGAAACTGTCACCCGCTGACCTTTCTCACGGACCTGTGACAGGTAAATCGATACGAACCGATGTCGTTATTAAAAGGTAACTCTAATAAATTCTGACGTTTTACGTCAATGCCTATAAATGGGAATTGGTGAATTCCGAGTATCTGTTAGCGCCGTGTTGTTGGGTATTTGAATAATTTACCAAGTTATATTGGTAACCAAAGATACTTTGTTAAATATCAGTTCGTACATTTTGTCAATTTGTTCCTTGTCTTAGACAAAAAGTAACAAGTTTTATGGTACAAAATTCCTAAACTTGTGCAATATGATAACAAAATGTTTTAAACAACTTCAACTTTCACGTTAACCTAACCGCAAACATCGAATCCCGTCTTTCGACATCGTTCGACAACCGGACGCGTATCGAGATTATCCATTTCCCTGCGATAAGTGAGAAGTTTTCCGCTCCTAGATTAAATATTGCACCCCGTTTGCCCCCCGCGGCGACTGAGTAATGTACCAGAATGCATGTTTGGCAAAAATACATTTAGTTCCCGTGAAACTTGGGAAATGTCGCTGCTAGTCGATAAATCAGAGGATTTGGTAGGTAGTTCTCAGAATTCATTTAATAGAATGCAGTGTAGTGTTGGTGTTGATTTTTAAGTTGGGTACCTAGTGTCAAACCGATCGATTTTGAAAGTATGTTGTTACGCGGTAGTAGTTTAATAAAGTAAAAAAGATAATATAGTAACGATGGAAATAATCGCGGTGTAAATGATTAATTAGCCAGCGTATACAAATATACATCTTAGGGTGCAATAATAATAGGAAGTTAACCTGACTCCAATGCGGTCGCCGAATTAAAACAGGTTGAGTTGTCAGGCATCCGACATATTTACTTTGTCAGTTACCTGAACTCCCCAGGTTAATATAGCACCTTTAACTACTCTTGCTGGGCACAAGCCTACTCGCAAAATAATAAAGGACGCCATGTCCTCTAGATCACCCGAACAAAACGGAACCCATAGAAATTTCAAACTTTTACATAATTTGAGTATTTTATCTGCTTTAGTGTTCTTTGTTAGAATTAGAAGCTGGGTCAATGCAAAAAATGTCGCCTTTACGCTCTGCGGGTGAATTGATATGAATTCACCGTAATATATCACTAGCACCCTGTTGAGACCGATTTTCACCGCAGGAGCGATTCCAGAATAATTCCACTCCATTACTCCTAGCTGTGTGTCGACATCCTGCCGATTTTGTAGCACGAATATTCAATTATGCGGTGTCGTATGTCTATCGATTTACAGCAATTGCATTCGGATAGTCCCCTCTGGGCTTGGATTGAGTTTTTCGTGTATTTGCGTTACTGTGGATTACATTTTAATAAAATGTTCACACTTTAACATTACTCGCGAAAATTTACCTTCTCTCTCTACCATCCGGTGAACCAGGGTTTTCTTCGCACAGTGACTTCTTCAACTCCGGTCCGGTTTTGGTAGCTTGTCTGTAGAGATGTGCCATTCAGGACAATTCTCGAGAACTTTATCCGTTGTTAGGGTTTCGTAGCCAAAAAGGCAAAAACGGAACCCTTATAGTTTCGTCAGGTCCATCTGTCCGTCCGTCCGTCCGTATGTCACAGCCATTTGACTCGGAAAATATAAGACGTATCTTAATAAAATTTACACATAAGGTGTATTTTGTATTCCGCTACTTAGTTATGTAGTTAAATTGCAGAAAAAAATATTTTTAGGGGGGGCGCTCCATACATGTAACCTCCTCTTTATAGGGAGCGACGGTTATTGTGCTTTTTCCCACTCTCGAGAGGCAGCAAAAGCTCTCCTTATTTCTCTCGGCGCAATGTGAGATAACACTGGCAGCCATTGAGAAAATGTGGGCAGCAGGTTACCAGTTATTGTGCGCATAGCTCTATTGAGCTATATTTCCCATAGTAAACGGTAACGTTCTCGAGAACGGCAAATCTAGTCTGATCTTGTTTATGAACAACCGTTCGAATCACCTCACGTCATACTAGAGTCAAGACCATTTCTATCTTCTCAGTTTAAGACTAATGAATCGTAATCTTCACTTCATGTCATTCTTCTTTTTTCTCCTGGCCTTGTTCCCATATCACTTGGGGTCGGCCCTCCTCATGCGCTTCCGCTTCATAATAATTTTGTTCCTATCTTATATATTTGGTTCAAATGCTTCTCATCAAGCTTTATAGCTACGTAGCAATAAAATTTAGTTGATTAATCTACTGTTAAAAGCATTCTTATTCAAACCACAGAAATCTGCATTCATCATTCACAAGAAAATAAGGGGCAAGGAATCCCTTCCCACTTTGGGCGGTATTTAGTTTGTTTAACTAAGCTGTAGGAGCAAACTAACCGAGTTCCATTCCTCCTTGTGTTCTGGCTCGGTAGCTATGCCCACTGCCACAGATTACTTACCCAATAGATACAAAACGTAAGTTGAATCACGGTGTACCATAATGACTCGAATGAGAGCGAGACCACTCAATTAAATTGCAACCCAGTGTACGATTTTTGCGCATATCAACAAAACTGCAATCGAAAGCGCCTATATGTAGTCAGTTTGAGTTTTCGTATGCACTTCTTACTGCATTCACATCCACCATGCGCCATATCAGGTCTCGTCGTCCAGGCAGACGTGTAAGGAGCGATCTTTTTATCCGTCATATGACCTAGACAATTGGGACGTATGTCGACAAATGTAGTGACTGCCTAATACGGTGTCTTTTAAGGGTAATCAATGCCACCAACATACGAGGCGGGTCTAGAAAATATTATGGCCGTTTGGCTACAGATACGACCAAAGCTGGCACAGCGCCACGCTCCTGATATATCCAAGCCTACGACAAATTCCTTCCAGAATAAATTAATCCCACAACCCCACTTACCATCAACCTCGTTAACATACTCGAGATTCGGGAATTCGAAATCGATTCAGCCCAAGTTATTTTAAGAAAACAATCTCGAAAGAGTTAAAAAGCAAATTATAAATTCCGTTCCCAGATGATGAGATGAATAAATTGAAACAAAAGTTTTTTTGTTTCTCCGATTCGCTTTCGTAACTTTCTGGCAGTGCTATGGCCTTAATCTGCATTGTTGGGCATGCCGAATAGTTTCACGAGGAAATCTTTACTGCACCAGCTTAATTTCGCTAAACTATGCGCAGGGATAAATGAATTTATTACGCGATGCGGATACTCGTAAACGGTGCTGATGCGCTACCTGGGGAAACTGAACTCGTGTGTACGATTATAAATACGATCAGGCTTAAAGCTGTGTGCTGTGTTAATTAATGATAACTTTTAAGTTACTGGCGTGCGCGTACGTGTCCGCGACATTTGATTACTAAAAATCTGTTTTGATTCTTAATAGGCTCTCAATTTATGTTGTACTGTAGAATTTATATCAAACCAGGATGCCGCCCGCCAACCACTTCGTTCGTCGTTCGTTTGTTAGCCGAGCGATAGAGACGCAGATAGTTAATTTTTGTATTTCGATGTTTGCGGTAGGCCCTCGATCAGTTCTTATTTTATATTCCGTATGAAATTGATTTGTATGAAAAACATATAATATATACCTACTTAGCAAATAAAAAACATATTAAGGCTTATTTTAGTTATTTGAAATTAAATAAAAAATATCAAACATCTTTTGGTTCGCATAACTGAGCGACATGTAATGTAGTATTTACAAAATATTGCACGTACAGAATACCACACTGCTATTAAACAAAAACACGAATGATTGGTTATTTACGATTACATAAAGCAACATCCAATTTATTTACTTGGTGCACAGTATTCAATGCATGTTAATTATTACTCTCTTGTTAAGTATAACAACTGTCCTGCTTTTACTGCCGCATCCCAATTTTTTAATTTTAATTGACTTTTAAAGCATCTGTGTGCCGCTCGGATTCATTAATTTATTTAAATTCTTGATGAATCATGTCTAGAATAGGTATTAAAGTCTTCCTTTAGAATGGGATAAAGTTTATTTCCATGTATAATTTATCTCTATTTCACTAACTTAGTATACTTGCATTTCTAAATTACAACACGTTTATCTTGCTAACATTGGTTAACTTAATAATTAATGATCAGCCCATAGACGTATAAAATAAGAAGACGTAACGCCGTGAAGACAAAACTGTGCTTCCATAATAAGCCGATTTCTTCGTGTTTACGCGCGACACGCACACATCTACAACTCGTGGACGAGCGGTGATTGGTTCAAACGTCAAAAGTGAGTGTGTGTGCACGAGATCGCGGCTCATTATGGAATCACAGTTTTATCTTCGTGGGATTACGTCTTCTTAATTTATATGTCTATGGATCAGCCTATTACTTTGGAAACGTGTTGTACCTATATTCCTATATTATAGGCAGCTAAAATTGTACAATACAATATTCTTACTATTTATAATTTTATAACTAATGGATAAAATATGATCACAGCTATAATATACAATAGTTATATAATAATTATAGAATTTTACAAAACCTGTAGCATTGAAAGTGAATTAACGGGATTTGCAGAAGCATCACAAATAGCGCCCGGCTCGGAAATGGCTTTCTGTCATGCATTCCGGAAGAGCAGTATTTTACATGCTATTTCGCGCCATGATGACTAGCTATTGTTATTAAATAGAACTGAGAGCATTATCTTATTGACGACCATTTTGTTTTAAAAAAAGTACCTACTTACATTGGACTCATATAATACCGAGAATCACAATCAGCATGCAAAAAGTGGCATAGTAAAAAAAAAGTGTCGTAGCGTCTTCTTTTGTACAAGTGACGTCAGGTTAAATATTATGATTTGTACCAAATTGAACCTTGTCACAGTAGATATGGTTGTTTTTTTCGCTAAATCTTGAATAATACCTCAAAGAATTTTTACATGCCATATTTTTAGTAAATTTTGTTTGAATCTTCTGGTCTTTTATCTGCTAAGTCTATGATTGCTTACTTAAAACGTGTGTGTAGAGTAAGCAACAGAAGTTGTTATGCAGACGATGTGCTCAAAATTCTCTTAACAATTAAGTCGCACTAAACCTATTTTGAACACCTTATGTTGTGTAATTTTTGTATGAAATAAAAACTAGTAAGATAGATGACATCTAAATGTAACTAATCAGGTGACGGTAACAGGATGAACATTATATGCATCTGTATTTCTAACCTGACCGGACGCCGTGCAGCGTTGCACAGGCTCTCGGAAAATTAATAGTCAACAATAATGCACCCATAAATCAGCTCTGATGTCGACAAATTGCAAAACACGCACTGTATCAATGATTAACGACATGCCAAACCAACATTAGCGTAACCTGCGATCTGCTATCTCACTCGCTCGATTGTCATGCAGATTAAGAAAGACTGGGACGGAATGGTTGTTCCAATTTTAGTTTTGCGGTCATTTCAATCGTTTATCGAACACGGGCGAGCCGAAGATGAACCAGAATAAATGCGCTCTCTGATAACAAACAAATGTCACAGATCCTGTGTTGCGTTTACGTTGGTTTAAGTAAGTTATTGACTCATGTAACCGATGAGAATAAGCGGCTACTTGCACAACGTCATATCTTTTGTAACAGTGTTTTGAAAAGAGAACTTTGTCTGCTTAAAGGTAGGTTTTCAAAAAAATCTACGTTAAAAGTTACGACATTTCAAAAGTTGTATGTTATTTACCTGTGCATTATCGTCAACTGTAATATGGTAAATTATGTTGAAACGTGGAGGGCGGAAAGTTTAAACATAACGAATGGTAATAGGATCAATCACTGTTAAGCAATGGAAATGTTATTAATTGCGATTATCGATTCAGTTCTATCCGCTGAGCGGTAATGGCTTCTCATATTAAGGACCTGTTTGCACAACAAGCATTGATTAATGATTGGTATGATTTGGTTTTATTGCCTTTTGCAATGTATGAAGTTGCAACTGAGAGCTTATCAGATATTTTTAAGCACATGTCACAAATTTAGAAATTAGGTACCACAAATGGTAGCTTACTTCTTCGGGTAAGTATATCATAATTGTAGACGGCTCTTTTGCAGATTTTCTTCATAAAAACACTATCATCTACTTGCTCCTTAGAAAACTGGCAGTTGCATTCTCTATAGGTAGTTATTTTTCATGCGATTAAATGTTGAATTCTGTTCCGAGATAAGTGACTTCAATAATATCGAAGTGCAATCAAATATACTCGATTTATATCGAGGAAATACTGTCATTTCAAATAGGAATTTCCATATATGTTTTCACTGGCATTGAGTGTACAATGTACATTTGAACAAGATCTGATATTGTTAGTGAAATAAAACAGATTTAGCTCTCTTTGAACATGTTGCGTTTTTATACTTTGTTTAACGCTACCAGGCACCAGGGCATGTTTCGGCTATTAACTTAAGATATTCATGCTAAATGACGATACACTTGTATTAACAGCTCATGAAAAGTAAATCCGACATTATTCGAATAGTGATTAACGTTACATATGTGAGTTTAAATACCAATATCGAAGAGACAATAGACATTGAAGCAATCCTCTGCATGATTTGTATAAAATAACACGTGCTTTACGAGACTCTGTCCGTGTCCGTTCCATTCCCCGATAACATATCATTCGCTGCGCATATTGTATCGACGTCTCAAGGCGCGACATGAAATATTCAGGTTCTATACATACACCCCAGCATACATCCTCTGTCTATACCTCCTCGTAGGGCGAGTTCCGACTGCAAATTTCGGCATCCATCTGTTATTATGATGAGGAGAGCTTTTATTACAATTATTACTAACTCATTTTAGTTTTAGTGTCATAGTTTTAAAATTTAGGTTTAACTTTAGTTTTTAAGTTTGTGTTACTATGGACCTATATGTTGTCTGAAAATATATATATTTTTAGTAATATGTTAGATAAGTGTTAGTGCGCTCTTGGGTTTAGAGTTAAATCTGAATTATTAGGACATTTTTGGTGCTTAGTGTTAAAACAATATATATTTTCTATAATGAAAACGGAGATAACTTTGTAACAACAAATTCATGTAAGAAAAACGTAATGCAAGAATAATTTAGAATCTTAATCTTGCGCTACTTTCGGAGCCGAAATCCCTCCTTGTCTCCCAAATTTATCAAATATAATGTCACCGAAATTCATAACAATAAACTTTTTTTTATTTGACAAATTGAGAGAAAAGTGCATATTCTTTATGAGTGTAAACCAGTATCCTAGTCCTGAAAGATATGAAAAATAGGTCGATTCTGAAATCTGAAGTCGGATCCTAGACTACTTAAATACGTGCACCCTTCCCCGCTCGCCACGACACGGTATATGACTTCCAAAAGCAATGTACCGTATCGTTCGCCAAAGGGGCTAATAAATTCGCTTACGAGTAGCTTACCCTCTAAATAATAATCCCATCAAAAACATAAATGTGAAAGGCTGCCAAGTTCGATACTATGGGAATGCTTCGCCTATAAAAGAAGTGAGATCTGAATAAGTACCAAGTTCCATAAAAATACCTCAAATCATAAATAGTTATAGGAATGCACACTTGATTTCCAGCAGTTTTTAAGGTACATTTTGAATAAGTATCACGTTACATAGAAATGCCTAAAATTATAATAGTCAGAGAAACGCACACCGGTTTTTTTAGCATTTCCTGATAACGTTTATTATTTTCAATACTTTTTAATGATGTTACTTGGCAAGTTTTCACACACCACACACCTTTTCAATGCAATGAATCGACACTTTTGGACTGCAATGTGTCAAGTATATAATTTTCCATTAAAACTTGCCAAGTTACATCATTAAAAAGTACTGAAAATAATAAATGTTATCAGGAAACTGCTAAAAAAACCGGTGTGCGTTTCTCTGACTATTATAATTTTAGGTATTTCTATGTAACGTGATACTTATTCAAAATGTACCTTAAAAACTGCTGGAAATCAAGTGTGCATTCCTATAACTATTTATGATTTGAGGTATTTTTATGGAACTTGGTACTTATTCAGATCTCACTTCTTTTATAGGCGAAGCATTCCCATAGTATCGAACTTGGCAGCCTTTCACATTTATGTTTTTGATGTGATTTCATTTATTTTTGTTAGGTGTAGGTTCTTTATTATTTTTTTATCACTTTTGCTTTAGGAAATGTCTCATTCCACTTAGGTATGTACTTTATACTATAACCCTTTATACTAAGCGTCTAATTCTATTTAACTATTTATTTATTGGTGATTTTTACAAATAAACTGGCTCCCTACACCTATAAAATGTACCTACTTACATATAATTACATACATCAATAACGTACTTTATTCTGTTTATAAGTACGCTACCTACATAGATAATTAATAACTTGGTAATACCTACCTACCAGTAGGTATTATAATTGGTGGCCTATTATGTAGCCCTAGAAGTGCACCATCCCATCTCATCCCGTGGCGTATCGGAGGGTGAGATGGGCAGTAGTATATATAATTCCATCTTAGAGTATATATGATTTCCATGTTCTTGAATCTGCGATTTTATTAGTTGTAAAATTAGAAATTATTTAGACTATGCGAGAAAAAATAGTCTTTTCATTTTTGTTTGACTGATTTAGCGCACCTAGTGTACCTAGTGACCTGCTTTGCACTTCGTAAATCGTGGGTTCGGTTCCCGCAACAGACACACACAGAGTGGTGAACAATTTTATTGTTCTTGTCTTTAAGACAAACATGTATTGTCTTAAATTGGTATGTACCTAAATTTAAATAAGTCTTATCTCATTTCCACTCCATACCTACTTAAAGTAGAACAAAATTACACATTCGTTGTTTTCGAAACTGACTTACACTTGGCCGTTTTCAGATTTTTACTTTATTTCGACCTAAAGACAAACCTTCGAGCCAAATTTCAGGTCGGTACGACCATTGGAAGATAGACCCATTTAGTTCATTATGACTCCATAGTAGAACAAAGTTACACCTTCGCTATTTTTAAAACTGACTCACACTTGGCCGTTTTCAGATTTTTCCCTTTACTTTGACCTTAAGACCTATCTCCATGCCAAATTTCAAGTCAGTACGACCATTGGAAGTGGTCTAGGTTTTTGATGAGTCAGTGAGTGAGTGTATAGTAAAAATAGCGATTTTCTGACGTCAATATCTCAAGAACTGCTCTAGGTAGAATAATGAAATTTTGTATTCTAGACAATTAAGGGGATGTCAACAGACACTCGAAATTTCATATGCGTAGATAAAATATGTTTTGAGTTATAGGGTGGTCGAAATTGGCCCGAAATGGTTCGTGTAATATAACCCACGGCCGGTGTGTCGCTTTTTTTTGCTCGAACTTGGCGGACACACTGCCGTGTGTCTAGACACAGACTCAATAAATCCAACAAACTTATTCTTAAACTCTTTACGCGTGTGAAACAGGAAGAAGTATTTCATAAAATTATGATTATATTATTTACAAGTTGTAGTTAAAGCTTTTGGACTATGGTGACATTGCTTTTTTGGTTGTTGATCACGAAAATCTAAAGAGAAAACTAAGCCATTACGGGATCAAAGCTGGTGCCCTTAACCTCGTCTCATCATACCTATCGGATAGAACACAACGAGTGGTTATTAATGGAACTCAATCTTCTGGGTCCCCTGTGGCACTCGGAGTGCCTCAAGGCTCAATACTTGGTCCCTTCCTGTTTTTGGTGTACATTAATGACCTACCTAAAATTGTGCAAGATAAACATGATATAGTGTTATTTGCTGATGACACATCTCTGATATTTAAAGTGGACAGAAAAGAAAACAGCTTCGATAGTATTAACAGTGCACTCTCCACAGTAGTAAATTGGTTTACGGCTAATAACCTACTTTTGAACGCCAAGAAAACGAAGTGCATCAAATTTACACTTCTCAACGTCAAGCAGATTAACAGCAGCAAGATTATAATAAATGATGAAACAATGGAATTCGAAAAGCAAACTGTTTTCTTAGGAGTCACTTTAGACTCGAAATTACAATGGTATCCACATGTAGCCACCCTAGCTGGGTAACTTAGCTCTGCAGCCTATGCCGTGAGGCGAATCAGCCATCTAACAAACAGTGAAACTGCCAGGCTGGTATACTTCAGTTATTTTCACAGTGTTATGTCGTATGGAATTCTGTTGTGGGGTAAAGCGGCTGATATTAGGACCATATTTGTGCTACAAAAACGAGCTGTACGTTTAAAATTTAGTTCACGCATGTAAAACACGAGCACAGAATATTGTTTCTCACCAGACTAAACATGGCTAGTTTTTATTAATTAATAAAGCCCGCCAGCTTGAACATGTCATGCTCGCTTAAAAGGCTCTGCTTATGGTGGCGTCGTTGATCGGGTCGCCACTTTCCCGAAGAAAGGTTGAGGGAGGCGATGGCTGAGATATGCGTCATACTTGTGAACGGGTGCTGTTTGTGGAGACAGGTCTGTTTAGGCTAACTGGGGCAACACATTTACGTAACTTTTTATTGATCATATTTAATTTTAGTTTAATTGGCTTTAGACACAACATTCGGTGCTTGATTATCCATATTTTTTATTATTATATAGAATATATAGATCAAGACACTTGGAGACCTTATACATCTCTAAGGATAATTTAGAAATAGTATGTTTATTGTATACTAGAATCACTTACTTTTTTTTATTTAAATTCAAAATTATTTTGTTTCTAACTGTTGATGATGGATTATTATAATTTGGAAATTTATTTAGAAGACACAGTTCAGGTAAGAAAGTATATCAAACTTGTATGTAATTCATTTTCAATAGTCAGATTTGGACTCATCTTTTTTCTTTGGTATTTTTCTTAAACTATAACCTATTGTTGGTTAATCTAACCTTGGTTTGATATGTTTTCTGTTAGAACAACGCACTTATATGTATTGTTTAGTTTTGATGTACTGTTGTTTTGAAAAAATAAGTCCCGCTGAGTTTCTTGCCGGACATAATTCTTCTCGGGTCAGAGGTGTAGGGTTAGAACCGGTGTAGTTTGATTTTTTTTTTCTCACTTTTACTTTGACGAGTAAAAGTGCCCTTGTGGCCTACTTACTGAATAAATGTTTGAGTTTGAGTTTGAGTTTGAGTTTGGACCTCAGTGAGGAACTACTGGATAAGCTGGAGCGTCTGCAGAATGTGTGTATCCGGTATATTTTTGGGTTACGGAAGTTTGACCACATCTCCGAATTTCGTGCTAAGCTCGGTTGGCTCCCTATACGCCAGCGTAGGGACATGCATATTCTATGTCTTCTTTTTAACACCCTTTTTAATCCGACCTCCCCACAATACCTCTCTGAAAGGTTTAGGTATTTGGCTGTTGCTAGTGGTCACCGCTTGAGGTCGAGTGCGAACCTCACTCTTGCCATACCGTTGAAGAAGACTAGGTCGTATTCCAGGTCTTTCTCAGTACGTGCTGTGCAGTTGTGGAATGAGTTGCCGTTGTCCTTTAGACAATCCCAGTCGGTAGCATCACTGAAGGGAAAGTTACATAAATTGTGGCTCCCCGAATGATTTGTGTTCTAGTTGAGTTGGTACCTTATTTTATGAATATGTGTATATATATAATATATATTTGATTATGTATTATATGTGTATTTATTATACCTTAGGTTAAGTAGATATTATCTCTTCTTTTTTAGATATTTGTTTCCGTAAGTACACTAAGTACATAGTGCATGTTTGTCTATCTTATACATTTCTCTCAATTGCTCAAAGGTTAACTGGAAGAGATCCCTTAGAGGGATAAGTTGGCCTTTGTACTTTGTTTATTTTTCTTTTATCATGTTTGTTTTGTTACTTTTTATGTACAATAAAGTGTTTACATACATACATAAAGAGGAAGAGGCAGATGTACAGAGTACTAACTCCTTCCTTGTACTAACAAAGACTGGATATCTGTCATCTGGGTGTCGGGGCACGGCTGAGATATGCGACCATTCAATACAGTCAATGCAGTGTTTCGCCAACAATGGGCAGGTTAATACAATACAGAGCTACGTGTACTTCCTGTTTATGTTTTTATAAAAGCCAATTCCAATGTCTTTACAGATTCGCTTCATTATCATACAGCTTTCCTAATATTAGACGGAAAGCTAGCCACGTTCTGAAGTCCCGGATCAAGCAATAATAATAATATAGCAATCTAACCAGACGGCTTTGTTGCTCTCATTATTGTGTCATATCTGACGTAGTCAGCTCTTGGTCCATAATACTTTCGTCATTTTTGTGACTGGGCAAAGCCAATCATTTTGCATTTTCTGACATCTGCCTCCGAGGTTCTAGCTATAGAGCTATATTTATATGGTACTGACCACGGCGGTGGCAAACAAGCACTGATGCTAAACTTTCACCGCAGCTTATAGACGCTGACCCTTAAAAACCTGAACACACCATTATTGAACGACCCTATACTCTAGTTTCTCGTGATATCGTGATTGAAACCAGGCTAATCTACAACAACTTCAGCGGTAAAAGGTGTAAAGATACAAAAAAGCCATCGACTAATAGTATGCAAGTCTTTGTTTAACATATTCATGCAGTCAGCTGAATCACGCGAACGTGGCGGTTTGCCAACGCTAGCTTATCTGGCCCGCCAGTGTATCGCTACGGTTAAGCATAGTGTATATTTAAGCTACATTTTAAGTCACATTGCCTAATGGGAAACGCTGCTGAAAACTCATTGTAGGGCGCTCATCCAGATTCCTTACAATGAGAATATCTATTACATTAAAAAAAAAAACAACGAGGTGCACTCCGGGAGTGCCGGCAGAAGTGAAAACTTGAATATTAAACATTGTGCATTTTTGATATTTTTTATATTTTTATTTTTTTTATATTACGACGGTGGCAAACAAGCATACGGCCTGCCTGATGGTAAGCAGCTACCGTAGCCTATGGACGCCTGTAACTCCACAGGAGTCACATGCGCGTTGCCGACCCTTTACAAAAAGGAGGATTCACTGTGTTGACGGCTAAAGGAACAAGAGGGTCCCTCATCGTCAACACACTGGGTCCTCTTTGAGTTCTTGCTTGGCAACCTTACTCACCAGCAGGAACACAACACTATGAGTAGGGTCTAGTGCTATTTGGCTGTGGTTTTCTGTAAGGTGGAGGTACTTCCCCAGTCGGGCTCCGCTCCAGATTTGAGCGAGATGACATTCACTGAACGTGCCCTACCACACTTAGCGAGATGCCATTCGCAGTGCCCATACCTCTCTTTTTGGCATAGTTTAAGGACATACCCAAGTCCGGACGTAGTTTAAGGACATACCCCGGGTCCGGGTCCGGGTTTTGGAATGTTTAGGGAATAATTTTGCACGAATTGCTTTAATGATCAGTATAAAATTACTATCATTTATACTGTGGTAAAATAATTCATTTATTGCGCTATCGTACACAAACATGACAATTTATATTACATTAAAAATTTAACACTTCAGAACTATTACAATTACTAGATGAAAACCCGGCTTCGCTCGGGTAAAATAAATAGAGCCTACAACGAAACACTGCCAAATTAATGTAATTATTATATATGCTTTACATAATACTAAAGCTAAAATTAAAAAAATATGTAATTATTTACACACATTCAATAAACTCATGTAAAAATAATTTAGCATACTTGATACCGGCGTAGCGCGGGCGTATCATTCCGGCTTTCTAAAGTCCTGGAATCTCGGAGTTGGGAAATATAGGAAAACTGAGATTATCGGGCTTCTAAAACCTCGAATCCCGGTACCTTCAAACCCGGTCGCCGATATCCCGGGTTTTAAATCTTCGAATCCCTGCCTCCGTAATTCTGGAATCCCGAGTCGGGATTCGGGCGTTCCTTATATCCAGACTATAGGACTTATATTATACCTCTTAAATCGCGGTTTTCCGCAATTCAGTTTTCCCAGGATTTCTGTAGCCCCGGAATCCTGTACTTCTAAAGTCCTGGCCTCTCCCGGGACCCTAAAATCCCAATTCCCGGAATCCCTGGTTTATAATATTACGATGTTTTTATATTTCGGAGTCCTGGGCTCCTGGGACCTAAAATTCCAGCAAGCCGCATTTTCAGAATTCCGGCCTCCTAAATTTCCGGAATCCTCGATTTCTCTATACCTGGATGCACAGCACCCTAAAATCCCGGTTTCTCTATTCCCGGAATTCGGGGTTTAGTAATTCCTGGACTCTAAAATTTCTGCCGCATTTTCGAAATCCAAGCTTTTAAAAGTCCCGGAATCTTGCATTTCTAAAGTTCCAGGTTCCTAATACCTTATAATTCCGGCGTTCCGCATGATACGAATCCCGGATGTCCCGGAACCCATCCGACTTTTTCAGTATCTAGAATTCCTAAAGTCTCAGAATCCCGCAGTTCCTTATACCGGGACTCCCAGCACAAAATCCGGGTTTCCCACATTCCTCGAAATCCCGTATATAAAGTTCCTGACTCGGGGATATCAAAACTCCGGACTCACTTGACTCTAAAATCCCGTCGTCCCGCATTTCCGAAATACCCCTGCTTTCTAACGACCCGTAATACCGGGCTATCGGCTTATTAAACCCGGATTTCTAAGGTCCCGGACTTCCAGGATCCTTATACATATCTCAGTATCTAACATTCTCGGAGTACTTGGTTTTTAATATCTTTTAATCCTGGAATCTAGGACTTAAGGAAACACAGCTTTTGAAAGTCCCTGAATCCCGGATTTCTAAAGTCTCGGACTCCCAGGATCCTAAAATCCCGTGCCACATTTCCCGAACCCTGGCTTTTTTAACGTACCATAATGTCAGCTTTTTAAAGTTCCAGAATCCCGGGGTTCAAAATTTTCGGTTTCCCGCATTCCAGGGTTCCATAAGCTGCGAATTCTGAGACTCTAAAGCCTCGGTACGACTCACTCCCGGGCCCCCAGGATTTGTCGCGTTCCCGGAATCCCTGGTTTTAATAAGTATCTTGGAATTTTCGAAGCCACATTTTCGAAAGCACATAGTCCCGGAATCCCAGAGTACCTTATATCCTGAATGCCGAGACACTAATATCATGCAATGTCGGAAGCATTTCCTTAATCCCAGAATTTCTTAATGCTCGGAATCCCGGACTTTCGAAATCCCACAAACTCAGAACCCCTAAAACCCTGTTCTTGTATTCCCGGAATCCCTGGTTTTAAATAATTTGGAATCCCGGCCCGAGCAGTTCAAAAATACTTGTTTTCAAAAGTTCCTATATCCCGGTATTCTTAAGTTCCGGACTTCCAGGACCCTGAAATTCCGGCGTACCACATTTACAGAATTCCAGCTTTCTAAAATCCCGGAAGCCTGGTGACCCACATTTCCGGAATCATGGATTTTTAAAGTCCCGGATAACCCGGGAATCTGAAATCCCGGCGTCCCATATTTTCGAAATCCCTGATTTTCAAAGTACCGGAATCACGGTTTTCAAAGGCCCGGAATTCCGGGGTCCTACCTCGCGCGGGTAATACCTCTATATACTTTCGAAAAAAACGTGGCCCTCCTTTTAGCAGTCGGGTGATCCAAATAACAACCACTCAATGTAGTTGAAGTTAATACTTACGGCAGACAGAGACAGCAAACAGTCCATTTATTCACTTTGAAGGCGGTTATTGTGACAATTTGATGGGTATATAGAACGCTTGAAAACCATGGTCCAAAAGCAGGACACTGCAGACGCGGTTTCAGGCCTTCAACATGTTATTTACATTAATTTTTAGTAAAAGTATTCATTTTTACTTACCTATATTTATTTATTTATTATTTATTTATTTAATCTTTATTGCACAATACAAGATGGTACAAATGGCGGACTTAATGCCATAAGGCATTCTCTACCAGTCAACCAATGGGCTAAACAGAAAGGTTAAGTAGGTGCAGGGTCCATTAAATATGACAGAATTAAAAGAGAAAAAAAAAACTAACAATAGATACATATGAGCTATATTCATAAACTTACACAAATACATATAATAATAAACATACATACATACATATATTTCAGTGAAAGGAAAACTAATTTCTGTAGGAATATATTTTGTCGTGTGTCAAATGCTTTTTTTGCCTTGTCAGTCAGCCGGGTTTTCTTAATTTATTTACTTTCGTCCTCCTTTTGACCAACTAACCTGTCAAATATGCCGGACGTAAACATAGTTCACAATTTCCGAACGCACCCCTCACTGTCAAGTTGTCAACCACTAAAATATGTAATATGGCCTTGGATGAATAAATTAAAAGGATGGAGCATGCCTGTACAACAAACTGTGACGCAAGATGGCGGCTGGTTTGAATGGGTGCGTCCAGACGAGTGTTGCCATGTAATACAAATTTTCCCGATTAAGAATACAGTATTTTTGAATAAAAAAAATAAGATTATTAATATATATGGTTAAATAGAATTAATAAGCACCTGTTTTAATAAATTTGATGAAATATACTGAAGAGGCAACTAAAAGGTCAAATTAAAAAAAATCGAAATTTACTATTTATTAAAAGCACAAGACTACTGTTGAGTGTGGTGGCCTCTCTTGTCGTCCTCTTGTCGTCGCGAGATAATCGCGAACAAACATACATACATACATACAAACATACGGGTCAAACTGAGAACCTCCTTTTTGAAGTTGGTTAAAAATGCTCCTCGATCGATCAACACAATCGGTTTGACTTAAGAGCTGACCTCTCATTCTAACTATAGTTCCATCTCGTTCTAATCGCTTGACCAGTCGATTACTGAAGCGACTAGTATCAGTAGCGGTGACATAACTTCGCGCGTTCAATATACGATTAGATATGGGCTTTTTGTTTTACGAAGTTTTTCGAATATTTTTAAGAAATATATAATTTTGGTTTATTTACAAAATTTATTAAAAAAATAATAAAGAATATAATTTGCTCACAAGAGCATAAAAGTTATTAACTATTAATTAGGTGACGTTATTATTCGTTGAAACCGTGCGTGAGATAAAACGTCTAGTTGGGAGTGGGGACGTTCGGGAAGTTTCCCTATTCAACTACCTGGCAACACCGCTACCGTGAAGTTAATAGTTTACGAATTAACTGATTCTTAATATGATTACGCAATGAATTGTTTACTTAACGGTGAAAAGTTACCCCATCCGTTTTTTTCTTTCGACCGATGGCATTTCTGTAGCATTTGATAACGCACGACGGCATATTTTAATTTTTTTTAACAGCACTTATACTGCATAGACCAGGGATCACCAATTAGTTTCGCTCGGGGTATGTTGTGCGGACCATCGCGGTCCGCACAACATTTTATAGAAAACATATTTATTAAACAAATGTGATTACAGAAATAACAAAGGTATTTTTTTACATATCAATGAGAAAAATGTCATTTTTTGTTGCGGACTATCTGTCTGAAGTTTGGAGTAAAATTGGTGCAAGCTATTGACATTAAATCTTGGAGATATTCATCAGTAAGTCGAGTTCATCTTCGAAAATGCTGCTTCACAAATATATGTTGACCCAAACAAAGTAAGAAGTTTCAAATAAATTTTTTGTAGTTCTGGATATTTATTACCACACACAAATTTTATCCAGAACTCTTCACTGGAAACTTCCGCATGTTTGTGTTTTAAAACTGTGTTTTCTTGGAAATCGATCATTTCCATCTGCAGAGTAGCTTTATCACTCCCGAAAACAATTGCAGCTTCGTTGCTCCATTCACCATCAGGATGCAGAGAGTAAATGCGGCTAAGGATTTCTACAACATTCTCAATTTTCTTAAAATCTGCGAACCTGTTTTTAAATTCCGATTTAAGATCCATAATGAACGTTTTATATTGGCCGACGTCAATCTCGTTGTCACTGCTGCTTATTTTATTTAAATTGGGGAAATGTAAGAATTCATTACCAAGATCATTAATACAGAGATCGAGTTTTCGCGAAAAACTTTTTACTTCTGACATGAGCTCCCATGCAAGCTTTTCCTTGCCTTGAAGTTTAAGGTTCAGGTCATTGATATGTTTAAAAATATCCGACAAGAAAGCAATGGCAGCTACATTTTCTTTTTCGTTTAGGAAACTTAAGTAGGCTTTTGCTGAAATCTGATCACTGTTGAAAAGAAATGTCTTCAAGTGTCTTTTGCAATCCGCGAACTCTATCTCGATTGTTAGCTCGTGCCTTCGCCCGGCCGTTTTCGAATTGACGTCAACAAAGATAATGCGGGAGATACATTTTTATAAATTACGTACTCTGTAGTGCAAAAGTTGCTGTGTTCTCGCGGTCCGCACAAATTGGGTCGGCGGTCCGGATGCGGACCGCGGTCCGCCATTTGGCGACCCCTGGCATAGACGTTTGGACACTACTGTCGGGGGAGCGGCTCATTATTGCTGTGCGTATGTGTGTGTAGTGCGTTACCACGAGGACACTGGCTTATTATGAAATCACAAAATGTTGTTAGCAGTACTCCATCTGAAGAATTATATAAATCTATGAATATGGCCGACCATTTGTCATTAAATTAACACTTATGCAAAATACGCGACCATCCGAATTTTGCCTATATATGTCTTCGATTCAAAACTGTTCTTTTTTTACGCTTTTTCATTTGAGCATAATTTCATTCGGGTCTACCGTACCCCTCGACGAAATTATTAATCAGATTTATTCTATTAGGTCACGTGTCCGCCTTAAGAATTTTCAACCTGACGAATCTGACGGTCACGTGACCCTGACGCGAGTTTAACATTTTTTCCCCATCACAAAAAGTGCACAGCGCCGCTAAAGAAGTTTTCACTTCAATTATTGGAAAATCCCCGAAACGATTTTGATAAAACATGTGTAAGATCAGTTGCTAGAAATCCGTTAAACAGTTTTAGCGCTGTTGTGCACGGACTGTACAGATGCACTTGTGCCCTCCGGTGTTGCAGGTGTCCATGGGCGGCTTTTTATGTGTCGAGGGTTAAAATACACATTATTTATACACCTATATATGAATTTATTCTGCAACTAAAATTATAATAAACTAGCGACCCGCCCCGGCTTCGCACGGGATAAAAATGGTTATTGTGGGTTATCCCTAAGAGATAGAGACATACCATCCTAGAATTTTTTGTAGACCTTTTTAAGGTGTACAATACTGTAGTACATTATTTTGATCTATCTCGTAGGGTTCAGCCAGCGTTTGCAATGTAAGCGCTAAAAATGTGTTTATATACGACATCACATTAGAAATCTCCAAAGTTATCAGTGTTTTTCTACTTAGTATACATGCATTATACATATAAACCTTCCTCTTGAATCACCATATCTATTTAAAAAAACCGCATGAAAATCCGTTGCGTAGTTTTAAAGATCTAAGCATACATAGGGACAGACAGCGGAAAGCGACTTTGTTTTATACCATGTATTGATGATGGTAAGGTAATAGTAGTTTATGTAACTGTTACGTAATAAGGGTCCTTAAAACATGAGTGTGGTTTTATGAAACGAGCCGCAGGTGAGTTTCATAATAAGATCACACGAGTGTTTTAAGGCCTAATTACGTACAGTTGCATACACTGCTTTATCTACACTCATATTATTTATCCAAAATGCCGTATTCGGAAACCATAGAATGGCCGCCATTGCACCGCCATGGCCAACTCGATTGTGCCGGCGGTCGCGCGGGCGCGTGTCGGGCTGTCGGCGGATGCGCGGGAGGGTGCAGGTGTACATTATGTTATCAAAACTCATAGCACATCAATAATTGAACATGAAAAGTTAAAATTACGTTACTGCCACGGATAAAAAGCTTATCATAGTAAAATCGGTCGTGGTAATGCTAGCCATTGCCTACCGTTTTCGAACACGTTTTAGAGAACTTACAATATGAGTTATATGAGTGTAGATAAACGTGGTAGCGTTTGTTGACCGTGCTTTGTGACGAATTATCTATTCGTAAGTATGGTCTCTTACTTATTATATCGTGTAATGATTTAACTTTGCCCTTTCACGCAATCCGAGTAATTTGATCATTATATTTTGGTTTCCCAACAAAATATCTGAGCCCTATTTTATGACACGTGGCTTACTTATTTATAGTTTTATACCATTGTTTACTTACCGAGACTTTCCCTAACAAAGTTATTTTACTATATTGCTGCCAAAAGTTAGATTGACATCAATAACACATTCGGTTGGCTGGGGCTGTACTTAGTACTAGCCGAAAAACTACTAAATACTTACCTACTTGCTTATTTTCTTCATTAATATTATTTATTTACAAAACATTGTGTTAGTTGCAGTAGCGTCAAGGGATAAGTATTAGGTGAGTAAGAAGCAACAGTGTTAGCTAAACGGATAAGGTATTCGTGTTTTTCGTGACAAAACCACTAAGGTTGAGACAAGAATTTCAAAATCATTTAGAACACATCGCCACTTTACTATTAGTGTAGCTGTCAGTACTTTTATCATAACTTTACTTAAGAGCTCATGTTGGTGGAGTACCAAATCGTCAATCTTCTATTGTTTGAGCCTGTCTTTTGATAGTTTTGATTTACTCGTTCTTCTTTATTTGGCTTACATATGTGAAACTAGGCTTTCCGCTGCCTCTCGTCTCTTCATTTCTTCCTTCCAAAATATTTAGGATGAAGTTGTCCTGCCGTATCAGTTTACTGCTAACTTACGTGTTATTTAAATAAATGATTATGATTATGATCAGGTGGCCGAACATCTTACCGCTTTTATTTCTTATAGTGTTTAGCAAACAACGCCTCTTTCTCAGAACCTCTTCAGTCGTCTTTCTTTCAGTCCATCTAATCCTTGCCATCCTTCGGCAGCACCACATTACGGATGCTTCTGATCTTTCCCAAGTAACACATCAAAGCAGTATAACGGCCGTCTTACAGCATATCTGTATGCTTTTAGCATTTTCAGTTCGTTTTATAGTAGCATTATAAACGTTTATAGTGCTGATATAGGTCTTAAATGGGCACGAATTACCCAGCTTGAGATCCTATACAGATCATTTAATAGCATTACAGGCGCAATATGTCTGCGCTATTAGCATTATCGTTGTCATGGAAAGTGCCAATCGCATTAAAGAACCATTAGTACGCTCTATTAAGTTGCCAACTGCATTACAGAAGCATTAATACGGCCAAAAAACTTGCTAATCGCAGTAAAGAAGCATAAGTACTCTCGATTAACTTGCCAATCGCAATACAAAAGCATTATACTAGCATAAGAGTGTAGTAAAATAAACCTTACGTCAATGCAAAAACGTCTCTAACACCGACGGAACAAATGTTATAATACAATGAACGTTGTGATTTAACTACTTTGTCTCGCAATATAAAATGGACGAAGACGGTACAAAAAACTAAATGAGTGACACGTCATATTTGTTTGCATCGTAACAAAATTTATAAAAGTTTTTGACTCTTTTACGTTATTATATCCTTCAAATATTACTGCGCAATGTAGTTTACTGTAAATGTGTATATAAGTTTCATTGAAAATTTTCACGCGCCTTTGATTTATTGTGGTTTTGCTATAAAATATTATAAAAAGATATGCGTCAAATAAACAAAACAATTGTGTAATCCTCGTATAGAACGAGTTTTGCATTATTGACATAATAGTGTTGGTTGAGCAGTCTTAAATTAAGTAATTTCATTATTATATAGGTATTTTCCTTGTATAAATAGGTCCGCATGATTTTATTTTTAGGTTATAAATTATTTACAAAATGGCGTTGGTCTATATAGACGGAGAGCTAGCCACGTCGGATATGACACAATAATGAGAGCAACCAAACCCCTCTAGTCAGTTTGGTATACTATGCTTATTTCTAGATCTGGACATCTGGCAGCTTTAAAGTGGTGGAGGTCAAAGAATGCAAACCATATCAAGAAAATAAATCCTAGAGATCTGGGTTTGATGCAAAATTATGAGAAACTATACAAATACTAGTTATACAATATTAAGAGAAATTATACAAAAGTTTATGTTGGGAGAAAGTAGTGCCAAACGATGTATAATAAAATATAGTTCATAGTTTGTCGCCTACTGTTTTTGTTTCCGTAATAATCATACATCGGGGTTTTCGGTGCGGGAACGATTTGAGAAAGAGTAGAGATAAAGAGATAGGTTGAGAGTTAGTCTGAGAAAATATCATATTATGCCTAATAAATAACTACCTCTCTGTGAATAGCTTACACACCATAGTGTACATATATCATAATACGAGCTTCTTTTCTTAGAGGCATCTTTGTATTGACTATTATATAATAATAATAATAATAATAATAATATATTCTTTATTGCACCAAATAACAAATTACAACAATAAAAAGTTTACATGAAATAAAACAATTAAAAACGCAATAAACAATATATACTTAGTATTTTAAAAATGCAATTGCATATCCGAAATTTATTAACTAGATCTACCTAAGACAAAGACACGGTATAACAAGTGTCAAATATTAATCTTGACGTCCGATATTTACTAACTATTTGATTAACTGGAGAGGTTGACAATGATCAGTCATTACATGAATTAATAAAAAAATACTTGAAAAAATCATAGGTATATGTACCTACAATATATATACATAATAGTCAGCTATTACATATAAATTTTATATACCTATGATTTTTTCGATCAATTATTCATTAGGTAGAAACGTGCTAGAGTACATTCTGTTTTTTAAGTTAATGCCTACTCTTTGGCTAATGTCAAACATTGCAGCACCGAAAACCCCGATGTATGGTAATAGTACACAATATTTTTTGGTCTAACGTTTTTTTTATCGATTTTTGACCAGATTTGAGTCGATATTCCAACATATTCACTATAGATAGAATTATAAGGCAAACGACTATCGGTTTTTGAATCTTTTATCTCCATTCTGTAGAGCCGGATCTTGAAATAATTGAGCTGTTATTTTTTTATGATATTTTTAAAATATGGTCTAAAAAAACACTTTAATCGATATTACCCCCCCCCCCCCCCCCTAAAATCATCCAACCCTCCCCCTGCCAAATAAAGTGACGTCCTTAAAAAAAATGCGTTTGAGCTTCATTGTAAAATAAAAAACTATTTAGTAGATAATATTTTATAGCATTAAAAGTTTATAGAAACACGACTTTCATTCCTTTTTTGATGATGTGATCTTCGGCATGACCCCCTCCCACGACATGCTACCATCATCCGATGTCCAGACCCCCCCCCCCCCCATTTGAAATGACGTAATTTATGAACAGCCCCTTATAGTGAATTACTTGGCTTTATAATGGTTTATATTATTGCTATTATACTGCATTAGGAACGTATTACCTACTTATAAATGCTATTGTACACCCTAAGGCATTAAAAATAGCTGAAAGCTGTATAGCGAATTTACGTGGCATTATAATGGCTAATATTCATGCTCTTAAACAGCATTAAGCATTTATTTATGCTATTGTAGAACCTAAGGCACTAAACCAAACCGAAGCATTAGTGTAGCAAACCAAAACGCAACTGTACAGCATTCAGCTGTACAGTTGCATGTTGTTCGCTGCACTAAAACTAATGGCTAAACAAAAGCATTTACATATGCCATTATACAACCGTTATACAGCGTAAAGCATCATAAAATGCTACTGTAGAACCTAAAACACTAAAAACAGCTGAAAGCTGTATACTGGATTTACGTGGCATTATAATGGCTAATATTCATGCTCATAACTAGCATTAAGCATTTATTTATGCTATTGTAGAACCTAAGGCACTAAACCACACCGAAGCATTAGTGTAGCAAACCAAAACGCAACTGTACAGCATTCAGCTGTACAGTTGCATTTTGGTTCGCTGCACTAAAACTAAAGGCTTTAAAAAAGCATTTATACATGCCATTTTACAACCGTTATACAGCTTAAAGCATTATATAATGCTATTGTAGAACCTAAAGCACTTAAGTGCTTTTAAACAGTCGAAAGCTGTACAGTTGCGTTGTGGTTTGCTGCACTAAAGCTAAAGGCTTTACAAAAGCATTTAGATATGCCATTATACAACCGTTATACAGCTCAAAGCATCATATAATGCGACAAGTTGCTCGGTGAACGTATATAAGAGTTTATACGGTCCTTAAGTTCGAAATAAGTTAACTATTCATATGTTATAATGCTTCCTGTGTTACTTGGGTTCTCTATCTTTTTGTCTAAATAGGTGTCTACGTCCCACTCGCATACAACGCAATGCTCCAGTGCCTTGAATGTTATTCTTATTTACTTAAGTCGTAGTTATAGTCCAATTATGTATGTGTGCAGTCACTACTTAACATAGGTCTTATACTTTTTTTACAACCTATACTTTACTTGTTTATAAACTTCAACAACTTAAGTAAAATATTAAACTATGTGCACTGACTTATCGATTAGTTCATGAATGTAAGTCGTATATAGATGCGATAGACATATGACTTGAACATCGGAAATGTCGTTCCTTAGCCACCGGATTCGGAAATTGCTACGCTTATCTAACTAGGCAGTAATATGCAAATGTTCCGGCTTGATGGAAAGTGATTGAAAGCTCAATTTGACTTACTTTATACAAGTCTGCCGCGATTTCGTCCTAAAACGTTACACTGTCAAACTTAAAGAAAAAAATATTATCTCCTACATTCTTTTACTATGCGGCTTTATAAAGAACATGAAAATGGTAATATAATGTAACATAAAAATACTCGTAGTTCTACATAAAGAAAACAAGTCACAAATCTCCCCAGCAATAGAGCATACAAATTATTCATCAACCAAATAGTATAGCAGCAAAAACTCGGTAGACGGAGTGTCTTCAGGGCAGACGTCTCGGGCCCTTCATTAAGGGGCTCGGAGGGCCTCGAAAGGGCCTCGAGACGCAGTAACTCACGTAGGAGTGGCGCTGACACGCCCTCACTCTGTCGTGGGGAAAGTCAAATGTTGGATAGTAGCAATGTACGAATGTTCATTTCTGTATTTTAGGAAACAGACATCATTAATGTTTATTAAAGTTTGGTTATATTATATGCCATGCTGGGCGGTCATGACCTTTGGTACTTCGGTCATCAGCTAGTATTAGTTTCTGTATAATTAATTAAATGTATACCTAATTTTTAAGAGTTTCAAATTAGAATGATTATCATTTATGGGGTTATTCCCAATACAAAGTTTTAACTTTCGTTCATTAACATTGCTCCATTTTTTACATATTCATTATTTACACACCTCACACCCAATCCCTTTTGATTAATGTCTGTATGAAGTCGGTCGAAAAAAACTCGCCGCTGCTGCCGTCAGCAAAAACGAGAGGGCACTCAGCCGCTGTTATGTACAGCTTGATCAGATCATTTACAGGCATCCCTTTATAAGTCCGCCACGGATTTTAAAAATATGATGATATCAATACTGCAAACAGCATTTCGCGTCCCAAAACATTAGGGCAATACGCAACGAGATTGATATATTGGTAAAATCAAAATTGAAATTCTGCATTGAGTGAACACGAACTAATGTAATGATAAACCTATTTTTTTAAACCCACATCACATTAGCTACGGGATTAAAAATATTTCAAAAGCTATACTGCTTATAAAATGATTGTTTTTCGCGGAAAAACATTATTTTGATGGATTCCCGTGAAAAAGCTACACGAAAAAGTTGCTATTTTTTTTACTTAGTGTTTAAAAATGGTAGGTATTAGTGGGCCGGCTAAGTTCTATATTTTTTATTTAATTGTCTACTAAGCTATCTTTATCGTTAACATTCGTAACCATGTATAATTACGTCACTAGTTTTAAATCTAAACTATTTGAGGTGACGACCAAATGTCACTACATTACATTCTTCCTAGTTTTGTCTTTATTACATTCAAAAATATGTGTTATTGTATTAATGTTTAAGCAATTTATATGCATATTATAGAATTTAGGTACTTATATAAATATTAGACACTGTTCGTTAAATACTAAATTAGGATTAATGGACTAAGAGCTGGCCACGTCAGATATGACACAATAATGAGAGCAACGAAACCCATCTAGTAAGATTGCACTATCCTTATTGCTAGATCCGGGCATCTGGCAGCTTTTAATGGGTGGAGGTCAGAGTGCAAAAAATTTCAGTTGGAAAAAAGTAAAACAAAAATAGGTAAAAACTGCCGAAGTTGTCTTATTTAAGACGGGGCCTATATTTTAACAAAAAACATTGCGTATTATTTCGGAAACAGAAACAGTAGGCGACAAACTATGAATTACATTATACGTCGTTTTGGACTACCTTCCCCCATCAGAAACTTTTGGCAACGATAGGTATAATCTAATTAAAGGAAGGAAGAACTCTAGGATTTGTATTCTTAAAGTGGTTTGCAATCATCACCTGCACCACTTTAAAGCTGCCACATGTCTGGATCTAGAAATAAGTAGAGCATAGTATAGTAAACTAACGAGATTCGTCCCTCTCATTATTGTGTCATATCTGACGTGGTAGCTCTTCGTCTATAACTACGATTACCTCGAATAAAATGTTTATTCCAATTACTCTTAAGGGGCTGACAACAGCTAAATTCCCTCCCTATCTTTTTCAGCGTGAGTGAAAGAGAAACACTGTGTTACGATTAGTATGGAAGCTAATTGCAAATTTTGCAAAATGATGAATTAAAAAAAAACTACGCATTCATTGAGAAATATAAAACAACGAAGTTTTTAGTATTAGTGCGGTGGAATTTTGTCCTCAGTTACAGACGTATAAGTCAAGGAACTAAAGACATACGACTGTTTAAAGCAAATTTTGGAATTCTTTTCTATCGAGCCGATTTCGTCCAATCGTGTTTCGGAATCAACGAAGTTTTTCCAAATATAACTAATAATAACATATATATTTTTTAGTTTCTCAAAACAAGTAGTTATAGCTAAAACACTGTTTGAGTAAAGTCAATTTGAAGGTCATCGGGTGTTGTCAGCCTCTTAATATGAAAGCAAAACTAGTCTGTCTGTGATATTAATATAATAGTAGTAGCCATAAACAAGCCCCACATACATATTCCGACTGTGCCACCAACGATTACCATATCCCTCAAATATATCAAAACGTTCCGAATATTTTATGCTCGTCGGTATCTAACAGGCGTTTTGTGGTAATGTCTTCGTTTGATGTATAGCAGTCAGGAGCACTCGTGGTCTAAATATCTTGCCATTATGGAGACTTGGCTACATTAAGAAGTAACGTGGCGGAGGGGCTCTTAGCGTTTTTTCGGTCGGTAATCGCGACTCAGATTGCTCGTCGCGAAATGTATTGCCACATCGAGAAAAGAATTTGTTAAAATTATAGGCAAGCATTTATTTCGCAAGTGGGAATATCGGAGTGGGCGGCGACGGCGCTCTTACCGAGCCGACGAATTACAGGGCAAATGGCGCCTCGTTTGTGTCTAATTTGTACATTTGCTTGTGCAATCTTTTTTGGTAGAGATTTTGTACCAAAATTGCCTGAGCTATTTTGTGATGTGCCAAATAAATGGTTGGGCGGCTCTGTTAATTATAACGCCGACGCGCTGGTTTCATCTAACTCCTTTTCATTAAGGCTCATGTCGTTCATCAGCATAAATAAAACCGTGTGCTCTCAGAGCACGATTTGCAGATATTGGTATGAGCAATAAAACGTAGCAAAAAGGTGAACCCGACGAAGGCAAGAAGTGCAAAGAAATTCCGTATGAATTACAAATGAATTACCCTGAGTCTTTCAAAATACTCGGACTGAAAAATCTCACGGCGGGCAGCTTCTTTAAATAATGTAAGAAAGCGGAGGTGTGCGAATTGCAGGCCCAGCGCTGAACAAAACGCAGAGCCGCTTGAATTTGCAATTTTGAGGCGTTTCGTTCTCACAATTTTCTTACTTATACCGCGTTCCCTGTAATTCGCTCCGCAGTGCTAAAGTTAAATAATCGCCGGCGTCGCCGCGCTGCAGTCGCGTTACAGGACCTTCTTATTTTCTGGCATCATTTCAAATTAAAAACGATGAGAGTAAGCCTAGGTATCCTCGTGCAGAACGCTTGCTGGCACGGCCCGCCTCGTATTCGTAACCGACAGTTTAATCCTTTGTTTGCGAACTTGTCTCAAGTGGCCGGTTAAAAATGTTACTTCATTTTCTCACAACGGGCTTAAAACTAGTTCTAGTGCCAATCAAATTTACTTTAATACTAAACGAACGTAACAGTTGTTATATTGCTGAGTTTATTGGCATCCATTGGCATGGGGATAAAATCTAATTAAGCACGTAATAACATTCCGAGCTATATGTAAACTAAAGAGCGAGCCTCTGCGGGAACGGGCTGCCTCTGTTCGTTCTCTTAAATAGCGAACGAGTTCGCTGACCTAACTTTAGCAGCCTGCACAAAATATAATTTTAATGCGGGTCCGGCCACTATGACGCTGCCTAACAAAACAGAGCCTGCCTGCCGCAGATTAGAACTCGCTTACACAGTGTTTGTTCACGGCCCACGTTTTTGATGTTCCGAAACCATCATACGTGTGTTAGGTTAATCGATTGCTAAACATGCTTCAATGCAACCCTCGGAAACTAGAACGGTTTTATTACTGAAAGATGCTCTGGAAGAATCCGACCGGCTTTTACGAACAAAAACATAATGGAACATCTAAATTCTTTGGCACCAGCAATTGGTATAAAATTTGCTGCAATTTCAGGAATAGTCGGCAGTTATTATTCGGCGTGTAAGCGGGAATTTGTCTCTCCAGGACATAGTCGGTTTTGTCGAGAGTTTCTCGTAAATTCGCATGGTTCGCTGGCTCCTTTCAAAAGTCAGGATTGGTTTTACGCTTTCGGTGGCATTGTTCGTGGCGTTTTGACTTTTAATTTTAACTGTCCTGTTTCAGAATATTTGCAGCGATGAATAATGTTTGCGCTATGCGTTTAGTGCATTTTAATTTCCATAATTACTTTAATTCTTTCGGCAACGCCGACCACAAGAATTTTTCGTTCAATTAACCTCATCTGGGTTGCTATAAAAATATTTACAATACGCACTATTCATGGAGAGGAATTCGCACACACATGTACCAACTTACCAGCTTTATTCTGCTTCGGGGCGTGGCGTGCTCTTGAGGGACGAAGTAAGCCGCGGTACAGATGCATTCGACGTCTCTAATCTCTCAAATCCGTTTCAAGATTCTCTCGGCCACCTCTCGACTGCACGACTGCTCTGAATACTGGAATACGCTGATATTCAACTTTTTTAAACTTATTCTGTTTTATTCGTTATCTATCATAGAATTAAACATAATAGACCCAAACAAAATGGCAGCGAAAATATGGCATGACAATGCCGGTTATGGTTATGGTTGCACAAAATTATATCGCGAGTAAGTGACTAGTATAACTTGAACTACATTTTCGTAGCATTCACACTTATAGGTAGCCATGCTCACGCTGGTTTCATTTTAACGAAGCATTTTGGCGGTTCTTTGTAACTAGTAATTTCCTTAGGACGATTAGCTGTCTACTGCAATAGGCGGCTTGCGCGGCGCGTTTTACTTTGCCACTGTGTTCTGATTGTGTTTCTCGATTTTATGATACTTCAATGTTCTCTATTGAAAAAGGCCGAACGTTCAATGCGATGGCACTATTCATCACAAAGGCTTTTGATATAAAATAAAAATAGCTTCTCGCTTTTCGTTGAGAACTCTAATTGGCTTCTTTTGTCGCTTGGTATTCGGTAAATTGAAGTTCTGTATTTAATTGGCCGGCTTATGGCACTCAAAATATCCATTCAATAGTTTTCTATTACACACAAGGCCCAATACCGTGTCATTGAGATTCTTCACGAGTTGTGTTGCAGGCTTGGGCGTGAATTTTCCTTCTACAGTTAAAAAAGTTTGCCAAACGTCGTCGGCCGGGCGCGTGGGTGGAATGCCATCAGTGACAATACATAACTTTACAAAACAAATATTGGTAACAACTTTGTTTCGGAAACAGAGTTAAATAATAATATAAGACGTATTTTTATAACGTTTCGATTGTTTTTCTTATTCCATTTCTCGATGTAGATTGGTGCTGTGTTTTAAAAAGCTATTGTTATTGAATATCGCAATTTCTTTGGTTTTTAGGGTTCCGTACCTCGAAAGGAAAAAACGGAACCCTTATAGGATCACTTTCTTGTCCGTCTGTCTGTCTGTCAAGACCATATTTCTCAGGAATGCGTGGAGGTATCAAGCTGAAATTTATATCAAATACTCAGGTCTAATTGTCCCTTGGAGCCGTGAAAAAATGAAACTTTAAAGCCAACGCAATCAAAAGATACAGTCGTTTATGCTGCAAATTTTAGAGTTTTTCGGCACTCGCAAAACCTACGGGGTACTTCCCGTGAACTCAGAAACTTGAAATTTGGCGCGAAGCAACGTCATATAGCATAGACAACGGAAAAATTACAAAAAGTAGACATTTTTAGTAAAATCATACAAAAAAAATTTTTTTTACATTTTAAACTTACTACCTTTTTCCTCGTAAACGCGTGGAGGTATTAAATTGAAATTCATGTCAAATACTCAGGGCTATAGGACCTTTCAGATGTAGCAAAACCAAGCTTTTATGTCAACGTAATCAAAAGAAATAGCAATTTAAGTCGCATATTTTGAAACTGAGTACTCGCGAGAAACTCAAAACCTAAAGGGTACTTCCCGTAAACTCAGAAACTTGAAACTTGGCACAAAGAAACTTCATATAGCACAGACAAAGGAAAAATTACGAAAGGTAAACATTTTTAGCAAAATCATACAAAAAATATTTTTAAAAATTTTAAACTACTACTACCTTTTTCCTTGTAAACGCGTAGAGGTATTAAATTGAAATTAGTAATAACCATACAAGTTTTGCTTGTTATAGGTTTGTGCGGAACCCTCGGTGCGCGAGTCTGACTCGCACTTGGCCGGTTTTTTTTTACAAATATTGCTATTGACTCAAACTCAGGTTAAAAAAATAAGTTTCGATATTGTGACATCTAATAAGGACATGATTTAAAAGGACATTAGGACGTATTTTTGCAAACGGGAACCAACCCACTTTAATTCCGAATTCAAATTTTGATTTTGTGCTTTAGCACTATAAGATTCGATGTTTAAATTATTTTTTGTGGGTTTGGTTCTAATTGGCTAAAATACGTCCTAATACCCTAGTTATAAAATAATCTTGTTACCTACATTAAAATTAACTATAATCACAACTAGAGAACAAAACAAATTATTAAAACAAATATTTTGACTTGTTTTATTTTAAGACTGCCGCCAGTGCAGGAGATGCTGGTTCGATTTCAGCCCTGGGCAGCACAGGAGGTCTTAGTCACTTTTTCCTTCGTATATGACAACTATTTAAGTTTATGACTATCATTACGCAATACTATCAGATAATAGAGCAGGCGCAACAGCATCAGCAGATTAAGGCAAGCCAACCTTAACAAAAAATGTTTTCGGTGTTGCCAACAGTTAATATTTTAAAATATTCTCTTAAGCGACATAAAGCAGGGACTCGGCGCTCTTGAAGCCGGTGATTCTGCTTCGTTGACGCAATTAATTTTATATTAACGTCGAGAGCCATCTGTTACAGCCCTGATTCTCTGTCTTACGTCTGATGAAACAATATTTTTCAAATTGAAAAGTATAATTTAGATAATTTACTGCCTCGGAGCTTAGAATAACAAATCATTAAATTTAAATAAGCATTTTTCGGACAGCTTTCTTACTAACAATTCGCGAATTATGTTTCGTGCGGTAAAACGTTATTGTAATAACGACGCCGGTTGTTAATTAAGCTCCGTTATGGTTTATGGTGTTAATGTAGTTTTTTATTGACAATGTTAATCATAAATTAAACTTGATGGATTTCGCATAATTAAATATACGTGTTGGATTCCGTTGGGAAATCTGCAAACACTGTCAAAGTATAGGCTGAATAATTTATCACTTTAAAATGTACACATTTTATTGGGTTTGATTGTGGTATTGGTTAAATATAAACACTATGTCAATTTGGCTTTTATTGTATTAACTTAGACGTGTTCTACTAAAATCAATTTACAGTTAAATTGTAACATATTATTAAGAATCACTTAGCACAAATTGACGTTAATAGACTGTTATAATACTTTCAAATAATCTAAAAATAGCTTTTAATCCTTTGATTACGGTTACAGTTAAGACCTTTGAGTATCGCCATAGTGTAATTAATCAGTATATATGCTCTTAGGGCTGTCACTCGTGCGAAGCGATTAAAGCGTAACCGCTAATCTCTTGAAGCACATTGTACGTGGGTTTATACATATTCAATCAAACATATGGATCGTTTAAATAAGATGCCAGGGAGTGTACAACTATCCGGAGAGTCTCTTGCCTCTACCCACCGATATGTAATAAAGAACGAGATACACAATCAGCCCAAAAAATGGCCCTACAATAGTGCTGTCAGAACGACTCGTACATGCATGCAGTTTCTCTGACAGACTTATTACGGTGGAACACTGGCCGCTTACAAATTTTCACGAGCCATACCTTCGGTTAATCTTGTTGTGAGACTACTACTATATAAGGTGCTTACAAATTAAGTACAAATATTTTTACAGCTGATAGTACTCGGCTATTGGAGTATTTTTAAGTATGAACATTATAGGTTGTATGATGTTTTTTGGAGAAAGCTGGAAAACTGATTTTCTACGTAAAAACACCCTGTTCATGAGATAAACAATAATCAGCAATAAGACTTGATTATCTCATAACTCTATCACTTGACTGGCCAATTGCCTAATAAATGTCATCCTATTTGATGTTGTCTCAGACTAGATAGACATGCGATAGAACCCGGGTGCTCCTCGTTCATGTAATAAATGCCATTTGTTAAAAAAAAGACAACCATATTTTGATGGCGTCATAACGCGTGACTTTAGCGTGACGTAAGAAGAAATCTTTATGAAATCTATGACAAATATCACTTATTCATGTTTGGAACTTTGGACAGAATTCTAATTTACTTGTTTTATTCGGAATTGTTTTACAAAAAATCACATAAAAAGTTTCTTTATTTCTATTTAAAGTTAATTGTTTTGGTGTAAGTTAACTTCTCTTAAAATATCTGTACTTAGTTAATTTGTTAGCACCTTATATATCCTAACTCCATGCCTCTACCTAACCTTTTTAGATTAGGTTTCAAGGTCCAATTTCATTATTTTTTTAACATTGTACTTTATAAGTTCTCGATAACAGTTTTATCAATTTCAATGTTTACGGACAATAATAAATAATAGAGGTACATTAGGTTTATTGGTTTTCCCTTGACAGAAGTTAAAAAATCAAATCGCTTGCCTCCCATTTAAGAGTTGGAAAATGATTAATTTCAGGAATAAGTTGATCAGTTTTTTTTCATACATATTTTTTAAGCAAGAGTATGTTTACCTAGAAAGATTTTAAGAAAAATTGCCGAAGTTTATGTGGTATTTTCGGGAATGTGTTAAAGTTTTTCATAAAAATTTGAATGTAGAAAAAACTTGGCTTTATGCTTTAATCAGATAAGATAAAACATTTTGGAGGGCATCACAAAAAATACTAAAAAATCAATCGACAAGATTGCACGAATCAACGTCCTCACTAAACAAGCTCTGCAAGAATTGAGTTTTTAGGTACTAAATAATAATAAATGTGTACCAAAAGTATTTTTTTGCAATAAAAAGACTTCAATCTATCTTATCAGATGCAATTCATATGCGTTATTTTATTATTAGTGATTTTCGTTTTTAAATCGGTACCGGACTCTTAAAAACCTTGGTTTGTCTGGCAAATGGACGGAGGCCGTACGCGATTCGTCCGCGGGTTAACCAAAATTCAAAATGCGGTAATCTGAGCTGTACCTCGGCCTCGTATATCACAAACTTTGCGACATTTCTAGCAAATGTTTCATTGCGACGCTGCGAAATAGTGTAATTAGCCCCAAAACTGAATTTTAAGTCCATATTACTAGCGATTTAAGGGTTTCACTGGGTCAAGTAATTTTGGTGATTTGAGTATAATTGGGGCTAATTTATAGCTCGTTTCAATGTAGTTTAGTGTCGTTGAAACATGCCGTGGAATTCAAACACAATATCAGTTGCTTTCGAACCCTGCGACTTAATTAACTATTTAGCAAATATGATAATGAGTGTTAAAAGTTAGCTTGAAAGCAGTGCTTGAGTACCGTATCGATATTTTGGGAAGTAAGGGTTATCTTGTATAAGTAAACAAGTGTATGATGTTGCTACAAATTCTGTATAAAAAATAATCTTTAGACTGGCCTGTGAATGGACTCAACTAGGTATTATGATAAGGTAGTTTGTAGTTAAAAAAAAAAATTTTTTGTATGATTTTACTAAAAATTTCTACTTTTCGTAATTTTTCCTTTGTCTGTGCTATATGAAGTTTCTTCGTGCCAAGTTTGAAGTTTCTGAGTTTACGGCAAATACCCTTTAGGTTTTGAGTTTCTTGCGAGTACTCAGTTTCAAAATATGCGACTTAAATTGCTATTTCTTTTGATTGCGTTGACACAAAAGTTTGATTTTGCTACATCTGAAAGGTCTTATAGCCCTGAGTATTTAACATGAATTTCAATATAATACCTCCACGCGTGTACGAGGATAAAGGTAGTAAGTTTAAAATTTAAAGAAATATTTTTTGTATGATTTTACTAAAAATGTCTACTTTTTGTAATTTTCCCATTGTCTATGCTATATGACGTTACTTCGTGCCAAATTTCAAGTTTCTGAGTTCACGGGAAGTACCCCGTAGGTTTTGCGAGTGCCGAAAAATTCTAAAATTTGCAGCATAAACGACTGTATCTTTTATTTACGTTGGCTTTTAAGTTTGATTTTTTTACAGCTTCAAGGGACAATAGACCTGAGTATTTGATATAAATTTCAGTGATACCTCCACGCGTTCCTGGGAAAAATGGTATTAACAGACAGACAGACGACAGACAGACAGACGGACAACAAAGTCATCCTATAAGGGTTCCGTTTTTTCCTTTCAAGGTACGGAACCCTAAAAAGTAACAAAACAAACACGGTATAAAAGAAATATAAACAAAGTACCAAGGCGAACTTATCCCTTTAAGGGATAAGTCCTTTTTATAGTCAACAAGAAATGCATCAAATAAGTATTGTTTGTAAGTTCTACGAGAAAATATAACAAACATTACACATAACCTCGGTACTTTTAATTTAACGTGGTATTTACGTTAAATTAAAAGTACTAAGGTCTGTCCACGATAAAAAGTGGTCAGCATTTAATAAAAAAATAAAATAAAATAAAAGACAACTGACATCTGTCACTTTGATTGTTAGATAGCGGGAAGAATAAACTATCGTTTAGGGCTATTTGGAGTTTATAAATTCGTAACATTTATAAAATGTCGTCTAGCCAACTGGACATCCGAAAAAAGATCGTGTACACCTACAACCAAAATGTTGGTATATCGCAAGGAAAGTTAGCCAAATTATTAAAAGTTCCGAAGTCAACCGTGCAAAAGGTATTGGCAAATTATCAGTCCAGATTGTCTGTTTCAAGAAAAGGTGGTTCGGGTAGAAAACGCGGTCCTGCTGATAAAACTAAGGCAAAAAAAGTAATCGAGCATTTTAAGAAGAATCCAACTCTCTCTGTCCGCGACGTCGCCAGAAAATGTAAGGTATCGAAATCGTATGTCCAAAAAATCAAGCAGCGTGCAGGTTTACGATCGTACAAGGCAACTACAGTTCCTAATCGCGATGCTACAAAGGATAAATTATGTAAAACCCGGGCTCGAAAGTTGTATACAAAATATTTGACGAAGTTTGGTTGTATTTTGATGGACGACGAAACATACGTAAAAGCAGATTTTAAGCAATTACCAGGTTTGCAGTTCTATGTGGCAAATCAAAGAGGGAATGCCGATAAAAAATTTACAACAAAAAAACTTGATAAATTTGCAAAAAAATTCCTTGTCTGGCAAGCCATCTGTACATGTGGTCAAAAAAGCAAATCGTTTGTTACTACGGGTACGATTAACCAATCCATTTACACGAAAGAGTGTTTGAAAAAACGTTTATTGCCGTTTATAAGAAACCACACCGAGCCTGTCATATTCTGGCCTGATTTAGCGTCCTCACACTATGCCAAATCTGTTTTAGAATGGTACACTGAAAATAATATCTCCTTTGTGCCGAAATTAGCAAATCCACCAAACTGCCCAGAACTCCGGCCGGTAGAGCATTATTGGGCAATAATGAAAAGAAAATTGAAAAATAGTGGTAAAATTGCTACAAATGAGCAACAGTTCAAAAGAATGTGGGATACGACATGTAAAAAGGTGACCGAAAGTGATGTACAGAGATTGATGGAAGGAGTCCGAAGCAAAGTCAGGGCATTTTACCAGTGTTAATTTGTGAAACAAGAGGTTTATTAATTTTAAAGAACACTAATAAAACTTTAATTTAAATAGCCCATGAAATTGTTATTCTTAGTTTTTTTTCTAATTTGTCGTTATAACACCGACCACTTTTTTTCGTGGACAGGCTTTACATACATACATAAGTACGCGGCTGTAAACACTTGGGCAAATTTTGCGCTTGCTTACGCGCTCACCGAGAAGCGTATTCACTTTTTTTAAATGTTGTTAATAGTACCTTGATACTCTGAGTACTCTCAATGTGTTTCTCTCCCGCTAATATATTGGTGCAAACGAGACTCATAGAGATTTATATAATGTTCAGTATCATATTTAAACGACTTTAATGTGCCCCTAACTCCCCCAAGATATGTGCTAATTGAACTTGTTAGTATAAAATTATTTAAGACGCGGGATCGGCCGTGCATCTTCAATTTCATTTGAGTACCTAATTAGCATTTCGTTGCTTATATTGGGTGGGTGGAAGCGGTTTAATATGTGCCAGTGATATTCTTTCCTAATATTTGTCTACATTCAGAAGTTTAACATAGTGATACACGACATTTAGGTCCAAGTCTTTCCTGTGGACATGCCCAAAGTTAAGAACTATAAACCATAAGTTTCTGATTGAATCCTTATTGACAGCAAGCAGTAAGTACTTATAGTATTGAGCTGTGTAATGAAATAATAATAATTATAAATAAATAAAGAAAGAAAGAAAATACATTTATTTAACGCCACAAATACACACAAAAAATAAAGCAAGTAAAAAACAGTACAAAGACGTCAAATAGGACTCAGCATGATGCCGCGGCAATTTAAACCTTGACGCTGGTTTTCAGCGGGGACCTGACTTATGAGCGAAAACTAAACTAAACATACATACATAAACATACATATTATATTCATTATATTATTTTAGATTTTGAGCTGCTAACTATTGTCTCGATGAGTGACAAGTTTTGTTATACATTTTATGTATGCCCCAACAAAGTAAAAGAAATAAAAACAAATGAGCATCTGTTAGTCTATTCTAACGGAGCTGTTAGGGCTCCAAAATACACTGAATTACGTACACTATCGGGTTGCGACATGCGAATATACCCATCAAAGAAATACCTATAAGACAATTTGGTATCTCGTAAATATGTTTATCTACACTCATACTGTAAGTACTCTAAAATGCGTTCAAAGACCGTAGACAATGACAAGCATTACAACAAACGATTTAACTATGATAAGTTTCTTATCTGCGGCAGTAACGTAATTTTAACTATGCATGCTCAAATATTGTTAAGCAATGAGTTTCAAATTTGGAACATCGAATTTGATAACATAATGTTACCGCCATGGCCAACTCGATTGGTCCCGCGCGAGCGCCGGCACAATCGAGTAGGCCATGACGGTACAATGGCGGTCATTCTATGGTTTCCGAACAATTAATTTAATATATATAATATGAGTGTAGATAAAGCAGTGTATGCAACTGTACGTAATTAGGCCTTAAAACACTCGTGTGATCTTATTATGAAATTCGCCTGCGGCTCATTTCATAAAACCACACTCATGTTTTAAGGACCCTTATTACGTAACAGTTACATAAACTACTATTATCTACACTCACATTGTAAGTCCTCTAAAACGTGTTCAAAAACGGTAGGCAATGGCTAGCATTTACTATGATAAGCTTTTTATCTGTGGCAGTAACGTAATTTTAACTTTACATGCTCATATATTGATACGAACTCATAAAGTTTAAAATTCCAAACATCGAATTTGATAACATAATGTTAATCCTGTGCTCCTTCCTGACCCACGGCACGCGCCCGCGCGACCGCCGGCACAATCGAGTTGGCCATGGCGGTGCAAGTGCGGTCATTCTATGGTTTAAGAACACTTCATTTAGAATATATAATATGAGTGTAGATAAAGCAGTGTATGCAACTGTACGTAATTAGGCCTTATTACGTAACAGTTACATAAACTACTATAAGAAACTCACGCTATCATAGGCAAAGTGCTAGTGCTAGGCAGTATTTTAAGTTGTCAACCAATCCGATTTCCCACGGGGATATATTGCCTTTAAGGCAGCAACTGGAAAACTAGAAATATCCAGAATTAAAAGGCATCAAGGCGGCTTACCCTAATAATTCCTATATTATTACCATAGCATTAATGCTATGCTGTGGGTTATTAAATTAAATGACCCACAACGTTGGCAAGGATGTCCCCCAGTTGCCCCTTCAATGAAAATGCGCGTTTCCTCCTTTATTTTCCAGTCGTAGAATCATTTTATTTGTACCTTAAAGATAAGAGAGTTGATGCCCGTTTAAGCGGTCCTCTCATTGGTTTGCGAGTAGGACATCGCTACATAGGTGCAAATCGTTTACTCGCACACAGCGACACCCGAATCAGCATAGCTGTGATAACCATGTTGCAATTCCATTTTGGTGCGTACGTTTATACCGACGCAGCTCTTGGTAGATTTTTTTTCATAGTTACACACAACTAGGGAATGCAAACTGGTTAACCGAAAAACCGGTTAACCGGTTAAAAAGAGGAGCTTCTATCCGGTTATTAACAGAAATTATATTTATTTCGGAAATCGACCTTAAAGAGAGACACTAATAGCTTCACAGTACGTTATTGTTTAATTCAAAAACCACCAATGACACCAATTCAAAACGCAAATACTTAGTGTCCGTTGTATTGCTATGTCTTGCCGTTTATAGCTGTAATAGTTGTGTTAGGTGGTAAAAGCATCAGCAATAAAACAAACAGCAGACACATTTTTATCGATCGCCTATCTCGTTTGCTTTTGAAACACGCTCTAATAACTTTCTATTTGAGTAAAACTACCGTTAATAAATCGACATTAAACGTTCAATATTTAAACGGGTGCGCCAAAGTTCACATAAAATTTCAACTTCGATTATTGAAAGTTCGAAAATGGTGTTCATAATTTTTTTTATCATAATGATAATTTTTTATAAGTATTCTTTGATCATAACTATCGTTACTCCGAGTTATTCAAGTTTATAATGTTAGTCAATAGAAATATCTATTATACTAATATTCTTTTTCATAAACTTTGTCAATATAACGTTTTCAAGTAATATAATTTTATATAATAATTATTTTAAACTATACCAGTTTTTACATCTAAACTGTTTATTTATAAATACAAATGTCACCTTATAAATGCGTACATCTGATAAATATCTTGTGTCTATGATATGCTGGTCCTTGGTTTGGGGAACGCGAAAGTGGTTCACAACATACCCAACTCGCTGTCAAAAACGAAATACAGTGGCAGAGTCACCGTTAGGTACGACGACGAGCGAAGCGGGGAAAAAAATGTTAGGTAAGGTTCAATTTCGGTTTAGGTTAGGTTAGGTTATAGTGTCATCCTGCCCGAAGGGCATAACTACCTAGAATAGAAGCCCCTTCGCGGGGGCTTCGTCGACCCTGTCACAGAAATTACTACCTATCATCAATAAATATTGTAATCGAAATTATAATATACAAGTTTTACTTCTGTTATTACCACTACTATTGCGATTCATTACTATTTAGCGAACTACCGCGTTTATTTCGGCACAGAATATCTTAGTGCTTACCCACAATGTAATAATCATAATCCTCGTGTATGTTCTAATATGCGCATACTTTATATGTTACTAGCTGTGCCCGCGGCTCCGCCCGCGTGGAATTCGGTCTTCGTCAGTAAGCGGCTAGATCACCCCTAATTTCTCTCCCTCCCCCTGGAGGTGGAACTTGAAGGTCTTGAAGTAAAGTTGACAGATGGATACGCTAGAGGACAGTAGTCCTGATAAAATATTTTACAATTACCACTAAATACAAAACCGGCCAAGAGCGTGTCGGGCCACGCTCAGTGTAGGGTTCCGTAGTTTTCCGTCCGTCACAGTAAGTGTCCCACTTAAGAGTTAAAATAGTTCAGAAATTATATGGTGTTTTCTTTTCAAAAACTATTCAACCTATCATTTTTTAAGTAATTTATTTCGTGGCGAAATAGCTTTTTCCGTCCTTATTAAATTTTTTGACATGATTTAAACGACATAAAATAGTAGGTGTATATCGGCTGATACAGTACCACTTTTGTATTTATACGTCCTTCACTGTACCTATTCATATCATGTCCATGGCAAATATCATCCAAATAGATCCTCCAGTTAAATCACAGTCTAAGAATGAATAGGTAAGAACAGGCGCGGCATCCTAACATTTGGGGGTGGGGTAATTATGAAATGGGGGGGTCACTATTGCAGAAATGATTTTTTGAGGGGGTCAGTAATGATTTTTTCTATTTGACGTGTACGATTTTGGGGGGGGGGGGTCATGTCCCATGTAACCCCCAGACCCCATCGGACCGCGCCTGGGTAAGAAATATACACATAAAAATCCATACTTAATATCATAACCTAACAACTTATTAACGAATATACTAACAACGAATTTAGGTCTAATATTAGTTAAAAGACTTAGAAGTAAGATTAGAGAAAAGGAGAATAGATATCAAAATCGTGAGGCTGAGTATTTACATGCACTGTGCAATGTGTGGCAATTGGTTTATTGTCGTTTAATTTTGTTGTAAGTATTAAGTCAATAATTCATTTAAATTTGTTGATATCCGTACCCCCACTTCTAAACTTGAAGTTAATTTGGCAAAATCCTTCCTACGTGGATTATTCATGTCAGAACGTATTAATTTCAGCGCCATCTGTTAGTTATGCAGGGTACTCGTTAGTCTTAGGACATATTAATTACTACAGTACGCGAACAGTTTTGAATTTCGATAACTCACAAGTGGGATTTTGTTTTTTAGTTAGATAAAATAATATGATTACTTACAGTAAAAAAAAATTCTAACAGGTTTTGACCTCGCGCTAGGTATTATATAAATATTTGTTTATAACAACAAAAAAGATATATATACAATATATATTTTCCTTCACCATACTATTCAACTATTTCAACATCATGTCATCTTATAGCAATTTGGTCAATATATTATCTGAGCATAATCGAAAACAATTTGTCAAAATATAAGTGACCTTGAATTCTAGACGAATTACAAATGGCTAAGACGACATATGCTCTTGACAAAACCGTTATCAAATGTGAAGTTATATTGCAATAATTAAATGCGATAGCCTGGTGGAGAAAAAACAAACTTACATAGTTAATCTTTTCTTTGTGTAGCAAACAAATACATGTATTATTCCTAGCACAATGCTAACAATTGTTAGAAAATATTTTTCATTATTAGTACTCAACGTATTCTAACAGGTCAAAAAATTAAATCGGACTTGTGATTTATGTCATTTTTATAGGTTAAAAAGGCGTTCGCGTACTCCACTATATTGGGAAAAAAGGTTTGCACCTCCTTTCTAAGTAGCGCCATAAGATTCAAGTGCAAAATTAACTCAATCGAGTGTAGTGGCTACCCCCCTTTTAGAGGTTGAATTTTTATAGCCTACTTAGGCTGGTATAACCAACACTGCTGCACGTGGTAACACAATTCTCAAATCCAACTTTTTAATTCTGAAAATAGCCTTCCTACGTTCCGTTTCAATGGAACTCTGTTAATCAAGTATTAAGCTTAGCTTTTCATTAAATCGGTCTCCCCATTAGGCGGGCACGAAAGGAACGGTACCTCAGCCACAGTAGAAATAACATACACAGTAGGTATCATTTCCAAGCATTATTTCCTCTCACGAACGCTGCGGCTGTAGAATGCCGATGTTTTCTTGAGGAACTGTTGGGTTCTTCAAAAAAGGAATGTTCTGTTTTTTTTTAATAGCTTGTTGTTTTTTTTAATTCAAGCCTGGATTTGCAGGCATCCATAAGCTACGTTAACCAATTCCCATCAGGTAGGCTGTATGCTTGTATGTCATCATCTTGACGTCTTGACAATTATAATAAGTAATCCTTAAGGGGTGACTTCTGGGAAAACAATGCAAAAAAACCGGCCAAGAGCATGTCGGGCCATGTTCAGTGTCATAAAACATCCGTTCAAAAGGTCGCTTATTAAGGGATATTTGGCGGCGCTTCCGTCATAAAGTAATAATTGCGTGGTGGGTTAATTGTTTGGCGTTGTAATTCTACTATCCGGCACTTACGTCCTTCACTATGCGTTTTTGACTGACAACTCAAAAACAGCTAAACCGATTTTATTAAATATAGTTTTTATTGAAAGTTGATAGGTACAAAGGCTTCACTTCCATTATATTTTTCTATTTTTTTGGACCTACGGTTCAAAAGTAAGATGGGGGGGGGGGGGGATTTTTTGAAGATGAATCTATCTGTTTTCCTTTCTAGACCCATACTATCTCTATACCAAATTTCATCTAAATCAGTTCAGCGGTAAAAAATTACTCATACCAACTTCCAACCCCTTTTTCCCCCCCACAGGGGTTTGAAAACTATCCTTTGACGTTTCTGGGGACTCAAATTATCCCCATACTAATTTCTATCTAAATCGTTTCAGCGGTTAAAAATTCTCCATAAAAACTTTCAAGGACCCCTACCAGGGTTGATTTTCGGGATTAAAACTATATATTATCCTTTCCCGGGATTCAAACTATCTCTGTACAAAATTTCATCAAAATCCGTTAAGCCGTTTTCACGTGATGCACGGTCAAATAAACAGATAAACAGACAAAAATTCTAAAAATTGTTGGAACGTGTTCTGTTATCGATTCTAAGTATCCCCAGCCATCTGTTTTTCGACTATCTTCCATGAACAGACTTTCGACCCTCTTCAGCTTTATTATATGTATAGATAGATGCTTTTAAATAGTTATACAATATAAGTTTATAATTAATTAGTTTAATTAAAACATACTTATGAGTCGTGATGAAGAGTTGCAAATGATATTATGTTTAAAAAAATTAGGACTACATATAATTATGAACAATGTTATTAGTAGTTAAAATAAGTATGAAAAAAAATTATAGCTTAAAAAATTATGACAAATGATCATTCTGATTACAAAACGGTATTACTAAAAATAATATGCCAAATAATTTTATGTGAGCCAATATGGACCCTATTTAAACCTGTATCAGAAGAAAATTTACAACCACAATATGTGGCATTTTGTGACTGCAGAAAACTTTTGTGTTCTTTAGCTTTTCAAATCAATCCGAGGATAATGGGACTCAAACATTGTGTCGCAAAGGGTTAACATTACCGGTTTTCATTTTGGTTCGGTTTTTGCAATCCCTACACACAACCTATACTCACTGGTTTAGTTGCTTAGGTTAAATACATCCAAAACTTTGAACTAAACATAACATCTGTATTGTCTGTGACATAACCAATGGATGAAACGTGTAAGAAACAATGAACATATAGTTTACAGTCCTTTGTGCCGCCGTCTGCATTGGTAACGAGTCTCGAAGGCGAATTAGATTAAATTTTTGATTCTGTTTGCTGGCCCACGACTGCTCCGTCTTAAATTATTCAGCTTGGAGCCGGAATGCACCGTAACTTATTGCTTAATAATATAATTATGAGGTTTCGAGGAAGGTTCCTATCAGGTTTGCGAGTTTACAGTTCGTAAATAAGTTTCCATTAATAGGTAAGTTTATTGTTTAACTCCAATGCATTAACTTTTTACGCAATACAGCTAACGCCTAAACGTTTGAATCAGAAATATCAGAATCTGCTTGAAAATTATTCCGATACAACTGCAATACAACTAAAATATTGGTTCATTATTTGAAATATATTGCAGTTTGTAGTTATGTTAGAGATAGATTGTGTTTTTAATGTATTGTTTATGTATTTTAAAATTATAATACGGTACCCAGATCGTTGCCATATCTATCTATGGTATACCCGTATTTTGGATCTATGTAAGTAAGTTTGTAAGACTGCCCTAGTTTTTTAAGTTGCAATTTTTGCGACATGTTCCTATGCTTTTTAGATTATTATATAAGTATTTGCATTTTAAGTATATTGAATTCATTCCTCGATTAACTGTTAGTGGTGTTGATTAGTGGTGTTTTATGCATATCTTGGTGTGTGAAGAACAAGATATGCATAGATGCTGGTAAAATTCCCTTTGAGGCGCGGTATTGTGCACCTTTTAAGCCTTGTTTAGGCATGCGGCCCAAACCCAAATGTTTGTTTTGGTAATTAGGCTGGTATAACCAACACTGCTGCACGTGGTAACACAATTCTCAAATCCAACTTTTTAATTCTGAAAATAGCCTTCCTACGTTCCGTTTCAATGGAACTCTGTTAATCAAGTATTAAGCTTAGCTTTTCATTAAATCGGTCTCCCCATTAGGCGGGCACGAAAGGAACGGTACCTCAGCCACAGTAGAAATAACATACACAGTAGGTATCATTTCCAAGCATTATTTCCTCTCACGAACGCTGCGGCTGTAGAATGCCTAGGTTTTCTTGAGGAACTGTAGGGTTCTTCAAAAAAGGAATGTTCTGTTTTTTTTAATAGCTTGTTGTTTTTTTTAATTCAAGCCTGGATTTGCAGGCGTCCATAAGCTACGTTAACCATTTCCCACCAGGTAGGCTGTATGCTTGTATGTCATCATCATCATCATTGTTAAATTAAATAATCAAGCTAAGGACATATTTTTTTAATGTTAGAGAAAGGCAGATTGGGGTGGTAAGTAAAAATTGTATGTATAAGTACATGATTGAATGTATGTTTAATCTTTCTTTTGTCATGCCTTTTTTATCACAATTATCTCAAGGGCTCATTACTTTTGAACTTGATAATTTTAGAAGCGTCGATATGACTTACAGTATTAAATTACGATCTCACAACTGTGATACTACGACCTCCATTTTGTATTCGATAAGTGCGTGAATGTATGTTCCGTATATTTATATATAGCCCCATAGCTTTTATAAGTAGGTAGTCGGGGTACTGTTTTTTTACTATTACTGTGCATTCGCTGAACTGTTTTCATTAGACGAGCACGCGATGTCTGGATGTACAATTTCCTTTAATTTACCGTATCCATCATTGATTCGGGCTGTCCAATCGGCTGATTATACGAAGCATTACCGTTTTTGGGCCGTGGGTTCCAATATCGAAAAAATAGGGAAATTAAGTAATTTAGTTGCTATGAATTCATAATAATAAAGGCGTGTTAATCTTTTAACGTTTTAATAAGCGACAGTGCCGACAGTACGTCAATGAGATTAAATATGTAGGTAGGCGGATCCAATTATTTTCCTGCCTACTTATTCTGTGACACCTGGAATAGGTAAATAATTACTACGTAAATAAATGTGTTTACCGTTCACTTTTCCGTGTTATACAAAAGTGTACCTATTACTTTTAAAGCGGCCCATTTCATTCACAAAAATCTATACTTGACATATATCGCGTTCTCAAGTAACTGAGTCTGAAATGACTACAAGTATTCTACTTTCAAAAAACAAATGGTCACATTCTTCTTTTCCAACCTATTTCACCCTAAAGTCCCGAACCTTAGATAAGTCCCACACACCAAAAACCCAAAGTGCACGGCAGCCATAACCAACCGGAAGGTGGGCGTTATAATTTTGCGCACATCCGGCATCGGAGCGATTAATACCCAGGCAAAGACGGTTAAGATGAATAATAATGTAGCAACAATAGCCGGAGGGCCCCATTTTGCCTAACTATTAAACTGGGTCGTAATACAAGAGAACCAGAATCTATGTTATTACAACGGAGATAGGGCGGAATTATTTGACGATAATTTTGCGATTGTTGAAGATAAATGTTCTATATTATCTCGGTTTGTAAGGGCGGCGTGCTAATGTCGTAAATCTTTAAATTTTGGTAATTGTTAGGAGCAGGAAGCATCCTAGATGGGATGGGATTGGTATACTTTAGTGTGGTTATTATAGTCAGCCACTCCAACTCTATACACACTTTGCAATGAATCCAGCAGAGAACCATGAGAGAACCAATATAAACGTGAAATTTATATGAAAAATTAATTCGTAGCCGAAAGAGTATCAAAAAATGTAAAGTGTAAATCTAGGTTGTAATACATATCGACAACAAAAAGTAGACATACGACTTCTATACCTTTATTTCGATTTGATTGCAACTCTTCCCCGCGTTAACTAATATCGAACCAATCACACAAGAGGTGCAATAGGGGCCTAGGCCGTCAATAGGAATTGCAATTTAGGCCTCAATCTACGCATAGTTTGCCTGGAATTTCATTCATTACGCTCTGTCTTTCATCGGCAAGAACGCCCCACTTTCATCCCGTGGCCATTTTGTGTTGTTATGGTGTAGGAATTTATATTGGTCAGGTGTTATGAAATTACTGGGGTGTGTCGGCTTAGGTAGGGAATTTGTGATGTTGTCTAAATGATACATTTGTGATGTTGTAAAAATTTGCCAAGCTATGTTTGGACAACATTTTACTTTAACTGTTGCAAATTCAAAGTAAGTACTAAAATAACTTATTTCAATAGAATTTATATTAGATAAATAATTCATTAATCATTATAAGGTATCTGAAACACTTTGCTTGTTTAATTATTCTGCTATAAAAAATACTAGTTTTATTTTTAAGTGGACGTAAAAACCACTACCTTACCAACATGCAAATTACAAAACTAATTAATGTCCGTGTAAAACATTTCAAAGCGATTGTTTCACAAAAACAAAGTTAATTTCCTCTTACCTACTCATCATATACAGTATTCATTTTACGATAGTTACAAGCAAAATTTACGAAAAAACGAAAAAAGACGCGTTTTATGCATACATACCTAACATAGTGAAGGCTCGAAAAACTTCGGATGTCTGATCGAACTCATAAATTTTAATAATAAAGTTCGTATCTTGTTTGCCCCATGTCCCACGCTCGCGTATGTAAAACTTGTACGCAACAACAATAAACGACATTAGTCCAATACTTTATGACAAATATTTTTGCCATTCCGATAGTCGAGTGTTCTCTAAAAACGTATGGCCGAACAATGAACGTATGGGTTTAGTATATTGGTATCCGTTATTTAATGAAAGCCGAATTTTCCCGAAATTGAATGGGCCCGCGACAATCACAGTCCGCAGATCATATTTCAACGAGCGAGATAAACTCGGACAAAAGAAAGGAATCCGCGCTTACCCAATTGGGTAATGGCCCAGCTCTGTCGTTATCTCTTCCCATTATTTCTGTTTGAGGAAGGCTATGGTGTCCTACTTAATGCTAAGGGCGAAATCTTTAGAAAGATCTTTGATAAAGTTCCCCGGTACTTGATCTTGTTGTTGAAGTAATGCGGGGATAAATTGCTTCCGCGGCCGCTCAATTGGTTCACCTAACATGCTGGCGGTGCAACGATGTGAAACTTCCTACCTTAATAAATACGTGATTTGTTTGTAGCCTAGCGAGGCTGTTAGAACATCCAACTTACACTGTCGAAAGACTAATGCCTAAACATAAAGATTGTAGTTTATTTATTTTTTAAATTAGAATGAATACTCCTACTCAATGATTATTAAACAAATTGTTGCCTGTACAATGAGTACACATGGAGATTGCTTCACTGAAAAGAGCTCAGCTCTTAACACATTCAGGGCCGAGAACCCGACTGTCGGGTTCTCTGTTCGTAGCTACTACGCGCTACATACGACAAATACGTAGCTACGGGCTCCGAGCGTAGCACTAGGTGGCACTGAATGTGTTAAGTTTATGATGATGATGTTGCTTTTACAGAATTTTTCGTTATATTAGATTTAATCGTTTTTAGGGTTCCGTACCCAAAGGGTAATAACGAGACCCTATTACTAAGACTCCGCTGTCCGTCTGTCCGTCTGTCACCAGGCTCATGAACCGTGATAGTTAGACAGTTGTAATTTTTACAGATGATGTAGGTATTTCTGTTGCCGATATAACAAAAAATACTAAAAAACAGAATAAAATAAATATTTAAGGGGCTCCCATACAACAGACATGATTTTTTTGCCGTTCCTATAGATAATGGTACGGAACCCTTCGTGCGCGAGTTCGAGTCGCACTTGGCCGGTTTTTTTTTGACTTGAACTTACCCGGTTACTTGGCAAACTTATCCAACTCTATTTATGTCTTTAACCAATTCACGTATTTACACTTGTCATCAAATACTACATTTTATTCTATTGGCTATTATAAATATAAGCTGTGGAAATATTTGTACGTAAATCTATGTTTGCAGTTTGGGCCCCAACAGTCGAGAGTGTAATCCGTCGGACTTTTGTGGGTTAAAAGAGCATAAATCATTCGAGGCTCGATGGCACATACGGCATTGTTCGGTGGCTCAACAGTAGACAGGTAGGCCCTCGGCTTACGGCGATGTAAACCCGGCGAGATTATTGGTTTTTAGGATCAACAGAAACTACTGCGGCTTGGGGTTTTGTAAGAAATATGTCGGTTTGTTCTTTGATCAATCCAAGTTATTAGGTAGTACTGTGGCAGCTTTACGAGGGAACAATATTTGGTAAATTAAATATTATTATAAAAGCATATAAAACAAAGTGTCTATAACTACTTGTGAATATCACTTTGGTTTGCCATTGATTTATTATGTTTTCTACTACATGTGACATCTAGAACAAATTTTGTGCGCCATGTTTGGCGGTTGACAGCTATGACAGAATCAAAGAGTAGTATAGACTTGTAGTGATTTTCACTACAACTTTGGGGACAAAGAATTTCTTAGGGACGTCATCTCCTGTTACTCAATGTGGTTTGCCTCTTTATTTGACTAAATTACATTTACTAATTGCTCATAACTATTGTGTATGCTTTTCTGTGTTCTTTATTCTTTTGTAATAAATAAGATACTAAGGTAGTATATAAATATTTTTGTTGCTACGCTACAAGCTTTTTACGGACCAATGTAAGGACCTATATAATACTAGGATTAGGGACCTGTGTAAGGTTTATGATATTTACCTACATCAAAAGAAGTAGAATATTAATAATTGTTATTTATTCCCTACATACTTAAATATATAACACGCTTACGTTTGGACTTACAAAAAACATGCAAACTCAAATACACAAAACTGCTCGAAAGCACATTACCTTCTTTTCGCCAGTCGAGTTAAACAACGAAATATGAAGTACTTGCCTCACATACTCATAGTTATAGTAGGTAAATGTAAAAGTGTTCGCTTCAAAATCGTTCCGGTTTCTTACCGCCTCCAGGAAGGTGGGCGCGGGACGGAACGGCTCCTTTGCAATTGACGAAAGCCACATTACTTTTTAATTTGAAATGTTGTTGGGCTCGCTCGAGACTTTATTACACTCCGAGGAGCCTCTTTTGACCCGCACGCCCTTTGTGAGCCTATTTTTTATTCATACCCGCGATTCATACGGGAGTTAGCGCAGTCCGCTTTTAGATACCCCGTTTCAGTTCGTTTTCAGTAGAAAAATGGCGACTTTCATCATTATCTTTTGTTTTGTTAGTTGCATTGACGTTTGTTGTATAATTCAGTTTTATATAAAATTTAGCTTTAGTTTTGAGCTTACATTAAGTTTAGGTATACAGCAAAAGATCAACAGGTCATGCGGACATAAATCTAACACATTCAGTGCCACCTAGTGCTACGTGCTACGCTCGTAGCCCGTAGCCACGTAATTGTCGTATGTAGCGCGTAGTAGCTACGAACAGAGAACCCGACAGTCGGGTTATCGGCCCTGAATGTGTTTATTATCGTTACATACTTATTGATGGTTATTTTTCTTGTTACAGGTAATGAACTCAATTTGAAATGCACAGACTACTACGGCTCAAGAAAAATAACATTCCACTAAGGGTATTTTTATGCTAAGGCCGAAAATTTTGACATTAAGTATGCTGTACACTTACAATTAATTATGTATAAATATAAAAAACCGGACTTAATCGCATACACTTACTTTTGTTATTTCGACCGTGACATTCCGTTTATTACGTTCACGGCTTCTGGCAGGTATTTGTGTATTTGTTGTAATAAAATATACCTAACCCATTGGGTAATAAAGTATTTCTATTTGTCTGTTCCTTTTGACGCGGCCTCGTTACACAAGTTAGTATTGTAAAAACGCCATAAATAAAACAACACACTAGTTCGGTAAGGGTGAAGCTAGAGATTGTTTTTAGGGTACCGGCGGTAAATTATTGGAATGTTGTTGATGTCACTACGCCTCCGTGTATAGTAATGTGGCGGAAAAAAATGCGTGGAATCCTTTTCAGTTTATTTATGGTGCAGAGACGCGCATATTTTCCTTGCGCGGTGTTTTTGGTAGGTTAGAAAGAAATATAATTCATGATTTGCCACGTACGAGCTCCGTTTTTGTACGTGTAGCACATGTGGACAGTATTACTATTCGTAGCACCTCCTCGCGCTACGAAACGTAGCTGCTAAATAACACTCAAATCATTTATGGGGTCGCATTTCTCCGACTTTACCAATATTGAAAATATATTTTTTAAAGGAATACAAGATAAGCTTTTATTATTAGCCAAAATAAGTAAATAGGTGTTACCGAAAACAAAAAAAAATGGTTTAAAGTGATAATGATTAAAGTTAAGGATATTTATTTCCGCTTTATGATTTTCTAAATACCTTATCGACTATAGATGGAATATATTTTTTTAATGTGAACATGTAGCGTATTGTAGAGTTCGATTATCGGTATGGATAATGGTTAGTTTTTATAGGTTTTTGTTAAACTTAAAATACTCCTGTTATACAATGATTAGTTATCTATTCTTAGTGCTTGAAGATGGAGACCTAAGCTCTCCGAAACATGTCGCGCGAAGTGACTAAAGTGACGTGAGTGTAACCGTTATATTTTATAGTGATAGTATGTCTCACGAAAGTTTAAATTTAATGATTATCTATGAAAAAAAGTACCAACCTACATACAAGTAAATTTGTAATGTGCGTTACTAGGCCACCAAATCTACACTTGTAACACCGAAACGCGAGAAACCCAATTTGTTTTACACCCACGTAGCGTTTTATCTGTTAATATTATTCCTCACTGTCATACTTTCTTTTGCTTTTGTTTGGCAATGTGAACTTTATATGCAGCGGATTAAAGTTTCTTTTGTAAGCGGAAATATAAGTTACATAGGAGGTTTTATAAGTAATTGTTTTCTTGTACGTTGACGTGCGGGCTTATCTCGTGGCTTATCCGCGCATTTTTCACTCACACTTTGACTGTTTTATTGTGCCTAATAATGTAGGCACGTAATCTAGAGTAACTTTCGTAAGATCAATATATAGGTAGGTAAAACGCCTTATTTTTAAAGGCATTTCGTTATTTATTAGAAATAAAAATTGGTATTATTAGCAAGAAGAAAGTTTTATGGAGTTTAAAGGTTGATTTTCGGGATGTAAACTATTATATGTCCTTTTCCAGGATTCAAACTATCTCTATACCAAATTTCATCTAAATAGGTTCAGCGGTTTAAGCGTGAAGAGGTAACAGACAGACAGACGACACTTTAACATTTATAATATTAGTATAGATAACCTGGCCGGGAATTTTCTCGACAAGTACAGTTTGCATCAGAATCCGTTCAGCCGTTTTCACTTGATGCGCGATCAAATAAACAGATAAACAGACAGACAGACAAAAATTCTAAAAACTGTTGCAACGTGTTTTGTTATCGATTCTAAGTATTTGACTTCGACTGATCAATGTGACTTCGATATACGTGGTTCACTTTTGCATTAAAAATAGCCCTTATTCTACCATATAGATAATTAAAAGTACTTTACGATATTTCATTTGCATTTAAATACAATGATTCGTACATCGCCATCGAAAAAAAAAGCCATTTTCAGGTATTCAAAGTTCATCATCATCAAATCATAAATGGTATTACTAGATAGAAATATTCAATAAGATTTACTTTTATACACCAAAATCAGCATTGGCAATGGGGTCAGAGTAAATAAGTATATATATATGACCAAACATGCAATAGGGGCACGCCGTGTTTAGATTAATCTGGATTACGTAGATGGGACGAGGAATCCTTGCCTCCGAGATATATTATAAAGTTAAAAGTAAAGTCATAAACGTTTGGAAATAGGTAAGAAAAGTTAATCGGTAATCTCGTAGTCTATATGCAGTATTTGCTCCGATTAAAGTTTACCTTATTGCCAAAATGCTACGAGATTTCCGATTAGAAGATATAGATTACTGTCTTATACTGTGGTGGGGTAGAATTCCATTATAATGCAAGAACGCTATCGGGTCAGTAGTCGACTGGGTTTAATTTTCCACTCCCGTGACCACTGACTAGCGAGCTGCGTCAGCTCCGGTCTGTCTAGAATCTTGATATTGCATAAAGTACGTTATTGCCCTATGCGCCTTCTGAATATACTTGGGTTGCCGACTACTGGGAGTTTCAGTGGTGAAGCTCGCTTACCACCGGCTTACTTAATTTCCAGTCATATATATGTGTACGTTTACTATGACTCATGGAGAATAGGAAAGCCGTATTAGCCCCAGTTTCGCTACAAATATATATTTTTTCAACACACCTGCTCGTAACGAGGTTCTTATTCCACCGCTTTTATGCTCATAATCCTAGATATTAAACACGCGTGCATTTCACAATAATTATCCAACTAGTGGAATAATTTAATAATCCGATCAAGTGACGTTTGTACTCTAGTACCAAGTTGTATGTACGCAGACGACGAGTTGTAATTTAGTCGGGTATTACCTTTACTTTTTTTTAACTCTTTAGGAGTTTGCATTCTAAAAAAGTAAATATATTAAAAATATACGCATTTAATATAGAATACAATCCTAATTGTGAAAAAGAATCATTTCAACTTATTATATTACTCGTAATAGACAATAGATTATGTTTTAAACACGAATTGTCTGTTTTAATATTGGCTGTTTGGCAAACCGCGTCCGCGCCTTTGCCTCAAGCTGCACGCACATTCAAAAAAGAAAATTGCGCAAAAAGTTAACCTCTAATCATTGTTTATTTGTTAGATTTTTCTCGTTGTGTTTTATTAATTTAAATAAATTATATTTTAAGTGAATAAGAAGACAACTTTAGCGTTAATTAGACCTCTGGATATATTTCAAAACAGTCATACATACTTGTAAAATGTTGTCATAAAAATCTAGTGAGGAATACGTAAGAAAAAATACTATAATTTATTGGACAATAATGTGAAGTGTTTAATGTTATGAAATATTTCAAAAAGAGTTCCAGATAGTCAATAACATCACAAAAAAAGGTTAGTTAAATTTAATTATATTGGGTGCGTAAGTACCTCTATCCTGTAAAAATTCTGACAATTGATGTTTTTATCAAAAGTAATTAATTACACTATTCTGTTATTTCCTCTCAAGTGTGTTGAAAAACGTCGTATAAAACGCGTGTGCTTGATCATTACATAAGCTCAGCTTCCTTATGCGCACTCACATGCGTTCGTGCGCACAATATCGCTTCGTATGTAATGATCAACTTAGCACACTTGTATCATAATGTACTATTATGAGTTTACATTCTAAAAAAGCAAATATATAAAAAAATATACACATTTACGATAGAATATAAATTATACAATCCTGATTGTGAATAAGAATCATTTCAACTTATTATATTACTCGTAAATACACAATAATTCGTGTTTAGAACACGAATTGTCTGTTTTAATATTGGCTGTTTGGCATTATACGTCCGCGCCTTTGCTTCAAGCTGCACGCACATCCAAAAAAGAAAATTGCGCGCCATTTATAAGTTAACCTCAAATCATTGTTTATATGTTAGATTTTTCTTTTTTAACGGCCTCCTAGCCCAGTCGGTAGTGACCCTGCCTACGAAGCAGGAGGTCCCGGGTTCGAATCCTGGTCAGGGCATTTGTTTGTGTGTTTATCACAGATATTTGTTCCTGAGTTATGGATGTTTTCTATGTATTTAAGTATTTATCAATATTTATCTATTATATATATCGTCGTCTAATACCCATAACACAAGCCTTATTGAGCTTACTGTGGGTCTAGGTCGATTTGTGTAAGATTGTCCTATAATATTTATTTATTTATTATTATTAATTATTCTCGTCGTGTTTTATTAATTTAAACAAATTGTAATTTCAATGAATAAGAAGACAACTTTAGCGTTAATTTAACCTCTGGATATATTTCAAAATTGTGATACATACTAGTAAAATGTCATCATAAAAATCTAGTGAGCAATACGTAAGAAAAAAATACTATAATTTATTGCACAATAAATGTGAAGTCTTTAATTTTATGAAATGATTTGAAAAAGAGTTCCAAACACTCAATAACATTACAAAAAAGGTTAGTTAAATTTAATTATCTTAGGTTCGTAAGTACCTCTATCCTGTAAACATTCTGACAGTTAATGTATTTATCAAAAGTTATTAATTATACTATTCTGTTATTTCCTCGCAAGTGTGTTGAAAAACGTCGTGTGAAACGCGTGTGCTTGATCATTACATAAGCTCAGCTTCCTTATGCGCACTCACATGTGTTCGTGCGCACAATATCGCTTCGTATTGTAACAACTTAGCACACTTGTATCATAATGTGCTATTATATAGCAATACAAAACAAACAAGTTACAATTAAATTAACGCACCTTACCAGTCGTATTTAGGTATTATTGAAATAACATAATGTGTATATTACTGAGAAATTTTGTGAGAATGTGGGGTCATAAATGTGGACGACAGGGATCGGGAACCGTTCTTTTCAAAAACCCCAAAATAGCCCAATATTTTGAATTAATGTATGCTCTTTATGTAGAACTCAATTATATAAGTAGGTAATGACTTCATATGATTACATTGTCCAATTAAAAAAGGAATAATTAACCAAAGAACGTAAAAGAACGTTTTAATACCGGTATTTTTGTATGGAGCAAAGAACGGTTCCCGATCCCTGATGGACGATAAACGAGTAAGTAATTTTTCTCAAACATGCTCGGAAATGTTCCTGTTACGTTAGTAATTAGAGACCAGTAGGGACTCTATTCCAAGGCAGGTTCAGCGCGACGTACGTAAAGGATTTTCATACAACATTAAATCACTCAGCCAGTAACTGAAGCACTAAACAAGTAATTTTATTTCCTTACATGTTTGAGAAAAGCACTATACATGCTTCGACCGTAATCAGCTTACCTGGCTTCGTATTGTAGCCGTCCTCGTCTTCGACTCGGACGGCTACTAAATACTCAGCCAGGAAAGCTTACTTACTGGTCTCTGCAGTAATGTACTAATGCTCAACAAAATCCGACAACAAATGTTATTTTGGAAGCGCTGGTGGTCTCGGGTTCAAACCCCGGCTCGTGCCACTGAGAGAGGCCTTAAATTATGTATGTAAATATCGTTTGATTTTTACCAGTCGCTTTTCGGTGAAGGAAAACATCGTGAGGAAACCGGATCTAACCCCAACAAGGCCTAGTTTCCCCTCTGGGTCGGAAGGTCTGATGGCAGTCGCTTTTGCAAAAACTAGTGCGTACGCCAATTCCTGGGATTACGCTGCTGAGCGGACTCCAGGCTCAATAGAGCAAAAAGCTGGGACTTTAATGCAACGCATTAACACCACTAGCGCCTATGTCTGAATCAGAAATATCAGAAAATTATTCCGATGCAACTCCAATACAACTTCAATATTGGTTGATTGTTGTGTGTTGGAGTTATGTTTGAAATAGATTATGTTTTTAATATTGTTTATGTATTTTAAAATCAGAATACGGCACAAGGAAAAGCCTGTCACATACCAAAGGTGTGACGTGAGCGATAGGTACCTACTGTGTGGATATAAGAATTCCTAATAAGTTTCTCGTAACCTTTTCTTCCTTTGACATATTCACGATGTGTTACGAAACTTTTTATTTATTCGCCTTTTGTATAAGCGGATACTGGAGGAACATTTGGCATGAAAGTTTTTGACATAAGTAATGATTATAGATAGGACTTACTATGACCACTTTTCTGCTATCAATGGCGACTGAATTGTGCATCATAGGAAGCTCGAGATTTGATAACAGTTCCCTAAAATATTTTTGGTATCCTAAACTGATAAAAAATAGTTTTTCCTCAGGTAAGAATAAAAACAATATTGCGAACGTCAGCAGAATATATTTACTATTGTGTATCTCTCCATTTTATCTCATTGCCTAGTGAGGCAATCCAGTGGGATTTTCCTTATCATCTGATTTCCCACTACTACTACCTCAGGGAAGAAATGCCTATCTATATCCAGTGACATTTAGCCATACGATAAATAAATATATCTCATTGCCATAATAAAATAATCATGATTCACGCCTATCACTTTTCATATGATTCGATGCCCAAATATTATTGTTATTAAATAATACCAGCGTAATAATAACGTCCCATGCAATTATCCATACAACAATGTTGTATCACTTTACAAAAGGCTACGCACGAGTTTTCGGCTGTATTTATTTGACGCAAAAGCGAGACGCCTATTCCTTATCTGGCCGGGAGTGAGGGAGACATGTAGAGTTCCCTCATGTTACGTTCATTAAATGAACGTAACATGAGAGACGGGTGAAGGGTCAACGACCTTTTCTTTAGGGTGGGTCCCCCTCGGACCTTCAGAAAGCAGTAGGCAGTTTATTTCGATGCATTTTCTAATTGAATCGTTTGGGTTGCCATAATACTTGTGTTAGCAAACTTGCTATGGCATGTTTTTGTTGGGATCATATCTAGAGTAGTATTTGTGATGTTGTTAATGATGACAGACAGACGAACACTTAAGTTAATGCAGTGTCCTTTGATGTGTTTGTGGTGCAAACATTAATCGTCTTCTTGATGTTACGTTAAGGGATTGCACAAGTTAATTGAAATATCAATGTAAATATTGGTCTTAGGGTAACAGTAACGAAATATTGCTAATATTAATAAGAAGATAGTTTAAAAATCATACTACAGAATGATGGATAGTGTTTGCTTAATTGATTTTCAGTACTTACATATACTTCAAGGTATAGTTGATGTTACCCGGCCAAAAAAAATATTTAATATTATCTGTTCACTTTGTATCGCTTTCAAGAACCATTTATACAAAATAGAGGTCTTCGAAAAATAAGTGCAACATTATATATCGCCTCATGGTTGAATGTACAGTAGTCGATGTCAAAGTGCACGCAAACACTTATAAACCTTATACAAAGAAGTGAAGTCCAAAAGTATTAACATATATTTGCCGTCAACTGTACGTACATAAATACGTTTACAATTTAATTTTTCAATTTCCCCACACATCAATCAGCTGCGCACTGAGTTAACGTTACAAACTTCTGTTTATTCAATTGGTACACAATGGCAGCCCTTTATATGAGCAGGTTAAAACCGGTCGGAGCCTGTCGAGAGCGGTTTCAAAACTGGGTTTTATTCAGGCGTGAAAAACACGCCGGACATGCGGGCGGACAGATAGTTTACACGTATTAAATATGGACATTAGTATTTACTAACGAATGGTATATATATCGTAATGGTATCCGGGTATCAACTGGCTGAAACGGCTACAATTTGACATGTGTATGTGTAATATTGTCCGTTTCATAGGGTAGAGCGTGAAAAGATAGACAACGAAAATAAACCAAAGGTTTACAAAGTAACAAAACTGAAACAACATGGATATCTGAGGTACCTATAATAAAACTTATGTTTGTTTGTGATATCAATATACTGTAATAGAAATTACATATGTAATTAACATAAAAAGTCAGTTTTCTTTGTTATGTAATAATATACCTACATATATACATACAGTACCTATACCTAAATAAATAAATCCACAAAAATCCGCGGTATTGTTAACTCTGAAAATATGCCTGCTAGAAATAAAAAAACGACACAAAAGCATCCATTTCCACGAAAAGGCTATAACAATTTTTAAAACCTCGACAGTTTATCTAAAAAATCAGGGTAACGAAACGTGGCGGGCCCGCAGTGTACAGACTCGCAGTAGATCCAATCAGAGTCGACGCGACAAAGTGGGGAGAGTCGGGTGTAAGTGACCGGCGATTGTAAGCAAATTACGGTACCTGTGTGGCGGTTTACAGTTTGTTTAGAGTTATTTGAGACAGGTCGGCAACTTACTGACCGGTTTGTCCAAATGTTCGCGTTGCATCTCCTTATAGGAAAAAGATGCAGAGTCCTGGATACGACCAAGGGATGTTTTAGTCACGTTCCAACTTCAATACAACTCCAATGCATTAACTACGCATTACAGATATACAGCGCCTAAACGTCAGAATCAGAATTGGCTTGAAAATTATTCCAATGCAACTCCAATAGAACTTCAGTATAGGTTGATTATTTCTTGTGTGATGTAGTTATGTTTGAGAAAGATTGCGTTTTTATTAATATTGCGTTTATGTATTTTAAAATTAAAATACGGCACCAGGTTAATTCCGGTCTCTTGTGTATTTGACAGTAAGTCGCAAATGGCTTTGTCAAGTGTTTTAGAATATACGGTTGGAAACATGTAACGCGTTTTTGACTCGCTCTATGTAGAATCTATCTTATAATTATAACGGATTGGTGAGGCTAAAGACGTAGATTGTAGTTCTATTACGTCAAACTTAGCGTCAGAAGACATGTCATGGTAGCCCGACCTGACCAAACTAGACGTTCTGACTGCAAACTCGCGCTTGAATTATGGATTCACGAGCGACAACATAAGTTGTGCTAGCCGGGTTGGTGATCGCGGGGAAAAGTTGGATATACTGGTAATACACGCCTAATACGTGGATCATTTGTATACTCTAAACAATTTGAACTGAACTCATCCACTTAGTATCTTATCTTTTGTGTGTAAACCGCAGGCGCGCGTGCCACTATGAAAAAAATGGTTTGGCCACATGTTAGCGTTTATTGAATTTCTACTATATGGACCACGCAATAAGATTCAATATGAACTAATACGAAAAAAGCTCTAAGTTCTATACGGTTGCACCCAGTACAAACGATTCAAATGCTCTAGAACCAGCGTAACTCGACACCGAGATCCGAAACAAATGTGCGTAATTGGAGATCGCACTTGCACTGGTATTCCGAGCGCACGGCTAGTTAGCGATTAGGAGGCAATTGTAATTTTCCCGAACGGGCAGGTAAAACAGGGTTGGATTCTGATTAAAATATTTAGAGAATAACTCAATTCAAATATAAATAATATGAATCTACATTATAGTTGTGCTTGTTATCATAATTCAAATGTGTTGTAGAAGAATATAAAAATATATATGTTTATAGTACATATTAGTCAACAAAAATAATCATATTAATCTTTTCATCATATAATTTAATATTTTTTCCTTAACTAATTACGAGCCTACAACTATTTCTCGAATGAGGGTTTGTCATGTTTATTACATTTCTTAACAGATTTACAAACGTTTAAAAAGAAAATAAATAAATAACATAAAATGCAAATGTCAGAAGGAACATTTAAATTATTTATTTTTTAATAAATCTTCTATACTATACTATAATAAAATATTCGTCTTCTATACTATAATAGGCTTTAGAAATAAGTTTACGTTTTACATAATTTTTGAATTTATTGAATGATAATTTGGTAATTTATGTTGGAAGCTTGTTATAAAACCTTAGAGTGGTGGGCACTACCAGTTTATACTTATTTCTAGTATTAAAATTATGTATATCACAGTTCTTTCTAAAATTAACAATGTTTCTATGTACATCCACAATATTTTCATAGATATATTGACTATGCACTGTCATTATATTAATGTCCTTAAACATATCTCTAACTGAGGCTCTATATTCTCTTAATAATAAATTATTTCAAGATTGCTTTCTTAATTTTATACAATATGATAGTAATAAAAATACTTTAAAGGAAAAAATAACACTTCACACGTCTTTCATTTCACAGATGTGTCGCCAGGGTCGTTCTCTCATTGTTGTAATTGATAAACACGTGGTATAAGTACCTGTTTATTTCTGAATGTTATCTACCGTAATTTTCCCTTACCTATACCTAACCTTAATCATGAAAGAGGGAGCGAGATACTAATAAAAAAAATCTACCTGGTCTGTTATCAATTTCTGAGACACATTTGGTTATGACAGTTTTGAGTCTAGTGTTTATTCTTGTTGACTAATATGTAAAAAAAAATGTATACTTCTACAACACATTCAAATTATGATAACAAGCACAACTATAATGTAGATTCATATCATTTATATTTGAATTGAGAATACTCTCAGTACATAATTTGCTGTAGGTAAAAGTAAGTCTAAGATGTAAAATTAAGAAAGCAATTTTAAAATAGTTGATTATTTATATGTCTGATTATAATTTTAACATACCCAATATTTATTAAAATCTATTATATATGTATATATATTTCATATATTAAATATTTGTAAATCGTACATCCACCCAAATGTTTTAATCAGAATCCAACCCTGTTTTACCTGCCCGTTCGGGAAAATTACAATTGCCTCCTAATCGCTAACTAGCCGTGCGCTCGGAATACCAGCTCGAATTACGCACATTTGTTTCGGATCTCGGTGTCGAGTTACACTGGTTCTAGAGCATTTGAATCGCTTGTACTGGGTGCAACCGTATAGAACTTAGAGCTTTTTTCGTATTAGTTCATATTGAATCTTATTGCGTGGTCCATATAGTAGAAATTCAATAAACGATAACATGTGGCCAAACCATTTTTTTCATAGTGGCACGCGCGCCTGCGGTTTACACACAAAAGATAAGACACTAAGTACATGAGTTCAGTTCAAATTGTTTATAATACGCGCCTAGAGCATCAAACCACACATCGCTTTGACCACACAATTAAAAAAACTTTTTACAAAAAAAAAGATAAACCGACTTCAAAAAGGATAAAATAAATTATTATATTATTTATATGCGTTACAAACTGATATGTTTGAAGTCGGTGCCAAGCCAAATTTGGAAGAGTTAATACGAACGAGGCTATGTGTTCAGTGAACTGTTCTTGATACTATAGAACTATTTTCATTCATTCAAGTACATAAAGAAAAATCATGCGTCTTATGATGTTTGTAAATAAACTTCTTTACTAGTTTTCGGACTAACCATATCTCGAACAAAGGCCATGCTTCGGTTTGAATTATTTATCCTACTTCATCTAAGGTTTAATATCGAAGTGTAAAGGAATTCAATGGCTAGATTGATCTTTCTATACTCAGACACACTGGGTGTGTGGGACCTGCCTTGTCAGTAGAAAAAGGCGCGATGTTTAAATTTGGTCAGGTTTAGGTACATTCTTTTTTTAATTTGCCGCCTTTTTATGATCATTGAAAAAGGAGACGTGTGTCATAGTATATATACATATTTCATCAAAATTGGAGTAGTAGTTTAGACGTGAAAATGTAACAGATAGAATCACATTCACCTCTGCAAATATAAGTATAGGTATAGATGTTTTGTGATTTTCAGACTTGAAGCTGATTTCACCGGTAATGTAAGTTTTGGCTTGGCACCGACTTCAAACATATCAGTTTGTAACGCATATAAATAATATAATAATTTATTTTATCCTATTTGAAGTCGGTTTATCTTTTTTTTTGTAAAAAGTTTTTATTTTTCCATTTTTAGTGTTTATAGAATTATCATAATCAGACAACAGATTTCGGAATAATCGGTGAAGATATATAAGAAAAAGGTCATAATAATACGTTTCTCGATGTAAGGAAAGTTTCAGATGTCATATGTGGTCTTCACCATTAGGTTCACTCCATCAAATTGGTGGTTTTCGAGAGGAAAGGCTTGAGTTGCTTAAAAAATCAACCAAATCAACATACATGTGCCTTAAAATTGAGGAGTTCTCTCAATTCGTCATCAGAACAGCACCAGATTAATGTGGAACCATCTTCGAGGTAATTCCTTTCAAATCAAACCATGGGTCCCGGAGTAATCGCTGAATACCCTACATTTAATAAAATCATCATCTTTATCATCGAAACAATTATCATCATTAGGTCCACTCCATAAAATTGGTGGTTTTCGGGAGAAAATGCTTGAGTAGCTTAAGAAAACACTCAAATCACCATACATGTGCCTTTAAAAATTGAGGAGTTCCCTCAATACCTCATGGATTCTATCATCAGACTGTTCTGATGATGGAATCCATCTGGTGCTGTCACCAGATTAATATGGGACCACCTTGAAAGTAGATCCTTTCAAACAATAAAATAATTGCTCAAATCGGACCACGGGTCTCGGGATCCTACATTTAAAAATATCATCATCATTATCATCAAAACAACCATCATCATCAGGTCCATCTGATGCGATCACGCAGAGAGACTCCAACCATAGCCCTCTCCATTGCCCTTTGGGTGACTTTGAGCCTTCTTATGAGGCCCATTGTAAGCGACCACGTTTCAGTTCCATATGTCATCACTGGCAACACACACTGGTCAAAGACTTTCGTCTTGAGACACTGCGGAATATTGAACAAAAAGATGTGCCGTAGCTTCCCGAACGCTGCCCAACCGAGTCGGATTCGTCGATTGACCTCTTTCTCGAAGTTCGATCTACCTAACTGGACAGTCTGTCCTAAGTATATATAATCGTCCACAACTTCGAGTGTAAAGTCTCCGATTGTAACGGGAGTTGGTGCTACATGGGAATTTGACATGATCTTCGTCTTATCCATGTTCATCTTTAGACCAAATCGCTCGCAGGCTTTACTGAGGTCATCGAGTATCGTACTCAAATCCTCCATGGTCTCAGCCAAGACTACTATATCGTCAGCAAACCGAAGGTGAGCCGTTTATGTTGATGCCTAGCCTTCTCCAGTCCAGAGTCTTGAAAACATCCTCCAGTGCAGCGGTAAACAGTTTAGGAGAAATAACATCTCCCTGCCTGACTCCCCGCTGCAACGGAATAGGCTTCGAGTTCTGGTCCTGGAGTCGGACTGACATAGTGGCGTTCTCGTACAAACACTTCAGCACTTCGATATAGCGATAGTCCACTTGGCACCTCTGGAGAGATTGTAGTACAGCCCAGGTTTCGATCGAGTCGAAGGCTTTCTCGTAGTCCACGAACGCTAAGCAAAGGGGCAGGTTATACTCCTCAGTCTTCTGTATAACCCGACGGAGCGTATGGATGTGGTCTACGGTACTAAAGCCTCTTCGGAAACCGGCTTGTTCGGGAGGCTGGAAGTCATCTAGCCTGCGTACGAGACGGTTCGTAATGACTCTTGAAAACAGCTTATAGACATGGCTCATAAGTGAAATGGGTCGGTAGTTCTTCAGTAACGCGTTATCGCCCTTTTTGAAGAACAATACCACCACACCTCTGTTCCATGCCTTAGGCGTTCTCCCTTCTAGTAAAACGGAGTCGAACAACTTCTGAAGGGCCATAAGGACCGGTTTACCACCCGCCTTCAGAAGTTCGGCTGTAATTTTCACCAGGAGCCTTATTGTTCTTGAGCTGTTTAAGAGCCATTCTAATCTCGTACAGGCTGATGTCCGGGATGTCTTCGGTATAATGTCGGGTCAGTCTAGCTTTAGGGTCTTCCGCCAGATCAACTTCAGGTCTGCTAGTTGATCTGTATAGCTGTCCATAAAAGTCCTCTATCTCCCCCAGAAGCTCGGGTCTGGATGAAACGATTCTACCATCCTCAGTTTTTAATTTGGCGAGCTGGCTCTGCCCAATAGACAGATCTCTTGCGAAAACTTTAGAGCCCTTATTCTGCACAATGGCCTCTTCAATACGACTTGTATTGAATTGGCGCAAATCACGGGTAAGGGACTTAGAGATCCGTTTATTGAGCTGCCGGTATAATGACGCATCTGCTGAGGACTGTAGAACCATTTCTCTCCTTTCCTCGATGAGCTTCTGAGTGGAGTCAGAGAGCCTTTTGGTTCTGTTGCTCCGCTGGGCCTTAAAATACTTAGACCCAGTGCTATGGACAGCTTCCACAAACCCGTCGTTGAATTCGTCCACATCGCCGCCTAGACAATCGAAACGGTTTTGGAGTTCCAGCTGGAAGTTCTCAGGGTTTTGGATTTGAAGTGCTGCTGGACTAGGGTTGCAAAAAAACGGTTTTTTTTCTGTCTTGAAACAAAAACCTGAAAAAAAACCGTGAAAAAGAACAGTTTTTTCTGGAATATGTTTTTTTTCAAAAGTACGAAATCTCAAAATTTGCAAGGTAATTAATACTCTTATACGGTTGTTTTAGACTTTATGTTAACTATTAAACTAATTTAATTTAACAACTTTAATTTCTGGTTTTATTAAACTTATATTAATGAAATATGTAGTGGTACTATGCTGCTGATAGTTCTAGTGAATAAGTTCAAAGTTTTTTTTGTATTTACTGAGAATAGTTTAGTTACATAACATAACAGACATACCTACTTTAATTTACTTAGTTTTAAGTTACTTATATGAATAACATATGAATACCCTGCACGTGTCCCCTGGGTGGTGCTAAAGAGTAATCAACATTGGCTGCTGCACTGCACTTTTACGAGAGCCTCGCAGCAATAAACAGATGCAACTACGTACCCCATTGCTGTCACAGATACGGATATTACATTAAATCAAGCATGAACACCCTGACTAGAGATTTTGGACCCTCCGTCCGAATTTGCCAAATAAATGTCGAAGGAATCAGTAAACCTAAGTGCGACTACATGTCCAGACTTCTGGCAGATCATAAAATTGACGTCCTGAACATACAGGAAACGCACGCTAAGGATGATCAAGACATTGAAAACAGAGGCCAGATCTCTGGGTACCGATTACTGAAAGCTCTGAACCACCGCAGCTATGGTATTGCTACTTACATCCGAGAGGACCTGAAACATGCTAGCGTAGCCTATTCCGATGGATCTGCTGATAACTTCATTATTGTCGCGCAAATTGATAACATCAAGATAGCCAACATATATAAACCACCTTTGGCATCTTGGGCAAATAACGGACCTCCTCCTTTCGCACACCCATGCGTTTACATCGGCGATTTTAACAGTCACCACACATCATGGCGCTACTCCACAGACGACGCTAACGGACTGGCTTTGACGCAATGGGCCGAAAATTTCAACCTGTTCCTCGTTTTTGATGCCAAGGAGAGGGGCACCTTCCACTCTGCCCGCTGGAAGAAAGACTACAACCCGGATCTCGTTTTTGTCACTAAGGATGCCGACGGCAGGCCCCTTCCAACGAACCGGGTCGTACTTAAAGACTTCCCGAACAGCCAGCACACGCCCGTGATCGTGGATGTCGGTATGAAGATTCCCCTCGTCAACTCCATGCCCATTCCACGCTGGAACTTCAGGCGCGCGGATTGGAACGCCTTTGCAAGACACATCGAGGCTGGAACCCGGTTCATCCCTCCAACATCGGGAAACTACAACCGCTTTATGGGGCTTATTTTATCATCCGCTAAACGCCACGTATGTAGAGGTTTTAGGAAGGAGTATGTGCCAGGTTGGAATAGCGTCAGTGAAACGTTGTATAAAACCTACCGAGAAACAGGCGACTGCTCGGTTGGCACTGAGCTCCTACTGACCCTGGATGCCAACCGCACTAGCAAGTGGAAAAACACGGTTAACTGTTTGGATTTCAAACGCTCAAGCCGCAAGGCGTGGACTATTCTTAACAAACTTACGGGGAAACGAACTGCACCACGGCCGGCCTCTGCAATACACCCGAATGAAATCGCAAACAGGATGGTATCTATTTCTAGAGCAAAAGGCGTCAAAGTAGAGACCAAGAGGGTTAAGAGGGGAATGAAGGAACTTAAGTCCAGTCTAGTGGAGGACCCAAAATTAGCAGAACCTTTTACAAGCGAAGAAGTTCACCTCGCAATCCAAGGGCTTCAGACAGGGAAAGCCGCTGGAGTGGACGGTATCTACAATGAGTTTCTGCTTAAACTGGGCCCCACAGCGATAAGGTGGTTGTCCCTTTTCTTCTCTGACATTCTTCGTTCCAATAAGCTCCCTAGAGGTTTTAACGAATCAAAGGTGATTGCACTTTTAAAACCTGCCAAAAGAGGGGACGACCCTTCCAACTACCGCCCTATCGCGTTGCTTAACAGCTGCTACAAACTGCTAGAAAGACTGATTTATCGCAGAGTAGCCCCTCTCATAGACCGGGTTGTACCGGTGGAACAGGCAGGCTTTAGAGCTGGACGGAGCTGCACTGATCAGGTTCTAGCTCTGACAACTCATTTGGAAAATGGGTTCCAAGAAGGGCTAAAGTCTGGGGCAGTTTTCGTCGACCTTACCGCTGCTTACGACACTGTCTGGAGGGAAGGGTTACTCTATAAGTTACTGCTGGCCGTCCCTAATCTAACCATCTTCAAGCTAATCTGCAGTATGCTTTCCCAGCGGCGGTTCAACGTGCACTTAGGGTCGGAGGTTAGTGGCACCAGGATGTTAAACAACGGCCTGCCTCAGGGCTCAGTGCTGGCGCCTATACTGTTTAACCTGTACATCCATGACCTCCCAAGTACCAATGCCAGGAAATTCATTTACGCCGATGACATATGCCTAGTGAAGCAGGACAAAAGCTTCAACACTCTAGAAGCCTCACTATCAGATGATATGGAGTTGCTGGCCAAGTACTTCAAGATATGGCGGCTAACACCCAGCACCAGTAAAACAGAGGTGTCCTGTTTCCATCTGCACAATAAATGTTCGACACGGGAACTCAAAGTACGTTTAGAAGGATCCGTACTTAAACATAACTTCTCTCCAAAATACCTGGGCATCACTCTCGACCGTTCCTTGACGTTTAAACAACACCTGACCAGCACAGCACGCAAACTGCAGACGCGTAATAATATAATTCAGAAGTTGAGCGGAACCTCTTGGGGAGCAAGTGCCGATGTCTTGAGGACTTCTGCGCTGTCCTTGGTGTACTCAACGGCCGAATACTGCGCACCAGTCTGGTTAGGCAGTGCCCACACCTCCAGAATAGATGTCGAATTAAATAAGGCCATGCGACTCATCTCTGGAACGCTACAGTCAACCCCTGCCCACTGGTTACCGGTGCTTTCCCGAATTGCTCCGCCAGACTTACGTAGAAAGCAAGCTCTGCTACGAGAAGTTGCAAAGATCCAGAAGAACCCGACCCTCCCAATTCACGCAGAGTTCCTGTATCCTGCCAACCGCCGCTTGAAATCCAGGAATGCTTCTTACAGCATCTCCGAAGATCTGTTTGACAGCTGTTTCGATCTAAACCATGAGTGGTCGCAGTCGTGGAACTCTCTGATGGCTGGAAAATTGGGCTCCAGAATAATTCCAGGCTCCAAAATTAAAAGGTCTGACCTTCCAAGACGGGACTGGTGCAACATCAACAGACTCCGCACTGGCCACGGTCGTTCTGCTAACTTCAAATACCGCTGCGGTTGGGTGGAATCTCCGGCATGCACCTGCGGGGCGCCAGTACAAACAATGCAGCACATTATCGAGGACTGCCCTATAACCCGCTACGCTGATGGACCTCCTGAAGACCTGATCACCCTTAGCGACGAGGCCATTAAGTGGCTGACTGGTCTTAATATATTCTTATAGTTGCTTTTGTTTTTCATGTACATACATATGCCATACGATTAAATAAATATATGAATAAATCACGAAAAACCGTGTTTGTCGTAATATTTGTTCATCTAAAAAAAACCTTTTTAGAAAAAAACAATGGTGCCAGGTTTTTTTTCATGTTTTTTTTCATAAATTTGAAAAAAAACACATTTTGGTTTTTTTTTCTATTTGCAACCCTATGCTGGACGGAGCGTAGACTTCATCAGTCGAGAGCGCTCTAGCTTAACACATATATTCAATGTGCCTCTCACCAGACGGTGATCACTTCCGGTTTTAACCGTATTGATCACAGAGACATCATTGAATATATGCTTCTTCGTCGACATGATGAAGTCAATCTGGTTTTTAGTTGCACCGTCGGGACTCATCCAGGTCCACTTCCTGTGCTCACGTTTCTTGAAGAAGCAGTTCATCATATAGAGTCCCTCCTTCTCCAAGAAGCCAGCCAGTAGTTGGCCCCGGTGGTTCCGACTTCCAAATCCAAATTGCCCCACTTTCAGCTCTTCACCATCTCTCTTGCCCAGTTTCGCGTTGAAGTCCCCCATAACAACGGTGAAGTAGGTTTTGGAGCTATGCATGGCCTTCGATATATCCTCATACATAGCCTCCACCTCGTCATCGAAGTGTGCCGAAGTCGGCGCATACACCTGTATGACCTTCAACGAGTACCTCTTGGATATTCTGAGTATAAGGTACGACACCCTAGTCGACACACTCTCGATCTTCACCACGTTGTTCACGAGGGACTTATGGACGATGAACCCGACACCTCCCTGGGACTGTTGGTCGCCCTCCCGGAAATAAAGCAAGTTGCCGGACTTTAGGATTATCGTTTCCTCCCCCTCTCTTCGGACTTCAGATAACCCTATGACATCCCAACGCAACTTGCTCAATCCTTCCTCCAGTTCCACTATCTTTTCGTCGGTCCGCAGTGTACGCGTGTTATAAGTTGCCAGGGCCAGAAGTCGTCGGTGGTGGTAGCCGGATCTTTGCCGGAGATTCTTAGCACCCCTGACCCCGCTAGTGCCCTGGCCGCTACCATAACCAGGGCACCGGGGGTCGCCGGACACTCGGGGCCGTGGTTTTTGTGTTCTTTCCATGGGGGGTGAATGCCGTAATCGCCACGCTTGGCATGCGGGTTGGCGATCGCAGTATCTCCACCGCACTCCGAGGATGCTGCTGCCCATCCCCCGGTGGTCTTGGCCGTAGTTTTAGGACATACTCCGGGTCCCAAACCAAATACAGAACATCCTTCTTCTATGAAATTGAAGTCGGTTAAAAATATGTCCGTCCTCCTAAACAAATCTCGGACAAAATCCCTAGAGGGATAATTGCAGTAATATTGTTAGATCAATCGAGAAAGTTCGTAGGCAACATGTCGGGTCATAGTTTGCGATATCCCTAACTTGCCAACTGGAACAAACAAACAAACAAACATGAACTTTGCGTGCGTAATTTAGAACAACTTAGTGAGCTTCACAAAGTGTTTTGTCTCTTGTGGCGCACTATTACACTCATTAGGGGTTAAGAAATGGTAATATGGTGGTTGTTTTAATTAGTTATGGCCTGTTTCACAATCTCCAGTTAAAGCATATCTGTCAGATAAATGTTTACTGTCCTTTTCTTTTATATGACTGGAGAAAAGGATAGCAATAATTTTAACTGGCAGATAAGTTTATCTGGAGATTGTGAAACAGGCCCTTAGTCTTCTATTTTGCCTGTCGATTACACTTCTATATACTCACAATGAAATCCAAAATAGTTGTAGAGTTTTTTTTATAAATAAAGTCTTGTGAATGTCATGAATATGATCCAGTAATGCCTGAGTGACATTCGCAACAACAAAATATCTTTTCACGCTACTGTTCGGAAATGTGACAAAAGATGGTCAAAATCCAAGCTGGAAAGTAAGCATTTGCTGTAGCACCTGAACCACCACTACAGCAATGTTATTGTAGCGATGAAATGTCATTACTTGGAAAGTAAATTGTCCAGTTATGTCATTGCATTCTTTAAAAACATTAAAAGGTCTTTTTTTGGCACAACTTTATGTTTCAAAAATAAAATAAGGTTGTTTATCGGGCCAACTACCTGTTGTTTTTTTTAAATCCTTAAGGCGTTTTTACTTTTTCAGTCGTTTTTGGTTTTCTAACAAAAACGCCTCTAAGTAATGAGTCGGTTTGAAGCAAACAGCAAAACGCTTCTTGAAAGTGAAAAAAAAAAGTAAAAAGGCGGGAATGGAATACTAAATTGGATATTCTATTAAAGCCTGACCAGAAATGTATGATCATGCGCCATGTTGCGGAAATTCACTGGAACTAATTTCTTACACCGGCAATTATTTTAATGACAGAATGATATGCATGTGTGAGTGCATGTGATAGGCTGTCACTGTTGTCAAGTGTCATCGAGGCGGTTAACTTGAATAATAATAGTGTTGAATATTAAATAATAAACGACAAAAAAATCCCAAAATTATCCATATTCAAGAGCGAAACATTGTAAATAATGTATATAATAAACTGCTGTAAATAATACGCTCGGCAAATGAAACTATTTCGCTGTGAAACATTTTCTAATTAACATCAGAGCTGACAGGTAAACAAATCAAGATGTCACTATATCATAGAGAATCATACGCTCTATGACTGTTGCCATATAAATTTCCTCACAGTAGTCGTGAAAAGCACTATGTAATATCTCGGCCGAAAGCGCTATAAGTGGACTGTATCTTCGAGGACCTCCCCTGGCGGGTCGGCCCTCGAACTAACTCGATCCACCTATAGCTTACTTTCAAGCCTCTACAACAATGTACTATTTCACACATATTATGTTCGGAAATGTGACAAAAGATGGTCAAAATCCTAGCTGGAAAGTAAGCATTTGCTGTAGCACCTGAACCACCACTACAGCAATGTTATTGTAGCGATGAAATGTCATTAGTTGGAAAGTAAATTGTCCAGTTATGTCATTTTATTAATTAAAAACATTAAAAGTTCTTTTTTTGGCACAACTTTATGTTTCAAAAATAAAATAAGGTTGTTTATCGGGCCAACTACCTGTTTAAAAAAAAAGAAACGTCAAAACCATTTATTCACCCTTAAGGCGTTATTACTTTTTTTAGCCGTTTGTGGTTTTCTATCAAAAACGCCTCTAAGTAATGAGTCGGTTTGAAGCAAACAACAGAAAAACGCTTCTTGAAAGTGAAAAAAAAAGTAAAAAGGCGGGAATGGAATACTGAATTGGATATTATATTAAAGCATTTATATTATTATGACAAATGTTTTTCTTATTTCCTCACAGTAGTCGTGAAAAGCACTATGTAATATCTCGGCCGAAAGCGCTATAGGTGGACTCGTATCTTCGAGGGCCTCCCCTTGCGGGTCGGCCCTCGAACTAACTCGATCCACCTATAGCTTACTTTCAAGCTTCTACAATAATGTACTATAGACGACTACTTTGGCACTTGTCCTAAGTCTGTAGGTAGGTTGATAGGTGGATTGAGTAAATTATAAATTGCATAAATTCTTCTGTAGAAAGCATTGAGTAACAGGAGATGACGTGCCTAAGATTTTTTTTATCCCGTTGTAGTGAAAATCACTACAAGTCTATACTACTCTTTGATTCAGACATAGCTGTCAACCGCCAACCATAGCGCACAAAATTTGTTCTAGATGTCACATTTAATGGTAGAAAGATATGTATTCTAGTTAAGATCTGCACAGTCCGCCTTTTATTATAAGCTTGAGTCCAAATAAACAACTATCGAAGACAGGGCTCTAGTTAAATCTATTCAAACAAGATCCAACTATCTACCCGTAAGATAACAAAGTAAGAAAACGCTTCCTAGCGCTCCGATTCACGCATCAATTACTGAGTGACGTACGATATTCCGGCAGACGGAACGCGGGTTAGGCGAATGGCACAGTTTAATGGTGCCAGTAGGCGCGCTGTGATAATGTTTTTTTTTTCGTGACGTGGGGCATTCCACTTTATGTTCTTGCAATAACGCAGATCTTCTAACGTGGTCAACGTTTCTGTTTGTCTAGATTTCAATTTGCAATATACTTTTCGAACAAATTCAAAAGTAGCTATATTTTATAAAACATATAGGTATTAGGAATATACAAGCTGTAACAAAATAGTGGTGATCCGTTTAAGGGCATAATTGACATCGTATTTTAATTAAGAAAACAAAAATGTTTTTTCGTGGAGGGTTTGCCGGATGGGATGACATGTCACAAACAAAAAAAAAATTTTTTCGCGTCCAAAAAATTATAAGACATTTTTTTGTCTTATTATATCATCAATGGCTGTATAAAGCCTCCTGCTTCACCATTTCGTACGTCGCACAGTGGCCGGCGCGCCTAAGTAAGGCGGCCATAATTAATTTGATTTTTACTTATTTTGTTTTCTGGTAACAAAGACTTTTAAAATACTATTTACCACTAGTAAAGTTCAATGAAACACGTATTTGTTGCTATTATTGCATGCTAAATTTAATAAAAAGTATGAAACAAAATAGGTACATGAAAAAACATTGTGTTTATGTAAAAAAAAAACTTAAAAATACCTTAAAAGTATATGATTATTACTATTCCTTAAACTAGACATTTACTATTTCTTAAACATAACAGGCCTTACAATATAAATAATAAATATACATTTTAAAATAATTCATGTAAAACAAATATCAATAAAAAAATAAGTGCATATAAAAATTAAATAATACATAAATTCAAATATTAAATTCTACGTTATTCAGTAGCATCTAATAAACTTAAAACTTCAATAGAGACGGTAGATTTTTTTTTTCGGGGCAATTTTCTACTGGAGGTAACAAATGGATCTGAATTCAGCAGAAGCCTGTGAATAAGATCTTTGTTAGTGAGATCCCGAGACATTTTACGTGTGTGGGTGCGTCGAAAGATCTTTATGTTTTCGTTCATTGACTCTGCAGCCTCTTCGGACAATTCACCCCAAATAGGAACTTAAGCGTTTTCTATAACTATAGCACCATGTACGAGCACTTTATGTACAGAAGATGGTAAAGGATACCAATCGTATACCTTCATCAGTTCTTTCGCCGTTTCTGTAGCATACTCGTCAAATTTATTTATTTACATTTATTTTATATCCAGATCATATGCACTCCAAAATAGTTTCACACCTTTCTATTAGGTTCTGTTGTATACCGGTGATTTCAGCGGATAGCGGATTGTTGATCGGATTCCACGTTCAAGGTTTTTTTGGTTAACGTACATGTTTTAAGGAGATTAACACATTGCAACTCGTTGAACCATTCGGACTGTTTCATTAGAACTTTAGATTTGGTTCTCGAACACGATTTCGAAAAAAACACAATTCGTTCGCAAATGTACTTTATGACTTTTTCTAAGTTGCTAGTATTCACGTTATCTGCATATGGGACCATTTCAATCAAATGTTGTATCACTTGGCCACGCCTTTCTACATCTGAACCACTCTTAAACAGCCACAGTTCAAATACAAATCCCCTTGTAAATGATCCGACGTATATATCAACTGAAAAAAATAAAAATAAATGGTTAATATTGTAACGTAATATTTTCGTAGTACCGCTACGCGTAGGCCCACTTAGGCGTAGCAGGATTCTAAATACTAATGAGGCATAATGAGGCAAATAAAGTTGTATGTCTATTAATTTACAAAGATCAAGCTTTCAAATGAAGGTAATTTTATCCTTCAGCGAGTTTAATAACATAACTAAAACTTTCATAAAAAAAATATTCTTATAATGTTTCGCATGTAAGTTAGTCATGGCGTAGACCCGTTATTATTACTATATATTACATGTACAGAACAAAATCTATATGTAAAACAAAATAACGTACCCGATTCTTGAAGATCCATAATACTAATAATCACTAAAATACCAACTTTCACAGGAATTCACTAATGACCGATCGCTTAATGAGTCGCTGATAAGGGAGCGCGCAGAAACGGGTGATATGGTCACTTTCGAGGTTCGTAAGAGAATGAAAATAGTTAATAATCCAAGATCTATTTATACCCGATTGGAGTACATTTACAGGTGAATAATAAACGATCATTGGATATTTAAAAATGACACATGCATTTTTTTTAAATTATGACCTAAGACCAGGTTACTGTGCGTCGTCGTAATAACGTGGATTATATACAAATGGATCCAGCACATTAAAAAAACGACGATGTCAACGCCACCTCCATTCAACAATGAAATCTTTTTCAATTATATAAATAGCTTAGTCTTATAAAGGCATTATTAGGCATTATTTCGTCTTATATATAGCTGTATAAAGTAAAGCCTACTGCGTTACATTGTGCGTACGTCGTGACGATAACGCGGATTATTTGCAAATTGATTCAGTTTACGGAACACGGGTACGCTTTTAGTGCGAGCCGTTTAATGTGTAGCTCAATCAACTTTGTTTGCCAAAACACGATCAGGGGCATTACATTTTTAATACGATACTTTTTGGACCGAAATCTAGTTAGTACTTTGGGATATCAATGAGATTTGGCATCGTTAAGCAGCTTAAATAAATACTTCTGGGGATAACTTTTACGCGTTCTAATTTTTTAAATGAATAGTTCCATATAGGACAAACATGTTACACTCTTAATGAGCTTGATTACATAGAATTTATTGCTTATTAGTTGTATATTACTTTCATGATAAATAACGCATGTTATTGTAAATAGGATAGTACGATCACTAAAAGTTAATTTAAACATTTATTATAAATATTAACCGAAAGAGAAAAACCATTCGGCAGGTACCTATTTTTAAAACATACATATTTATAACGTAAGTATGGGCATAACAAATTAAAATGGTTTCCAAAAATATGTGAAATTAATTATAAAAGTAACATGGTAAAATAAGAAGAGTTAAATGATGATCAACCTGTGATATTCATATCGATTGCCTCTTTTTTACGACTATGCAAAACATCCTTCTTTCCCTTTACATACTGCGGCCTGATCGTTAAATGACGGTTTACTTAGGTTACATCATTCGCCTCTTTACGTTTACATAAAACTTTAACAGGCGACTTAAACCGTGAAAGCCTCAAACTAACGGTTATGCGATATGTTTATGCCCAGACGCACAATGTCGTAACCGACAGTGTTCGCTATTTAGTTACGCCGTTTTTAAAATAAGACGTGTAGCCAGTGTAGCTAGTTAAATTTGTTAAGTTACCCAAAGGTCTGAAGGGTACTATATGATAATTTAATTGTGCTTTACTGTATTCATAGCCTGAGTTACAAGTGACATACGGTGTACAGTCACCGGCAACTATATCTTCCTACGCGAAGGCCGCAAAAATATGTTACACAATCTTATTTGTAGGGCCTGAGAGCGTATCGCATATTTTTGCAGCCTTCATGTAGAAAGATACTATTGCCGGTGACTGTACTGGAGTTTTCCTGTAGTGATGGCCAAAAAAATATTTAATGTTGTTTTAACGTGAGCGTCAGGATGGCGGGTGGACTTCGGGAATTTTATCGAATCTATACATCTTCTATACATCTATACATATAATAAAGCTGAAGATAATCGAAAGTCTGTACATGGAAGATAATCGAAAAAAAGTTGGCTGGGGATACTTAGAATCGATAACAGAACACGTTCCAACAATTTTTAGAATTTTTGTCTGTTTATCTGTTTGTCTGTTTATTTGACCGCGCATCACGTGAAAACGGCTGAACGGATTTTGATGAAATTTGGTATAGAGATAGTTTGAATCCCGGGAAAGGATAATATATAGTTTTAATTCCGAAAATCAACCCTGGTGGGGGTGAAAATGGGGTTCAAAGTTGGTATGGAGAATTTTTAACTGCTGAAACGATTTAGATAGAAATGAGTATGGAGATAATTTAAGTCTCGAGAAACGTCATAGGATAGTTTTCAATGGTAAGAGGATTTTTTTACCGCTGAACTGATTTGGATGAAAATTGGTATCGATATAGTATGGGTCTCAAGAAAGGACAAAGGATAGTTTCATCTTCAAAAAAGCCCCCCCCCCCCCCATCTTACTTTAGAACCGTAGGTCCAAAAAATTTGAAAAAAAATAAATAATGGAAGTGAAGCCTGAAAGGTACTTTCAATAAAAACTATCTATACACATAATAAAGCTGAAGAGGGTCGAAAGTCTGTTCATGGAATATATTCGAAAAAAAGTTGGCTGGGGATACTTAGAATCGATAACAGAACACGTTCCAACAATTTTTAGAATTTTTGTCTGTTTGTCTTTTTATTTGACCGCGCATCACGTGAAAACAGCTAAACGGATTTTGATAAAATTTTCTATAGTGTAGTTTGAGTCCCGAGAAAGGACAAAGAATAGTTTTCATCCCGAAAATCAACCCTGGAGGGGGTGAAAAGGGGGTTGAAAGTTTGTATGGAGAATTTTTAATAGAAATTAGTATGGAGATAATTTGAGTCCCGACAAACGACAGAATAGTTTTCATCCCGAAAATAAACCCTTGTGGGGGTGAAAAGGGGGTTGGAAGTTGGTATGAGGATTTTTTTACCGCTGAACTGATAAATATGAAATTTGGTATAGATATAGTATGGGTCTCGAGAAAAGACAAAGGATAGTTTTCAACCCGAAAATCAACCCTAAAGAGGTGAAAAGGGAGTTGGAAATTTGTATAGGGAATTATTAACCGCAGAATCGATTTAGATAAAATTTGGTATGGAGATAATTTGAGCTCTGGAAAAGGAAATAAAATAGTTTTATCTCGGAAATTATCTCTTAAGCGGATGCAAAAGGGGTGGAAGTTTACATGGAGAAGAAACAACCAATAACCGCTGTACGTATTTAGATGAAATTTGGTATTGAAATAATTTTTTGGTCAAGGTGTTCATATTTATAACCCGTCGATGCTTTAAATTTACCTTTACCCGCTCTTAAGAAATATTTGAAAATGTCATGAATGTCAAAGGGTTATTGCAGGTTCGAGGACTATATATGACGGACAAAGTTGCATGGCCCAAACCAAAAAACTACTACAAAATCATCTAACATTTACAGGACACCGTTTAGGTAGGAAAAGATATCAAACGTTTTGAGAAGCAGTCAGATAAGGATTTATTTTTCTTTATAATTAAACAATGTGTACATTATCTGTCTCTCAAGGTGTTTTGATATGCCTTCTGGAAGAACTACGCATTATTTTGTATCTTTAAGATCTAATAATGTATTACTGTTTTGAAAAAAATAAGTCCCGTCGAGTTTCTTTTCGTACTTCTTGGGCCAGAGGTGTAGGGTTAGAACCGGTGGTAGTTTTGGAACGAAGTTCCTTATCGGACGGTTCGCGGATGGGGGGCTAGGCGAAAAAAAGTCACGTGACCGTCACGAAGAAGCGTCACGTCACGAAAACGCGACACCCATACGATTGAGAAACATGTAAAATGGAATGAAATAAAAAATATATAAAATAGAATAAAGTGAAGTGAAGTAAGTGTAGTGAAAAGTGAAAGTGAGAAGTGACAAAGTGAAAAAAGTCGAGAACCTAAAAGTAAAAAATGTTCTAAATTTCAAAAATTTCAAAAATATCAAAAATTTCAAAAAAATACAAAAAAAATTAAAACCACAAAATTTACGAAAAAGTTAAAAATTAAATAATATAACTTCGTTCCAATCGCGTGTTCCACGAGACTCATGTATTTTATTTTTCTCTGACGTTCATTAGTGCATTGTAATGTGCTTACATTGAAGAATAAATATCTTGGTCTATACCAATATCATAAATCCTCTATCGGAACCGTATGTAATTACCACCATTATTGCAACCAGTAACGTAACATCAGTGTATTATCTGTGACAGTGTGGTAAAAACGTATGAAAATTCATTACCTACGGTAACGTAATGAAAATCCGCCCCACCGACCGCCAAATATCCCTTAATAAACGACCTTTTGAACGGATGTTTTGTAACAGGGCGGCATCTACGAAACTCTACACTGAGTATCGCCCGACATGCTCTTGGCCGGTTTTTTTTGCTTTGTTATCCCGGAAATCACCCCTTAAGGATTACTTATTCCAATTCAAGAAAATCCCCAGCCAGGTTATACGTAGTCTATAAAAATTCAACGTCTAAAAGGGGGGTAGCCACTACACTCGATTGAGTTAAATTTGCATGGGTCATAGAACCCCCCCTCCCTCCCCGTCCAAGTGCACCTCAAATAGAAAAAAAAACATTTCTGCATTTGAGTGATATAGTGCAAGATTTACCAGGTCCACCCGCCATCCTGACGTCAGGATGGCGGGTGGACCTTATTTTGTGCGCAGCTCCTTTTGAGGAGAGGTATGCATATTGTTTTAAAGTTATACAGAGGTACACTGAAGGTACACTATAACCACATACGTTATATGTGGTTTAATGTATCATTTACCAGGTCCACCCGCCATCCTGACGTCAGAATGGCGGGTGGACCTTTTTATGAAAAAATCTCGTTTTAGAAAGAGGTACACTGATTTCTACTAAAGGTACACTGAGGTACACCAAAGGTACAGTACTTTTATTAACAATTCGATAAAATTCCCGAGGTCTACCCGCCATCCTGACGCTCACTGTTTTAACTACTTTGTAATATGGACGGACGGTAAGGATGGTATGGATTAATTGTGTGATGTGCAAGTTGGTGACTTCAAGCGAAATTCATCAATTGGAACACTGTAATAAAGCAATAGAACATTCTTTAGTTTGGGCTTGTTAGTATCGTCTAAATGAGTAATTAATTAATTATTGACTGTTTAAAGAAAAATAGAATCGGTTTATAGATACTTAAGTTATTACGTTTCACAATAACAATCTACATATTTACAGGCACATATTTCAAAGGTATAAAAGATTGCTAGCAAAGTACTGTAATTTCATCAGCGAGGTAAATATGCGAGCATGCGTGAATTTGTGTTGCATTAGTGAACAAACGAAGCGAATAATATTAGGAACACTAATTAGTGTCTGATATTACTGTCTGATATTAAAATCGATAAACCTAAATATGATAAATGAATAAATCTAAAATTTGACACGTGGTTTCCTTTTTAATTTTCATGTTAAATGGTGTGAAATGATCAAACACTTGACAACCACATGTGTAGGAAATTCACAAGAACTGGCGCCAAATGTCTATAAAAACGAAATGAGGAGACGTAAGTGATTTGCATGATTGCCTGTTTTAAGTGCTATGGAAGCGTCAATTTTATTTTGTGGGTTCTTCTAGCCTGCTCAGTACCACACTTCGCTACGCGCTACGCTCGTAGCCGATCCTGGCGTTTTCCTCGTATGTAGCGGAAAGCGCCTACGAACAGAGAGCCCGCTTAGCGGGTTCCTGGTCGTGAAAGTGTTCAACGAAACAATGAGAAGCGATTGCATGACACTCAGTGAGAGAAGATTAATCGATTGACGTCGATCAAAGATTCTCTCCAAGCATCTTCAATCACGTTACTGCAATTGATAAACGCCTCAACAAGCTGGGTGGTAAAAGATCAATCCCGATTCTCAAGCCTACATGCTTGACAAGCACACTTGATCGTCTGCACATTCGAAGGTTAAATATTAATTACACTCGCAATTAGCCTTACCACGTGAATCTATTGATAATAATGACGCTGTACATTTTCTGGATCATGTTTGTAGCTTAACCCTAAACGCGAGCAAGGCCGCAAGCAAGGAATCTCGCGTTCGGTAAATATCGTCGACAATAGCCTGAGTGACAGGCCCTTTGTCATGCGAAACACAACGGCCTAGCGTCTTAGGGGAGCTCTATATTAATATTATGGAAAAACCTTGTGATTTAACGTGTCACTTTTTATACATATACTCTGCATGATTAAAGCGAGGCACGTTGAGATGATAATGACTCCGTCTGATTTTGTATATAGCCGTATATTTTTCATTAAAATATTTACTTTGATACCACTACGGCGGGGCCTTAAAAATTTTGACAGGCATGCCGAATCAATTCGACTTTAGCTTTCTTCCATAGCTGAAAGAAAAGTGCTTATACTTTTTGCTTCCTGAGAATCAGGCAACCCGGTAGGAGTCGAGTTATATAGACGCACCGCCACTGACATATAAGTCGTGAAAATACCGTTATATTGTACAAAGAAAATTAAACATGACTTTATAAAAGTACTTGTTCATATCTACAGAAGTGGCATCTGTGAAACCGATCATGTAGGTACAATGTACACTGTTGCAGCCGGGTCGTCTGTTGGTTTTTGAGTTGTAATTAATTAATACAACCTTCACTTTTTAATATACTTTATTATTTAGTAACACATAAGTGTAGTTGCCACCACCGATCCCAAGAGCGAGAGAGGCGGGGGAGGGAGCGTTTGGCATTTAGTTACTACATACACAAAGATGATCCGGTAGACGTTACAACAACATTTTAGTTGCAAAATAACAAACTGCAAGAACAAAATCAATGATATAATTGCTTTCAACCGCAAGACAGTGTCGCTATCCGGACACTTCCCCTTGTCCAAGCCCGCCGATTATAATCGCGGTAAAAACGCGTGATAGAACCCCCCAGACACCCCCGCCTTATCCGATCTGCTGTCAAAAGTCCTTCCAATTTATGTATTGCAGCCGACACCCCAGTATTATTTATTGGTAGACGTTCCTTTCGCGCTAACTTTTCTTTTACGTCTATCGAACGATAGCTTCGGTTGAATGAAGATGTATGACACGATGTGAAAGGGTGGTGCGATTCAATGTCGGAAATTAAGTAATGAGCATTCGTATTTTATGCTAATTCAACGCAATAGACGCTTGTAAATTTGGTTTGTTTTTCGTTCAAGTTTGATCTTTTCGTTTATACACCAAAGCTTGCGAGAACTGTTCAAATAAGAGGCAAAGGAGTATCGACAATTGTGTGTACTTTTTAAATGGTTGAATCTTAAATATGTGCTTATCTGCTTATGTCTTTATGACGAAAAAAAAGATATTGACACGAAGTCAACTGTTTAGTACCGTTTGATGTTATTTGTTTGTTAAATCGATATTTTTGTGTACAAGTGTTAATACTACTAGGTTATAATTACATTAATAGGTTTGTATCGTTACAACCTTGTCATTATTCGGTATAGTATACTGTATTCGGTGTAGCACCTACGCTATGTTTTAGGCCTATAAATAAAAATCAATGTCCCGTATACTAATTTTAAAATAAATAAGTAATACATTAAAATGACAATCTATCTCAACTTCAACACACAACAAATAATCAACGAATATTGAAGTTGTATTGAAGTTTCATCGGAATAATTTTCAAGCAAGTTCTGACAATTCTGATTCAGACGTTTAGGCGCTAGCTGTATTGCGTAGCTAATGAATCGGTGTTGTATTTAAGTTGGATCGTATCATAACGTGTTTTAAAGTTACAATACGGACCAAATCACAAGTATTGCATAGCTTCTTCACGGTGATAAACGGTAAAAATTCGATAACAGTACCTACACCATTTACGCCCAAGGTCGTGTAACAAAGACATTTTTATACTGTCTTTGAACCTTTTAATCTATATTTCTAAAACTGCTTTTGGATGGAAACAAAACAGATAATGGATTTGAATCGAAATGAAATCTCTCATCATCAGGCTTAAAGTATGACTTATTTAAGCCGTTTGAATAAAAAATAAGTTTTATGGCCATGAATAAAGAATTTGATGGTTTTATATATACCTAATAATATGAATATACCTACATGAAGCTAAAACATAAAATTCGTGAAATACGGCTTCAGTAAGAATTAGCTATATAAGTTATGAGACGTGAATGTGCAAACTTCTAGACTATTCCTGCGAGACCGAGACGTTGACATCTCGAAACTTGAGCTATTTTTCTTTTATAATATGCAGACTGTGAGATCTAGCTTCTAAAATATGTCGTTATATAAGATTAAAATGGTTGCAAAGGAGCTTGTTGATAAATGCATAGGTGCTAGATGGTATGCTATGCTATGCTATGCTAATCAAGTAAATAGTACTAGGTTCATTTAAAATTCTATTATAAATAACTTTAACATTTAAAAATATTTACGCATACAATTCAAGTTATTTATTTAGTGTTACGCTTTGTTACTCACGGTAACGATGCTGAGGAGTGATTAAAGGGAAGATTTTGAAATAAATTAAATTTGTGTATACTATAATATTCCATTCCATAGGAAGAACAGAACCCAATTATATACGAGTATATCGGGGTGCTCGTAACTGTATAGAGACATTTGTAACCGCCTTGTTTTTATTTTCAAATCGCTATATGTACGCACACGCACAGTTACGAGTATCTGTTATTTTATATGTAAGCATTTTCTGATTTGCTTACACAATTGAATACGACCGGGTTCTAAAACTTTACTACTTGCTCTAAGTGCCTGGCGGACTATATCGCATAAAACAACAGAACGGTAAGCATAATTGTAAAAAGGCATTTTTATTAAGTGCCTCCAGCTTCCATACAGCATCCAACGGAACATAAGAGTCCCCCGCAGAGACAAGAGGGCGCGGCGTATTTATTACTAAGATGAATGGCACGCATCTATATCGGAGAAGCGTATGAAACATAAACCTGAACTCGTATGCTTGACGGTTTTGGCGTTGTTTTCGTAAATGATGTACCATAAAATTTCTCGAACTTATTTTTGGAAGCGATATAAAGGAGAAAAATACATGCTCATTTGAAATCGCTGGTTATTCGGTGGTGTACACTTATTTATACGGAAAATGATGATGATGGAATTTCCATTTGCAGAGCTAATCCTTTAGGCTCTAAGAATAATTTAAGAAGGGGAGCCAATCAAATTTCTGATGCAAATTTTTGACGAAGTGGGGGGTGCCTCCCATAATTAATTAAAAATAAAATAGAGCTATATAGTCAAGTTTGATATCATTTTCGTGTAAAGCAAGTATGCCGAATTCATTTTTGGTATTTTATTTATACCATTCCATATAAGAAAACTGAGAAAACATAAAAAATATGAAATCAATGTTTGATATTTTTTTGAATAAATGCCTATATTTTTTTTATTTATGGTCGTAACATGAAAAATATATTTTCATGATAAACCCCATTTTCCTTTATATAAAGCATATAAAGCCTATATTGGTTATAAATAGTTATAATATCTTTAACGAAAAAAAAATAATATTAATAGGCCTGTTATCAACCATAATGTAATTATGTAGGAAAAAGGATGTGGTTTGAGCTCTAATGCTTGCCTAATTATATCTTTCACAACTAAATGGACGTCAACCATTTTAAACGCTATTATTTACCTTGCCTTAGTATGCTGGTTATAATCCGTAAGTGAAATCAAGAGATCGTTTTGAAGATCGTAGTAAGCACATCATTGCGTTATCCAAAGGTAAGCGCTTATCGGGTACGGATTGGAGGAGGAGAGCAGAAGATCGAGCACAGTGGCTTGCCATGGGAGAGGCCTATGTCCAGCAGTGGACTGATACTGGCTGCTACTGCTGCTGCTAATAATGATAATGTAGAGCTTACCGAAATGAAAATCCAAAATGACGTTTACCAATCAAGCTAATTTCATCTCTATTGCTAAGACATTAGACAGGGACATAACATTGAATATAGGGTAACCAGATAATTTTGTAACCAAATAATTGGGTTACCCTATCGAAAAGAATTATCAAATAGAGGAGTTCTCCGGTCCCTGTTATCTAGTGACGTTTTCAAGTGAAAGATACATCATTGGGGATTATCAATAAGAGCCCGTTTATTTTTTTAGAGAGAAATCTCCATAATTTTGTGGTTGAAATTTTACCCTCGTCCTGTTGACAAATTGATCCGATATCTGGTGCACACCTTAAGTTCTGATGACAATTAAATTTTAATAGATTCATTGTAAATACAAGATGGCTGCCGCTACAGAATGCCACGTATTACATATTTCTTAACAATCTCCTCAATCAAGTATAAAATGAAAGGGATTTACTAGTAGAACACAGTGCATTGCGGATCATAAAGTAAGCCGAGATTAGACATTTTTAGTAACATAACCACTTGAAAAGAAAATGAGTATTGTTTAGGTAAATTCAAAAGCTTTTATTGAAAATAAACAATGCTATAGATAATGTACAAAAAGCTATAAAAATAATTCGGTAGGTTCTAGGTACCAGGCATCACACCACTCTTCTCATCAATGTAGCTAGAGCATTGAAAAGACAAAAAACTAAAATCGTGGGACGCTTGAATCTTTTATCAATGGACAACGCCTAATATCATTATATTATATATGAACTTAGGTTAGGTACGCTACGCTAGTAGTGTGATGAATGGTACCTAGGACCTATCGATTATTTTAGCCTTGAGTACATTACCTGCATCATTATTTTCAATTAAACCGTTTAATATACCACGTATAACATACTAATTTAACTACTATTAGAAACGGGGTGAATACCTAACTCACATATACATGGTATACCATAAATACCATACCAATAATAATATTTTAATAGTATCTAATCAAAACAGAAAAGAATTATATTACTTATTTTATTTATGGCCTGGATACGAGACTTTCAAGCCAAATCTAAACTCTGCACTATAATGTGTTACAAATATAACTATTATTTTCCCCACTTCCCACAAAAGTAGGAACATTCATATTTTTTTACAAAAACGGTTGAAGTTACCACAAAACTTTCAATGAAGGAAATATTCTTCATGAAATTCTCTACAATTCTTGCCTTTGAAGTATGTTGCTAAGACTTATAGTTTTCAATCTATGTGTCGCGAAAATTTTAACCCCCCCTTTTTACCCCCACCGCACCATAAATTTAGGTGGCTCTGCTTCTTAAAAAGGCCTATGGGTCCTTTAAGTCTCACTATGCAAAAGGAGATCCCATCATCACTAAAATCCGTATAATGCCCTTTGTTGTCGTGTGCACCACCGACTATACCTACAGTAACTTCGAGTAGGTACAAAAAGTGTTAAACAGATCTACTCGTAGTTAGCTAAATAGAGAATTGAATCAAAAATACTAATGCCTTTGTAAAACTAATATATTCTACAAGGAATGTGAGCTGTCGTTCCGTTAATAAAAAAACCGGCCAAGTGCGAGTCGGACTCGCGCACCGAGGGTTCCGTACAAACCTATGACAAGCAAAAGTTGTAGTATGTTTATTACTAATTTCAATTTAATACCTCTACGCGTTTACGAGGAAAAAGGTAGTAAGTTTAAAATTAAAAAAAAAAAATTGTATGATTTTACTAAAAATGTCTACTTTTCGTAATTTTTACTTTGTTTGTACTATATGAAGTTTCTTCGTGCCAAGTTTCAAGTTTCTGAGTTTACGGGAAGTACCCTTGGTGTTGAGTTTCTTGCGAGTACTCAGTTTCAAAATATGCGGCTTAAATTGCTATTTCTTTTGATTGCGTTGACATAAAAGTTTGGTTTTGCTACATCTGAAAGGTCCTATAGCCCTGAGTATTTGACATGAATTTCAATTTAATACCTCCACGCGTTTACGAGGAAAAAGGTAGTAAGTTTAAATTTAAAAAAAATATTTTTTTTGTATAATTTTACTAAAAATGTCTACTTTTTGTAATTTTTCCATTATCTATGCTATATGACGTTGCTTCGTGCCAAATTTCAAGTTTCTGAGTTCACGGGAAGTACCCCGTAGGTTTTGCGAGTGCCGAAAAATTCTAAAATTTGCAGCATAAACAACTGTATCTTTTGATTGCGTTGGCTTTTAAGTTTGATTTTTTCACAGCTCCAAGAGACAATAGACTTGAGTATTTGATATAAATTTCAGCTTGATACCTCCACGCGTTCCTGAGAAAAATGGTCTTGACAGACAGACAGACAGACAGACGGACAACAAAGTGATCCTATAAGGGTTCCGTTTTTTCCTTTCGAGGTACGGAACCCTAAAAACATTGGCTTTAAAATCTCATTCTTTATTGTTTGCTTTTCCAATAAAACATACTTTATACTTAGGTACATTTAGGAAGAAACATGCGTCGTAAACCATCGTCGAATCAATAACGCCGTTAATATTTAATGAAACATTGTAAAATCCAAATATTATACCCGTACCAATATAAGACAGTTTTACTTGAAATGATTTGGGGTCAACATAGAACAACACCGATCATGTCGTTCGTACGACAGACATCGTTAAAAATGTCGCTAAATAGTATGTTCAAAACAAATGGGATGATTTCAAATCTAATCGATTGAGTAGGTACCTACTAAAATCCTGCCTATGCCTAATGCAAAGAGAATTAATTACTTATTTATCTATGGCCCAATGTATAAAGCTTAAAATATGAAGCACGCATAAGCCTCATGTAAAGTACAGGTCCTTGTGTGATATGATAATGCCGAATAATTGACACCCTAGGATGTTTATTTTTATTTTTATGGAGAATAGGCAGACGTTTGACCGCGATCTCACCTTATGGTAATTAAGTGATGATGCGGTCTACGGTGGAGCACGCTTACCTATGAGATACCTATTTACTCTCGCTTTGAAGAGATCCAAATTGTACTCAAGTGGAAACACAGACTCGGGCAGGCCGTTCCACTCCTTGGCAGTTCGCATAAAGAATGTTGAAGCAAAACGCTTCGTGCGTATATGTGGAATACTTACCATGAAGCGATGCCGGAGTGCCGATTGTCTGGTAGTCCGATGGTAAAATGGAGACGGAGGAATAAGGTTGTGCAGTTCCTCGGCACACTCTCCGAAATTTATCCTATAAAAGATGGATAGGCTGGCAACCTTGCGACGATGCTCCAAAATTTGAAGTCGAGCATTCGTCAGCTTGTCATCATTGATGATTCTCTTGGCCCTCCTCTCGACTGACTCGAGCGCCTCAAGCTGGTATTTTGCTGAACCATCCCACAGATGTGAGCAGTATTCTACACACTACCGGACTTGTGTTTGGTATAGGTCGAGCAGCTGCCTAGGTGTAAAATACTGCCTCACCTTGTTGAGGATGCCCAGCTTTTTTGCTGCTAACTGCGCTTTCGACTCAATGTTTGGGCCGACGTTGAGTTTCGAACTCAGCGAGATTCCGAGAAGCTCAAGATGGTCGGTTAACGGAAGGGATACATTTCGGAAAGTAGGAGTCAGATGGAATGGACTCCGTTTAGCGGAGATAAGACACGCTTGAGTCTTACTAGCATTGAACGAAACCAAATTGGCTTCAGCCCAATCGGAGACTGCCTTCAGTGACACGTTCATGCGTCATGTTTACTTTATTACGTTACAATTTTTCACTGTGGATTTAAACTTCACACAAAAAGACGTGAAGCAAATCAAAACGAACCACGCTAAAGATGGTGAAGTCGATTCGAAAAATCTGACACGTTGTGAATTGAATTCGTTAAAACATGCACCCAATATTTGGATGATTGATTAAGTTTGGCACCGTGCCAGTGCAATTTTATGCGGACTGCCCGGCCGGCCTACGTTCATTTTCCATTTCGTTTCAAGTTCCATTTAGGTTTCGAAACCATTGTTACCTCCGTATTCCTTAGTCATTACATTCATCAAGGTATTAATAGTTTTTCATAGGTTCGAATATTATTATTACTATGGAAGAACGACATTGAAAGAAAGAAAGAAAGAAAATACATTTATTTTAAAGCCACAAAATTGAACATTCTTAAACCTAGAAACAACACAGGCACAATGAGACGTTAAAATAGGATCCCTACTCAGTGTAATGCCGCGGCAAGCCGTGGCGCTGGTTTTCAGTAGGGACCTACTTAACCTAACTTAAAACTAGGTCATAGTGGCGACACATACGCCAACGACACTCTTATCCATTTTAATATAATTAAAACAAAGAATAAAAATAAACAATAAAATAACAACTGAAGAACAAATCAAATTATTTTAATAAATATTAAATCCTTTGTATATGACATCTATATAAGTTTATAATAAAATAACAACACTGTGCACATTGTAAATGTGACTGATTTTGTTGGATAACCTAAACTTACTACGAAATCTATACCTAATTGTAACAATCGTTAACTATTAACTTGATGATGAGATGAGAGCTTTGGTTTAAATAAGTATTTAAATAGTTACTTCGTCAGTTTTGGTAATCAACCGACGACATTGAGTAGATAGGCAGTAAGAATTATATAAGAGAAAGGGACTGTGCTGTTCCGTCTAGGTTATGCCTTGGAAATTATGTTCATGCATACGTCTCACGCAACGCCAATGAAATTCAAGCCTTCACATTATTATTCATCAACTTTCAGACGGCTCATAAATAAATAGGGCCGACGTATACCTATGTATACCTAGCGGGTTATAGTGCTCGATTCCGCTGCGGTCGAGGTCGGGAAATGAATTGCCCAATTTTCCGCATTTTCGGCCATTAACAACATCCGGTCGGCGCCAGGATCTGGGTGACGTCCGCAAATAATGCACACCCGTATAACGTTCTGTCGGTAATGATAAAAAACTCGTTTAACACGGTTTCGGCCAAATATTTGTTTGTGGAACATTTGCATGTTGTGTGGGATGGTTGGATGGAAAGAGTGTCCAATGTCCATTATGGCAGTTGTGTAGTCTCGTTATTAGATGTAGTGTTTGTACAGCGCTAGAATGTGGGTAGTCTGCGTATAGCACCAGGGGAGTGCGCACGCTCTGCCTTGTACATGCAGGACAGACTAAATACAAGTAAATAGTGTTTTAATAGATCCCCAGACCCTACATTAACCTAAAGCGGTATAAGAACTAATAGTTCTTAATAGCGTTTTAGATTAATTATCATGACAATTTGATCTCATTTCGATCTTGCACAACCAGTTACCGTAGACAATCTACGTCTAAGTCTCTCTCAACTGATGTTAAGTATATTAAGGTAAAAATTACGAAAAATATTACACTGATTGCATAATAATTTATAAAAAACGGTGGTCTAGTATTTGCATCGCTTAATGATGTTGTTCACTTTTGCTGTGAAAACTCTGAATAAATAACCCGCGTTAATTGCTAAAAAGAAAACCTGTTTTCTTAAATACTCCAGAGTGGTAAGTAAAAGAAGAAAACTGGTCCAATTCAATATAGCCGGAGGACGCTAAGAAAATTCCCGACGAAAAAATGTCTCGCAAACTTGTAACTTCAAGAGGCCATAACTTTGTTTCCCAGCCGTGAAACTGTGGCACAATATTCTCGAGTTTTATCTCCAGCTGTAATGCCGGTGAACCACCAATCATAGCGAGGCGGGCTAACGATTTCCGATACCAACAGTAACCGTTAACGACAGCAGTTACCTCGCTAACGGTCGCGATACTCGGATCCCGTTGTATCGCGCCAGTAATGAATTTCCTCTTTTCATTTAGTGTCCGCCGAGGTTTAGCTAAGCTCGTTTATGGGATTTTTATTTCGTTACTAGTGATGCGACTGCGATCTTTGCCCTTTCTCGATGGAACGCCGAAAATCGCTCAGGAGTATGATTTTATTTCGGAAGGAATTTCAATTTCCGGTTGTTTATTTGAAATGGGCCATAAACCGTTTAGTAGATGTATGTTATCTTAACATTATACATATTTATTTTATGTTACTTAAAAAAATAACAGGATGTTTCTTATTTAAATACATACGATTATATTTTTGTCGTTTTTGGCTGTAGAGAAATCAGATTATGACAAATATTTATCCACAGCGATAAACAAAAGAACAGGGGCCATAATCCAATGGTCGATAAGAAAACATTTTTCAGGATAAAAAAGGCAACAAAATGGGATCCTGGCGGTGCGGTGCGGGCAACACTGTCTCTTTGATTTTCCGCACCGTGCCCACGACTATTGATTCCCTTGATTTGGAGGGATGCTCTTTCCCGTTTTAATCACAGGATTATGAATTGCGATACGAAACGTAACTAGTACAAGAATTACGTGACTATTCAATTAATTTATTTGGGTGATTTGCGGTTCCATATTCAAAGGGTGTGTACTTAATTTGATTTGGTTTTGACGCTCAAAGTACTAGGGCTTGCGTGCCGTTATGCCTACTGAATTATAAATAATATTTGGACAATAGGTTATTTGCTTTAACTGTTAATACCCAGTCTAAAAACTAGGTCAGAAAAATAAAAAACAGTCTATGAAGCAGCGATATCATTTTTACAACCCACTCAATATTCATTGCTTACATTTTTAGGAATTAAAGCCCATCAAATCTTTACGAGATGTTCTTTGGGCATCGCCTATTTATGAGAATACTTATTTTTTAATATCCCTCCAAGTGTCCAAAACCCTTATAGTCCATGCATAAATACTGGGGCTTTATATTGGCTAGTAAAGCGTGGCCATAATATTTAAGAAGGATAAAAGCATGATTTACTGCTAACGTGATATTTAAGAGGAAGTGTAAATGAACAACTTAAATTTAAAGTAAAATTCAATGTAAATTTCAATTTAAACTGCCTATCTCGACTTTTTCTTCTTCCAAACCTAAATATATAGGTAAACATAAAGCAGCATAAGAATTTAAACGGGCGAGATGTTCTAATTTTTTTTATATACCACGACGGTGGCAAACTAGCATACGGCCCGCCTGATGGTAAGCAGCTACCGTAGCCTATGGACGCCTGCAACTCCAGAAGTGTCACATGCGCGTTGCCGACCCTTTACAAAAAGGAGGATTCACTGTGTTGACGGCTAAAGGAACAAGAGGGTCCCTCATCGTCAACCCACTTGGAGCTCTAATAATCTTGACACGCCTTTATTTTTAAGAAATCAAAAGCGTGTCAGGATCATTTTAAAAACGGCCTGCTTAGCTACTTCTGCTGCATACTATACTTATTTATATCCGTACAACATTATGAAGACTATTCAATTACATATAAACGGAACCGAACGGCAGCTTGTGTTTTCCCTTAAGTCATACCTTCTTGTAAATGCCTCATTAAAATCTGATTTCACGCTTTTCAGCACTTAATTAGTAAAAGTAAAAGTGTGTAGGTTTAAAAATAAATTATTTGCGAAATAATGTTAAAGTTGAATTTTATTTGCTGATAAAGTTCTCTTATTAGATTTGCTTACGAAAAGATTTACTTAGCTTAAATAAGCCCTTTTTGCGTGTGGGTTTTGGGGTAGGTAAGGATTAAACTGTCTACTACTCTTTAAAAGTCCTAGTAAGCAAAGTATTTACGTAGTGGTTTGTCTCAAGACGTTTTAATTGCTATAAAAATACAGGTTGCAGTGACTGTTCGATACTTATCAAAGCTTGATTCTGTATTTAGAAAAATAAACATAGTCACTTTTTTTTTTTTAATACCACGACGGTGGCAAACAAGCATACGGCCCGCCTGATGGTAAGCAGCTACCGTAACCTATGGATGCCTGCATCTCCAAAGGAGTCACATGCGCGTTGCCGACCCTTTACAAAAAGGAGGATTCACTGTGTTGACGGCTAAAGGAACAAGAAGGTCCCTCATCGTCAACACTCTGGGTCCTCTTTGAGCTCTTTGGCAACCTTACTCACCAGCAGGAACACAACACTATGAGTAGGGTCTAGTGCTATTTGGCTGTGGTTTTCTGTAAGGTGGAGGTACTTCCCCAGTCGGGCTCTGCTCCAGATTTGAGCGATGACATTCGCTGAACGTGCCCTACCACACTTAGCGAGATGCCATTCGCAGTGCCCATACCTCTCTTTTTGGCGTAGTTTAAGGACATACCCAAGTCCGGACGTAGTTTAAGGACATACCCCGGGTCCGATGTAGTCACTTATGTAATTTGACTTATTTTTTGTTACAGGTATGTGGGAGTAGCACAGCAGATAGATGCAAAGAAGTTACGGAGTTGTACTTGCAAAAATACATGTGCCGGATTCTAATTTAAAAATACATTCACAATACAATAAAAATACAACCTATCTCAAACATAACTCCAACAGACAACAAACATTCAACCAATATTGGAGTTGCGTTGGAATATTTCTCAAGCAAATTGTGATATTTCTGATTCAGATGTTTATGCCGTAGCCCGTAGCTGTATTGTGTTGTTAATGCATTGGAGTTGTATTGAAGTTGGATCATGTCTCTGTACTTTTATTATATACTAGCTGTGCCCGCGGCTCCGCCCGCGTGGAATTCGGTCTGTGTCAGTAAGCGGCTAATTCACCCCTAATTTCTCTCCCGCTACCCTGGAGGCGGAACTTGAAGTAAAGTTGACAGATGGATACGCTAGAGGACAGTAGTCCTAATAAAATATTTTACAATTACCACTAAATGAAACTACAGTCATAAATGAATCCTTTTTTTTATTAAATTTTTTTGGCATGATTTTAACGACAACATAGAGAGTATAGTAGGTGTATATCGAACGATACAGGACCACTTTTGTTTTTATACGTTTATGTCTACTGCAAATATCATCCAAATCGATCCTCCCGTCAAATCAGTCAAAGCATGAAAGGTAAGAACAGGCGCGGTTGAAATTGGGGGGGGGGGGGGGGGGGGTCACAAATGCAGAAATGATTTTTTTCTATTTGAGGTGCACTTGGAGGAGGGAGTTCCATGACCCATGCAAATTTAACTCAATCGAGTGTAGTGGCTACCCCCCCCCCCCCCTTTTTAGACGTTGAATTTTTATAGGCTACGTATAACCTGGCTGGGGATTTTCTGGAATTGGAATTAGTAATAAACTTATATAGATGTCATATACAAAGGAAAAAGTGACCTAGGCCTCCGGTGCCCAGGGCTGGGATCGAACCAGCGTCTTCTGCATTCGCGGCAGACGCCTTTACCACTTGGCAACCCGGGTCACAGCTGCACCGGTCGAATTTTCCCGTGTATATGCAATCTTTGTAAATGCTCAGGCGCATTTTAGCCAATCATCTAAGGTAGAACATTATGAGTCCGTACCTCCAATCCGAACTCGTAGGAGTTCATTGAAAGCGAGAGAGATGGCGCTGCCCTCAGTACAACTGAAGAAAAAATCAAATTATTTTTAATAAATATTTTGATTTGTTTATTTTAAGTAGACACACTACTATATAAATCATAAACTTATATAGATGTCATATACAAAGGAAAAAGTGACCTAGGCCTCCGGTGCCCAGGGCTGGGATCGAACCAGCGTCTTCTGCATTCGCGGCAGACGCCAAGTGGTAAGCCCTGGGCACCGGAGGCCTAGGTCACTTTTTCCTTTGTATATGACATCTATATAAGTTTATGATTTATACAGTAGTGTGTCTACTTAAAATAAACAAATCAAAATATTTATTAAAAATAATTTGATTTGTTCTTCAGTTGGAATTAATAATCCTTAAGGGGTGATTTCCGGGATAACAATGCAAAAAAAAACCGGCCAAGAGCATGTAGGGCGATGCTCCGTGTAGAGTTTCGTAGATGCTGCCCTGTTACAAAACATCCGTTCAAAAGGTCGTTTATTTGGCGGCGCTTACGTCATTTTACTATTCGGCACTTCCTTTCACTATGCGTTTTTGACTAATCATTCAAAAACGGCTGGACCGATTTTATTCAATATAGTTTTTATTGAAAGTTCTTATCAGGCCTCACCAAATTTCAGCTTTCTAGTGCGAACGGTAACTGAGCTAGACCGCGGACAGGACGGAAATGGCGATATAACTGTCACGTAATAAGGCCTAATTATGTACAGAAGCATACACTGCTTTACCTACACACATATTAAAAATCCATTGAAACCATTAGAATGACCGCCATTACACCGCCATGACCAACATTATTGCGCCGGCGGTCGGGGGGGCGAATTTTCATTACGTTACCGTAGGTAATGAATTTTCATACGTTTTTACCACACTGTCACAGATACGATTAATACACTGATGTTACGTTACTGGTTGCAATAATGCTGGTAATTAATTACATACGGTTCTGAACGCGGAATAGAGGATTTATGATATTGGTGTAGATCAAGATATTTATTCGTCAATGTAAGCACATTACAATGCACTAATGAACGTCAGAGAAAAATAAAATACGTGAGTGTCGTGGAAAGTATGTGAATCGAGTGCGATTGGAACGAAGTTATGTTTTGGAAATTTTGGAAATTTTGGAAATTATGACATTTTTGACATTTTCGACATTTTAAAAATTCTCGACTTTTAAGGTTCTTGACTTTTTTCACTTTTATCACTTTGTCACTTCTCAATTTCACTACACTACACTTCACTTCACTTTATTCTATTTTATATATTTTTTATTCCATTCCATTTTACATGTTTCTTAATGGTATGGGTGTCGCGTTTTCGTGACGTGACGCTTTTTCGTGACTGTCACGTGACTTTTTTTCGCCTTGGCCGGATCCGCGAACCATCCGATAAGGAACTTCGTTCCAAAACTACCACCGGTTCTAACCCTACATCTCTGGCCCAAGAAGTATTATGACCGAAAAGAAATTCGACGGGACTAATTTTTTTTAAACAGTAATACATTCTTAGATCTTAAAGATACAAAATAAGGCGTAGTTCTTCAAGAAGACATATCAAAACAGGTTGAGAGACAGATAATGTACCTATTGTTTAATTATAAAGAAAAATAAATCCTAATCTGACTGCTTCACAAAACGTTTGACATGTTTATCTACACTCACATTGTAAGTTCTCTAAAATGTGTTCGAAAACGGTAGGCAATGCTAGCATTACCACAACTGATTTTACTATGATAAGCTTTTTATCTGTATCAGTAACGTAATTTTAACTTTACATGCTCAAATATTGATGTGTTATGAGTTTTGATAACATAATGTACACCTGCACGCTCCCGCGCGGCCGCCGATACGCGCCCGCGCGACCGCCGGCACAATCGAGTTGGCCATGGCGGTGCAATGGCGGCCATTCTATGGTTTCCGAATAATGCATTTAGGATAAATAATATGAGTGTAGATAAATCAGTGTATGCAACTGTACGTAATTAGGCCTTAAAACACTCGTGTGATCTTATTATGAAAACCACACTCATGTTTTAAGGACCCTTATTACGTTACATAAACTACTATGTCCTACCTAAACGGTGTCCTATAAATGTTAGATGATTTTGTAGTAGTTTTTTGGTTTGGGCCATGCATCTTTGTACGTCATATATAGTCCTCGAACCTGCAATAACCCTTTGACATTTATGACATTTTCAAATATTTCTTAAGAGCGGGTAAAGGTAAATTTAAAGCATCGACGGGTAACAGGCGTCACTTCCATTCTTTTTTTCATTTTTTTGGACCTACGGTTCGAAAGTAAGATGGGGGGGGGGGGTTTGAAAAATAAACTATCCTTTGTCATTTCTCGAGACCTCTATACCTATCTCTATACCAATTTTCATCTAAATCAGTTCAGCGGTAAAAAATTCCTCATACCACCTTCCAACCCCCTTTTCACCCCCACACGGGTTTGAAAACTATCCTTTGACGTTTCTCGAGACTCAAATTATCTCCATACTCATTTCTATCTAAATCGTTTCAGCGGTTAAAAATTCTCCATACAAACTTTCAACCCCATTTTCACCCCCACCAGGGTTGATTTTCGGGATTAAAACTATATATTATCCTTTACCAGGACTCAAACTATATCTGACGTGATGCGCGGTCAAATAAACAGACAAACAGATAAACAGATAAACAGACAAACAGATAAACAGACAAAAATTCTAAAAATTGTTGGAACGTGTTCTGTTATCGATTGTAAGTATCCCCAGCCAACTTTTTTTCGATTATCTTCCATGTACAGACTTTCGACCCTCTTCAGCTTTATTATATGTATAGATAAAAATAATCCAGTGACTCGTAATGCCATACGATAAATAAATAAAATCGTGTCTATACGTGTTTTAAAGTTATAATACGGCCCATAACATAATCTAGGTTAGTGTAGTGTATAACTGTATATTCCGCCCAACCGACGTTGTATCAGGATAATCATAATCCATAGCTCTTTGTGATAACTTTCAGACCATTTTCTTACAACGAAACCGTTGCTTCAAATTGAGAATGGTTTTTTGCTCGCCCGGAGAATACGAGATGAAGGACTGGGGAGACGGTCGCAATGCTGTAGGTATATTTTTGTCATATTTAATCTATATTGGACGTTCAAATAGGCACGGATTTCTGTGCGAAACGATATTTATAAGTATTAAGCCAATCTCTTACGCGTAAATAAGTTTTTTTTAGGAATCTACATTTTAAGACTGCAAAGTAGGTAGCATACTTTAAAAGAGAAAAGGTTTTTGGGTAAAGTTTTAACTTATAGGTGCTTGTATCGTATACTATTGGACCACTTTGCCATAAGTAAGGACATGTTATATTTTTGTTTTAGAAAGGAGAATACAATACGATATTGGTTATACTAATGGACTAAATATAAGTCTGTAAGTTGTATATAGATATTCGTATATTGTAAAATATATTGAAATGACAGGTGCCAAGATTAATAGTTATAATAGTTACCTATCTAGTGAGGACCAACCAACCTATTATATGACTCTAAACAAAATTACAAAATCAACATATGGAAATCAAAGTTGCCGAGCTATATTCTGCTCTCTTCTATTACCCCTGCTAATCTAATTCTCAGGAGATTTTCAAATCGAACAAACTAATTAAAACTTAAAAACGAACAGCACTAAGAGGTGCAACTAAAAAACAGCTTTGCGACCTTACTAATTGGATCGGGCTAAAGCAGATGTCCTAAGTGTTTGGAGTTAGAATCGTAGCCACGGCATTTTGCTGAAGGAACTTCAGTTCAACTTTTTACTGGCTATTGGAAAATTTTACTTCACTGATTAAAAAGTTGCAGAACCTAAATGAAAGATGTTTAGCTGCTTTAAGCGTAGTTTGCAGTTTTAAGCTGTCTCGTTGTTTTAATAGCAATATGCATAATAAGAAGGGTAACTAAACAATATTTTTATCGTATGACTCAGGTGAAACATAATCGATACCCGTTAATAATGAAACGGCAAGAACACCGCGTGAGGAATCGATACGACTATCAACAAATAGCTATTATCTGTATTAATGGATAGCTTGCCGTGACCCACAGAACGAAACAATGTGTGACCAAACAAAAACTGATCTGACATCAATCTTCTTCTGCTCTCATCGGACGAACGAATCAAAAAACCAACCCGGAATCGGTGACTTGAATACAAATGCCTTTTTTAAGATTCCTGGCCGAAAACACCCGCTATTATCGCTTTGGATCCCAGAAGGGAGGGGTAAATAGACGAATAGTGCAAAAGGGAGTGACGTCACTGCTGTTTGGAGTGCCATTTGAGTGTTGAATTTGTAAATATTGGTTCGTTTTTGAGGGATGGAGAAACGTTCACGCGTTTCTCTTAAATGGAGTCATTTGTATTGTGGAAGGGGGATAGGTTACTTGTAAGTGTAGTGCTTATTGACCACTTTAGGTATTGAGTGCGTGTGGGGTCGGTTTGCTGATACAGTCAACGCGTTTTGAATACGAATTGAATAGCTAACACAATGTACCTATGTATTTTATTGTGCAAAGTTGTAAGACGGTGCCATTTCCATTTCAGAGTGCATATTCTATAGTAGTCCTGGAAATTAACCAACTTCAAACTGAAAGGTAGTTAAAATCTTTTTATTTTTGTAATATTTGTTCCATAATCAATTTATTTCTTAAAGCTGCTATTTAGGATAAACAAATATTGTTCGAATAGAAGGAGAGCTGGCCACGTCAGATATGACACAAAAATGAGAGCAACGAAACCCCTCTAATTAGTTTACTATTCTATTATTTTTCATAGATCCAAATATCTCAGGTGGTGGAGGTAAAAGAATGCAAACAAATTCAAGAATACAAATCCTAGAGTTCTGGGTTTGATGCAATATTATGAGAAATTATATAAATAATTAGATTATATCATTGCCAAAAGTTTCTGTTGGAGGAAAGTAGTGCCACACGACGTGTAATGTAATTTATAGTTTGACGCCTACTGTTTTGTTTCCGCAATATATAGGCAATATTTTTTGTTTTAATATTAAAATATCGGCCCTATTCTCTATAACTGAGACAACTTCTGCAGTGTTTACCTATTTTAGTATTACTATTTTCCAATTGAAAAAAATTGCTAGTCTCTCACTCTAACCTCCAGCCATCAAAAGCTGCCAGAAGGCCAGATGTAGCAATAAGGATAGTATAGCGATCTAATTAGAAGGGTTTTGTTGCTCTCATTATTGTGTCATATCTGACGTGGCCAGATCTTAGTCTAGAAAGGGAACAATTGTACTTGTGATCAGGTCATCTGATCATATGTTGTTATTCTTATTTTAACTACTATATTTGTATTCTCTAAGTCTAAGTAATATATGATCAATATTACTCCTTATTATAACGAAATTCAAGGTCCCAGCATTTTCACAAAGCAATTTTCTTTCAAGAGTATATCATAATTCAATGGAGAAAAAAAGGGAATTTATTCCTTTTTGCCTGTCGTTTGCATTCATTTTGGAGTGGGGCATCTGAGGGTAATGGCACCGTATATTATTATCATTTATCGAATTTGTCAAACAGTAAGTACTTTTGAGAAGATTATGTTCATTATAAAAATGATTGAAATTGACTTGCAAATAAAACACTCAGTGTTTAAAACCAAATTGTGTCCAGACTCCGAAATATTAGTTATCTTGAAAATAATATAAGCATATATATATAATATACTCGTAAGCGTTGAAATTTATTTACTCATCAAGTCAGTATTGCTAACATGTTTCTTTTTCGACGAGGTATACGATTCTGTTTAGTCCTATTAAATATCAAAGAGCACTGGGTCGTAAAACTTTAGGAGTTCATGGGCATAAAAGTTTCACTTCGAAATCAAGTATACTTTAAGTAGGTACCTACATAGAAAGACGAAGAAGTGATCACAATAAGCGAGATTATAGACTGATTGTGCTTGTTTCCCGTACAGTGCCAGTCTACCGTCCACTCATTAAACTGCTACAAATAAATGGGAAAAACTTTTTAAGGTAAACAAATTTCCTATTTGTAGTTTATTCTTTGCTAGATTTTTTTAATTTTAGGCTTTAATTTTGGAAAACCTAGAATTTAAATATATAAATAGTAGTAGTAGTTGTATGGACGGAAAACTGACAAGTGTGGACCAAAACTAGCACAATTAACCAACTTACTGGCGTTGCCTAGGATGCGGGTGTATTTAGCACATCACTACGATTCTCCTCCGCCCTTTCCCGAATTTTAATTTAAGAACAATATTATTTTAAAGACCTCTCGATGTTTCCTGACTTACTATTACAGTGTCAGTTTTATTAACAAACGTTATTTTTGACTAAATCTAAAATGGCTTCTTATGTCACGCATTTGAATGCCACGTTTTCGCACCCCGCACTCATCAGGCACGGTTAACCCAGAAAACTTTGCCATTTGTGTTTTCAACTTCTGACCTATTAATTCATCTCAGGTTATAACGAGTTTCACGACATTGTTAATCCTGTTTTGCCGACCCTCCCTTGACCGCGGCGTCGGAAAAGATCATTTTGCAGAACGCAATTAAACTTTAACTTCATTAAGGAAAATACCTTATTTTCTTTCGTTCAAATAATAGGGCAGCCACATTGTTCCGTACCAATTCAGCCCCTATTGTTCCTCTCTACAATGAAAGGCGTATTTCTGTGTTTGGGCAATTGTAGGGGCGTCAGTTTTTTTCTCTTAATTAGAGCACGTCGCAAAATATTAAGTGAGGCCATTCGAGTTTTATGGAGCCATTGCGAGACGAATACGATCTTAGTTTTTCCATTAATTTTATTGCTTTTCATCATGTTCCGGTAATCACTTCAGCCAGTAATTAAATAAATTAATGAGAAATGAAGGACTTGTCCTAATTGAGGATTGATTCTGCTCTTCGTCCGTTTTATGACTTATAGGGGAAAGTCTTGTTCTAGCTTTTCTAGTTGCTAATAAAAAGCTCATTAACATAAAAGCTTTTGTTACTAAGCAGATCCTATCCACGGCGACATTTGATATCGTTAAATATGTAATTGCATTTTTTATTCTCTACGGAAAAAATGCAACAATGTTTTTCATCTGTGATCCAAACGTTAAACGCACATACACGTTTCATATAAAAATTAAACCTCAAAAACTAAGGTCTGTTATTTTTCGTCTGAAAACTATCTGAAGCAATAGCACGCTCCTGTTTGCTGAAACAACACACAGACCCGACGAAGAACCGCGTCAACTGGAATAAAACTTATGTGTAACGTTAGTGAAATGAAACTTTATCGTTATACCTCTGTTGCAGTCACAGCGAACATTTTATTCATGCACGTTTCTAAATATATTGGTACCTACATATATTTAGGTACAACTTTGTTGCAAACTTATTCGCATCAATCATTGTTTTTGTTCTATTAAGTATTTCTCGTTCAAACATCAAAAGAAGTAATTTACTTATTACGAAACTCACAGGTAAAAACTAACTGTTATTTTTCAATTAAAATTAATTGCAAGCATATTTATCTCCTGTAATTTAAAACTCTTATTTTCTGCGTTTTATTACTTTTATTACATTTGTTTTACTTTCTGCTTTTGAATTAATTGCAAACAAATTGGTAGATAATGGGTGCGTGTTTGCCTAATTTTACTTCACGTATGATCAGTTAACAACAGCCAATAGTTAAAAATAACTCTAGTTGAACTATTATCCGCCATATTATAATTATTCTGGCTTAATATTACATTGTAATATATGAACATATACTATTGCGGGGTATTTCCTAATTTCGCGTCATATAGTAAGTACATAATTTACTTAAAAGCTGTAACGCGAAACGGCTGAGGCAGACACGTCCGTCTCGCTATAAGTACCTTGGCGAAATGCCAAGGGTGACGCTTCTCGTCGTTTTATCCTAGTATCTACCTTTAAAAGCCAATTGAATAACTACCTTCACCCGCACACACAAGGCCTATCTTTGGGCGGCTAAGCTTGGATCGTTATGCGTTTGTGAAGTGAGTATGGGTAGCATTTATCGGCACATCTGGATCTGCAAACAGGGATGTTGCACTATTCTGTGATTTTTCTTTGATATTGCCGAAAAGTTTTGAAAATTATAATATCGAAAGTGCTGCGGTGCAATTGTTCTATGTATGTTTTAGGTAGTAATACCTACTTTTATCTTGCGCTTAGCACATACGCATACCTATACGCACATTATTGTTATAACAGATAAATAATATGCTTTCCATTACTTTCAGAGAACTTTACAGCTTTTTTCCCGAATGTAAACTATAGTTTTATTAGTTTCACAATTTCACGAATCAATTGAAAGGTAGTTTGTCCCTACTAGGTAGGGTTGCCATAATTATTGGGAACTAATACGGGACTTTATTAGTGCCAAAGAAATAAAAACTGAAAATTGAGGTAATAACGGTTTACTATAATAAATAAAATTCACTTGCTCCCTTCATCCCCCTAAATTGCCCCCTAAATTCAAAGATTAGCGACATTTTTTATACTTATTCCGAAAATCTTTCTACGTGTTTCCATGAAAGACACGTTTTCCTAATTTCGACGACCGAGGATCACCTCGGTCTTGTGGGATCACCCACAAGTGTTCCGTGAACCAAGATTGGTACAAAATAGAAATCAGTGAAAAACAACAACAAAAAAAAATACTCCAATCATAATAGATAAATAGGAAACCAGTTTAATTACTGTTGAGTAGAACCACCAGGAAGAGGTTTCTTCGCCCAGTCATATTTTGACGTAGATTTTACTTATTGATTACATTTATGTTTTTTTAAACGTTCGACTTCTATTACCCACTCAGGGATTCATTTTAGAGACATCCAGCTGACGGCATCGAATTTTTGGAATGATTGTAACTATTTATGTATGTATTTCTACAGCCGCATTGAAAAAACGGGACAAGTAACAATACGGGACGCGATACTTAAACACGGTGACAGTCCCGTATATACGGGACGTATGGCAACCCTACTACTAGGGAATTTTAGGTACATTTTTTACGCATCACTGAATAATAGGTAAGTACTGAAAGAGATCAAATTTATTGACCTCATGGTCATTATCATATTTTATTCATATAAAAACATCATGAAATGTAAATTGGTACCATATTTTACCTTTCCAAATATGTCCCTAAAATCTTCAAAGTCATGAAGTCTTGCTTCGTATATTAACCGAAAGACGAAGGACGCGCTCGAAAGTGCTTTAAACGCCAGCCTTGGCCGGTGAGTGGCTTCTTTAGAGTCGTAATTTCGCACGACCAGCGAAACCAGAGACTCTTTGAAAGGTTAACTCTTTGTGGCACGGCACTGTAATTAGAGCAACGGAAGTCGCCACTAGGCGATAGAAAACCTTTCTTTGCAATCGGACACCACTGGTTCGGACTCTAGATTAACGTTTTTAGGATTCCGTTGTAATGAAGGAAAAATAGAACCCCGCCAACCATAAATCAAAATATAGTCGTCTGTACGTACATCTATTATTATTTGAAAAAACAGAGAAGTATAAAGAGAAGACGAAAATATAATTAAAGGTAAAGAGATTAAGCGATATGGCTTAACATTGTGATGACCAATATTAGCGAATACGATTCCATTTCGTGTAAAGGAAGGAAAAATGAAGAAAGTAAGACTTGTAACGATACGTATTACCTATGTTGTTGGAAGAAAAGTCCACGTTTCCTAGATTAATTTTCATTAAAGAAACAGTGTTTCAGTGTATTTTTACACTATATTAAAAACAGATTTTGTCCTTAATACAGGACCTGCCATTCTTTTATTTAAAGCCGATTAATGAAGACTAGCCTTTTTTGCGCCGAAAGATGTCGCCTGCATTGTTTGCACAAATTGTTCCGCAATTGTTGCCATTACTGAATACTCAAAGGAATGTTATGTCGGGGGAAATATTTTTTCTCGAATGTTGTTTGTTTAGTCCGTCTGCCTGATCTGAGTTCAAGACGGATACCTTATTTACATTGTTTGTTTTAGTCTGTAATAAATAACATCATGGAATAATTTTATAGATATCTTATGTTAAATTTGATAAAGATTTGAATTGTCTGTAGAAAAAGCGAGTTAAATCAAAGATATATTTTTAAGTGGTTTACGGTCGGACGGAAACTAAGTACCTTATTTTATTTAAATAAAATTTAATCAGAAATACGTAAATCATAAAACTAGAACAGTTACAAACCACATATGCATTATGCGCCATTGATTTTGCACGGGACTAATTAAAATGCAAATACGTTTCATCTATTATTTCACTTTTACGGTATATATTCTTCATTACGGAAAATCCATTTTCTATGCTCTGGCAGGCTTGATATGACATGGAACTTTATAGATGATGATTTAGATACTTATTCAGCGGGTTACGAGAGACCTATCCTTCCTATACACCTCAAAGCTCTTGTGCGATGGTTACGAGAGGAATTTATCTTGCTATTATCACTAGCCTTAACTCACACCAATTGCAGGAAGAACTGGGGCGGCATTCCAACTTTACAAATAGATTTTATTTTGATATCACTCTCTGTGTATCAAGTTTGCACTAACATTTTGTGAAGTTTGAATACAGTACCAGCACTTCGTGTTGCTACGAGAGTTAATTTTACGCTACGACAGGCTAACTTTTACTGGTAATATTGACTTCTACTAATGTTTTTGCTACGACAATAAATTATAATTAATTTATATTTATTAGGCACTTGCTCAGCTTCGACCGGTTATTTAACTTGCGAAATTACGAGAAATTTTAATAACATATAATATAAACTATGCGCTTTAGAGGTCATTTTTATGTAGAATGCATTGATTGATTAACTCTCTGCATAAAAAAATATAACCCCAAATAAAGCCATATGGTGCAGAGCAATAACAATATATCGTATTTCAGAATTCAAATCTGTTTAAGGCGCACCTGCATAGTCATCATATGAAGATATTCGCCAAAAACGGAACTTGTGGGCTTATTTCGGGGCATTCAACTTTATTGATATAGAATATTGGAAACACAATGGCGTCAGCAACACATTTGAATTCAGAATGTTTTCTGTTGCAGCCGCTGCTTAGTTCTGTATACCTTATACTGTACAGTTTAAGGTTTGTTTCGACTTGGAGTTTGATTGGCTAAGGGGTGTTTGGTGTAAGGGTCGGACGTCGATTTGTGAGCTGGCTGTACATCCTGCTGTAGATAGTTGGCAGGCGGCCAACAGCTCGGCAACCCTGCAGGCTAGAAGGCCACATCGCTTTATCTATTCAGAATTGAAAGCAGTAATAATAAAATTGTCTGGCCACCTTTAACGGCCCGACTCCCATAACTTAAATTGAAATCCGAATTCACTTAAAACATGGTGATGGATATGTTGACGGAGGTAAAGGCTTCGGTTGGGTAAGTATGAACATGACCTGAGATAATTAAATCATTTTGTTTCGCAGAGTTTAGATCGCTAGGTCTTCTCTTACGAGTTGAAACCAAATTTTAGGCCTAAGATATTAAATTATAGTGAATTTTGTAATGAACCCTATGTGGTTTGCGGACAAGGGTTGGGGCAATAAATCTCTTAAACGCTGGGACCTATTTGCTCTTAGATTTGATCACGAGCCCATTGTGTTTCTTAGAACTTAAATTTATATATGTATCTAATTAAGTAATATCACGCCAACAGAGAAAGTTGAGTCTGTTACTGGGCTTGCTTTATTTGAGATAACACAAATAAGAGAGAAGAATAAGATACAGGGTTTTTAATTTTTATACGTTTTAAATTATGTTACTTATACATATTTATATTTATGACATGTTATTCTAGTATATTTTATTTGGAATTTTCATAAATTATTAATTTTAATGTAATTATTTAAATTAATTGAATGTTACTACAAATTATGATTTCATGACCATAATTATTTATTAAATGACTAAAATTATTTTTCTCAAACATGCAATGAAATATTGATGTTATGTTCCTTATAATAGGCTGCGAAGTATCACGTTTCAGGTGCGGCTATACGAGAGGTCGATAATGGAATTGCATACAAATTTGGAGGCCTAGGCCGGCAAGTGCCCCTTTTTTAATTTCCATTCCACATATATTTGTGGCACAGGATCATGGCGTTCAGCCATTTAAGGCTATAAGCAATATTTACTTTTTGGTTCGTTTGACATTCTGCCACTACTTACGCCTATTAAAAAAAACAATAAACAATATGATATATTTTGCAATTTCGTTTATATATACATACAATCGACATGAAAATAACTAATAACACATTATTAACAAATTCCTGTAATTTTAATTCCTATAATGTTTTACGCATATTTTTGATTACGTGGTAAGTCTAATTAATGTTTTTAATGTAGTTTGTTGATACGATAATTCATTAATAACAAGATGAACATATACTTAGTCGTAATAGTGGGAAGGTTGGTTTAACATGTTTTCTAGAAATTAATGCAAATTTTGGTTGTGCGTTTGTGGCTTATTGAACTTATTATATCACTAGCTGTGCCCGCGGCTCCGCCCGCGTGGAATTCGGCCTGTGTCAGTAAGCGGCTAATTCACCCCTAATTTCTCTCCCGCTACCCTGGAGGCGGAACTTGAAGTAAAATTGACAGATGGGTACGCTAGAGGACAGTAGTCCTAATAAAATATTTTACAATTACCACTAAATGAAACTACACTCAAAAATGAATACTTTTTTTTAGTAGTAGGTACCGGCGGTCGGGGGGGGAGGCGGATATTCATTACGTTACCGTAGGTAATGAATTTTCATACGTTTATACCACACTGTCACAGATAATACACTGATGTTACGTTACTGATTGCAATAATGGTGGTAATTACATACGGTTCCGAACGCGGAATAGAGGATTTATGATATTGGTGTAGATCAAGATATTTATTTTTCAATGTAAGCACATTACAATGCACTAATGAACGTCAGAGAAAAATAAAATACGTGAGTGTCGTGGAACACGCGATTGGCACGAAGTTATGTTATTTAATTTTATTTCATTTTTGATTTCTTTTGTAAATTTAATTATTTTTGTATTTTTTTAAAATTCTGGAAATTTTGTAATTTTTGGAAATTTTGGAAATTTTTGATATTATTGAAATTTTTGAAAATTTTGCCATTTTTGACATTTTCGACATTTTTCACGTTTAGGTTCTCGACTTATTTCAGTTTTTTCACTTTTATCACTTCTCACTTTAACTTTTCACTACACTTCACTTCACTTCACTTTATTATATTTTATATATTTTTTATTTCATTCCATTTTACATGTTTCTCAATCGTATGGGTGTCGCATTTTCGTGACGTGACGACTTTTCGTGACGGTCACGTGACTTTTTTTTGCCTAGCCTACCATCCGCGAACCGTCTGATAAGAAACTTTGTTCCAAAACTACCACCGGTTCTAACCCTACACCTCTGGCCCAAGAAGTATTATGACCGAAAAGAAACTCGACGGGACTTATTTTTTCAAAACAGTAATACATTATTAGATCTTAAAGATACAAAATAATGCGTAGTTCTTCAAGAAGACATATCAAAAGAGCTTGAGAGACAGATAATGTACCCATTGTTTAATTATAAAGCAAAATAAATCCTAATCTGACTGCTTCAAAAAACGTTTGATATTTTCCTACCTAAACGGTGTCCTATAAATGTTAGATGATTTTGTAGTAGTTTTTTGGTTTGGGCCATGCATCTTTGTCCGTCATATATAGTCCTCGAACCTGCAATAACCCTTTGACATTCATGATATTTTCAAATATTTCTTAAGAGCGGGTAAAGGTAAATTTAAAGCATCGACGGGTAACATGTTATAAATATGAACACCTTGACCAAAAAATTACAAATTATTTCAGTACCAAATTTCATCTAAATACGTACAGCGATTATTGGTTGTTTCTTCCCCATATAAACTTCCACACCTTTTGCATCCGCTTAAGGGATAATTTCCGAGATAAAACTATTTTATTTCCTTTTGCAGAGCTCAAATTATCTCCATACCAAATTTTATCTAAATCGATTCTGCGGTTCATAATTCCCTATACAAATTTCCAACTCTAGGGTGAAAACTATCCTTTGTCCTTTCTCGAGACCCATACTATCGCTATACCAAATTTCATCTTTATCAGTTCAGCGGTAAAAAAATCCTCATACCAACTTCCAACCCCCTTTTCACCCCCACAAGGGTTTATTTTCGGGATAAAAAAATATTCTGTCGTTTCCCGGGACTCAAATTATCTCCATACTAATTTCTAATAAAAATTCTCCATACAAACTTTCAACCCCCTTTTCACCCCCTCCAGGGTTGATTTTCGAGATGAAAACTATTCTTTGTCCTTTCCCGAGACTCAAACTATACCTACACAAAATTTCATCAAAATCCGTTTAGCCGTTTTCACGTGATGCGCGGTCAAATAAAAAGACAAACAGATAAACAGACAAACAGACAAAAATTCTAAAAATTGTTGGAACGTGTTCTGTTATCGATTCTAAGTATCCCCAGCCAACTTTTTTTCGAATATATTCCATGAACAGACTTTATTATATGTATAGATAGTTTTTATTGAAAGTACCTTTCAGGCTTCACTTCCATTATTTTTTTCAAATTTTTTTGACCTACGGTTCTAAAGTAAGATGCAGGGGGGCCTTTTTTGAAGATGAAACTATCCTTTGTCCTTTTTCGATACCCATACTATCTCTATACAATTTTTCATCTAAATCAGTTCAGCGGTAAAAAAATTCTCATACCAACCCCCTTTTCACCCCCACAAGGGTTTGAAAACTATCCTATGACGTTTCTCGAGACCTAAATTATCTTGATACTCGTTTCTATGTAAATCGTTTCAGCGGTTAAAAATTCTCCATACAAAGTTTCAACCCCATTTTCACCCCCACCAGGGTTGATTTTCGGGATTAAAACTATATATTATCCTTTCCCGGGACTCAAACTATCTCTATACAAAATTTCATCAAAATCCGTTCAGCCGTTTTCACGTGATGCGCGGTCAAATAAACAGACAAACAGATAAACAGACAAAGAGACAAACAGATAAACAGATAAACAGACAAACATTCTAAAAATTGTTGGAACGTGTTCTGTTATCGATTCTAAGTATCCCCAGCCAATTTTTTTTCGATTATCTTCCATGTACAGACATTCGACCCTCTTCAGCTTTATTATATACTAGCTGTGCCCGCGGCTCCGCCCGGGCACAGCTAGTATATAATAAAGCTGAAGAGGGTCAAATTCGGTCTGTGTAAGTGGCTAATTTGCCCCTAATTTCTCTCCCGCTACCCTGGAGGCGGAACTTGAAGTAAAGTTGACAGATGGATACGCTAGAGGACAGTAGTCCTGATAAAATATTTTACAATTACCACTAAATGAAACTATACTCAAAAATCAATACCTTTTTTTGGCATGATTTAAACGACATAGAGTAGTAGGTGTATATCGGATACAGTACCACTTTTCCAAATCGATCCTCCCGTCAAATCAGTCTAAGCATGAAAGGTAAGAACAGGTGCGGTTGAAATTTGGGGGGGGGGGTCACAAATGCAGAAATGATTTTTTGAGGGGGTCAGTAACGTTTTTTTCTATTTGAGGTGTACTTGGGGGGGGGGGGGGGCATGCAAATTACCCCCCTTTTAAACGTTTAATTTTTATAGGCTACGTGCTAACCTGGCCGGAGATTTTCTTGAATTGGAATTAGTAATCTTTAAGGGGTGATTTCTGGGATAACAATGCAAAAAAAACCGGCCAAGAGCATGTCGGGCGATGCTCAGTGTAGAGTTTCATAGTTGCCGCCCTGTTTGGACCCACGGTTCAAAAGTTAGATGGAAGAGACGCCCTTTTTTGAACTTTCAAATCTAATATTTACGAAACTATCAGTTTCATCCAAAAAATGTACTAAAAGACCTCTATTCTTTTTGAAAGACCTATTCAATAATACCCAACACGATAGAGTTGTAGCGAAAAAAAATTCACCCCATTTTATGTGTACCTACCCTAATAGAAGCATGCACTGCTTTATCTACACACATATTAAAAAAAATCCTAAGTGACGTGTTCGGAAACCATTAGAATGACCGCCATGACCAACCTTATTGTGCCGGCGGTCGGGGAGGAGGGCGAATTTTCATTACGTTACCGTAGGTAATGAATTTTCATACGTTTTTACCACACTGTCACAGATAATACACTGATGTTACGTTACTGATTGCATTAATGGTGGTAATTACATACGGTTTCTGAACGCGGAATAGAAGATTTATGATATTGTTGTAGATCAAGATATTTATTCTTCAATGTAAGCAAATTACAATGCACTAATGAACGTCAGAGAAAAAAAAATACCTGAGTGCGATTCGGTTGTAACGAAGTTGTTATTTAATTTGATTTCATTTTTGACTTTTTCCTAATTTTTGTATTTTTTTTAATTGAAATTTTTGATATTTTAGAAATTTTTGATATTTTTAAAATTCTTGAAATTTTTAAATTTTTTGAGATTTTTGATATATTTGTGATTTTTGAGATTTTTGAAATTTTTGAAATTTTTGTAAATTTTTGAAATTTTTGAAATTGTTGAAATTGTTGAAATTGTTGAAATTTTGGAATTTTGGAAATTTTGGAAATTTTTTGAATGTTTTGAAATTTTGACATTTTTGACATTTTTGACATTTTCGACATTTTTTACTTTCAGGTTCTCGACTTTTTTTACTTTTTTCACTTTGTCACTTCTCACTGTCACTATACACTCATTCTCACATCTCTATACAAAATTTCATTAAAATCCGTTCAGCTGTTTTCACGTGATGCGCGGTCAAATAAACAGACAAACAGATAAACAGACAAAAATTCTAAAAATTGTTGGAACGTGTTCTGTTATCGAAGTATCTCCAGCCAACTTTTTGTCGAATATATTCCATGTACAGACTTTCGACCCTCTTCAGCTTTATTATATGTATAAGATAGATTTTTGGACCTAAGATTCTAAAGTAAAATGGGGGGGGGGGGGGGGCTTTTTTGAAGATGAAACTATCCTTTGTCCTTTCTCGAGACCCATACTATCTCTATACCAATTTTCATCAAAATAAGTTCAGCGGTAAAAAATTCCTCATAACAACTCCAACCCCCTTTTCACCCCCACAAGGGTTTGAAAACTATCCTATGACGTTTCTCGAGACTTAAATTATCTCCATACTCATTTCTATCTAAATCGTATCAGCGGTTAAAAATTCTCCATACAAATTTTCAACCCCATTTTCACCCCCACCAGGGTTGATTTTCGGGACTAAAACTATATATTATCCTTTCCCGGGACTCAAACTATCTCTATACAAAATTTCATCAAAATCCGTTCAGCCGTTTTCACGTGATGCGCGGTCAAATAAACAGACAAACAGATAAACAGATAAACAGACAAACAGATAAACAGACAAAAATTCTAAAAATTGTTGGAACGTGTTCTGTTATCGATTCTAAGTATCCCCAGCCAACTTTTTTTCGATTATCTTCCATGTACAGACTTTCGACCCTCTTCAGCTTTATTATAGGTATAGATTACCACTAAATGAAACTACACTTAGATGGAAGAGACGCCCTTTTTTGAACTTTCAAATCTAATATTTACGAAACTACCAGTTGCATCCAAATAATGTATTAAAAGACCTCTATTCTTTTTGAAAGACCTATTCAATAATACCCAACACGATAGAGTTGGAGCGAAAAAAATTTCACCCCATTTTATGTGTACCCTAATAGAAGCATACACTGCTTTATCTACACACATATTAAAAAAATCCTAAGTGACGTGTTCGGAAACCATTAGAATGACCGCCATGACCAACCTTATTGTGCCGGCGGTCGGGGAGGAGGGCGAATTTTCATTACGTTACCGTAGGTAATGAATTTTTATACGTTTTTACCACATTGTCACAGATAATACACTGATGTTACGTTACTGATTGCATTAATGGTGGTAATTACATACGGTTTCTGAACGCGGAATAGAGGATTTATGATATTGTTGTAGATCAAGATATTTATTCTTCAATGTAAGCAAATTACAATGCACTAATGAACGTCAGAGAAAAAAAATACCTGAATGCATTTCGGTTGGAACGAAGTTGTTATTTAATTTTATTTCATTTTTGACTTTTTCCTAATTTTTGTAGTTTTTATTTTTTTTTGTATTTTTTTTTATTGAAATTTTTGATATTTTTGATGTTTTTGATATTTTTGAAATTTTTCAAATTTTTTGATTGTTTTGAAATTTTGACATTTTTGAAATTTTTGACATTTTCGACATTTTTTACTTTCAGGTTCTCGACTTTTTTTACTTTTTTCACTTTGTCACCTCTCACTGTCACTATACACTCATTCTCACATCTCTATACAAAATTTCATTAAAATCCGTTCAGCTGTTTTCACGTGATGCGCGGTCAAATAAACAGATAAACAGACAAAAATTTTAAAAATTGTGGGAACGTGTTCTGTTATCGAAGTATCCCCAGCCAACTTTTTTTCGAATATATTCCATGTCCAGACTTTCGACCCTCTTCAGCTTTATTATACGTATAGATAAGATAGATTTTTGGACCTAAGATTCTAAAGTAAAATGGGGGGGGGGGGGGCTTTTTTGAAGATGAAACTATCCTTTGTCCTTTCTCGAGACCCATACTATCTATATACCAATTTTCATCAAAATCAGTTCAGCGGTAAAAATATCCTCATACCAACTCCAACCCCCTTTTCACCCCCACAAGGGTTTGAAAACTATCCTATGACGTTTCTCGAGACTTAAATTATCTCCATACTCATTTCTATCTAAATCGTATCAGCGGTTAAAAATTCTCCATACAAACTTTCAACCCCATTTTCACCCCCACCAGGGTTGATTTTCGGGATTAAAACTATATATTATCCTTTCCCGGGACTCAAACTATCTCTATACAAAATTTCATCAAAATCCGTTCAGCCGTTTTCACGTGATGCGCGGTCAAATAAACAGATAAACAGACAAACAGATAAACAGACAAAAAATCTAAAAATTGTTGGAACGTGTTCTGTTATCGATTCTAAGTATCCCCAGCCAACTTTTTTTCGATTATCTTCCATGTACAGACTTTCGACCCTCTTCAGCTTTATTATATGTATAGATTTTAGATAAAAACCTAAGTACGAAGGTATTTGAAGTACATACAACATACATTATATTATTAATACAAGTTTACGAGTCGAGTATTGCCTTATCTATATCGGAATTTTTTTTGATAAGTTTTCTTATTTATTTCATTGCATGTTTGAGAAAAGCACTATACATACCTCGGCGTGAAAAGGGGTTGCCAGCCTCGTGACTATATGTGCTCGGCCGGCAACCCCCTACTTTCCTGCCTCTGTAGTAATGTACTATTGTATGCACTAACATGTACCATAAGTATACTAAAAATGTTTATGGAATCTCAATGTTCTGAAATAAAGATTTTTTTTCCATATTTATAACAGTGATGCATTATTATCCAAAAACATCATTTGCTGGCCAAATTTCACCTGCATGTGCTTTTTATCTAAATATATGATTGCAACTTACATAATTTTATTGGGTCATTATTTAAAATGAATCCGTCACAACAAACAATGAATCATAATAAAACACGATGCGAAAATTAAATTCTGCGAGCATGTTTCGTGAATTAAAATGCATAGCACGTAACGCACCCTTCTGGGGTGCATTATTACTGGAACTACGTATTCTCGTGTCTTGTTTAATGAGTCGAATGGAAAAATCTACTTGTGCGGTAGACAATAGAGTGCAAAGTCCTGTTTCATGATCATTAAGATACGAGTTTTGTGTAGTGATTAATCAGAATGCCGAGGGGTCCAAGCGGTACAGAGCTTCGATTCGCGAACACTGGTCGCACGATAGTGTAAACAGTCCAGTATAACTGTGGTCTGCGCTTACAAAAAGTTGTTAGGGAGGTTCATGTAACGTTACACTGGTTTACCTGGGAATTTACCTAGCCTATGTTCACGCAAGTAACTAGAAGTCTAGGTTGACTCCATACCGTGTCGCGGGCACTTAATGGTTAATAATGGAACGCACGTCGATCAGTGAGGTACAATTTGTGGCCGACTTCGTTTATGAAATTAACCTAACCACTACGTTATTAGTAGCACGTGAGACCAATGGAATTGGAGCTTTAGGAGGCCATTACATTTATTTATATGTGTTTACAAATTTGGATTATTAGCGCTTGGAAAAATGAACGTTACAGTAAATTCTTGTTCCTCTTTATTTCCTATATAAAAAAGACAAACTTGCTTGTACGAATAAATTGTTAAATAACAACTTATAATAGTTTTGTGTATATTAATTTTATGGAAGTTCGCACACGGCGGCTTTTTACAGCAATTCAGTAGCGATGCTGTGGCAAAAAGTCGCGATGCTGTCCCTGGTCATATGCCCTCGTACATGTAAACATGATTCTGCATCGCTACTGTCGCGATATACTCTTCCTATACCCAATGTCGCGCGATACAGCCGCGCGATGGTAACAATGCTAAATCAATTGGTCTAAGAGCTGGCCACGTCAGATATGACACAATAATGCGAGCAATGAAACCCATCTAGTAAGATTACAATACTATCCTTATTGATAGATCCGGGCATCTGGCAGATTTTAATGGGTGGATGTCAGAGTGACAGACTAGCAAAGTTTCTTAATTGGAAAAAAGTAATACCAAAATAGGTAAAAACGGCCGAAGTTATCTTATTTATAAAGGACGGGACCTATATTTTAACATTAGAACAAAAAACATTTTCGGAAACAAATACAGTATGCGACAAACTATGAATTTCATTATACGTCGTTTTGGACTACTTTTCCCCATCAGAAACTTTTGGCAATGATATCATTTTTCATAATACTGCATCAAAACCAGAACTCTAGGATTTGTTTTCTTAAAGTGCATTCTTTGACCTCCACCACTTTACAGCTGCCAGATGTCCGGATCTAGAAATAAGCATAGTATAGCAAACTAACGAGAGGGGTTTCGTCGCTCTCATTATTGTATCATATCTGACGTGGCTAGCTCTCCGTCTTAATAAAGTCGCGCGTTTGGATCGATCAATAGCGATGGTGAATTAAACACAACAAAGAATGGTTCTTTGTTTTTTCGCCATTAAATTATGAAATGGTGAAAAAAAAGCGCGACTGCATCGCTACAGTCACGCGTTTGTATCGTCGCTACATCGCCTTCATCTTTCTTATCGTTCCAAATGCGACAAGTGGCATCATGCCGCGATGCAGGCGAGCGTTCACGAAACGCTGCAAAAAATCACCGTGTGCGACTTCCCTAAAGTACCTACACTTGCATTTAAGAGAGTCAGGCGAGCTAGAGGAAAAATTACAATTACTAACAACAATAATTTGTTAATGTGAAAAATGGCGGTAGTCGAAATAATAGTGCCGAAACTTTTTAAATAACTTATTTTGCACCTTATTACTCTTTGGAATCTTCTCTTTCTGTCCTCTTTTATTTCTCTTTGACATCGACTGTACGTGACGGATTCTTGAGCCATTTAAAAACTTTATGAAAGGAGATCGTCAATTTTTGTTAGGTGATCTGGCCCAGATTATTTAGAACCGTTTAAGAATGGTTCATGCCTTTAAAGAATCGTCATAATTTCTAGATCAGGATGGTGGTAAAAATATTGCGAAATCTAATGGGAAAATTGAAAAATCATGCATTTTAAACTTGAATCTGACAAGGACAATATTTGAAAGCGTGCTTGCATATGATTTATATATTAATGTAAAAAAAAGTACCGATTTTTTAAAGATAATGTACAAAAGCGGACTTGAAAACAAAACGGGAATCATGATGAAATAATAAAAAGTCATATTTTGATCGTATTTATAGTTCCTATATTTCGGTAAACAAAGACTGCTGTCAAACCATCGTTGATACTATTAACTGAACATTCCTAACACCTATTGCGAAGGAATAAGGTTTACCCCCCGTTAAGTGCGATAGCACTAGTATCTGACATTACAAAATTGAAAAAAAGATGCGTTTCGTTATCGAAGGAGCATGATATTATGCCATTATGAAACCCACATTTAATATTCAAACTCCGATCAAAAATGCAAAAATACGCATTTTCAATCTTTAGGCGTTTTAATACAGTCGATTTCAAATTTAAACTTCCGTATTCGTAGGCTTAGATACTATTTTAATATTACAATGTTCTAACTTACCGAACAGTATCAAAACGCAGATTATTTAACGGTATACATTGACAGTGTCAAACCAAAAAACAATCCCGTTTCAGGCCAGAGTGCAGTTAAACTTTATCTCAATGCCATAAGGACGTTAACGACTTGTCTTGCCGTATTTTAATCGCGGAAAAATCAACATAATGTTTATTTATTTATTATTTCTAATTCCCGTTTCATTTTTTTGCAATATTTTGTCTACTTTAGTAATAAAACGAGTATTTATTTTACATTGCAGTACAAACTGTATACGGTTTATATCAGGTGGCCCAGAATTGACGACCTCCTTTCCAATGTATAGTGAACCCTAAATGGCTCTACAATGAAAATCCGTAACCGTACGATATACAGTGTGTAAATCAAATACGAGCAAAGAATTAAACCAGATATATGATTTAATGGTGTCATAAATAATTAAGAGGATTTATTAAGTAACACATAATTTTAACTATAAAACTTTCGTGAGACTCTAACATATTAAAAATCACGTAATTTACTTGTGGGCGGAAAATCGTCTTGATACAATATCTTCGGCGTAACAAGTGTCCGATTTTATCCGTCACACCCTTAATATAAGGCAGGTATACAGGCAACCTCTCCACTTGAACACAAGCGCAACTCAGACCGTGGATGCGTTCGCCGAAGGATAAGGAGCCCTTGAATGTTCCTGGGGTTTACATGATCCCCTGCTCCTGTGGGAAGAGTTACATTGGAGAGACTGGCCGGGCCATCGTTACGAGGCTCTCTGAACACATACGTAGTATGAAAAACCGGGATGGCCAGGGTTCCGCTGTGACGGACCACATATTGGATTCGGATTCGACGCATTATATTAGGTTTGATAAGGTAACCGTACTGGCAAGGGAAAATTTCCTCGTTCAGCGAAAAATACGGGAAGCTATAGAAATAAGTCGTCATTCGAATTTCAATCGGGATGGTGGTTGGTCATTGCCCGCTAGTTGGAAAACGGTTTTGAATACTGCGTCGGTGGACAGTGTGGACGTGCCTTTAGCAAGTGACGTCGTTCGTGTGGTGTGCAAACATTTCGACAATAATGAAGAAGGGAACGGGGGTAGATCTGCCACAACACCGCCGCCGCCGCCACCCGCCGCCAGCAGCAGGGCACACCGCGCGCAGGCGCGTAGTAGCCGTCGCGCTGCCGTCGCGGAAGGCAGCTTGTGAAAATGGTCATCGTAAATTGACCGAAACATGTCGAGCAAAAATCGACTTAAATTACGTGAGTAACCCGTTATAAATATTTTTAACACATAATTATTTATCCGTAATTAATTTTTCTAAATTTACAAAACAGCAATGTACTGCATGATAACATGATTAAAGAAAAGTAACTGTCAGTGTCAACGAGCGTTCAACTTATGTATGTTGTATTTACATTGCGGGCCGAATATTTTGTATGGTGAAAGAAATCGAAAATCTAAGAAAAGTTATCTATATATATTTCTTATGGCTTATGCTAACTACATTTTAACACGTTCACTGCGGCAACCCAAAACCATGCCCTGAATTTCAGTGCGTTACGAGGCCTAATATACCCCGTAGAGGGTTTCACTATATTGCGTTACGGGTTTCAATATACCTTCATTTAGGATGTTCTAAAGTCCCCAAAACATATTTATTGTAACATTTTTTTATGCCAATTGAAAGATTACGAATGCTGCTATGATACTCTGCCCCCGTATCTGGATCTGATGAAAACTTATCAAGTTATTGAAAAAAGAAAAATACGGGGTTGCTTTAACCCCATGTCGCACTAGAGTTGAAGAAAACAGGGGGTTTATCGAACCCCGTAACGCACACGCCGTATTTGTGTCGATAAATTAATAGTGATGTGAAAGAAAACAAACGATATTTAAAACAAATATATTTTTGAACTTTTGTTATGTAAATAAACACAAATTTTCGTAATTATGGCTATTTTGTCGCTGAAAAATCTTGCGAAACAAAGGCGACGATGTTGACTGTCTCCGGGGTGATCTTGATGTCGATGTGGGTATTTCTTCATCGTTTTTGGAATACGACAATTCTATCATGCGTCGTGATCGCTTCATTGCACTCGAACTTGTTGCACTGAATTAATAATTACCGATACCGATAACAGCTTATTGCACTAATGACTGCACTAGTGTGTGAAACACACCTAAGTTTAAAGGTAGAGTAAAAACGCATCATATTATGTGTCATGGCAACACTGTGCTCTCTCTCTCTTGTTCCGTCACGCTAGCACTAGAACATCGCATCCAATGTAAGCTCTGTACAAATATAATAAATAATAGTGAAAGTTCAGCCAAATCTTTTCATACAACTCTCCATAAGGTTCGTACCCTTTACATGGTGCCGAAAACATTCAGTGAACACTCTCTCAACTGGCCCTTTGGACACAGAAAATTTGGGAACGCGTGCGCGCTGCGCACACGCCATCATGGCGGCCGAAATTATTAAAAAACACATTGCGTCTAGAGGGCAATGTAAAGCGTCCATGACGCGGTTAGAAAAATTTATTAGCAGTACAGATGGACATTATAGAATGTCCATCTCCATAGGGAGAGTCTAATAACGAGAAAAAAATCACTCGAAGGCGTCTTTTCACGTTATCAAGAGATCGCCATACAATTGGCTGTGTTGGACCCTAAATATGCTAAGGCCGACTTGGAGGATGACACGGAAGATCGATACTACATAATAATGACAGCGTTCGAGCGTGCTATCAATCTTCTCAATGAGAAAGCACCGCAGGCGGCACTGACTACAGCAACAACAGGTGGCGGAAAGATGGCGCATCTACCTTCTCTTGAAATACCAGTCTTCGATGGGCGGGATATCGCACAGTACAATCCTTTTGTAGAGATGTTCGAGGCCGTCGTGCATCGGGACGCGCGAGTACCCGTGGTACAGAAGCTGTGCTTTTTGAAAAAGTACCTGAAAGGAGAACCGCTACAGCTCATCGACAATCTGCCTATAATAGGGGCTTCCTACGAGTCGGCTCTGGATCTTCTGAAGAAGCGTTATGATAATCCGGCGCTAATCGTCAACAGCAACGTTAATGCGTTACTGGACATCCCGGCGCTTCACAGAGGCACTGCGCTACAGCTCCGGGACATGGTGGCCAAGGTGAAGCAGCATCTCACAGCGTTGAAGAACCTGGAACAGCCAACCAGCTCGTGGGATGCCATCCTGACCTGCATATTAATCAGGAAGCTGGACTTATTCACGGTGCGACTGTACCACTCTGAGCGAGACAACATAGAGCAACATACTGTAAGTAATTTAATTAGTTTTCTCGGAAAGCGAGCAGCCGTGTTGGAGGCGAGCCCCACCAGTAGTGAAAGCGCTCATGTCAAAACTAAAATTACAGCTCATATGGTGACTACTCCTCCCACTGCTGCAGCGCCTGCAGCTACTGCTACTGGTGATAAATGTATAGCATGTAAGCAACAGCACAAACTTTATAAATGCTCTAAATTCAATTCAATGCCAGTAAGTAGTAGGTAGTAGGCTAGAAATGGTGTTGCAAAATAATATTTGTAAAATATGCCTAGGATCTCACTACTCTAAAAAATGTAGATACACTTTCAAATGCACTGAATGTAAATCCAAAGCACACAATACATTGATTCATGAAGCAAGTAAAAGCACAACTGAAGAGGAGACAACTCAGTCTGATACTGTTAATTTGCATGTGCGTGAAAAGGCAACCAATGTGTTATTACCCACGGCCAAGGTATTAGTATCGGACAGACACAACAATAAGCACATTGTTAGGGCACTTTTAGATTGTGGCGCACAGACAAGTTTCTGTACTGCCGAGCTGGCCAACAAACTGGGCTTGCCGCAGTACAATGACACAAAAAATATTGGCATGCTCATGGAGCAGAGCAATGATGTTAATAAAGGCATTACACTAACCGTCCATTCTAGGGTTCAGGATTACAAGTTTGATGTCAGCTGTTCAGTAGTATCCAAAATAACGTCAGCTTTGCCCCAGCAAGCCATAAACTTGGGCAAGTTTATCTTACCTAACTCGCTTACCTTAGCTGATGATGAATTTCACATTCCAGGCGAAGTGTCCCTCCTTTTGGCTTCGGATATCTTCTTCCGTGTGGTAATGGACGGCAAGGTTGAGGCGGGCCCTGAGGATCCAGTGCTGCTGAACACGCGCCTGGGTTACATCGTCTCGGGCAAATTAAGTGTGAGTCCTTCATACAATTATAATACAGTCGCTATGCATACAGTGGTTAATGCTGATCTTGATTCTTGTGTAAGGCAATTTTGGGAAGCCGAGAAGGTCCCTGAAGTGTATCCCGAGAGCTTGTCAGAACATCAGTTTAGCGAGCAGGTTTTTCAGAAACAACCTCATTGGTAAAGGATCGCTATGAGGTCAAATTACCATTAAAAATAGATTTTAATGACATAGATCCTTCCAACTCATTCATAATCGCCTTGCAAAGATTAAATAATCTTCAAAAAAGGTTTGCTAGGGAGCCAGAATTTCACAACTTATACAAAAAATTTATACAGGAGTATCTGGATCTTGGGCATGCAAAAATAATTGACTTAAAGGGCTGTGAGCCTACAAAAGAACCTTTATTCTTTCTAGCTCATCATGCAATTCTCCGGCCCGACAAAAGTACAAATAAGCTCCGTACGGTTTTTGATGGTAGCTTCAAAACTAAGGCAGGCCATAGTCTTAATGACATTTTATGCAATGGTCCTGTAGTGCAAAATTCATTATTTGACATTATGATGCTTTTCCGTACTTACAAGTACACGGTTCAGTGTGACATACGTCACATGTACCGCATGATATCTATGCACCCGGAGCATAGGCGCCTGCAAAACATTCTGTGGCGAGAGGATGGCGCCTTACAGTGCTTACAATTACAAACAATAACATATGGATTAAAAAGCAGCGCCTACCTTGCCACAAAATGTCTTGTAGAGTTAGCAAAGAAGTACAAGGATCAATATCCATTAGCCAGTGAAGCTATCATCAAAAACAGCTATGTAGATGATGTTCAGGGTGGCTCGGATACACTTCAGGGAGCTATACAACTTAAAAATGAGCTGATTTTTCTCATGCGAAAGGGCAGCTTTGAGCTGCATAAATGGATTTCCAATGATTTCCAATTATTGCAAGATATCCCTCAACATAAAATTGGTCTCACCAATCGGGATATTGATCAGGATAAAACCATTGTAAAAATTCTGGGACTGTCTTATGATGCCCAAAAGGATGCATACCAAATTAGTGGCCGTGTGCTTACCTCTCCTGAGGTGCCCACAAAAAGAAATGTACTGAGTTCTATAAGCAGACTTTATGATCCAATGGGCTTCGTCGGACCCTTGACTGTCAAGGCAAAACTTATTTTACAGCAGATTTGGCAATACAATTTAGAATGGGATGCTCCGCTGCCAGCTGAGCTAGTAAAAATTTGGCAGACATTCTACAACAATTTAGTCAACATGCCTAGCATGACTGTACAACGGTACATAAACTTGTCAGAAGCTACTAGTGTACAACTCATAGGTTACTGTGATGCATCAGTTTCAGCATATTGGTAAAACGCACATACATTTGCTTTGCTCAAAATCAAGAATTGCCCCGCTGGCAGCTAAACTGACAATTCCAAAACTTGAATTGAACGGAGCCTTACTACTGGCTAAACTGATGCATCATGTCGCCTCTGTATTAAATATCACCGATATTTATTTATGCAGCGATTCAAAAATTGTGTTAGCCTGGCTTGACTCCTCTTCGCTTAAGGTACCAGCCTATATAGGGAATCGTGTCAAAGAAATAAACAAGTTAACGGAAAAAATGTCATGGAAATATACTCCTGGCCTTCTAAACCCCAGTGACATCTTATCAAGAGGCGCAGATCCTCAAGACATATTAGACTGTAAACTGTGGCACAATGGCCCAGATTATCTGATAGAAGGCAATGGGTATAACTTTCACTTGTCCGAAATAAATAAACCACTGTGCATTGTTGAATGTCATAAATTAGGTGATGAGGTAGTATTAGCTACTACTGTAACTGATAATGTCATTGATCCATTCTTTGAAAAATTTTCAAGTCTTTTTAAAATGGTTAGGGTAACTGTTCACATTTTAAGATTCATAAAAAAGTGTAAAGGAAAGGCAGTTCCATCTGACTTGATTCCTGTGCAAGAGTCTCGAGACGCTCTAGCTTTAATAATAAAAGGTGTGCAAAGGCATTACTTTTATGATGAGCTTGTATGTATTGAAAAGGGCAAAATCATAACTTCTAATTTAAAAACACTTAACCCTTTCATTGACTCTGCTGGCATTCTTCGTGTAGGTGGAAGGTTGGACAATGCCACACACTTAGATTTTTCAAAAAAGCATAATACGATCTTGCCTAAACATTGTCATGTAACCAAGCTCATCATCATTCAAGAGCATTTAATGCTCATGCATGCAGGGTTAAAACTTGTCATAGGCAGTCTGTGTCAAAAATACTGCATTATTAACTCTGTAAGAGAAGTGAAATCTGTAATAAACAAATGTGTCACATGTTGTAGACTTAAGGCCACTGCAAGTCAGCAATTAATGGGATCTCTTCCCAAGGAGCGAATTACTCCATCGCGAATATTTAAAAATACAGGCATTGATTTTTGTGGACCTTTTGAAATTAAACAATCTGCCCTTAGAAGCTCTGTAATAGGTAAGGGTTATGTTGCCGTGTTTGTTTGTTTCGCCTCCAAAGCCGTGCATCTAGAGGTGGTTACCGATATGACTACTGACACCTTCCTAGCTGCCCTAAAGCGATTCGTAGGTAGAAGAGGCTATCCACAAAACATATTTTGCGACAATGGCTCTACGTTTCATGGTGCAAACAACAAATTAAAAGAGCTTCATGATTTACATAAAAAAGATTACTTTAAAAATGCTGTCAATGATTATGTACTGCAGAGAGGAATACAGTTTCATTTTATCCCCAAATACAGCCCTAATCATGGAGGCCTCTGGGAGGCTGCTGTCAAGTCGGCAAAGTTTCATTTTAAGAGGATTGCTTCTAACCGAATATTTACATATGAACAATTTAATTCAATAATCATTGATATTGAAGCGATTTTGAATAGTAGACCGCTTACCCCGCTGTCAAATGACACTTCAGATTTTTCATATTTAACCCCGGGGCATTTTTTGATTGGAGCTGCTCTAACATCTGCCCCGCAGCCCGACTTGGCAGCAGTGCCCAGCAATCGATTAAAGTTTTGGAGGTGCTGCGAACAAATACGGAAGCATTTCTGGAATATTTGGTCCAAAGAGTACTTATCTTTATTAAATCAAAGGACTAAATGGCAAAAAACAGCCCCTAACTTAAAAGTTGGCATGGTGGTACTCCTACAGGTTCCAAATACTCCTCCATTAACCTGGCCTATGGGTAGGGTCAGCAAAGTATTCTACGGTAATGATGGCAATGTAAGAGTTGTAGAGGTCCAGACCTCAGATAAAAAAATACATTCTCGCGCTGTATCAAAAATTGTTGTGCTGCCAGTAGATGCATAGCCCATTTAAAATGTTTAGATATTAAGATAAAAAATTGTATAACACATTTTGTCACTATGCAAATAAGCTGCATTGAAAATGTTTAAGTTTATAACAAGAAGCTTGTTTTGTTTATGCTTGGATATGCAGTACATAGTACATTTCAAGTATTTGCCAATTTAATGTTTATTTATAAGCTAAGGTTGTAGCTAGCAATTAAGAAAGGTACTAAGTGCCCAAATTTTGAATTTGTTGACTTTTATGTGGTCTGTACTTTAATTTGTTTATAGGCAGCAAATAATGCTGTTTGCAATGTGCCTCTTATTTAAACAGTATTAATTAATATTTAAGTTGTTCTTGCCTTTGTATTTAATTTGAGAATTTGACCAGGTAACAATAAGACTGTATGTAAGTTTATTTTATTTGTCAATACTACTAAGGTAACTTGATCTCATAATACTATGCCTTTGATATAGTGTAGTTACATTAGTCACAATTAGTTTTAAGCATTGTCAACTGTTTCTTACCTTGAAGGTGTTGCCATTTAAATATTTGTAGAATTCGTTCTTCTCTGATTGTTATTGAAATTGTTATTAATTTAACGGGCACTGCGCCCCCCCCAGTTTATGTGTGAAACACACCTAAGTTTAAAGGTAGAGTAAAAACGCATCATATTCTGTGTCATGGCAACACTGTGCTCTCTCTCTCTTGTTCCGTCACGCTAGCACTAGAACATCGCATCCAATGTAAGCTCTGTACAAATATAATAAATAATAGTGAAAGTTCAGCCAAATCTTTTCATACAACTCTCCATAAGGTTCGTACCCTTTACAACTAGAGGCACTAAGCGTAAACACTCCGTACGGGGTAATGAATCACGATACGGGTTTTTTGGACCCCGTACCGCACTAGAAGGCAATTTTTGCTTTGTGGTCGGTACGGGGCTCATAAGACCCCGTTCATTTTCTAAATGCCATCTGATTAGATTTTAAAACCGAATTATAAAGATATATTTGTGTCTATTGTAGGCGTAAAAATACCAAAGTTACAGGTTCCGCACCTGCGGGTAGACGGTAGTTTTCTGCCCCGCATTAAGTGACGACACCGTACGGGGCTTAAAAGCCCCCGTAACGCAGTGAACGTGTTAAAGATTCGCCCGTATTAAATAAGTGCTAAATGCGCTCAAGCCACGAAAATAACAGTGCTACGAGATTGTGATACGTAACTTTGTTAGGCTGCGCAATTCAGCTAGATCAGGAATGGTTAACCTACTATGCAGTAGGTTAACCATCACAGCGGAACCCTGGCCATCCCGGTTTTTCATACTACGTATGTGTTCAGAGAGCCTCGTAACGATGGCCCGGCCAGTCTCTCCAATGTAACTCTTCCCACAGGAGCAGGGGATCATGTAAACCCCAGGAACATTCAAGGGCTCCTTATCCTTCGGCGAACGCATCCACTGTCTGAGTTGCGCTTGTGTTCAAGTGGAGAGGTTGCCTGTATACGAGTACCTGCCTTATATTAAGGGTGTGACGGATAAAATCGGACACTTGTTACGCCGAATATATTGTATCAAGACGATTTTCCGCCCACAAGTAAATTACGTGATTTTTAATATGTTAGAGTCTCACGAAAGTTTTATAGTTAAAATTATGTGTTACTACTAGATACCAACTTAAAACTAACTTATAATCCATACATTTTAATTATCTAAATTCACAAGGCAGACAAATATCACTAAAAACTTAACTAAAAACCTAATTTAACCACCCAGACTCCAGATGTCGCCCAAATCACTCCCCTCGGGAAGGGTGCCCATAACACTGGCTACATTTCCCCTCTGGATGGCGATGCCCAATCTTTGGCCGAGAAATGAGCCAGCCCTATGGTCACCTGTTGCTTCCACCAACCTCTTCTTAAGCTCCTTAAAAAGCTTAAGGGCACCTGGGCCCCACGGACCAAGGGTTTCTACCGCAAAAGCAGAAAAATCCATGCTGTTAGGAAGCCCAGCATATTTGCGCCGCTTTAACGTCTCCGCTGATGACGCTGCCCCACCCGCCCTGACAGTCGTGATGGCCAAATGGGATGGCGCGAGGGTATCCACACACGTGGCATCCCATACAAGCGGCCGTCCCAATTGCCACGGTATAAGCGTCATTCCATCGGGCCTTTTGCCATCGTCACGCGCCAAACCGGGTGGCTCCAAAGCCGCCGGCACCCCCACGCTGGCAAAAGCCCGACGGATCACATCATTGAGGCTGGCGTGACGGGATATACGGCCAGCGCTTCTCCGGCAGGAGAGTCCGTGACTTCCTAGAGAGTCCACCTCAGCACCGCAAATGCAAAGGTGGGGGACAACTATATCAGCACCCAGACGAAGCCCGACAGCCAACCTAATTGAATTATTGTCCAAGAGTGTGGCGCAGCTCCTGGACGGGAACGCGTGCAGCCAGAACCCTGACTCCCTCTCTGCCGAGGCCAGCAGACGAGCCCTCTCTACTGTCGAATTAGCGGAGCCCAGCAGATCGACCTGAACCTTGCGACACAAAGGCTCATCCCACACCCTCTGGACGCTCCTCTGAGTAGGCAACTCCTCCCTCGGGCAGGCCAAGCTCCAAGCATTTTCCGCCTCCGACAAGTACGCCACCTCGAAATCACACCGTGATGGATTAAGAATTTTCCCTACGAGGGGAAGCGTACTGTGCACGGACGACAGAAAAGCGGGAAGGGCGACACTAGAGACCCGTCGAATACCCAGGCCACCAAATCGAATCGGCAACGTTGCGTGCAAAAACTGTCGATGATCCATATGGATGTTGAGGATCTTCTGGATATTGAAGTGAATTATACCATCTATCCTTTCACACAACTGGGGAAACTTCCAAAAGGGGCTGCAACGCATCGCATAAGTAAACTTTGGAACCAAAAGGCAAAATCGGAGGATGAAAAAGGCCATGTGCGCGCAGACTCGGAGTAAACAGTCCGCATGCTGGGAGAAACGATGGATTAAACCGTCAACAAAATCAGGAACCGACTCCTCAAAAACCGGGGCACCAAGCAGATGTAAAGAACTCGAGTCCTTAATATTAATGCCTGGACAGGTGCTCTCGAAATCCTCTATCACCTGGGACCTGTTCCCCTTATCGGAGTTCACAAACAACTCGCACTTGCTCATATTCAGTTCCAGGCCTATCTCACGAAACTTAGTAAATAAACAAGTTAAGTCATTGAGAACCGACCCCGACTCACCTCCAAGGCTGCCATCGTCAAGGTACCACAAGTTAAAATTACAGTTAAGTGAAGAGATAATAGGGTGAATCGCTAGACTGAAAATGGCAGGCCCCAGAGGATCGCCTTGTTGACAACCGACCGCGGACGGTATGTTATGCTCTCCGTACATAAGGTCTGAAGGGCAGCTGTAGCATTGCCACAAATAGGGATACAAACTGGGAACATTTTTTTGTACCTCCCTCAACAACGCGCCGCGACTTATAGAGTTGAAAGCGTTTTTGATATCCACCTTAACAAGTACGTGATCCTTATTGCTACTCAAGAAAGTACGGCAGGCATGGACAGCTGCCTCACATCCGCCTTTAGAGCCGAAGCCAAGCTGAATCGGCTGAAACATTGTCTCCAAATCCTTAACAACGCTCCTGCAACCAACCTTAGATGCCAGTCTCCTAAAGGTGGAACCTATGGCGATAGGACGTATACCACCGTCCTTTTTACGCAACGCACAGAGGTTCGCTCCATACAAAGTAGGGACTACCTCCGCGTTTACCCTGCCTGCAAGCATAAGATTTACAAGGCGAGTAATGCTCGTCAGCAGATCATTGTTTCTGCCACCAGGAACACCCAGCAAGAGATCCTTCAGGTGCTGAGGCGTTAAACCGTCAAGGCCACCGGATGAGCCACTCCTAAAGGACATAACGGCGGCCATGACGGCATCTTCGCTAACTTGCAAGCAGGGTACAGCAGGGTGGGGCGGATCAGGGTAGTTAAGTGTTAAGGGGGCTGGCGGGTGTTTACCTAGCAAGGATGCGAGGGTTTCAGGCGTATTAGGTGCTACCGAGTCGCTGGAAAAGAGAATTTTTGCAGCACCCTTAAGGTCACCATCGTTGAATTTTACCTCCACGACTTTGACTACGTCCCGTGGTTTGGATACACGTTCCCCACTGTCCTGCGATGCGTCGATGTTGCCTGCACGAGCACAATTTAATTTTATCTTTGAAGTAAGAGAACGACGAGGATCTCTCTTTGACACATGCAGTGTATTGAATACGAATAGGAAGAGGCTTTCCCAACTGGAACGGTCGTTCTTATTAACGCAATTGTCAATGGTCTTTCTGAGGCCGGTTGCGACAGTATACCTTGCACCTCTGGGGATTCGTTTGACGACCGGAAAAGCTTTCTTATGGTTGATTAGCACCGAAGAAAGAGCACCTGGGGTATGATGAGAGGTCCCAGGAGTCGGAGACTGAGGAACAGAGACATGGAAAGAGATAGCAGGAGTTGGTGACTGCGGAACAGAGACGCAAGGGGAGGCATTATGAGATGGTGACTGAGAAATAGGGACGTTGTGAGAGGTAATAGGAATGGGCAGCAAGGATTGGCTGCCTGTCGATTTGTGGGCCTTGCCCAAGTGGATTTGTAAGCCCCGCTGCCCTTTAAAAAATTTTGGTTGAGAACAGTATGGGCATTGCACAAGCGGGGATTGACTGATCTGTTGGCTGTCGGGACGAGCAGGAGAATTCGACATTTAAACGGACTAAATATAACACACACGAATTGACAAAAAAAAAGGAAGTTAAAATTAATTAAATCAATTAATTACAAAAATATTCAGGTCACGTATGGTATAAAACAGGGTGTCTAAGTAGGTATGAAAATTTACGTTAACATACAATTAAATAGAATAAAACTAACACAAAGATTAGGTACGTTGCCATATGTCAAAACAATTAAATCATTCATAAATCAAAAACATCTAAAAGAATGCAATAAAAATAAAAATAAAGTCAAATATTATTAAAAATACAAATTTGAACGAAAGAAAATTTAAAAATAAAAGTCCAATATAACCAAAACCTGAAAACAAGTCTTCACACAGATACAGTAGCCTAGGTAGGTACTTAATTAACCACTAAAACTAGTTATCACTTGAGTTATTTTTAATTGTACAGTGAAATAAAATACATTGCAATTGTAAATTAAAAAATCTAAATTCCATGCGTAACGCTAAAACTTTGTTTATACGAGTAAAGTCTGTGAAACAAAAACCCCAACTGATAAAATTCCTCAGTCACTAAAACTCGCTTCGCAAACCACTAAGATATTTTTATACCCCGTAGCCGATTGTAGTTGCTTGATGTAAGACGCCGTAACACTCCGAGAAAAAGTAAATAATTATTTCGTCCGCTCCCGCCTGCCTTATTGTGACGTCATCCCTTACGTAGGCTGATCAAGCCGAAATGCGTCGGGTAGGTTCCATGTTTATGTCGCTCCAATACGCTAGCCAAGCAATTTTTCTGATTACCCTCCGTTGGCAACACTAGTTTCTATGGGATTAGTGCGACCGCGTCTGTGGTAGTTGAAGGATGATCTGTCATCGTCGGGCCTATCAGCTGATCGGGATTGGGTCGTGATAAGTCGTTAAAGTTTGACTTCCTGTGTTACTTAATAAATCCTCTTAATTATTTATAACACCATTAAATCATATATCTGGTTTAATTCTTTGCTCGTATTTGATTTACACACTGTATATCGTACGGTTACGGATTTTCATTGTAGAGCCATTTAGGGTTCACTATACATTGGAAAGGAGATCGTCAATTCTGGGCCACCTGATATAAACCGTATACAGTTTCTACTGCAATGTAAAATAAATACTCGTTTTATTACTAAAGTAGACAAAATATTGCAAAAAAATGAAACGGGAATTAGAAATAATAAATAAATAAACATTATGTTGATTTTTCCGCGATTAAAATACGGCAAGACAAGTCGTTAACGTCCTTATGGCATTGAGATAAAGTTTAACTGCACCCTGGCCTGAAACGGGATTGTTTTTTAATTTGACACTGTCAATGTATACCGTTACATAATCTGCGTTTTGATACTGTTCGGTAAGTTAGAACATTGTAATATTAAAATAGTATCTAAGCCTACGAATACGGAAGTTTAAATTTGAAATCGACTGTATTAAAACGCCTAAAGATTGAAAATGCGTATTTTTGCATTTTTGGTCGGAGTTTGAATATTAAATGTGGGTTTCATAATGGCATAATATCATGCTCCTTCGATAACGAAACGCATCTTTTTTTCAATTTTGTAATGTCAGATACTAGTGCTATCGCACTTAACGGGGGGTAAACCTTATTCCTTCGCAAAAGGTGTTAGGAATGTTCAGTTAATAGTATCAACGATGGTTTGACAGCAGTCTTTGTTTACCGAAATACAGGAACTATAAATACGATCAAAATATGACTTTTTATTATTTCATCATGATTCCCGTTTTGTTTTCAAGTCCGCTTTTGTACATTATCTTTAAAAAATCGGTACTTTTTTTACATTAATATATAAATCATATGCAAGCACGCTTTCAAATATTGTCCTTGTCAGATTCAAGTTTAAAATGCATGATTTTTCAATTTTCCCATTAGATTTCGCAATATTTTTACCACCATCCTGATCTAGAAATTATGACGATTCTTTAAAGGCATGAACCATTCCTAAACGGTTCTAAATAATCTGGGCCAGATCACCTAACAAAAATTGACGATCTCCTTTCATAAAGTTTTTAAATGGCTCAAGAATCCGTCACGTACAGTCGATGTCAAAGAGAAATAAAAGAGGACAGAAAGAGAAGATTCCAAAGAGTAATAAGGTGCAAAATAAGTTATTTAAAAAGTTTCGGCACTATTATTTCGACTACCGCCATTTTTCACATTAACAAATTATTGTTGTTAGTAATTGTAATTTTTCCTCTAGCTTTTTTTTTTAAACTTAAAATTTCAAAACCTGTCAAGTGGGGTTGCCAGTAGTGACATGAATGTCATCTGGAAATATTGTTGTCACTAGTTAGATTAAGTATAGTTTTTAAGTTCTGGTTGCCCTGAAAATCAGCGTTGTGGCTACACTGCCATGACTCATGCTGAGTGGCAACCATTTTGGTGTTAATTTTAATTATTTGTATATTTCATGTTATGTTTCTGTTCGCTTTGCACCAAATAAATATTTTTCATTTAATTTCATTTCAAAAGTGAATCTTCGACTGAAACACATTTGTTTTCCTGCTAGCGCAGGCCTATGCTCACGATACAATACAACCCCAATCTAATTCCAATACGTCAAATTATTCGAGATTGACCCTCAGAGTGGCAGCTCCTAACCGTATTACAGTTGCTTCTAGCGGCATCGGCTGCAAATTAAATCAATGCGGCATTGCAGATTGGTTGCATAGCGTGGTTTGTTTTAGACCAATACGCAAACTGTCTTTACTAGGGATCTGTTGCATGCAAGAGGACGTAGGAATCATTGGACTCATACCGAGAATCACAATCAGTGCGCGAAAAGTGGCACAGTAAAAGGCGTTGCAGCATCTCCTTTTGCAGAAATAACCACGTCAAATTCACAAGCCATATTTTTGGTAAATCTTGTTTGGATCTATCGGTCTTTTATGTCTATGTTAACAAAATAAAATTAGCCAACACTTAGGGCTTACCTGGCTTAAGCCTGCATAATACCTGCAGTACGACCCAGAGCTACCCAAGTAACACATCAAAGCAGTATAACGGCCGTCTTATAGCATATCTGTATGCTTTTAGCATTTTGAGTTCGTTTTATAGTAGCATTATAAACGTTTATAGTGCTGATATAGGTCTTAAATGGGCACAAATTACCCAGCTTAAGATCCTATACAGGTCATTTAATAGCATTACAGGCGCATTATGTCTGCGCTATTAGCATTATCGTTGTCATGGAAAGTGCCAATTGCATTAAAGAAGCAATAGTACGCTCTATTAAGTTGCCAACCGCATTAAAGAAGCATTAATACGGCCAAAAAAGCTGCTAATCGCAGTAAAGAAGCATTAGTACGCTCGATTAAGTTGCCAATCGCCATACAAAAGCATTATACTAGCATAAGAGTGTACTAAAATAAACCTTACGTCAATGCAAAAACGTCTCTAATACCGACGGAACAAATGTTATAAATACAATGAACGTTGTGATTTAACTACTTTGTCTCGCAATATAAAATGGACGAAGACGGTACAAAAAACTGAATGAGTGACACGTCATATTTGTTTACATCGTAAAAAAAATTATAAAAGTTTTTGACTCTTTTACGTTATTATATCCTTCAAATATTACTGCGCAATGTAGTTTACTGTAAATGTGTATATAAGTTTCATTGAACACTTTCACGCGCCTTTGATTTATTGTGGTTTAGCTATAAAATACTATAAAAAGCTATGCGTCAAATAAACAAAACAATTGTGTAATCCTCGTATAGAAGGAGTTTTGCATTATTAACATAATAGTGTTGGTTGAGCAGTCTTCAATTAAGTTATTTCATTATTATATAGGTATTTTCCTTGTATAAATAGGTCCGCATGATTTTATTATTAGGTTATAAATTATTTACAAAATGGCGTTGGTCTATATAGACGGAGAGCTAGCCACGTCAGATATGACACAATAATGAGAGCAACCAAACCCCTCTAATCAGTTTGGTATACTATGTTTATTTCTAGATCTGGACATCTGGCAGCTTTAAAGTGGTGGAGGTCAAATAATGCAAACCATTTCAAGAAAACAAATCCTAGAGATCTGGGTTTGATGCAATATTATTAGAAACTATACAAATATTACGAGAAATTATGCAAAAGTTTATGTTGGGGGAAAGTAGTGCCAAACGATATATAATATAATTCATAGTTTGTCGCCTACTGTTTTTGTTTCCGTGATAATACACAATATTTTTTGGTCTAACGTTTTTTATCGATTTTTGACCAGTTTTGAGTCGATATTCCAACATATTCACTACAGATAGAATTATAAAGCAAACGACTATCGAATCTTGAAATTCTGTAGAGCCGGATCTTGAAATAAATGACCCGTTATTTTTTTATGATATTTTAAAAACATGGTCTAAAAAAACACTTTTATCGATATTCGAATGGTGTAAATAATCTTACATATACGTAATCTACAATATTAGGGTTCCACTTTGATGTCTATAAAAACTGTAGAGAGATTTTAATTTTTAACTAATTAACACAAAATTTATGACCATAAAACCACTTTTTTAGCCTAAACCGGTTCGACTTTGATGTCGAATATCTCGAAGACAATGAATATTGAAGTAACTATAGGATACTATATTGTTTAAAGCCGTTACTGATAAATCATTAGAAAACTAAGGGAATCAGATCTAAGGTCGTTGGAGCCCCTTAAAATATAGGCCCTGTCCTTTATAACTGAGACAATTTCGGCAGTTTTTACCTAGTTTGGTATTACTATTTTCCAATTAAAACATTTTGCTAGTCTGTCACTGTGACCTCCACCTATTAAAAGCTGCCAGATGCCAGGATCTAGCAATAAAAATAGTATAGCAATCTAACCAGACGGGTTTTGTTGCTCTCATTATTGTGTCATATCTGACGTGGCTAGCTCATAGTCCAATAGCAGCTCAGTGACCCTTAAAAAAAGCTTATTAATGCCTACAGCATTACACGTGAATAATTATGCTATTAAACAACATTAAGCATTATATACTACTTAAAATTGCTATTGTAGACCCTAAGGCACTAAAAGCTGTAAAGGGGCTGTTCATAAATTACGTCATAAATTTTTGATGATTTTTTTACCCCCCTCCTCCTAAAATCATTCAACCGCCCCCCTGCCAAATAAAGTGACGTCATTTAAAAAAAATGCGTTTTTAGCATACTTGTAAAATAAAAAACTATTTAGTAGATAATATTTTATAGCATTATAAGTTTAAAGAAAGTCAATTAGAAACACGAATTTCATTCCTTTTTTACACATTGAAGCACTTTTTAATGATGCGAGAGATGATGTGATCTTCGGAATGACCGCCCCCCCTCCTACGTCATGCTACCATCATCCGATGTCCAGACCCCCCCCCATTTTAAATGACGTAATTTATGAACAGCCCCTTATAGTGAATTACTTAGCTTTATAATGGTTTATATTATTGCTATTATACAGCATTAGGAATGTATTACCTACTTATAAATGCTATTGTACACCCTAAGGCATTAAAAATAGCTGAAAGTTGTATAGCGAATCTACGTGGCATTATAATGGCTAATATTCATGCTCTTAAACAGCATTAAGCATTTATTTATGCTATTGTAGAACCTAAGGCACTAAACCACACCGAAGCATTAGTGTAGCAAACCAAAATGCAACTGCTCAGCATTCAGCTGTACAGTTGCATTTTGGTTCGCTGCACTAAAACTAATAGCTAAACAAAATCATTTACATATGCCATTACACAACCGTTATACAGCGTAAAGCATCATATAATGCTATTGTAGAATCTAAAGCACTAAAAACAGCTGAAAGCTGTATACCGGATTTACGTGGCATTATAATGGCTAATATTCATGCTCATAAACAGCATTAAGCATTTATTTATGCTATTATAGAACCTAAGGCACTAAACCACACCGAAGCATTAGTGTAGCAAACCAAAACGCAACTGTACAGCATTCAGCTGTACAGTTGCATTTTGGTTCGCTGCACTAAAACTAATGGCTTTAAAAAATCATTTACATATGCCATTAGACAACCGTTATACAGCTTAAAGCATTATATAATGCTATTGTAGAACCTAAAGCACTTAAGTGCTTTTAAACAGCTGAAAGCTGTCCAGTTGCGTTGTGGTTTGCTGCACTAAAGCTAAAGGCTTTACAAAAGCATTTAGATATGCCATTATACAACCGTTATACAGCTCAAAGCATCATATAATGCGTCAAGTTGCTCGGTGAACGTATATAAGAGTTTATACGGTCCTTAAGTTCTAAATAAGTTAACTATTCATATGTTATAATGCTTCCTGTGTTACTTGGGTAGGGTCATAACCTGTCTCCCGCAAACGCTGGCCTATTTCCCTAAAATATGGCCTGTTTGATATGATGCCCACGGCAGTTTTATCACCGCACCGCTCGCCGCCGGCAGGGTGTTCATCCTCACATCCTGGAGCCTAAGGGGTCGCGCACTGTATGGTTTAAGAGGAATTTCCTCCCACGAACGCTGCGGCTGCGGAATGAACTCCCTGACGAGGTTTTCCCAGCGGGCTACAGTATGAGGTTCTTCAAAAAAGTTACAACCCTTAAAGGGTAGGCAACGCGCATGTGAATCCTCTGGGGTTGCGTCCATAGGCTAGGTAACTGTATACCATCAGGCAGGCCGTACTCTTGTTTGCCACCGTCGTGATTTAATAAAAAATGTCGGCGAGCTTCCACGCCCCACGGCCCCTCTAACCCACCGGCACAAAGTCGTACGCCGATGCCAGTGCAGAGTATTTAACATGTTTGCTCAGCAGCAGCTCCGCCGCTGAAGTAGCACGACGTGTGCTCTGCCCCAAATGGGATGTAGCGATGGTGCTCACGCAAGTGGTATCCCACAACAATTTAAATATCGTAAATACAAATTTTACAACATCTCTAGACTGGGGTTACCTAAACTTAAGCAAGTCCTAACTTGGTTTATATCCTCAAATAAATTTTCTTGATGGCCGCTAAGCGCTGAACGCGATACAAAGCTTCCATCTCACGTAAAATTTATCTTAAATGCACGTTATTATGGTAAGTTTCATTCCTTTGCGACCGTAGAAAGGTGTTAAGGCGAGAATAAACTTTGGATCAGCTTAATGTATAAGATTTAGCATAGTACGGTGCAAGTTTAAAGCACTCAGGGTATACTCGGGCGCTTTAGCCTCTCTTTGATGCTGGGAAATAAACAGAAGGTGTCAGGTTTGGAGTGGAATGGCTATAGTACTGAACCAAACCATTATCTCTTCCACATGATGACGTTTCAGCAAATATGCCAGCCTAATCGTTAAATTACATACTCGCACATTTTATATTATATCGTTCATACTCCTCGACCATTCTAAAGGTTCTAAGGGTACGTCTTTCTAAAGTGTCGGTAACGCGCATGTGACACCTCTGGAGTTGGAGGCGTCCATAGGTTACAGTAGCTACTTAGCATCAAGCTGGCCTGCTTATGGCCTGGCTGGTATGCTTGTTTGCCACCATCGTAGTATATAAAAAAATATGACTTCAGATACGAAGTACGAACTTTGAAAGACCCGTGGTACACGATTGTTTGGAAATTAGGCGGGTATCACACAGATGCGGTTTTCGCATGCGGCGACGGTGATTGAAAGAAAGAAAGAAAAGAAAGAAAGACACGCACACAAGCACACATTACAGAACAAAAAAAGGTAAGATTACAAAACTAAAACACAAAACAGAAACATTAAAAAGTTGAAAAAGTAACACATTCAATACAGAAAAAAAGAAGCTTAAATATAAATATGGGAAATGCTGGTGTTTCATTAAAGTTCCACAATGTGTACAATCAAGAACAGGCAAAGACTCAGCATAATGTTGCAAATTGCAGGTGAGAAATTTGCAACGCTGTTATTCTGTCTCAACCTTGCGGAGTGACATAAAACCTAAACAGGTACACGAGTAAAATTAAAAATAAGTAAATATGGGTGAAAAATCAAAATATACGGGTAGATATACAATAACTCTCTTTTCGATTTATGTCGAAAGGGAACAACATAAAATAATAAGGGGGATAAGGTTAATATGAAAATGTACTTAAATATAAATATATTTGATAGGTGTATAATTATATTAAGGTGACATTGTTAATGTTACGATTTATAAATACATAGGTAGATATTAAATATTTAATTTATCAGCTTGACTGTTGAACAACTGTTCCAGAGATCTCGGACTTTTGGACATTTAATAATAATTCACGCAATTTACGCTGTAGGCCAAGCTTGGAACCACAGCTCCTAATCGGAGGAGGCAGATCATTCCAGCATTTTGTAGCCTGGAACCGAAAGCTGGCCCGAAAGGCTGCGCAGTTACATTTAGGGACTATGAGTGGTTTTGGCCAACTGCAATACGTATCGCTCGCTGTTGTTGTCGCCAAGCTATTTTCGTCAAGAGGTAAGGAGGCCTAATTTAAAGACGTCAAAAAGAAGAGAAGCAAGGTGGAGGTGTTGCCTTTGTTTAATTTTAAGTAAATTTGCATTACACTGGTAAGGGGACACAGATGTTCGCGGAGGAATCGTAAAACAAAAGCGAGCGCAAGCATTCTGTACCCTTTGCATTAGCTTCTGGGTTTTGACAAATAAGCAAGGACCAATGACAAAATCGCAATAATTCAATTTAGACAGCATAAGTGATTCACAAAGTTTGATTCTAAGTTCCACAGGGATGAATTGGCGAATATTGTACAGCACCTTAAGCCTGTAGAAACAGTTACGGACTGTGTTGAGAACATGTTCTTCGAAACGCAAGTGAGAATCCATCAGGACTCTAAGATTGCGTGCAGTGTACACCCGCTCAATAGGAACACCACAAGCATGTACCTCATTGGTGCATTCCGCAAATACAGATATTTGTTTCTTACTCCCAAGAAAAAGGTATTTGTATTTTGAAGGGTTTAGCACTAGGGAGTTCTTAATGGACCACGCGGCAATATTCGAGAGATCCTCATTCATGCACTGTACCGCGTCACTTACATTATTTTTGTCAAACGAAACCATCAATTGTAGATCGTCAGCGTATAAGTGATATTTGCTGTGTTTTATACATTTAATGATATCAGATGAATAAGGTATAAACAACAAAGGACCAAGAATAGAGCCCTGTGGAACACCTCTGTTGACAGACTGAGCCTTAGAAAGATTAACTAACCCACCACAGCTCCTGACTTCAACTAGCTGATGACGATAAGTGAGATAGCTATGGAAAAACTTTACTGCCGAACTATCAAAGCCGTAGTACGACAACTTAGATAGCAAGAGTGATATATTAATCGAATCAAAAGCTCTGGAAAAGTCAAGCAAGGTCAGTATTGTACCCATACCTTCGTTCTGGGATAACAGTATATTGTCGACAACATCAAGCAGGGCCGTGCTCGTACTATGGTGTTTTCTGAAACCAGATTGCATCTGAGGCAGAAGGTCATTGGATTCACAATGACGAAGCATTTGATCATATACTACTTTCTCCAATATTTTAGACATAACCGGCAACAAACTGATCGGACGCAAATCACGAACGCTAGTGGGATTATTTATTTTAGGTATTGGACGAACTAGTGCAGTTTTCCACATGTCGGGAAAGGTTGAAGTTGCAATTGCCTTATTAATAATCACAGTTATAACTGGCAGGACTTCAGGTAGCATAAGTATGATCATATCTGTTCATATATGATCATATCATATCGGCACCACGACGTACGCGTGCAGCTCGCAACAAATCAGCGCGTGGGCCCCGCCGGGCCAGACGGACGACAAGCGGGCGCGGGCGCACACTCCCCGCGTCCTTAGCTTCTCCTGAAGGCCCCTGGCCGTCCACAGTCGCCGACGACTGCCGGCGCGCCCCGACACGCTCAGCAAACACGATGTCGCGCTCGTCGAGCCCAATGCCGAGCTTCTTAGCAACTAGGCAGACCAGGTGCGACGAAGACTCGTTAGGTTGCTCCGGGATCCCCGTGATCTCGAGGTCATTGAGAACGAGGTCCTGCTCACGGTCACAAAGTTCGAGTTTTAATTCGGCTACTGTGGCTGCCAACTCGCTGTCTGCAGTGACCGTCGGCCGCTCTTCCATCCGCTCCTCCAAGTGCCTGACCTTTTCCTCGACGACGTCCAGACGGCCAGAGAAGCTCCCAAAAAGTTTGTTCAGCTGTTGTTGTGGTTGTCTCTCTGCTGTCGAAGTTGTGGGCCTGCGCCACGAGGTGGCGCAGGCCCACAACTTCGGCGCGCATAGACCCGAAGTCCGCACGAAGCAAGCGTAACTGCTCGGCGACGTCAAGCTGTTGAGCGAGCGGTGTATCATCCTCGCCGACCTCGCTAGGCTTCACCGGCGTGTTATCGGAGTTATCCCGTATAGGCGTCTTCGCCTTACACGCCGGACATGCCCAAGTGGGAGCGATGCGGGCATTTTGGCTCAAGCCTACACACACAAGCCTTATGATATGTAAGGCCGCAGGCGCATCTAGCGACACCTGTCGCCGCATCGGGTTTTGCGCAAGCCGCCGCGCAGTTCACCATTATGCTTGCTATCTATATTGACTGATTCACCGGAGGTCACGAGTTAGAACGCTTTGCCGACAGATGGCGCTTAACTCAAAGTACTAAGAATATAGTCTTAGTGAAATTAATTAAATGTTCAGTTTTTCAGTAACGTTATGCGCGCGATCACACTGCGTCCACTGGTGCCAAAAGTATCACTATCAATAAGTCACTTTCGCCGAAATTTACGTTTTACTTGAGAAGATAGATTAACTAATGTTTTGGTGGGTACACTATGATACACTGTAGATTATTTATTACAAATTCACTTCTTTTTAAGTCTCATTGCACTTGGAAAACACTATCCTCGGTTAATCAGAACCTATATAAACTGTTCGTGGTTTTTAAACTACTACTGAAGAGGTTTATTTTATTTATTTGAGCCGGATGAATCAGCTGTGCAACCACGGTGGTCGTTGACACTCGTGACGTCACTCCATTGAGTGAAATAGCTGTGTATAGATGTGTAAACGCTGTCTCGTTCACCGGAGCGGGATGCGGCGCCAGTGTGAAATTCGCCTTATACCTATGTATTTACATATGATACCTATAGCATTTGTTTAACTTCCGACATGTTGTGAAATATTCGAACAATATTCGACTTATTTTATAGTTCCGAATAGCCCTAGAGTCTCCAGGCAGCGTATCATAATGGTATCATTTATTTTTTCCCAGAAGATAGCTTTTATTTATCAATCACTAAACTTTCCAAGCAAAAGTAAACAAGTTTGGCAAAATATTTTCGGCAACACTATCCTCCCCCGGTTTATCCTGACAAATGGGGGGTGCATTATTGTGGCATGCCCGGAACCGAACGTACGACCGAGTAATGTATTTTTGGGTTAGTTTCCTTTTGTTGAACACTCGACGAGATAGCCGAGCGAGATTTTCCTGTTCTGCGTATCGCATACGCGTTTATATTTGTGAGTTTATTGTTGGAAAAGGTACAACATTGATATTACTCACTAATATGATAATATAAATAGATTTCTATCGAATTTAAATGTAGGATGGGTAGTTGAAAAGCGAGTGCCCGCTTCTATTTACGAGTAGGCTCCGGCTAGCCAAAAACCGGCCAAGTGCGAGTCGGACTCGCGCACCGAGGGTTCCGTACAAACCTGTAGGTATATCCGGGTAGTAACTTTAAAATTATTAAAAGTATTTTTATTATATGATGTAACTAAAAATTTACGGTTTTTGCAATGTTTCCTTTATCTGTGCTATAAGACGTTCCTTCGTACCAAATTTCAAGATTATGAGTTCACGGGAAGTACCCTGGTAGGTTTTGATTTCCTTGCGAGTTTCGAAAATTTGTGGCATAAACGGCTGTATCTTTTGATTGCGTTGGCTTAGAAGTTTGATTTTTTCACAGCTCCAAGGGACAGTAGACCTGAGTATTTGATATAAATTTCAGCTTGATACCTCCACGCATTCCTGAGAAAAAGGGTGTTGACAGACGGACGGACGGATGGACGTACAACAAAGTGATCCTATAAGGGTTCCGTTGTTTCCTTTCGAGGTACGGAACCCTAAAAATGGTTTTTAGAGTTCCGTAGCCAAAATGGTAAAAACGGAACCCTTTAGTTTCGTCTGCCCGTGCGTCCGTCGAGATTAAGAAGATGCGCCTTACCATATACTTTCTACGAAAATTGTTTTGAACAGTTAAGCCATTTTTGAGTTATCTCCAAAAAACTTCTTTCAAGCAGGGCTTGTAGCCGGTGTTTCGCTCCATACTAAAATACCGGTTTTTTTTCGTTCTTTCGTTTACTATTTAATATTTAATCGAAAAATCTTACAATATAAAGTCATAACCTAAAAACAATATTGAGTTCTACTTAAAAACCATAAAATATGTAAACATATTGGGTTTTTTCGGGGCTTTTTGCGAAAACCGGTTACAAGCCCTGCTTTCTTGAGCACCAGATACGATTTTTCGGTATTAGTTTGGTTCTTATTATGCGTGGTCGGACACGCACTGGGCCGGTTTTTTTTTCTGTCAACATACCTATCACGTTGTAACCAAAATGGAAGTGTGAATGTGACACACGGGATAGGCGAATACAATGGTAGGTAAACCATCCTATCTGTTTAGAAGGCATTTCAAACTTAAAAACTGATTTTGGTTTGATATCACTGTCAGTGTATCTCGCTCACACTTTTATATTGGTGTGAGATGAGATCAATTCGTAGGGTCGATAGGCTCAGGCTTCTTGTACATCGCAAGCATATTTCCGGCCAAAACGTATAGGGAGCTCGCTCGATATATTTACCATAGTGAAATTACCGAGAAATCCAATTTCATTCGAATTTTTCGATGTAAACTGGTTAATGTATTCATGCTCGTATCCCACACGTTATGGCTGGAACGAATTTTCGAGGGCAGCCAATTTGCCACGACGTGATGAGAATAACGCGGAATTACTGGCTAATATAGATTGTTGCGTGATAGGGCTCCAATATTTTTTTATAAAGCTTATATCGATATAACAATACTCATTGTATTTCAACGTTAAGCGATACTTTCTCAAGCAAATTGGTCAGGTTTTACCAAAGATGTAATAATATATTTGTAAAAGTTCACAGTCTTAGACAAACTCGAATTCTAAAGTTGGGTAAAATAGCGCTGTTGGCCTCCGTACAATGCGGTTTGCTCTGGGACCAGGATATTTAAGTACATGGGACCGACCCTGAAATCGTAGAAAAATTGGTTGGTTTCACATTTCAGATGGTCAGATACCGATACTTTCTTTTAGGGCAGGCAATCTTTTTATTAGCTTCATATAGTAAAACTTGTTTAACCCTTTATAAGGCCCCAGTTATACAGATATGCTACGTGAAAGTTAAATACACTACCATGTTTGTAATGCACTGGGGAACACATCTACGGCAAAAAAAAACGAAATCATTAAGAAAAACATGTGGTCAATATATGCACTCAGCCTGTTAGTGCACTTGAGTTTTCAGATGATCTGTTTCCAATACACCTATTCATTGACATTGACATAACAAACATAAGGTGCTCTGTACAGACTGGCGTTTAATTGACTACATACGGTACTCGAATATTATTGTGTATCTTGTAGTGGGTAGGATTAATATACGAATATCATTGAAAAAATTATAACCTGTGGCCCGTTTCACGATACAATTTACAAGCGGAAGTCTCTTTCTATCAAGGAGTTAGAAAGAGACTTCCGCTTGTAAATTGTGTTCCGTCAGGTCTATAGATATAGCATGTAACCTTTTATAATTTTATTAATTTTAAGTGGCAAATGATACACTTCCCTGACACTACAAACAACGTAGTACAGTTATTGCAATTCACGATGGAGAGTGGATTTATCAAAATTAGACCTTTGACCAATAAGAGTCTCGCCACTCGCCATCGTGAATTGCAAGAGCTATAATTCAAATTATTAGATACAGCGACGAGTATATTTTTAATAGTATAATGGAAACAATGACGACAGCTTGCTTCCCTTTAGTGCATAAATTGACCACATAATATAGATTAATTAATTACACTAAAATTAAATACTGACCGAAAAAGTATGAATGAGGAAAGAAAGCCTGATATATTCGCTATATAATACCATTAAAGTTAAATAAAAAAGAGGATGTTCTTCTCCGTAAATGTTTATTAACTAAGTGGTTTCCAAATCGTCTCTGCCTTATAAAGGGTTAATATAACCTATGTTTGCACCTTGCAGACTGCCCTACAAAAACTTAGGTGATTTATTATTCATAATTAGAGTTATTATCCTCAATACTAATTAATGTTAATAAAGTATAAATGCTTTATTAAATTGGCTCGCTGCAATCACATAATAGCCTCCATTATTAGGTTTGTTTGCAACAAAGTTGAAGCAGTTAATCTTTTTCTAATCCTCTAAGCCCCTGTGATCGATTAGACGCCGACGGAATTATTCTTAATTTTCTTCACTTCCAATTAATTAGTTTCACCAGGCAAAGGCTCTTTTATTCATCTGTACCTACTTGAAAGTCTGTTGTAATTCGTTGATTAGGTGCCTTATTTAATCGTAATCCATTCTGTTAATATTAATAAAAAATAAATGTTCTTGTAAAATGTATAAAACTTAGCAAAGCTGTTATATTTTGTGTCATTGAAGAATACCAAAATAATTACATACAAACGATTACAAGTATCAACATTTTAAATTTGAATTATATTGATTGGGTTTTATTAGTTTAGTACTTTTGTTTTATTGCGTGTTGTAATTAAACCACAACATAGTCAATACAAAAACAAAGGCAAACCAATGTTGATATGTACCATCGGGTTCATTATTTTTCAATGAATTCATTCATAAATGCAATTATGAACCTGATAGTACCTACAAAATTGCGGTTAGGCCCATAAATTAGCATCCTCGGATTTGAATAGTATACAAAACAGTACTTAATTATACTATCAGATAAACGTTAATATTTGCTAATAGTACGAGTAAAACCCACTACCAGTCCTAGACTAAACGCAAATAAAAGCACGCACTGAATTTAATTTAAAAAATACGCGCAACAGAATTGTTCCACGCGAGCCCGCGAGATTAGCCTACTTTTTTCTTAGAGTATTAGTAAGGCCTTGCCACAACACGCGTTCATCCTGACAAATGTGCCGTATTATTCCCAGCCTTATATTTGTTAGGTAATTTATTGCAGCTTTATTTGCTTTTGTCCGCGGAATGTGATGAACTCGCACCAATGTTTTTTCTCCTACAACTGATTTCTAGATTGTTTATTTTCCTTATTAATTATAGGAATGTACGCGCGAATAATCACATATTCTTTTGAGTTTGGATATGTGCTGTCTTTGGCGTTGCTATGCAGGGTGGCTTAGATAATTTTTATTTATTCTTATCATCATAATTATTTACTCATTAGATACTCAACTGACACGATAAAATGTATCCTAAGAAGTTTATTTATCTACATGGAGATTATCAATTATACAACTAATTACAGAAGATGTTTCTAATATTAGGAGTTACTTAAATAGATCACGTTCGATTACTACTTATCTTTGGTTGGTTTTTTTTATTGGTCAGGGAAACGGATGATTATAGATTCAGACTGTTTCATTTAGGAAACGTGTTCTTCTAAATGTTTACTAATTTCATATACCTACATACGAGTACATACCTATTATTCACCTTGCACGAAAACTGGAACAATACGAACCCCGTCAGTGGACGTCTTTTAGTTGGTATATTAATATTATGACCTAAGCCTTGGTTCTACAATATAACTGCGCTGCCAGAACGTAATCGTAATAACACTGTTTCTTCTCGATTATCGCCTAACCTTATGACTCCCCCCTGACTGACCCCTTTACTCAGAAGCCAAACAAACATAACAAACTAACTGAATTACACCGGTAGTGCGAGACCTATTTGTGACATTGAGTTTTTCCTTCTACTCCACTCGCACGGCTTGTTGTTTAAGTGAATTTAGTTAAATTACAGGAGTGTTATTTAGATGAAGGCGCGATAATTCAGTTTGTTCGCGGCTCGAGACGAGCATTATTTATTCAAATCGAGTTAGACGAACGTGAGTCTGTGGCCCGAAAACGACACCGGTGAAGGAGATTTTAATTTTACACGAACATATTAATTTTGCTAACTGTGTTTGCGTGCGTGTGATAGGGTGGGCACGAGGGTGCCGTGTTTTAATTTATACCGCAAATAAAGTATTTTTTTACAGTGTACAGTGTGAATAGGAAATACCTATATTTTATCTTAGGCGTAAGTATTTTATTATACTGATTAAATTTAGGCGAGTCAGTCTTTTTAAGACCACAAAATAAACTGAAAAGTGAAGCCAAAAATGGTACATTTCCATCTCTTTCGATATAACAATAATGAAAAGAAAGAGCGATACCGATATCTATGGAATTTAGTCCAAATAGACACAGTGAAAGTGACTTTACTTCTATTGCCAGGCCAGTACTTCTTATTGTAAGGATAAGATTTCAGGCCAGATTTCCACTTGTAAGTTTTTCTTACGTAAATAGGTCAAATGAGAGATGGCCATCACTATCTCTTTCTAGCCAACAGCTTCGTCCCTACTTACGTTAGCATAACATACACTTTAGTAATTAAATTTTATAACTTATCTGTGTTTAAGTGTAAAACTAGGTTACAGTTAATAGTTGTTGTGTCTATTTTTGCATACTTATTTATCTGGCTAATGTGTAATAAATTAAATTAATTGGACAGCCCAGCAATCCTGTCAACTATATTTCTGATATTAAACGTATCATCGGTCAGCCACTCGTAGGCTTTATATTGATCAAACGGCAATCCCAAACGGGCGGCCTAATCCTTTACCGACGTCAAAGAATAAATTAATACAAAGGCGTCGGCCCGGTCAAATGGATATAACTGCCAAAGGACACGGCGGGCCAGATTAAATGAAACGGAAAAGTGAATAAAACGGTAAAAAGGAGACAAAAGGTGCAACTGACCTACCCGACGACCCCAGGGGACGTTGTTAAGTTATTTTTCTTTAATTAATGACCCCTTTCAAAGGTATCGTATTGAATATCGGTAATTTCTCGGAGCCTTTAATCATTCTCAGTATTTTTACTAGCGTTCTGTTTCAACTGGAGGTTAATTATGCGTATTCAGGTCATTTGATCGGATATGAATGGTTTTAATGAACCGCGAAAGCAGGTGAATTTGGCTTGTGCAGTTTGTGATTTTATGTGATGTGTGTGGGCTAAAAGTTTTGCTGTCTGTATCATTTATTTAAGCTGGTAGCACAAACAAACCCTGTCCAAATTATAAATACGTAGTTAGCAATAATAAAGCTTAGGTAAAGCCGATAAAGTATCCACCGACTATTAAAAAAAAATTACGTCATAAGAGGTTAGGATTTAAATAAAAGGTAAGTCCAATTAGGTAGGCAAACCTTGTTTGAGGGTTTACCATTGCCAATTGAGAATATTTTTTTATACAACAGGCCTACATATTTATGATCGAAGATTGGTACATCATTGGGGTATTATGATCATAACCCAATTAGTGCTATAGTGGTAATAAAATACTAAATTCATTTCAGATGAATGTATAAGCGTAACTGAGGCGAAATTGTTATCGTTGGTTATCATCATTAAATACACGTATTATTATTACTTACATCAGTACTTCTGCCAAACCACAGTGTGGTTAGTTGGGAGACGAGGCTCCTGCAGTTTGCAAATTATACACGGTGGGGCCTGTAACTAAAGCAAAAAATTAAAATGTACATTCTTCTCCTCAAACTACGCAACGTTTGTTTGACGACTTTGAAAAAAAACTTGCGGTTTGAATTTTATTACATTTTAAAGTTAATTCGAACACGCAATGTACTATGAAATTGATTATGTCTGTAGAGTGACTAGACTGACAGGCGATGTCAATTAGACGGAGTTTTAAGTACATTGAAAATACTATTTACTTTGTTTGAAAAAATAACAATCTAAAAACTTTATGATTTTAAAAAGTTGCTACACAAAAGTTGTCTAGTTTAAGGACTAGAATCTACGTTTTAATTTTTTGCTTTAGTTACAGGCCCCACCCTATATATATATGTACATTTATTGTCTAACTTTAGGCATACTAAAAGTAATTGATAACCGCGCTCATTACACAATACACAGGCTATTTCCACCACCACCAACAAAAAAGTAACAGTAAGTTGTGGGTCTTATTGTTAAAAAAAGCGCTGGTATCCTGACGGTAAGACGTCGGATCCGGAGGTCTCGGGTTCCAACCCCGGCTCATACCACTGAGTTTTCGGAACTCACGAGTATGTACGAAATATCACTTGATATTTACCAGTCGCTTTTCCTAATCTAATTGACCTAATCTCAATGAAGCCTAGTTTCCCCTCTGCGTTGATAAGTCAGATGACAGTCGCTCTCGTGAAAACTAGTGCCTACGCCAATACATGGGATTAGGTGGCCAAGCGGACCTTAGGCTTAATTGAGCTAGGACAAACACTAGGTGGATGATGACACTTATTGTTAGTTACATGTAAATCCTTAAATTCCAATGCATTATACACATGTACTATGACTGTTATCCAAGTACTAAATCCGGTTATAACAGGAACCAAGCGGTATGCGTAATATGCCCGTTATCGCGATGCTCTACTGTTTTCGCTTATCTTGACAAATGGTGTACATTACCACCTTGCAGCGAAGAATAAGATGTCGCTATTGCGCCAGGTATTGTTATTTGTTTACCTTTATTTCCATGTGGAGTTATATATACTGCTCTATTGTCTCGGCTCTTTAGGACTTTTGGTTTGGGTTCATGGGAAAATATTGGTATTCTTTTTTTTATTAATTGATTAATGATGATAGAATTACTTATCATGATAGAGGTATGTGGCGTTTGCAGGCCTATGACGCCGTTATGTTATAACGCGTTATTCACGTGATAAAGCAAGTGTCACTTTTTAACACTGAACGACTGAAAAAGACAGCAACTGTTATCACTTCAATAACAGCGTGATAAATCAGAAATATTCATCACTGCTCAAAATTTTTAGTCGAAGAAGTAAACAGTGTAAGTATACTTGTTCACACTATTTTTATAAATCATAAGAATAACATTCAGGAAATGAGAATGAGTTCTACGCTTGTGTCCTTATTGCATATGATATTTTTTTAAACGACGAGTCTGTATGGGACTACAACGGTGCAACTGTGTTACGGCGCACCCGCGCAAACAACAGGGAGCTGGCCGCCGCTGCATCATGGCCAGTACAATTTAAAATGTCTAAGTTTAAAACTCAATAACCTAGGTTATTTTTAATAATTCCTTTAAGACACAGTCTTGTGTAATTCAAGCTGTTTAGTGTTTCTTTTCTAGAAATTATTTTAAAGAAGGTGATGTATAAGCTCATCAAGCTTGACGTCCGACTAACTTGGAAGCCGTAACCATGTTCTTTCATTAAGAGATTTATTAAAATATTAAGGGTAAGGTATTTTATTAATTTGTCTATTCACAAACTGATTTGCAATCTATTTATATATCTATCATGCATTTAGTCATATATATACACTGCTGTAACTAATTTGCATTAAACAAAACGCAATACATAATTATATACCCACTGCAGTAAGCTCGGAAACCGTGTTAGTGGGACCTCAGGCAATAACTAGCTCTGTAGGGTTAACTCTCTAACTATATCAATAACCTACTGGGGCACTTGGATCAGACGGTGCGTCCTTGCTTCTCAATGTGGACAAAGCACGAGCAGATTGCTCTGAAATCTGTTTAAACAAATACATCTCATTAGACACGTTCGCTCCACTGCCACACTATAGACACTAATGTCTGTAGAAAAACGTATAACTAATTATAATCTATGTGTTATTTTATTAACCTCATTTTAGAATATACACCGGCTATTGAAGTGACAATGAATACTCCGACTCTATCGTATACCAATATGACTTTTATGCTACTTTTTTGTGCTATAAAGTTTGATAAAAAAGTTACTTATTTTTGTATATCAAAAGTACCTAGGTAATTCATTACGTACATATTCCTACGGTACAATCCAAGAAGACAACGAGCAATGAAACAATAGTCGTTTGATGTAAGTCTTTACATTACGAAATACGATTACAAATTCGTGAAAGTAACTAAATACTTAGTAACTATTAACAAAAGTATTAAATTTAAAGCCAAAACTATTAAACTTTCGGAAAATGTGACTGAATGTCTCGCTTTGGTTTAGAATATGTTGTTTCGTCCTTCACGATTTACGAGGGTCGACCGATGTGGTAACTTATAGGGTCACTGTACAATCTTGTCTTTATAAGCATTCAAGGCATTTTGTACTTTAACCATTCAAAGATAAGAACGGAATTCGCACGTAATGTAAATCTTTTGCCAAAATAATTGCTTATAGAACAAGCTTATTAAATGTAAACCTTGAACTTTATTGTCTGTGTACGAAATGGATCCCAATAAATTTAATATGCTGTTTATTTTGTTTTCAACTGAGATTTCACGTGTGTACAGTCGCCATCAGATATATCAGAGCGCCCAAGGTGGTCACAAATATCTGAACCACGCCTCTATTGTCAAAGCGATAAAGTGCACTTTCAGATATTTGTGAGTACCTTGACCGCTCCGATATATTTGATCGCGACTGTACTTGCTTAATAATATTTTTTTAATTTCTAATCAGGTACTAAAGTTTTTACCTCTAAAAATATTATTTTTGTTTATTCAAATTAAGTGAATTATTGTAGTTAAACGTGAAAATAGTCAGGTAACCGATACTTTATTATTTGGACATGTTCTGCCTGGACTTACTTAATCATTAGAATTATAAATAAATACTACACCCTGAGGCCTACCCCAGTGTCTATTTGTCGACAGTCAGACATATTGAATAAGATTTATTTATTTATTGGAATCTAATACAATTTAACATAACACCGTTTTCACCGAAGCGTTACAAAAATGACATTACTCTATGCTTTTATCTCTAAGGCGCGCTTTCTTGATTGAAACTAACAATTTCTATAAAACACGAGTTCCTAATTGAAATGTGCAACTTAAACCGTCTCGCCCGTATCTAGCACGACGGGGTACATGTACCAATTCTGTACAAGGACGCTATGAATAATTTCCGTGTAACCATGTCGCCGTGCCAGCGAGCGACAGCCCTGCGATAGGTATACTACGTGTAAGGTTTTCTGGAGATAACGAGGTGGAGACATGCTACACTGTATGGCAGAAAGGGTTGACACAAAACTAGAACAACATAAGTGATACTATTATGCAGCAAACAGCCTTGTTTTTAGGTTTCCAGGAGCTCAACTTTCATGATTTTTCTAGAAAAAGTTGAAGGCATTTAAGGGTAGATACTAAAAGGATATTTTCGTTTGATAATTAGATTGCAGCACATCAATGATTACTTACGCGGTTGTCACACTGATGCGGACACTGTATGGCAATATTCCACTTGAACATCGGAGTAGCGTGCAAATCTGCACACAATGTGAATACCGCCTAATTTATAAGTGCAATGATGTTGAGGCGTTAATTGTGGTATTAATTTAACTTTTTTGAATATGTCGTCTTGTACAACACAGTGCAGCAGTGCAGGTGTTGTAAATATGCCTTTATTCGCTATAGAACTAGCGATGTTCAGACTGTTTCGGATGTAAATTACATTCGGCGGTAAGACGTCAGACTTTCAATCCGAAGGTCTCGGGTTCAAACTCCAGCTCGTACCACTGAGTTTTTCGGAACTTATGTACGAAACATCTTTTGATATTTACCAGCCGCTTGGTGAAGGAAAACATCGTGAGGAAACTGGATCTAATCCCAACAAGACCTAGTTTTCCCTCTTGGTTGGAAGGTCAGGTGGCAGTCTCTTTCGCTAAAACTAGTACCTACGCCAGTTCCTGGGATTAGGTTGCCGAGCGGACCCCAGGCTTAATAGAGCAAAAAGTTGGGACAAACGCTAGGAGCAAGAAGATTACATGTTTCGGCCAAAACTGGTCTCATTGTTTATACTTTACTTTAATTCTCACTTCTATGTAGCACATCGCCGAATGCTGATTGGCGTCCGGGAACACTACTCTAAAGACACGCCGTCCCAAAGGTCACGCCATTCGTGTCTCAACCAGCGTGAACATCAGGATTAACCCGCGCTTTATTACTTGAAATAACTCAAAATTTTCGTATAACCATGATGGAATCCCTTCAGGCCGTCATTTCAGTTAGATCGAGCGCAAAGAGGCCGGTCATTAAAGCCGCCCGGCTGAGGGTCGGCGCACACGATCGGAGCTATGAATACAATTACATACCCTTGGTACGACCGCCTGAGGATTAAATTCTCTGGCCCGATGAATCTCCAGTTCTGGGTTTCAAATTGCTATCAGGCTTAATGATATCTGTGATATATGTTTTGGATTATAACATTTTAATAGGGTAGGGACGTGACAATGTATGCCTGAATCAAAATTACGATACGGACAGTTTTGGAGAAGAGGATTGAGAGGATGTCTCCTGCAGGCGGTATTTTTGCTCAGGCTTGGTGAATTAACACTGCCCAATATATGAGTGTTGGTAGTATTTCTGAATTTTGCTAATAGCCCTTTAACTCTGTATATCAACTGCTGTTCTGGGCACTGGAATCAAAGAGTTAACGTTCCTTCCAAAACGTATTCGTAACATATAGGTACAGTCAGCATCAAATAGATAGTGACAGGGAATAGTTCCAAATTTACCGCAACATCTACAATAACCATTAATACCGGTTCGTCCAGAGTGATCAAATTCTTCGGGCCATCCGACGAGTACAAATATACCGGAGCACGCACAACGCCTAATACTTGGTTACTTCCAATCCGCTGTTAGCATTGGAACACCCACAACACCATCGGTATCGTAGCATTCAAAGTATCCAAAATTACGGGACACGCTAGAAAAATTAACTTTATTTTTAATGACATAGAGCTCAAAAACATATTGATGTCAGTACAACGTATCAAATCGATATGCATGTAAGTGACAAAATGAACTATCAAAATTTAAAGTTCAAAGAAGTTTAAGCTACGTAACCGTTATAAGCCTTATTGCATCCGGAATAAAGTTTGATTTCATGTTGTATACATATTTATGAATACTTTGGCTGCTACGCAACCAGTGGCGGTGTGGTTGTACCGGTATTATTGCCGACTTGACTGTTGTCAAGTATTAGGATTTGTGAGTGCTCCTGTATATTTGTAAACGGTAAATGGTCTGAAGAATTAGATTACTTTGTTTGAGTTATTATTAATTACTACTCTGGATGTGACAATATATTTGGGTATCTTAACAGCCACGGTATACAGGGTGGTCCAAACCTTGACGTCAAAAATTTTTTTTTAGATACCTCTCGTCGTGGGCTATCAGAATATACCCCATGTATGTTAGCCGATTTTTCTTAGTTTTCGAGTTATGAATTCTTTAATTTTTAACTTTTGTTAAGAAGTTCCGGGTGAAGCAATTAATTTATTAAAAAAAACTATTGAACTTTTTTGATTTTTTTCTTTTTGTAGCACAATCCTTAATAAGCGGTGCATGCAGTTGCAAAAAAAAATCAACACCCTAACTTGGCTGAGAGTTAGAAAAAAAAAGACAAAAGTGAAAGTTTTACGTCCAAGCATGTCAAGCTTAGATTTTGTGCTTAAATAAAAAAATACAAACGATTTCAAGGACTTTTGGTTATTTTAGAAACTGCTAGAACCTAAGTTTTTTAAAGGTAAAAAAAAGTGACACTTGATAGTCATAATTGGACGGAGTCGCCGGTCAAAGGGACTGAGGTGGAAAGTTCCCAAATAAGTAATTCAATTTAAAAAATTATAGCGCGGGGTGGCGGAGGCAACGATGAAAAGTCGAGAGTACGTACAATAATATTTATTGATAGAATTCTAGACGGGCTCACTGCCTATATATGACCCAGCAGAGGTAGGCGCATATATAATGCAGAGAGTTCGTGCTATCCGGAGGACCCTTGTACGCCCAAACAATGGTTGAGTCGCCAAGCGTGCCTTAGGTAATCCCTACTGCGAAGTACAAATAATGTTGGGCAAGGCGACAGAGGTCAAGAATCTACGATGAGCTACCGTTGGCGTGTTCTATCTCGACCACGGAGCCATCTAGCGGCGGGCAGCGTAACTGATGAACTGCATCGATGCGTCGCCTGCATTGCTAGTCCTATAGGCGGTTGCACTACTCGGCACACGATGGCGCGAGTAGTCCTCGTTTATGGCGTTATAACTCTCCCCCTATGTCCATGCAGTCGTCCCGACAAGTGAGACATGATTCCTAGCTTTAGTTCTGCTTGCGTGGCCGGCCACGAGCTCTGGTTGCTCGTGGAGAGCCGCCAGTCTTAGCAGGCTGCTTCTTCGGCCTGCCTCTCTTTCTGATTGGCAGAGTTGGTTCAGGAACAACAGCGTCCCCGGTTCGGTACGGAGTAAGGGCTGACGCATGATATACGCCCACAGGGGTTGACGAGTCAACGTTAGCGACTTCAAACGAACTGGCACCATGCCGACGTGTTATGACATAGGGCCCATCCCGTCGTGGGGCCAGTTTAGAGCTGAAACCTTGACTGGATTTACTCAGCACATGGGTAGCAACTAACACCAAGTCTCCAGGTTTATAATTAGGGCAGGCCTGCCGCCCTCGATCCACATACTCCTTTCTCCTCTCTTCTTTCTTAAGTATCTCGAGCTTCAACGGGGACAGACGGTAAGGTGGCACTGAAATCGGCTTGTGGTCTCCCGTCTCGATCGCGTGCTCAAAGCCCTTCACTGGTTCTCCGTTAGCCTTGAAGACGTCTTGGTTTTTGCCTAAGAAATCGTTTAACACAGTGATATCGACCGATGAGATTGAAGTTGACGGAAAGAGCGCGTCATCGACGTCATCCAACTCACCCTCCACGTCGTAATCCTGAAGACTGGCTCTAGCATCCTCGTACAGGGCATCCAATATGGGGGAATAGTTTGCTGGGTATTCGAGATGAGGCCTTTTCTTAGGGGGCGAAGGAGCATCGATCCTGATCAGAGGACCGTATGATCGTGACGTATTGGCTTCCTCCGGCAACGACGGTGACAGCGATGGATAGTCGTCTGGCGTTAACGCAGCTAGTGACGTTTTCTTGCTGTGGTCGACGAAGCTTTCCGCGTATAGCTCGAACACTTGAGTTGGGTCTTCGGTAAAATGCCACGTACTTTGTGGTAGACTTATCTCGATGTGGGCATCCTGAATGAACCCAACCCCGAGGAGCGTTCTGGTACTACGGGAGTCAGGGAAGAACAGAAGAGTTGTCGTGACAGTACGGTCGTTGACTTTCACAGGTGCCTGAGTCACCAGCACCCTCCGACGTTTCGGGTCGCCAACAGCTAATGTTACACCAACATCATACTCTCGGAAAGTGAATCCCTTCTTCTTCAGCTGACAATACAATGAGTACGACGCAACGCTGGATTTAGCACAGCTGTCAAGGAATACAGCTCCAGTTACTCCACCGATCTCAACAAAGATAACCGGTCTGTCTCTGGCGTCGATCACAATATCTATCGAGCAAAACCCGATGTCCAGCTGAGGCCGCTGATTCTTATTCGCGTGACACGTTGAACAGTTGGCTCTCACCACACCAGGGGCTCCGCAGCCATAACATTTAAATTTTGGTGCAGATGGTGACGGCGCTTGGGTAACCGCCACAGAGGTGGGTGCTTCCGTGACTTTTCCTTCTTTCAACTCACTGAATCGTAGACGCTTCCTGCAGTTTTCAGCTAAGTGACCGTAAATACGGCAGTACCTACATTTGCTTTTCCTCGTGTCTGGTTTAGCAGGGTTGGAAGCGTTATAACACTGCTCTGATGATTTCCTTTCGCTCCGAGTGACAACAATAGCATCCTTCTCCTGCAGAACAAGCTCGGCCGCTTTAGCTGCTTTCGTCAGTTCCTTGAAGTTCTTTACGTCCGCACGGGGAACCTTATCTCGGATGTCTAAGCGCAGCAAGCCGTAGATCAGATCCAATTGCTGGGTTTCGCTGTGCCCTGGACTAGGGAGCTGGGAAAACAGCATCCTCTTACGCCTGACAAAATCATCAGTAGTAGTTTCTTTGGCTTGCTTTACCTGTGTTATGTCCAGGTAAATTTGGTAGGGTTCGCGGGCAGGCGCAAAGTATTCCCGCAGTTGAGACTCAAAGTCAGACCACGTAGTTATATCATCCTTCACACCCAACCACCAGACTCCTGCTTCCCCTTTAAGAATAATAGGGAGTTCGCTTAATGCAGTCATATCGCCGATATCCGCAGAACGTTTAAAGATGTTAATCGCTGACAGGAACGCTTCAACCACCTCGGCATCCTTTTCACCGTTAAACGAGTACTTGCAGGTGATAAAGGATCCCCTGCTAGGTTGCGCTGCCACAGGCATTCTTTCCAACAGCTGCGTAAATTGCTCTGGCGACAGCATCTTGGCGCGTGCGTTTTGTTTCTTGAAGGTGGTAACACGTCCAGCGCGCGTAACAACAAAAGTCGGACTTTTCAATTTCGCTGATCCGCCTCTTCCGCTCATTAAAATAGGTCGTTGCTCCGTCTAGCGTAGCACCGATCGTAGCAGATCTGTGACGTCACGAACTTCGTAGCAGTCGTAGCACGCCGATGACGTCACGGGTCTCGTAGCGTTGATGACGTCACGCGTAGACGGGCCCCACGTTGGGCGCCACTATAGCGCGGGGTGGCGGAGGCAACGATGAAAAGTCGAGAGTACGTACAATAATATTTATTGATAGAATTCTAGACGGGCTCACTGCCTATATATGACCCAGCAGAGGTAGGCGCATATATAATGCAGAGAGTTCGTGCTATCCGGAGGACCCTTGTACGCCCAAACAATGGTTGAGTCGCCAAGCGTGCCTTAGGTAATCCCTACTGCGAAGTACAAATAATGTTGGGCAAGGCGACAGAGGTCAAGAATCTACGATGAGCTACCGTTGGCGTGTTCTATCTCGACCACGGAGCCATCTAGCGGCGGGCAGCGTAACTGATGAACTGCATCGATGCGTCGCCTGCATTGCTAGTCCTATAGGCGGTTGCACTACTCGGCACACGATGGCGCGAGTAGTCCTCGTTTATGGCGTTATAAAATCTTTTTTTTTTATTATTCCTAACGTTAAACAACCACAGAAATTACCACGAGAATTCAATGTTTTGACATGTGATTGACCAAGCATCGTTTTGATTAACCGACGACTCTGTCCAATTATGACTATTAAGTGTCACTTTTTTTACCTTTAAAAAAACTTAGGGTCTAACAGTTTCTAGAATAACCAAAAGTTCTTGAAATCGTTTGTATTTTTTTTTATTTAAGCGCAAAATCTAAGCTTGACATGCTTGAACGTAAAACTTTCACTTTTGTCTTTTTTTTTCAACTCGCAGCCAAGTGAGGATGCTGATTTTTTTTTTGCAACTGCGCCGCTTATTAAGGGTTGTGCCACAAAAAGGAAAAATCAAAGTAGTTCAATAGTTTTTTTAATAAATTAATTGCTTCACCCGGAACTTCTTAACAAAAGTTAAAAATTAAAAAATTCATAACTCGAAAACTACGAAAAATCGGCTAACATACATGGGGTATATTCTGATAGCCCACGACGAGAGGTATCTAAAAAAAAATTTTTGACGTCAAGTTTTGGACCACCCTGTATACCTATATGATGCTGACTGTATAATATAAACGTATTGGCAAACTGAATAAATATTTACATTTAAGTGTGGGTAATAATCCGCACATTGTGTTCATATGATCTGAAAAGGCTAAAGTAATATATTCTACATTCTAAAACGTAATAAATATTAATTTTATCGGGCCATCAATTTCAACCATGCCAATATTAGCTCAATTTGCAATAAATTGTATTAAACCGTTGATTACCTAAAATGTGCGGTAGAATGTGTGTTATATTCTAAATAATTATGTTTGACCTGGCAACTCGTGTAACCAAAGCGGGCTATTAAATATTTTGACCCCTGTATAATAAGGGTCGGGATTTTTTTCATATTTGATGGTGACTTTAATGAGAATAATAGCTTCATTAATATAGAGTGTTCTCTACGTTTGAATGGGAGCGCGTTTATATTGTAATAAATCTGTTGATGTATGATTTTTAGGGAAATATTTCAAACGTTTTGTTAGGTAGGTAATTGGCTTTTAAGATACGTTCAAAATGCCTTGTTGATCGCAATATATTAATACGTACATAACCCTACGTGATTATGTCCGATTTTGTGAATCTATGTGACCATCATAACCTATGCACATCATTATTATTATTGGGGCACGTATAAATATTTTGCACATATTTCCCTGAGATATCATTTAATCAAGCGAAGCATCGATTCGACTGAAACGAAAACTGAACACGTTTGTGCATGTTTCAGCCAAACTCGAGAATTCATCCCCTTTGTTTTCCGAAGCCGACCTAACAAAACCATCGCGTCCTACAAAACAAAAACACGCCACCCGTACGTCCAATACAAAAGTTCCCGGCTAGTTACAACCTACAACTTCACAAGCTGAACGGTATTCGAAAACTTTACTCTCTAAGAATGCACCCCGTCTTAATTACTGAATAATTTTATGCGCGCACAGAGAGCAAGAAAAATACAAAGACTAACATAGCCGAAATGCTAAAGTTTCTCCTTAAGAACCGTTAGGGGACGCTAACAATGCCGCCATGTTTGATTTCTGTGAACAAAGACGCGTCACAATGGGCCGGAGGAAGCTTTATTCGCAAAACTAGTAGTTGCAGTAGTCGCGCGTAACGATGACTGCCGACTGTTCTGAATACCGAATAATACTCGCGTGGATATTTAATGTGACATTAAAACAAAAATGCTCCCATATCGTCGTTACGCTTGTAAATTCCGACATGTAGTTGATTTTTGAAAATGAAATAATACCCTGAAATCTATACATAATGTTTTCTTTCATTTAAATTCGATATATTATCACATATAGTGGAGTACGGGAACGCCTTTTGTGACCTGTTAGAATACGTTAAGTACTAATAATAAAAAATATTTTCTAACAATTGTTAGCATTGCGCTAGGTATAATACATGTATTTGTTTGCTACACATAGAAAAGATTATGTAAGTTTTATTTTTCTCCACCAAGGCTATCGCTTTTTACTATTGCAACATAACTTCACATTTTATAACGGTTTTGTCAAGAGCATATGTCGTCTTACCCATTTGTAATTCGTTTAGAATTCAAGGTCACTGATATTTTGACAAAGTGTTTTCGATTATGCTCACATAATCTATTGACCAAACTGTTATAAAATGACAGATGATGTTAAAATAGTTGAATGCAGTAGTATTGTAAACGAAAATATATCTTGTATAATCTTTTGTTGTTGTTATTAACAAATATCTATATAATACCTAGCGCGACGTCAAAAACTGTTAGTAAATATTTTTTACTATAAGTAATCATATCATATACTCTAACTAAAAAAGAAAATCGCACTTGTGGTTTATCGAAGCTGAAAACTGCTCGCGTATAATAGCAGAATTTACAAGCGCAATGACGATATTTTGTTTATCCTAATGATGATGTTTGACGAATGAGGTCCAACCAAAATTATAGTCAGCAGATCAACATAGGTTAAGTTTAAGTGGTATTGATCTGACCATATGAGATGGAGGACCAGTAACAATTTTTTTGCCAGTTAGTAATTTAACGTGAGTCTATTTTAAAGTCCCAAAACTTGTAATGTTAAAAAAAAATCCTCAAGGGTTTTGATACCCATATTTCTACGCAACGGTAGTCATATCTCAGCTTAATGCTCCGATATTATATTTTTATGTCCATATCTTCGATATCAAATGATTTACTATTTGAGTGAAACTGATTCTCAGCCTCCCCTTCATTACTACCTTAACCGTATCTCAGTATAATAATATGTAATACAAAAGCAAGCTTTGTATGTAGTAGAGTCTCAACCCCATTAGAAACCAGTAAGTGTAGCTTAGCTATTACCATTATCATCCCGAAGAAATTCACACGGGACGGGAATCTCTGCGGAGAGCGCAAACGACCTCTCTCTCTCATTTACAGCGGTATACTAATTCGGGATACGCAATTTTTCGGCCGTTATCCCCTCCCCCTGTTTACTCCCCACCCCGGTGGACGTGATCCGAAAACAAATGCGTACACTTTTAGAATACTGTATTTGTTCTCGCTAACTCGACCGTTGTTCCGAATGGAATGCGATGGACAATGTTGTTCTCCGAGAATCTTGTTACGTACAATATAATAAATGTCGAAGTATATATTGCGATATTTTCCTGAAAGAACTGATTGTGTATTATACATTTCTTGAAATTCTTGGGTCACCTTGGGCTTTGCACCACTTCTAAAACGCATTGAAAGAAATCTTGATGCTGTCATCAAGATTTCATTTCCATGACCCCCTCATAAACATATAAAATTATTTATGTTTTCCGCCGCCTGTAAGAAGAACCTCTTAATACACCTTGTGGCGTACAGTCAGCAGCAGAAGTAGCTAAGCGGGTGAGGTGTTCAAAATGAGCTTGGCACTACTTTATTGTTAAGCCAATAAGAGCGCGTGAAGGTCATTTTGAACACTTCACCCGCTTAGCTACTTCTGCTGCTGACTGTACCTAAAAAATGTATAAAACCTTGTGCCAATACTTGAAATCAGATTGCCGAGCGGACGTTTAAAAAAGTTGCACAACGTCTGGGAGACGATGATACTGCAAGACACATTCCACTTCAAAAAATACGATATTGTAGATTTCAAGCCACCCCCCACCCATCGTGTCGTGTCGTGTCGTATTTATAATTAAAAAAGTAAGGTGCGTTCCCTCCATGCATGCAATATGAAGAAATAAAAAATATAGATTGTTATTAAATCAAATACAAACATTGAAAACATTGAAAAATGAATCAACCCAGCAGGACTTGAACCTGCATGGATACGCCTTGCCGGGGCTCAATCGCTTTACCAATTAAGCTATGGGTCAAGTTACTAAGTTGACAAAATTTTCAATGCCTTCAATCATCTTTATGCATTTATTTTGATCTACTTCGAATTGACTTGAGTGAGTGGAATGCCCCACTTTATAAACATGCAAAAATAATTATGAAATAAAAATTATGATTGATACAACAAAAAGTGATACATATCTATCTAAGTGATACCTATTTTAAAGCATTACCGATCACAAATAATGTTAAACAGTTGCAGGGAAACCTATAAACAATATTCGTGTCCCGGAGTTACCACGTCCAATATGTTCTTCCACTGTTTATATTACCTCCCATATCACTTTCCAATCTCATATAAATTTACCAAATTTACTGCCCCTACCCTCCCAATATAATCCAATTACTAAACAAGTTATTTAGTAACGTCTTCGCCATTTTCCTTCGGACCCCATTTCATATCTGTATGGAGTAATTATTATCCAGCCTATTGTTTAGTTGGAAATTAGAAACAGTAGGGACGAGTGAAATATGCGTTTACTGGCCACGCGTAGCTTAATGGCCAATCACAAAGCAATAAACACTTTATTGCTAACGGCCTAAGGGTGTTAATTGCCTGTCACATTACGAGGTGTCCCGCAAGGGTGGGTCTTCGGGCTTAGGGAATAAGATACATAGTTAAGCGAGAACAAAAAAGCGTGTGTCGAATACGAATTGGAATTCTAAGGTATCAATTAAGTGAAATTACTTAGTCACTCTTCGATTGTCGTAGAGGAAGCGTAATAACGCATTACCATTATTACGAGGATTGTTACTTTCCCCACATTTCACCGTGTGAGAAACCGCAATATGGTGACACTTTTAAATTTGATTAGGTCAGAATCGGGGCAAGTGGTATACTCTAAGGCCTATCCTCAGTGGGCGACAAAACGCTAAATGATATTGACGATGATGGCAAACAAGAGGATATCTTGGTCTAGCGTCCAACTGTAAATGGAGGTAGTTATACAAAAACGTTCAAATTTCTCGGGCATGACATATATAAGATACATTCAATATATGGATTTAACTCATCTTGATTGATGGATATCCATCGTGTGATGTGTCACGGCGTGCTAGTGATTGTCTTTTCCAATCAATAGTTTAACAAGATATCTACGTCTTACGCCCCAATATCTTTAGTATACTTAATGGCCACCAAAGATAGCTACCCCAGCCTTAGCTTGAGCTAACAGGACAAACTTTAAAACTAAACAATCCTCTCACACTTAAGAAAAGTCTCTTGCGACCTTTTTCTCTGGGAGGGATATAGGTCCGAAAGCGGTTATTTATCGGTTGTAATTCAAAGTGCAAAGACCATTTGTCAGCCGCCCCTTTGGGGTGAGATGGTAACTGAATACCAGGTAGTCGCTTTTACAAGGAATTATGGTCTTGGCATGCATTGACATTTAATTGGAAGGGCGAAGTAGGAAAGGAAATAACAGCTAAATTTATGCAGAATTTCTAAAATCTTTTAATTTATATGAGGAAGTATTATGGATTCAACGCCGCACCACTATAGTTGATGAAAAAGCAAAACACTAAGTATACTCGTAAATAATAGGAAAGTAAAGTAGCGTTGTACTTTGCAACTCTGAAAATGTATGTAAAGTGCTTGTCTATCAAACAATTTTAAACATTTCTTCTCTATAACAAATATTTTTAAATAGTTATGTTTGTTTATATTTTAACGTATAGTTAATAAAGTTATAATTATGTGTATTATACACATAATTATAACTTAAAGAAAAAAACATTTATTTAATAATGTATATGAAGTGATAGAACACGTAGTTGATTAAACGACTTTGTAAAAATGCGAACGTATTTCATTATCATTTTATAGGAATGCTACTTTGGTATGAATTACAAATAATAAAGTAGGTAAGCAGCGTTCCCCAATTCAATGAAAATATATAAAATTGATATCAACCCTAACTTGACTCGCAATATTAGGCCCACAATCCACAATACATCGCAACTCACCTGTGGGTACATTAACTCGGTAACGTGCAAACCAAAGCATTTGTTAACTAACACAGAATTAAAGTTGCGCGAACTTTCCGTAAACTGTCTGGCAAGTTTATGTGCTGACAACAGGTAAGCATTAAGATTATATCTATGGACTATTTCGTGGGACAAACATGTTTGCGTACACTGGCGTGCGTGTAAAGTGGGCGGATGTGGCTTCCAGAACTGTCATAAATCTAGATTGTGATATATAACGAATTATTATAGACAAACTGAGTTGTAGATAGCTGGGTTCTATCTAGTTTTAGCCGATAATTCTCCGATTTTTCTGAGGATATCGCAGGCACCTTTTTGAACTTCATACTTGTAACATTTTTGCGATAACGACAAACTAATAATTAAAGGAATTAGGATATTATATGTTCATCAAGGCGTCCTCACTCGATCGTCCTTTCATTAGTTACCCTCGCGAATACGAGTAAATAAAAAACTGCCTCACAGACAGAGCAATAATGATGATAATGATGTGCAACTAGCACAAAGTGTGTGTTGGGATGGTGATGCTCCCCTCCTGACCGACTTCGGCCACAGCGACTGTTATTTAGTGGAATCCAGGCAGTTGAGGGTTGCAATTGCTGCTCTGCTCTCTGGTGCGCCCTTACGTATCCAATCTTCTTACGCCTTGAAATGCCATGCTTTCTGAGAAAGTGGAATAAAAAATTACTTAATGGATTGTACACATTACACATGTGACCAAACATATACCAAGCTTATTTCAAGGACATTCTAGTATACTATTTTAACCCTCGTGTGTACAATTTGTACATAACTAATAAAACTTGGCAACCCTTGCCGTGCGAGAACGAAAGTAATTCCTCCACTAATTTACATTATAAAGGAGCCTGAGGAAGTAGGCCACGATTTAGGTCAATAAATATTAATGTAATTACGAGTAATCTGTTCACTGCTGTGTTATTTAGGTCACTTTGTCTGAATAACAGGTGCTTTAATTGTTTGTATACCAGCATTTATACTCAAGGGCCTTGCTTATAATGTAACCCCATTATCAGTCATCAGAATCGGTTTTATGTTTTTAAACCATAAGCTGTTTCTGGCAGATTCAGATTTTTTCCACTGCTTCATATGAATTTTACACCCTAAAGACATGATATATAGTGCATTGTTGTAGAGGCTTGAAAGTAAGCTATAGGTGGATCGAGTTAGTTCGAGGGCCGACCCGCCAGGGGAGGCCCTCGAAGATACGAGTCCACCTACAGCGCTTTCGGCCGAGATATTACATAGTGCTTTTCACGACTACTGTGAGGAAATAAATCATTTTCTTCACTAGATGAAGTCATTTTCACCGCGTTGATACAATTTTCTAGTTTTTCGGTGAAACAATATTCAATCCAGTATTCCATTCCAGCCTTTTTACTTTTTTTTCACTTTCAAGAAGCGTTTTTCTGTTGTTTGCTTCGAACCGACTCATTACTTAGAGGCGATTTTGATAGAAAACCCCAAACGGCTAAAAAAGTTAAAACGCCTTAAGGGTGAATAAATGGTTTTGACGTTTCTTTTTTTTTTGAAAACAGGTCGTTGGCCCGATAAACAACCTTATTTTATTTTTGAAACATAAAGTTGTGCCAAAAAAAGACCTTTTAATGTTTTTAATGCATGCAATGACATAACTGGACAATTTACTTTCCAACTAATGACATTTCATCGCTACAATAACATTGCTGTAGTGGTGGTTCAGGTGCTACAGCAAATGCTTACTTTCCAGCTTGGATTTTGACCATCTTTTGTCACATTTCCGAACAGTAGCGTGAAATAGTACATTGTTGTAGAGGCTTGAAAGTAAGCTATAGGTGGATCGAGTTAGTTCGAGGGCCGACCCGCCAGGGGAGGTCTTTAATTGAATATCCAATTCAGTATTCCATTCCAGCCTTTTTACTTTTTTTTCACTTTCAAGAAGCGTTTTTCTGTTGTTTGCTTCGAACCGACTCATTACTTAGAGGCGTTTTTGATAGAAAACCACAAACGGCTAAAAAAGTAAAAACGCCTTAAGGGTGAATAAATGGTTTTGACGTTTCTTTTTTTTTTAAACAGGTAGTTGGCCCGATAAACAACCTTATTTTATTTTTGAAACATAAAGTTGTGCCAAAGAAAGACCTTTTAATGTTTTTAATGAATGCAATGACATAACTGGACAATTTACTTTCCAACTAATGACATTTCATCGCTACAATAACATTGCTGTAGTGGTGGTTCAGGTGCTACAGCAAATGCTAACTTTCCAGCTTGGATTTTGACCATCTTTTGTCACATTTCCGAACAGTAGCGTGAAAAATTATTATGTTTGTCTACTTGTTGACATTAATACTTTAATTAAGACTTTTTGGTCGAACTACAATTGCTTAGTTTTCGACGGACTGAAGGGACCGGTTTCTAATATTTATTAAAAAATATCGACCAATCAGCGGCCGGAGCTCACGTTGCCCTGCTCGCCGCGCCGTTGATTATGAAAAACCATACAAAAGAGATTATTAGATATATGTAGAATCGAAATTGGAGAGCCAAAGTGTAATCTGATAGCCTATTTTGAGCACTCGTAGAAAAAGTGTTGTACCTATACATATACAATGGTGAAATAATTAAGCTTTTCAATGTCGTACCTTACAAGCCACTCAGTAAGCTTCGTTGCCTAAACACGGTACTCAAGTGAAAAGCTATTTATTATGTCACGATTGTGTAAAATACTATTTGTGCTATCTATCTATTCATCTATCTATACATCTATATCTATACATATATTTTAAATTTATACTCGGCGCCATTTTGCAGTGAAACACTTCTATAATTGCATTAACACGTTTAATTTTGAAGACAAAGTAAAAATATTTAAGATTAGCAATAAGCTTTATTATATAATAAAGCTGAAGAGGGTCTAAAGTCTGTACATGGAATATATTCGAAAAAAAGTTGGCTGGGGATACTTAGAATCGATAACAGAACACGGTCCAACAATTTTTAGAATTTTTGTCTGTTTGTCTGTTTATCTGTTTGTCTGTTTATTTGACCGCGCATCACGTGAAAACGGCTAAACGGATTTTGATTAAATTTTGTATAGAGATAGTTTGAGTCCCAGGAAAGGATAATAGATAGTTTTAATCCCGAAAATCAACCCTGGTGGGGGTGAAAAGGGGGTTAAAAGTTTGTATGGAGATTTTTTTACCGCTGAAACGATTTAGATAGAAATTAGTATGGAGATAATTTGAGTCCCGAGAAACATCATCAGATAGTTGTCAAACCCTTGTGGAGGTGAAAAGGGGGTTGGATGTTGGTATGAGGACTTTTTTACCGCTGAACTGATTTAGATGAAATTTACTATAGAGATAGTATGGGTCTCGAGAAAGGACAAAGGATAGTTTCATCTTCAAAAAAGGGCGCGCCCCCCCCCCCCCCCCAACTTACTTATGAACCGTAGGTCCAAAAAATTTGAAAAATATAATGGAAGTGAAGCCTGAAAAGTACTTACAATAAAAACTATATTGAATAAAATCGGTTCAGTTTTTTTTGATTTGTCAGTCAAAAACGCACAGTGAAAGGACGTAAGTGCCGGATAGTAGAATTACAATGTCAAACAATTAACCCACCACGCAATTATTAGTTTATGACGGAAGGGCCGCCAAATATCTCTTAATAAACGACCTTTTGAACGGATGTTTTTTAACAGAGCGGCAATTACGGAACCCTACACTGAACATGGCCCGACATGCTCTTGGCCGGTTTTTTTTTTGCATTGTTACCCCAGAATTCCCCCCTTAAGATTACTAATTTCAATTGTCAAGATTATCCTCGGCCAGGTATAGATAGGCTATAAAAATTCAACCTCTAAAAGGGGGGTAGCCACTACACTCGATTGAGTTAATTTTGCACCTGAATCTTATGGCGCTACTTAGGAAGGAGGTGAAAACGATGATGTGTATATTTCTTACCCAGGCGCGGTCCGATCGGTCCGATGCGGTGGGGGAGTTACATGGGGCATGGGGAATTTTAAATATTTCATAAATTTCAAAAATTCAAAAATTTCAAAAATTTCAAAAATATACAAACAATTCAAACCACAAAAATTACGAAACAGTCAAAAATTAAATAACAACTTCGTTCCAACCGAGTGTTCCACAACACTCACGTATTTTTTTTTCTCTGACATTCATTAGTGTATTGTAATGTGCTTACATTGAAAAATAATATCTTGATCTACAACAATATCATAAATCCTCTATTCCGTGTTCGGAAACCGTATGTAATTACCACCGTTATTGCAACCAGTAACGTAACATCAGTGTATTATCTGTGACAGTGTGGTAAAAACGTATGAAAATTCATTACCTACGGTAACGTAATGAAAATCCATCCTCCTCCCCGACCGCCGGCACCCGGCACCCCCCACCCCCGACCGCCGGCACAATAAGGTTTGGTAATGGCGGTCATTCTAATGGTTTCCGAACACGTCATTTAGGATTTTTAATATGTGTGTAGATAAAGCAGTGTATGCTTCTGTACGTAATTAGGCCTTATTACGTAACAGTTACATAAACTACTATTTATCTCTTTTTAGGGTTCCGTAGTCAACTAGGAACCCTTATAGTTTCGCCATGTCCGTCCCTCTGTCTGTCCGCGGTCTAGCTCAGTGACCGTTCGCACTAGAAAGCTGAAATTTGGTATCAGTATTTGCATTAATCACGCCGCCATAGTAATAGAATAAAAGCTAAAAAAATTTTTTTATAGTGTACACATAAAATGGGGGTGAATTTTTTTTTTGGCTCGTATCCTATCGTGTTGGGTATTATTGAATAAGTCTTTCAAAAATAATAGAGGTCTTCTAATACATTTTTGGATGAAACTGATAGTTTCGTAAATATTAGATCTGAAAGTTGAAAAAAGGGCGTCTCCTCCATCTAACTTTTGAACCGTGGGTCCAAAAAAATAGAAAAAAATAATGGAAGTGAGGCCTGATAAGAACTTTCAATAAAAACTATATTGAATAAAATCGGTTCAGCCGTTTTTGAAGTATCAGTGGAAAACGCATAGTGAAATTCCTTTCACGGCACTTCCGTGCCGGATAGTAAAATGACGTAAGCGCCGCCAAATATCCCTTAATAAACGACCTTTTGTACGGATGTTTTGTAACAGGGCAAAACTCTACACTGAGCATCGCCCGACATGCTCGTGGCAGGTTTTTTTGCATTGTTATCCCAGAAATCACCCCTTAAGGATTACTAATTCCAATTCAAGAAAATCCCCAGCCAGGTTATACGTAGGCTATAATAATTCAACGTCTAAAAGGGGGGGGGGGGGGGTTGTTACTACACTCGATTGAGTTAAATTTGCATCTCAAAAAATCATTTCTGCATTTGTGACCCCCCCCGCTGTAACCGCGCCTGGTCTTACCTTTCATGCTTAGACTGATTTGACGGGAGGATCGATTTGGATGATATTTGCTGTAGACATGAACGTATAAATACAAAAGTGGTACTGTATCGTCCGATATACACCTACTGCTCTATGTCGTTTAAATCATGCCAAAAAAAATTATAAGGACAAAAAAAAGTATTGATTTTTGAGTGTAGTTTCATTCAGTGGTAATTGTAAAATATTTTATTAGGACTATACTGTCCTCTAGCGTATCCATCTGTCAACTTTACTTCAAGTTCCGCCTCCAGGGTAGCGGGAGAGAAATTAGGGGTAAATTAGCCGCTTACTGACACAGACTGAATTCCACGCGGGCGGAGCCGCGGGCACAGCTAGTTTATTACATGAGTTTCTAACAATATTACTGTTGTTTCAGGTAACGTGCTACAAACCTGCGTCTAGGAGGGTACTACAAGTTTTCTGGAAAATATCGCTTATACAGATAAGACCGCCTGTTGTTACCATTATTACCATGTTAAATCTGTTTCTGTATTTATTTTTCATGGATTATGTAGTGCATAAAGAACATTATTAATACTTACATATAGCGATGATAAATAAGATGGTACTATAAGTGCAACAGTCACTTAAAGGTAAACACCGCATGCACTATATCTTTGTTGCACTATAACACGTACAAAAATTACAATTTACTCATTTAAAAGTTATATAAGTCATACCTTTGCACCTAACTGCTAACAAAGAAAATATTGTATGACGGAAACTTAACTGCTAGTATTTAAGATCACGGAACTCAAGCCTACGTACCTACGTGAATGCCTTCAACATGTTGATTCGAAGATCTGAGCAAGATGGCAAGGAAACGCTGGATGAAGGCAGCGGTTACCGCTGTGGATAATTTAGAAGGGGAATAATGAAGCAAGAAATAAAGAAAAACCATTTAGTTTGTTTTAGCAGATATTTTCTTACAGTTTCAAACTGAGGGCGAATTGTCCAACTTTTTCAGGCTTGCAAATGAAAACCTCTATAAAAATCGCAATATTAGTACGCGAGTCCAACTAAGTTTTATCTCTGTAGTCCCGCCGCAAGGCAAGTTTCACAAGTAAACGAGTTAACTTAAACGATTTCCTCCGCCAAGAAAAAAACTCACAAGTAATGGCATTTGCTCAAGTTCCAGCTCTATAGATGGACATAGTGTAAGTAACAGGATCCTGCGAAGAGCCGATGAGCGGTTTATAACTTCTTTCTGTAGGGACAATGTTCCTAAGACTGAGAACAGTTTCAGGTCATTAGAGTCTAAGCTGGTGTAAGCGAACTCTACTGTGTTTAGTGCCAGAGCAGAGATTCATAGAGCAGTCTTCATTCTAACATAGGGTTGTCAATCGACTGACGCTATATCTGAAAAGCTACATATATATGAAAAGGACATAGGGACCTTTGATTTACTTGGGTAATGAAGTTGTTTGTTCCAAATTTATTTTATTTCGGATATATTATTCAAGTTTATTATACAAGAGACTATTGCATGGATTCTTCATTCCTAAACAGATGTTTTTGAAACGAATTCAACGAAATCTGCGCGTTTGTGTGTGCGTTTGTCTTCATTAGAGAAGAAAGTCAGACTAATTTTATCCAAGTTAAACATTTAAACGTTTTGAGGTAGATTATTTTACCAATAACAATGTTATACTCAGTTATGTGAGGTTGAAATGTTTAATTTGACGTGTCCTATTTTTTTCTACATCTAAATATGCCTTGAGTAGAGTTGTTCCGTTCTCGAAAATCTCGAGAACCGTTCTCGCTCGAGAATATTTCCCATAGTAATCAGAGAACATTCTCAAGAACGGGAAATCTCTAGCCTCGAAAATGTATTATATATCTCTTGTAAACCATTTCAATAACACTTAAATGAATGAATTACTTGACACAATTATTTTAACCAACGTAACAATAGCGGGAATATCAAAAATAAATCTCATTAGCGCGTCGTTAAATATTTTAGCGCCTTCGCGGAGACTCGAGTCTAATTATTGCTTAATTAGTGTGACTCTGTCAAGTCCTCACGAGTAAATAGTGACAATCTTGAAGTTAAAATTTTAAAGATTAGTGGAAAATATATTGTCTATTACTTGAATCAAAACAAACAGGGAGTTTGTTAAGCTGTGTAAGTTTGTTGTATTGCATTTATATAGGATGGCCTTAGTATCGCTGAGATCTTAGGTAGTTCAAGTTTTTGCATATTATTTTAACTTGTAGATTCAAAATATCGCCAATTAAAACAAATATAAGGTTCAATTGAACACAACGAATGACTGTGAGTCTAACTGTCTGATAAGATGTCATCAAGATTCTAAATAAAATTCTAGTTTATATTTACTTTACTTTAGTCATAAACCCTTATACATAGTTAGTGTAGGAGTAGGAGTAGTAATGTATATATGTATATGTCGCAGTACGATAGATAAAGCCGTTATATAGTTATAACCCTAGGGATATAATTATATGTCGTAACATAGTTAGCGAAAGCGATTCATTACTATCTTACTAGGAATATAACTATAATACGTCTTTAGTTTAGTGATATAGTTAGTTATATTACTGGATTAAGTTTAGTGAAATAATTGTAGGTAGGAGTGCGGCGGCGCGGCAGAGGTATAGTTATATCCCTAGGGATATAGTTATATGCCGTATAATACGTATTATAATCATATTCCTAGTAAGCTAGTAATATCTTACTAGGAATATAACTATAATACGTTTCTAGTTTAGTAATATAGTTAATTACTGGATTATGTTCAGTATTATAATTGTAGCAGTGTAGTGCGGGGGTGCGGTGGAGTCGGCGGCGGGGGCTTCCCCGCACGTCGCTCGCTAGTCGCTGCCACAAGCAGTCAGTCGGCATCAGATTATCCATAGCTACAAGCTACATAATCCATTAATATAACAATAGTACTAAACTAGAGACGTATTATAGTCATATTCCTAGTAAGATATTACTATCTTACTAGGAATATGATTATAATACGTATTATACGACATATAACTATATCCCTAGGGATATAACTATACCTCCGCCGCACCGCCGCACTCCTACCTACAATTATTTCACTAAACTTAATCCAGTAATATAACTATATCACTAAACTAAAGACGTATTATAGTTATATTCCTAGTAAGATAGTAATGAATCGCTTTCGTATAACTATGTTACGACATATAATTATATCCCTAGGGTTATAACTATATAACGGCTTTATCTATCGTACTGCGACATATCTTTAGTATCTACCTTTCTCGTACCTTGTTGTACATGTTGCCGCATTTGTCTACCTCTTTTCACTTCTTCTCTCATCTACTCAAAGGTTAACTGGAAGAGATCCCTTAAAGGGATAAGTTCGCCTTTGTTCTTACGTTTTCCTATTATTGTATTGTTTTCAACTGGTTTTTGTACAATAAAGAGTTTTTACATTACATTACACCCTATGGTGAACACTTCATACAAAAAATATTACTTATTGGTCGGATATACATAACTCGCCATGGCAAAGGACACAGCTGCAAAATCTCGTAAAAAAACGGTCGCAAATCGCCCTGAATATGAACGAGTCGTCACTCCTATCGATACAAATTTATTATAAAGGGTTATGGAACTGGCATAACGTATATACGTGATGAGATTGATGGGCATGCATAGGTCAATATCGGGAAATCTAAAATTATGTAATCTTTACATTTTGCTTTACACCAGAGTTGGGCAAAAATTAACGTGATTGAAACTAAAGTTAAAAATGAGAACGTTACTCATAATCATACATATGAACATAATTACGAATTCAATCATGAGCTTCCTAATCTGATTGAGCACCGACATGAGTAAATCATGTCGATTTTTAGTTTCAATCATGATTAGCTGGAGTGATTACATTAGTAAGACATAATGGTTAGTTAAACTAACGATTTAGTTTATTAGATAATTAGATTTTGCGTCGTTACTAGCTCCATCACTTTTTTCCTTGACGGAACAAAGGCGGTACGTAGGTAAGTATGAGTATAATACGTTTAGGATATATGGTTATTTGTGACAATATTATCATTTGATGGTTGGCGCTTACGTCATAAGTTGTATAGTGCAGATTCAATATTGAGCAATAAAAGCGTAATACATAATCAGTGACACATCACAGAACAAGTGAGGAGCGGGAAGAGAATGTCATGTTTTGAAATCACGTCGGATATTTACTAAATCGCGTCCATGAAATAAATAATATATTTTATTATTAAAACATATCCTATCGTCCATACCATATGATTTCTTTTGAAAAGGATTTTAATTAATTTGAAATAGAAAAATATTCAAATTTTCAAAAGTGATATTCAAATGTCTTTTACAAAAGGTTGGCTATAACAGATATTATACTAAATGTGATACCCGATTACATAACAAATTGATACGCATCAGTCATCACATTGCCCCATTGTTTCTGATAACATCTCTGATTTCGTTTCAAAGTGAATGGTACTGCCAATAGTTAATCTGCGTTTCACTCAATGGCTTTATAAGTAGTCACACACTCGCCCGTAGTGGTCAATAATTCCCCAGCTTACTCTCCATCACAGATTACTTGCACACTAGATTGTGCGTAATATCACAACCCGCTCACCAGCTCACCACCCATTGTCCCTCTCATTATTAGCTGAAAAAGTTCGACCTCTTATTGAAATATGAACAAAAAACATAAATAATTACGTTTTACGTTTTAGCCTTTTAAAAATAAATAAGTCTCTTCCAAACAAGGATGATATAGACATGGTTGGACAACATCCATACAAAATTGCGTACCCTTTTTTCAGGTTAAAGCACTAGCGTCATCTATCGGTCACACCAGACACTAAATCCTAGTTTCTAATACTTTGTTCGTCGCTTACCGCTGACAGAATAACTCGACTCCAGACTCGACAGATGGCGCTGTGGCACTTCGTACCGAAAACAGACGTATAGCCTGAATTGTCCATCCATGTCTATATCACCCTTGCTTCCAAACAAGATTTGGGCAGTGGAAAGGAAACTATTGCAACACATTTTGGCCACATAACTAATGGGTATTTTCAGAAGTGTATAATTTCCTTTTTGTTGAATAACCTAACAAAATTTCAGTTATTTCTGCTCTAAATCACGAGAGCTATCGAATTCAATAAAAAAAGTGTCCCAATTTTTTTGTCAGTTTTGCGACCTGTTGTTACACATTCTGTATAGCCCGTCATAAAACCGACAAATACATTTTCCATGGAAAATTGAGGAAACTATTTTCCAAAATGCTACATTATTTATTATTTTCTGAAAACCCTTTAATACGTATTCAACGGGCAGTAGTCTTTGGGGTCCGTCTCCCGCTTCCCGCTCGTCCCTCTACCACCGAGCCGAGTCGATACCGCATTATTCTTCACTAATTACCTTGTGGCCTGCAGTGCAGTTAATTTCAGTTTCAGTTCAATTAACATTATGTGTTTACCTGTTTCCGTAGTAGCGGTGCAAATGTTTGCCGACAGATGATCAACTGGTTCTAGCCTGAACTGTGATGGTATACTAGTGTTGTTGGCATTGTTTCTGGAGTTCACAACACTGAATATCTATCGAAATAGGTAACAGTTGACAATAAAAACATGTTGGTTTACACTTTTGTGCCTTACTTCTTTGTAATAAGGTGCCAAAGTATACTGTACTACCGGGATATCACATGATAGTGAACCAGATCCGCACGCTGTTCGCGCTCTTTTGTTGCGCCCCGGCCACGAAGCCACGCCACGCCACGATCTAATATCGTTCCACGTACTCACCGACCGCCATATTAACATTGGTTAAAACAAACGTATGCCAGTCGGTTGGACCACGGTGCAGCTCATTTATGCGTATGATAGATAGATAGATATAAATTTATTCAATAAAGCACACACTACAGAACATAAAAAACAGAGGTTGAAAAATGCATACCTAAAGGTAAACACTAGTCGAGTATGCAGTATGCAGTAGACTGAAGAATCAAAATGTCAGTGATCAAAGAAATATCAGCGTGAAGTATTTTTGTTGACGTTCTGTCTTTCTGTGTCTGATGTCTCTTCACGCTTTAACCGATAAACCGATTTAGATGAAATTTGGTATGGAGATCGTTTGAGTTCCGGAAAAGGACATAGGATAGTTTTCATCTCTGAAATCATCCTTTAAGGGGTGAAAATGGGGGTGGAAATTTGTATGCGAAATCACTAACTCCAGGTAGACAAAGTCGTGGGCAAAAGCTAGTTGTATTACACAACGCACGTACATTCAGTAGACCATGCCCAGACCCGTCGTACACATGCCCTCAATCTTAATGCACGCAAAACGTTCGATATTCGAAATGAAGGGCTTTGCTTCGCGCAATTAACCACGGAGTTCGTCCCTCGACTTCCACTTCCGGTCGGGTTCGCCCCCTCATTGATTACTACCATGTACCTATAGATTTGCAAAAAAAGGTTCTGTTTTTTACGTGTTATTGACGACAGAAAACAGCGTGGAGTCCGTGAGCCAAGAATATTCTACTTGTTTTTATAAAAGCGCATGATATGGATTTATCTTTAGATGTGAATATGACTGTGCATCAAGTCACCGGTTATATGAACCATGTAAGACGATCACGCTCAGCGAGAATTAGCGATGGAACTAAGTTCAATTGCTACTCTGAATAAAAATGCATAATAAATACATGTTGAATATTGAATAGTAGTTATCGTTAATTATTAATTAGTTATTGCTAATATGTAAATGCACGCTCATATCCTCTGTAGCTATTTGTATGCTAATAACCAAATGTCGAAACATAGTGATACATATTTATAAGTTTAAGACCTACTTACTGTTGTACCTACCTCTGTTTTACAAATAAATACATTATGAATTATACTATGATTCAAATAATTTATATCAAAAAGATCTCGTAACGTTATTAGTAAAATGTTTATCATTATTTTTAAATAAAAAAGAACCGACTTCACTTAGCCTCCACCTTTCCAAAAGGAAATGCTCGAGCTAGTGTAAAAAATATTTAAATCACTATAGGTGTGCCTATAATATTTCTCCAGGATGTCATCATCAGATCCTGACCTAGTTACAAATGGTACCAACTGTGAAGCAAACCAAAACCAAACAAAAAAATAAATTTTCCAAATCGGTCCAGCCGTCTTCAAATAATCGGTGAATATACATTAAAAAAAAGCAAAAACAAAGATCCCGACGAATTGATAACCTCCTCCTTCGAAATGTTGAAGTCGATTTAAAATACGTTTCTACTAGTTTCTATTAAGTAGTTAAGAATTTTTGTTGAACTTCAGATTCTTTTTATCGCTGTGTTAATTGTCATCTCACTATAAAAATACTTTTCCACGTGAAAAAATTAAAATTTCATGAAATTAAAAAAATATATGATTTATTCAGTTTCGGATGGCATTGTTTCGCAACACTTGAGACGGGGCGGTGCGGAAAACGATAATGAGCGCCCGCTTTTCTGCTCGGAATGGGGTCGAATTACGTATTGTTCTGTTTTTCTTTCATATTTCCACCCTTCAGCTTAAGTAAATACGTGGAGTAGGTGTAGTTGGGGTTTACGTTCCTAAATAATGGTACGCTTGGCTCTGTATCCACCTTGGTGCGCGTAAAACTTCCTTACGTTGATTGATATTGCAGAAAACTAGCCAGATACCAGTGTGCTGACATTTAGTTTCGTGGCTAACTCGACCTGATTTGGTACCTACATTCAAAAGCAGAAGTAATAACGTGTTAGGTGTTCAAAATTATCGTATTAACACTTTCCGTACTACCTACGCTACGCGCTACGCTCGCTACGAAGATAGAACCCGACAGTCGGGTTCCTGGTCGTGAAAGTGTTAAAAAGAGCATGTAAATGTCATTTTGAACACTACACCCGCTAAGCTACTTCTGCTGCTGACTGTACATCTGACGAATATAGTAGTTACCTCTTTCATCAAAATTACAAGTAAGAATAACAAAAAACCGGCCAAGTGCATGTCGGACCACGCATAATGGAGGGTTCCGTACCGGCTATCGAAAAAATGAATATAGCAAGGTCGTATCTGCCTACGGACGTAGTTTCATGGAGATATCTCAAAAACGTCTAAACCGATAATGTTCAAAATAATTTTCGTGGAAAGAATATTCAAAGATGTATCTTCTTGAATTTTTTCATAATTTTTGGACTTACGGTTCAAAAGTTACAGGGAGGGGACACAACTTTTTTGACTTTCGGAGTGATTATTTTTGAAAATATCTACTTAATCAAAAAATGTTCAAAATAACTTCAATGTTATTTTTAAAGACCTATCGGTTGATATGCATCATGTTGATATTTGGTAGAAAATTTTTTTTGACAATTAGTTACATGTATGGGGTGCCCCCCTAAAAATTTTTTTTCAGCAATTTCAGTACAGAACTAAGTAGCGGCACACAAAATACACCTTATGTTAAAATTTGATAAAGATACATCTCATAGTATCCGAGTAAAATGGCTGTGACATACGGATGGACGGACGGACAGACGGACATGACGAAACTTCCGTTTTTGCCATTTTGGCTACGGAACCCTAAAAACAAATAAAGACACATTCAAAGAACAAAGAAAACGGTAGGTGTGTATAGAAATCTCATACAGAATATAGCCCGTTTTCAATGTTATTAAGTAAGTGTATATTAAGAATCATTGTGATAATAACGAAATGAGTTTGTGTCGTATTACCCCAGAAGTTAAATAAAAACCCTAAAACCTACTGAGTAGCCTTCTAACAATGTCTTCGTCACATTCACTTCATAAACGGGCATAATAATTGCCGACTTATAAATACGCCATTAACAAAATTACACTAAGCGTCGTGTAGCCACATGTTTCATATCAGATATCAAGTAACACTGTATCGCAATTACCAACCTGCCATTATAAACCCACTTCTACCCCCTCGACATAAGGATCACTTCTAATTGCGCTTAATTTACCATTTTATGTTTATTACACGAATAAAACAACCTAACGAACCTTTATTAGGAAGCCATGATGTCCAAAATCCTATGACAAGGAATATTTGAAGCGTTAGCAAAATAAATATCGTTAATTTCATGGAAAATTGGACATTATTTTAGAATAAGTAGAGTCTAAAATGACAATTTCCCGAGGAAGTCAAGAATGAGGTATAATGAATTCGCTCCCACTTAATGCGTGTTAATTTAGCAAAACGTGCTCTCGAAGAGGAATACAAATGTGAGATAATAGCGTCATCGAAGACGTTTCCAACTAATGAGGTCGTGTTCTATATCTGTAAAATTAAACGAAGGCTGTATAATTACCGGCTCGTGACATTTAACCAAAATTGTGAAAAGCCAGTATAACACATCTATACCTATCGACGATATCGCCAAGTCACGTTGTTATTCTCACTATTGTGTCATATCTGACGTAGGCAGCTCTTAGTCCACTCTAGATATGTATAATAGTACATATGGGTAACCTGCTCTGCTAGAATCTGCATGACTTGTCACGGGTCACTCAAGCGACATTCTAGTGCCTAGTAGTCGAGCCCAAGACGGGATTTTTTTTAAGTCAATGGAGCGTGCCAGATTAAGATATGAGTGGTATCTCGCAACCCGTGGAGATCTCCCTCAACCATTTATAGCCGTCTATGTTAGTGGGTTGGTTGGTGGAGGGTTTGTGAGCAGTAAAAAAAAATGTTGGTGGATTGTGGATTTGATCATTTTGGACGAACTTAATACTTAATCTGACATTATTTATAGGATTTTTTAGTATATAAAATAATATTTTAAGAGTGAGGTTATTGCACCTAAATTTCAATTGTATTATCCATTTTGTCAGATTAACATAATTCGTCATCAGTGGTACGTTGGAATCCTCCAGTTTCAATATTTAACGCGCTCGAGCAAGTAAGTACATGTGACCAGATGCTACTTCGACCGATGAAAGTACATACATTAGTATAAACCGTGTTTCTTTTTACAATGTAGCCTTCAAAATGGTCTAGATCCTAACGCTCGACTCCAAGTTTAGCATCGTGACCCCTCCCCCCCCCCCCCCCTATCTCTCTTCTTCTTCTTCTTCTTCAGCGAGAATGCGCCCACTGTTGGGCATACGCCTCTCCAAATTTCCTCCAATAAGCCCGGTTCGCGGTTACTGTCCTCCAGAGTGGGCCTGCAATCTTTTTAATATCGTCCTCCCATCTGGTTGGACGTCTATGATTGTGCCTTTTTGAACGAGGTCTCCATGCTAGGACACGCTGGCTCCACCTCCCATCATCTCGACGACTAACGTGTCCGGCCCAGGCCCATTTCAGAGTAGCAATCCGTTGACCGATGTCTACTACTTGTTTATTATTAAACCCCCCCCCCCCTACACTATTGTTTATTGTTAACCCCAGGATCCGTTTATGTAAGTACTTTTGGTAAAAAGCATTTTATTGACTTTACTTTACAGTCTATTCTAATTCCAAATAACAAGCTTTGTTGTTGTCCAAAGGTTGTTTCAAAATAAAAAAAAAGATCCCCTAACTTCTGTGACTTGCATCTGGCACCCCAACGCAAATTCGTGAATTTTTCAGCAAACAGTCCTATGAAAAAATAATCAGCTTTCGTTTCACCTTCGGAAGGTATAGTGCGTTTGATTCCCTTGGCCCTACCTCCATTTTGAAACCATATAAGGGCGTAGAAAGGGATCAGAACAGACGCTTTATGCCGTCATAAAAAAATAATGGAGGACTCGAAATTGAATATGAAATCTGCGCGATCGGGCATAATTTAATGAAGTTCTTGGTACATTCACATTCTATCTTTGATAACATCGTAAACTTTAGAAGTCAGAACCAACTAAACAAGCTAATCTTTTCAACGCCAAGACATATATATCTGCACTTAGGGTTGCCAGGTGCCCGGCTTTAGCCGGACATGTTTGGCTTTTTACGGGTGTGTCCGGCCAAATAATTCCTTGTCCGGCCTGTCCGGCTTTTGTTAGGCTTTTGTCTGACTTAGGCACTGGTCCCACCAGTGCAGGGAGAGATGTATATTTAGGTATAGTTCATCGCTGGCTGTTCACACTGCGATGAACTATAAATATATATATCTCTCTCTTTTATTTACACGGGAGCGATTATCTTTTGTTCGTTTCTTGGGCGAGAAAATCGCCGATAGCTCATCGTTACTCGCCCGCGGTGGGACCAGTACCTTACGCTACGCGCCAGTCACGCCAGTGGTACGATTCGAAAAGACCAGCATGTCCGGCTTTTGGGATCAAATGTCCGGCTAAATTAAGCGCGGAGTCCGGCTTTTCATTTTTGGGCCTGGTAACCCTATCTGCACCCAAGGTAGGCCAAGTTCAACGACAACGACGGATATACATAGGTATCCGTTATAAAATACTATAGGTACGTTTTACTCTACATTCATTATTGGTATGGCATATGAATGAGTGCATTAACATTTGTCATGGCGTTAAAGTTATACGACTACCAATCTTTTTAATCAGGCTCTTTTAAATTTCTTTAAATGTTCATTCTTTAAAAATTGTAGTCTATGATATGTGATACGATAATACTGTCCACTGCCGACCGTAAAGAAACAATACCATAAAAAGCGTCTTGTTCTTAAAGAAAATAATAATAGTAAGTAGAAGTTAATAATAGTAATAGATAACGATGTATTAGAGTAAAAACACCAAGCACCGTTATAATATATGATTTAGTTATGGGAATCAGTGGAAAACACAATATTAAACATTAGAATCTGCGGGCGCGGTCGGCGCGCCATGTCGAATGACAGTTCGGAAGTGACATTCTCTAGTGCAGGGAAAAACACGTTCTGGAGCTGTCAGTAATGCGGGGCTACGTCTGGTGTGTTGCCTTTTATCTCGGCCATCTTCTGAGCCAACCTTCGTCCCGAAGGTCATTTCTCTATGGTCGTCTGATGCTTGCAGCTGGCTGCGCAGTCGCAGCAAACCAGACCTCCACCAGCTGGCAGTAGCCTCCACCTATTCGCAAGTCTGCGAATTTAATAAGCACAATTTATGCGCAATCCTACATAACATAAGCCTTGACAACTTAGACCAAGATACTCAGCCCCAATATAGCCACGCTTGAACAAAGGCTTCTTATACCATTAGGTATAGAATTTTGACACATAAGGATTCAGACAACAGTTTGTATTTTATCACCTTAATTCAGCCGTGGCAAAAGCCCAGAGAAATGCTCGAAGAATTATTGAATTAAAATTAGTAACAATAACATAACGTGAAGAGTGCGACACCCAGCGGTGGGTAGAAAAAACGTTTATTTTATACAATGCCATCTAGCGGCAAATAGTAAAGATTTACTTGTTAATTTAATGGGAATATGACCAGAAATAATCGGGTAATTGCAATCTTTGTGGATTATTTGTAGAGCATTTCATAGATTCAAATATTTTCTCTAAGTCCAGTTAAGTGTGACATTTCCTACTACTACTAAATGTAACATTTCCATGACTGCTGCATGATAGACCCACGGCTAAACATAGCGACGATGAATCGCGCTTCCTTAATGGCAATAACATGGAACAGACTCACAGTTGGCTCCTCCGCTGTAAGCAGCAAAGCACCGCACCCACAAGGAGTAGAACTCGCTATCAACAGCTAAACAAGTGACGCGTACAGATGCATGCTGATAGCCGCTCTCCAGTGCAGCACATGGGAACAGAAATTAACTGTTACATAACAAGTTCTATTTCACACACATGTGTCAACTAAGTTTCTCAATACAAATGCAACATGAACTTGTTTCTGTAACTGAATGTATCTGGTTGGTTGACACTCGAATCATGAAGTATGTGAATAGCAGGATGATTAAGACTAAGTAGCTGAGTCAGTATTGTTAAGAGATAATCATTACCAATATTAGTAGCATTCATCAATACAAACATCTTTACGTTGTTCAATTTTACCAGGGTACGACTGTCTAGGGACTGTAGTACATTAAGCCACAACAGAGGTTAATAAATTTGTATAGATATGCTTAATAGTTAGATTCAATTTTAGACCATTGACATATAAATAACTGTGGTCTCAATGCTATATTTTGAAGAGCACAGAAAGATAGCATCAATATTAGCAATATAATAATAATTGTTGTGGAGTCATAATTGAATACTTTCAGTCACTGCCTTATGCGACCAATTTTTTTTTTCTTAGGAAAAACAAACATTACCCGGTGACCACGGGCTGAAGGCGCGGCGATTACAAAAGCTTAGCGCTCTCATAAAATGGTTGGCACGAGGCCCGTCGAACACACGCATTCGTATTAAATAG